>OY992530.1:240426975-241026975 GCA_963921185.1 Dasysyrphus tricinctus | reverse complement strand
TTGGTAGATTTTGATAGGTGGTACAGCTTACAGGTCTAAGAACTAACGAAAAATAATAAACTACGAAAAACAGCGGAAAAGTTTATTTGAATCATCACGAAATCGCATATCAATTGAAACTGGATTTAGCAAATATAGGCATGGGAGGAATGTAGCACGCTATTTACTACTTAAAGCCATCACTGTGGTCACATTTCACATTACTGTAAATTGTTTCTTTAGTTTTCTAACAGAATAAACAAGAAATACACAAGGCCAATACTAAAGTTAAATGCAGTAAAATGCAAAACAAAGGTGAGCAATATGGCAGTACATAATGACCTATGTGAATGCTATACAAGAATTGCTTTTGCAGTACGTTCGACAGCACTGACTGGGAAACGATCAAACTTCAGCGTGACAATCCAACTAACCGCCCTGTTGCTTGCTGCTCACTACGTGGCAGGCCCTAATAGTCTTAAGCTCCCTCACTCATTTTTGTTTGTATTCGAAAAAACAATGCTCCTATATGCTTCATTAATAAATGTATAGATTTTAATTGTATAATTTCGATCTAACGGTCTTTTCACCTTGTATGAAGAGTGTTCCGGACTGAAATGGTGATTTCATGAATAAGATTGCGAAGCGTGTACTTATCCGATCAAAACGATTAAGGTAACTATGGATAGATGGATAGATAAACTTATTCTCTATGCCATCATTGGAAAAAAAAATTAATTTTGTGCACTAGATTTTGGTAAAAGCCTCTAAGAAATCGAGAAAATGGCTAAAATGGCTGTTTTTCAAAGCAAATGTAGCCTACACTATAGCATTTTTGCAAAATAATGTTTAATAACATAAATTTCCATATTTTTATTATGCCACTATTGGAGAAAATTTTTAATTTTGTAACTAATACAAATTTTAATAATGCAAAATAAAAATACTTGTGAATTTTGAAAAAATCCATTTTTGACAGTCAATTTTTTATACCTAACGGTATTTTTTTGACAAATTTTTTTTCAGTGGATATAAATTCAATATATTTTTCATGATTTTCATTAATTGTGTAATCATATTTGTATCATTTGATATTGAAATTTTTAATTCTTAAAATGCACTTTTTGGCAGAAAATGTATGTAAATTTGGAAGTTAAAATCAGGTACTTTTAGAAAAAAAAATTTTAATACAATAATACGCCTACTAGTGACCAATTAGTAAAAATGCAAAGTTTTATAAAACAAAGTATCTGATGAAAGTGAAAAAAAATGGTCTTATATATGCAAAAAAAAAGTTAGCAAATGACTGGTTTTGTTCAGTTCGGAACACTCTTAAGCTGTTAATTTCTCGGCCCATCTATTCAGTCTGTAGATCTGAAAGCAATTACAAACACCCGAAAAACAAAATTGCGGGATTACATATTTTTTTTTATCGTAATGTCATATTTGAGCAAAATCTTGAGTTCGAATATTTGACGAATGTGAAATTTATCTACATAGGTATGTCCATTGTACTGAAAAGCTCGGGCCAATACTTTGAAAAATAAAAAAAAAAATGATTTACAAAGTTTGAATGGGTTTAAAAAATTAAGAAATCTTTGATTTTTCGAAATTTTTTATAAGGAGAATAGGCATTTTTGGGCGTTAGCGGCCATCAATGAAATTTGTGTCAAATGAAAGGTATGTTACTCAGTAACAACTTTTACAATGAGCATTAGGGGGAAAACGGAAGACTTGACCATACGGGAGACATGAGCCACTTGCAATATTTCACTCAGACTACCCTTAAATTCTAGAAGAGTTTATATATCCGAAGCAGAAAATGACCTTCTATTTGCTAATGAAAAGGTTTCAGGATCCACATTTGATTTTGGTTCCTGGACGAGTAAATGCATTTTTCACTATGAAAAGTTAAACAATTTTTTTTTTCTTTTCATTTCATAACTTTTGTTTGTCTCGTATAGTTAATTAAATAATTTAGTATGATCTTATTCCTTGAATAATTGTTTTTTGTAAATACCCGTGCAAAATATTGCAACAGCTTACGTAACAGAATTTATAATCTCTTTTGTCTCAAAAAGCGTGAACGGGAGACTTGAACCACTTATTGTAGGGAGACATGATCATAAGAAAATGAGGAACAAAACCAAAAAAAAAGTCAACAAACTGCCGCAGAAGGGAAAATACAAGGATAGCAATGCTCAAATTATGTTTAAGAAATCTTAAAATCTTCTTACTGTATTTCCCAAGGAGGGGTTTATTTAAGTTTTGTATTTATTTTCGTTTGTTACGGTTTTTAAGGTTGTTTTTAATTTTGTATCAATATTTTCGTGTATAAATTTTTAAAACATTTTTCTTAGCAAATAATACGTTGAGTTTTATGAAAATCATAGACGGTGATCTAATTTTTTGTATTGTGAACTCGTTCAATTTGGGTATGTTCAAGTCTCCCCCAGGGGGAGTTCAAGTCTCCCGTAGCAGGCGAAAGACTTGAGCCGAAAATCTTTCTTCAAACAATTTGCTCTGGGTTGAAACCGATTGCATATATTTGAAGCCAATTTAACTAGTTTCAAAATAGATAAGTGTAGCTTTATAGAGATGTATCTTTCATGCGGCTGAGATAAATAGACACGTTTTTATCAACAATTTTACAAAAAGTGGCTCAAGTCTCCCGCCTTCCCCCAACATTGCACTTTTTTTATAAAAGAAGATATTTCAATGTAAATATAATGCAATTGCATATGGAAACATCGGATAGAAATTATATTATTAGTGAGTGTAATAACTTCAAAACATACCGTGAAACTGTAGTATTGTGTTTTAGGGGACTTCAGAAGCTCCCTAGGTCACGTTGTGGGTTTTAACAGATCCAGTACAGATTTCAACAACTTTTTTATTTTTTTAAATATGTTATTTTAATCAGGATTTAGACCCCATGTTCGAAGACGTTAATATAGCATGTTGACTAATTGGCGCTTTCCAAAGCCAAAACATGATAGCGGCAATACATCTACATAAATAATGACCACCTATAACGACTTGGCGGGCTATGATTTTCGGAATAATATGAATAGACTAAATGCAACGTTCGAAGCACCACTAGTTATTGGCCTGTATTTGATGAAAACCAAGTTCGATTACACGCAACGGAATCAAGTGGGATTTAGAGCGTGACAAGATGCACTTTTACTATATAAAATACCTATCAAATATTTTTTTAATATAATGTAAATTATAATATTTGGTATTATGGCAAATGTACTTATTAATGGTGTTATATGGGCATTTTTAAAAAATGTAATATACAAAATATTACAGAGACTGTTTAGATTTCTAAGTTCATTTTCCTTTTCTATTTTTGCATTGGTTAGAGGCCAGAATACTTAGTAAAACTTGATTGAAGTGTTAAAACAAAAATGAATTTTTTTGTTTTTGAAGTACACCACAATGAAATAAAATGCATGACTGGGTCGCACGTACTTGCTCTTATGTTCAAGACACTGTGGGCTTAAGAAAATTGTATACACAAACTTGGAAATTGTGAGAGAAGCATGAAATACGACATTTAAATTGGAGCGGTTTTTAAGAAAATTATTTTTTTATATATAAAATTCTTAAAACATTTTTAAGAACAAATTTTGGTATGCAAATCTGAAGTATATATTTATCTGTATATAAAACAAAATTTGAAAAAAAATTTTCAACCCGTTTTTGAGATCTCGAATTTTCAAAAAAAAATTTTGAAACTTTTTTTAAAAATCCAAAAACTTTTTCTTTGAAAATTTTGATATGCAATATTATTGATCTTATCTGAATCTCGTATGTAAAAACATTCATCGAAATCTGTTAAGCCGATAACGAGAAAATTCAAAATAAAAAAAAACGTTCTATGACAGGTACTAACTTAATAGTTATTAAGTGTAAAATTTTATAATTTTTGGTAGTAGATCGTACTAATTTTAGTATATGAAAAAAGTTTAGTCAAAATCGTAGGAGTCGTTTTTAAGCAAAAAAGTATTTTCCTTTGCGGTTTTTTAACTTTTGTATGGAAGGTACCGTTATTTTTTCATAAATGTAAATTTTTTCTAAAAATATTTTAGAGAGTACTAAAAAAGTCTTAAATATTGAGTTTCAAAGAAATCGATCACGTCGTTTTCGAAATATTTGATTTTCCAAAAACAATTTTGAAACATTTTTTAAAAATTCAAAAAATATTTTTTCAAAAATTTTAGTGCACAAAATTATTAATGTTTTTTGGAAGCTTCTGTGTAAACAAAATTATTGAAATCGGTCATACCGTTTCGAAGAAAATCAAAAATCAAAATAATGGTTCTTTGGGAGGTACCAGTAATAACCATTTTTGAAAAATGGTTGCCGTTTAGGCTGTAGACGAACAGACAGACAGAATTGTGCCACACACTTTTTTTGGTGTTCTCTATCATCATAATATCATGTTTGATTGTTATCTCAATTTTTGTTTTTGCACGAGTCCAAAACTTGCCTTATAGTACCTATAATCGCAAGTAAAAACTTCTGCGCGGTGATTGTAGGACTCAACCACATCCAAAAATAACAAAATCATTTTTGGCCGCTTTTATATAATATTATGCACAGAATAGATGGTCAGTTGTTTTGAAAACTTTGTTTTTTTTTTCACATCACATCTTAGACATGTTCTTAGATTTTTTAGTGTCTAACCTTGCCAACAATTTATATTATCGCCCAGTTTTGACAACCAATATAAACATGTGCTTTGGATCAACTTTACCAAATTTAATCAATAAACAAATGAGGCCACGAGCGCAATAGTGGCCTAACTGCATTTTTCATTATTTTCAGTAGAGCAAAAATAAGAAACAGGTTATTTTCAAACACTTGTTGCTTAGGCTTGATTTTCTTTTTGCAATATGATCAAAAAATAAAAGATTTTTGATTTTGTATCCATGATTCTTCAAAATACCGTTATAACTGTTCTTAAAGTCAGATAGGCCACTATTGCACAGAGAAAAAAATATATAAAAATTAATATCCTGTTAAGATAGGTCAATCATTTGTAAATAAAACTGATTTATGTATATGAGCTTTTTCTTATTTTTTTTTGTAAATACGTTGAAATTTAATATTTCTATTCACTTTCAGATGTGTTGGAGTCCATAAAAGCTTTTGTAGTATTTGTGAATTGTTATTCCTGTGATCGGTGTAAGGACTATGATTTATTAGCGGGTATTAGGATATAAAGTATCAAGGTTAAAGCTTGCTAGTAGAACGAGAGTCTACATTAGATTTTGAGTGTGAATGATACAAAAAAAGAAGTATAGGAATTGAAAGCTTGAGTAATACTTAAGAAATCAAGGTTTTGGCAGTCCACAACCGGGACTTTAGTGATTAAACAGTGCATCAAAATCAAAATATGAATGCATCTCTCACTAGATAATGATCACGGCACGGAATCTGAGGCCATTTGAGTCTATAGTAAGCCCTGCCAGATCGTTTAAAAAATTAAAAGTTCAAAGCGAAAACGGGTTTTTAAAACGGTCTGGCAGGGCGAATTATACACACAAATGATCTCGGCTTCCGTGATCAGAAGAGCATTACCCAGAAAGGGTTGAAAACCAACTTTGGTTAGCAGAATTATTACTCTCGAAGTAATATTCATAGTTTGTTTTCGATGATGTTTAGTCGCTAAATCCCCGGTTATGGACCGCAAGACTTTGGTTTCTTGAATAAGTTTTACTCAAGCTGTCAATTCCTATATTTCTTTTCTTGATATCATTCACACCCAAAATATGCTGTGGGCTCTTATTCTATAAGCTTTATACTTATTTTTTTCATAAAACAAACATGTTGAAAAAAATTTTTAAACAATATGCCTACGGTTGGTCTTAAAATATTGAAGCTCGTGAATCTTGAGTCAGTTAACATTCAGTCCTTCTCTAGAGATCATTCTTTTTTATTTATTTATTTATTTATTTTTTTATTTATTCATCTATCGAGTACAATCTCTTTTAGATTATTATTAGATTCTATTTGAAATTTCCAATTTCAAAGTGGAGAGTAAGTGCTTTTTGGTAATTTTTATGACATTGATTTGCCTGTTTTATAGTATTTAGTAATAGTACGCATACGCCATAGTGAACTATTTTAATGAAAGCCGAATGACTTCTCTTTATTATTGCAAAAGAGGATAGTAGTTGATATGTAAGCAGTGATGGGTAACTACCTGGTATATACCATTTGATGGTAAATATCCTGGGTTTACCCGGTATTTACCGAAACGGGTATATATGAAGGTATTTATATTTTTAAATGTAAAATTTTATAATTTTGTTTTACAAATGTAAAAGATTTTTAACACAATGTAGCATGCTATCTTGGCTTTATTTAAAGACCCTAACCTTGAAGTTTCCATAGAACGGGAGCTATAATTTTTTAAAGAAGTCATTTCGATCTTTTTTTTTTTATTAAAATCCATCTAATTTGTAGAAAAATCTCTTAAAAAAAACTCTGCCACCACTGTTGTATAATTGATGATAAAACATAAATAATAACATTATTTTATGAGAGGAGTCAGGCAAAAAATGTGTGATTTAAGATTTTCAAAATTGTAAAATTTTTCATCAACTTTTGAATTTGAATGAAATAAATCGAGTTTTGGGGGGATCCTATCTCAAGGGTAGTTTTTACAATGTAGCCTTTCACATTTCTTTAAAGACCTTAACCTTGAAGATCCGATCCGTAGAGCAGGAGCCATAATTTTTCAAGGCCATCCATATCAAATTATAATAAAAACATTCGATGCAGACAACGGGATCTTTCACGCTGGTGGATGGTCGTGGACAAGCAGGAAATTTCAGTGCAATTTTATTAAGTTTTTGATTGATTTAAAATTTAAATAAATAATTTTGACGCTGGTATAATAGTCCAGTCAACGAAGGAAAAATAAATGCAATATATCATGCTCTCTGGGTTATTATTTAATGTGGTAGGGGTGACCCCTAGGTATAACATACTAAAAGTTCCCAGCCCAGGGCCGCGAGCTATTGCCAGGGGGGGGGGGTAAAGGTCATTTTTTGTAATATTTCGGGAATATTTTGAAAACTAAGCGTTTGAGCAGAAAAGTTTACACAACAAAATGAAAGAATAATAAATTTCCTACAAAAAAGGTCTTCTTCATATTTTCGGTAGGAGCAAGGTTAAGAAAGATACGGGCAGTAGAAATTTCAAAAAATTGAAAAACAACATGGTATCGTCTAACAACATCAATTAACCCAGAAATAACCAGAAAAGTGCGTATATATTGATTCATGGTCATTTCAGTGACGTCATGAGAGCTAGTTGAAATGTACAGAAGCTGGTTGTGTTTGAAATGTCCTTATTTTTTTTTTTTTTTGATACAGTGTATATTTTTATACGAGAAACACTGTTTCTTCAAAGGTAAGAAGTACACAGAATATTTTTTTTAATTTACAGGCCAATACTTTATGAAAGCATTTTTGGATATATCCTAAGAAATAAATTCCTTAGAAGGGGACGTGTATTTCCTCCTCCTTTCTATAAGGGGGGACACTTCCCTAAACATTGACTAAAAATAGAAAAATAGCTATTTAAATCAACGGAAATACTTACAATATTGTGTTACATCTTTTTTAAAAGCTTAAAACAGATTCTTTTATTATATAGTCAAATCAAGTTAACAATTTTTGAAAAATTCGTTTGAAAAATGTTTTTAAACGATTTTTCATTTGCTTAATTTTGAGTCTTCGTTGAATGGACTATAAGTAGTAGCATAATATGATATGAGGTATCAACATAATGGGAATTTTACTGACTATTGGATTTAAGAATAATCAAAATAATTCATACATGCACTGCGGAGCTATGAGCTCATATGTATAGCAACCTCAATTTGACCGTTATATCTACTAAACGGCACCTGGGGAAGTTTAATATTTAATTTAAATTAAAATCAAAAATTCTTTTCAGGTAAAACATTGATCAACACCTTACACTCACCCGTTTAAATGATAATCTAAAAAAATACCAAGAAAATATTTAAAAAATGTTCAGATTAAAAAGATAAACAACAAAAATAGAGTAGATAGCTATTCATCCTTTTCTGGTATATACAATATACCCGATAAATACCGGGTAGGTGAGATACTTGTTTTTTAAGTTATAACATCTTGGAATGCTTTTGAGCATATAATTATAATAGTGCATATTTAAAGACTGTCGAAAATTTGAAACATTTTCTCTTATGATTGGTCTCCGAATTTCTGTAGAGGCTGCCACAGTATAAATCCTTCTTAAAATTGAGCTTAGGGATGTTAACAGGTGTCTCCGGGGGCGTACGCCTGCCCTCCCCCTATTCAAGATATGTTCGCTACATTTTTGTAATGATGAATAACAAAACCCTATTTTTATTCAAAATTCTCAGATTTTTCTTTCACCAGTGCCCTTATCATAACGAAATACATTTTTATTTTTATTTTATTTATTTACCTACACTTCAAAATTTACTAGTGCTGTTTTATCTTTTCGTATTAGTTAACTTTTCACTAGTTTTTGTTCCAAAATCGAATGATATTATGTATAATTTATTTAAATTTTTGAATGTGTCTGTCCCACCCTAATTGCAATCCTGCCCGTGCGTGGCTTAACGCAATTTAATAATTTTCCTGTGTTGCGTTCCTATTTGATATCTTTAAAACTATCAGGGGCGTAGCGGGGGGGGGTATACCCCCCCCCCAAGCTTTTCAAGAGTCGGCAAATTCAGGAAGCTAGATTTAATAATTCAAGCAATTAAAAAAAAAATAATAAACCAGAAATTTTACAATATTTTTCGGAAAAAGTAAGTTTGTATTTTCATTATATTTAGGTTTTTAAACTTTTAAATGTACCTATGCAAATCAACATTTTTGCCGATTGCAGATTTTGGAAATATGCCGAATAATTAAAGAGTCAGCAAATCAACGAAGCTTCATTTGCAAACAATTATGAATAAAACGAGCCTAAGCATTTTTGCCGATTGCGGATGTCGGAAATTTGCCGACTAATTCAAAAGTCGGCATATCAACGAAGCTTCATTTAAAAAAAAATTAATAAAACGAGCATTTTTACTGATTGCGGATTTCGCAAATATGCCGACAAATTCAAGAATCGGCAAATAAACGAAGCTTAATTTGAAAAAAAAAATCTAATAAAACGATAATTTTTGCCGATTGGGTATTTCGCAAATATGCCGACTAATTCAAGAGTCGGCAAATCAACGAATCTCAATTTAGAAAAAATTTAATAAAACGAGCATTTTTGCTGATTGCGAATTTCGCAAATATGCCGACTAATTCAAGAGTCGGCAAAACAACAATCTTAATTAGAAAAAAACTTAATAAAACGAGCATTTTTGCTGATTGCGAATTTTGCAAATATGCCGACTAATTCATTGATCTCTTGGGAACTAGAACTCGAAAAGCCATTGTAAATGAAATCAATAAAGCTGGTATTTTTTCTGTAATGGTTGATACAACTCCAGACTCATCACATCACGATCGACTTGCTATTAATGTTCGATACGTTGTGAAAGCAAACGAGAGACTTATTCCTATTGAACGTCTTCTGAAAATGGACGTCGTCCTAACGAAAAAAAACGGGAGAAGAATTGGCCCAAAAAATAATAGTGACCCTTCAGTCAGTAGGTATTTCCATTAAAAACATTGCTTTTCAATCTTATGACTTCGCCAAAAATATGTCCGGAAAGTGCAACGGTACGCAGCAAAAACTATCGGAAAAATGCGGTAAGATAATCCCTTACATTCCATGCCAAGCGCATCGTATCAATATATTCGTTGAAACAGCATGTAATTCGAGTGTGTTGATGAAAGAGTTTTTCAATGTTTTGGAAGCATTATATGTTTGCTTCTACGGCAGCACAACACGTTTTCAATGTATGCGTGAGGAATTCAAAAGCATTGAAAATTCATTGCAACTAAAAAATTTGTCAAAAACTCGATGGACAGCTAGAGCTGAGACAGTAAAGGCTGTTTGGATATCTTTCGAAGGCATTGTACATGGTTTCGAAAAAATAAAACCGATGTAAGTTCTTTTGATAATAATACTCGTACCTCCGCTTCTGGTCTGCTGAAAAAAATTTTGGATTTTGATTTTATAAGCTCGTTATATTTTTGTAAAAACGTCATGTTTAAAGTAAAAAAATTGACAGAAAATTTAGAAGCTGAAGAGTTGAATGTCATTGATGCTGTATTGTTGATTCGAAGCACATCAATAATTATCATTTCAACAAATGAATGACGATGGCGGGCGACCAAATCGATGCATTAATAAAAAGTTCATCTTCATTCGCTGAGAAATTAAAAATAAATCCAGAGAACGATTTTCTGAAACATCATAGAACACGCCGTGTACCATGAAGAATCGATGAAAATCCAGAAACATGCTTTCGACTTCGATTTCCAAACATTTTATCGAAAAGAATTTAGAACGGTTTTGCAAGTTTTTACGACGTGTATAAACGATAATTTAAAAGATAATTTTTCATCTTTCGAACCTTTGCAAAAGATTTTTGAAATTCCAGTCCACAGAGGCAATGTCACAACAGAATCAGTGGAATCCATAATGAAATTGGAGCCCCTATTTTTTAAAAAAGATCCAGAGTGTTTGCTTTCTGAGTTGCAAATTCTTCTTGATTCATCCACAAATTGTATAAATTTCGAAGACATTACCAAAATTGTGTTCAAGTTGAAAATGGTGATTCCCTTAGCGCACAAACTCATTTGCTTCATTTTAACTGCCCCTGTGACTGTGACATCAGCTTCTTGTGAACGATCATTTAGTAAATTAAAATTAGTCTTAAACTATTTGCGCACGACAATGGGTGATGATCGTTTGAATAATTTGATGCTGCTTTATTCTTCGAAAGATAAAGGGGACGATAATATTCTTAATGAAGTCGTTGAAGAATGGTCCTTATTAAAACACCGCCGAATTAAAATCTAGATAGTACAATGTTAAATTTAAATATTAAATTTTAAAGTTGCTACAGTAAAATAATAATAAAAATAAATTAATAAATTTTATTATTAAAATTAATTTATTATAAATAATTAGCTATATTAATAAAAATTTTTTATTTTAAATAAATAAACTGCTGCAATATTAATAAATTAATGTATTTTATTATTATAAATGACTAAACTGCTGATGCTGATAGAATTATGCGTTGCTTTAATTTTTTTATAAAGATTGCTTAATACCTATACCTAAACAAAAAAAATTGCTGCAATATTAATATAAATGTCCATGAATTTAATTCGTTGTTAGAAATTATAATTGATATCTTATTTTTCTACCAAATAATAGTTCCCAAGATTTTAAAATTGTTTCATGGAAAATCTTTGCTCCTAAGTTTTTTAAATCTCTTACATCAGCCGAAGGCGGTTTCATTGAAAAATCTCGCATTTCGAAATCTCAAAAGTGTATGTGGCGAAGTGAAGATTTGAGCATAAATCAATCAGCCCTATCAGGAGTTTCACCCGAATGTCATTCCACTCGGAAAAAATACCTTTTTTCTTTTCCCTTATTTTGAGTTTCATCCGAAAAATGCTAAATCTATACAGTCGGCAAATTTTTAAAATAATTCGGCAAATTCCTAAAATAAGTCGGCATTTTAATGAAACTCACCCCCCCAATGCTCGAACCCTCGCTACGCCACTGAAAACTATTGTCAAATTTTCAAAAGCATATTCAGCTGTCAAAATTGTGTCATTCAATGACAAAGAATTCCAACACGTTTGACAGAAAAATTTTCTTTGTCAGTCAAAAACAAAGTAACATTTCGTTTGTCAATTGATCTACATATTTCCACTTGTCTTCAAATTTTTGGTCATTCATTGACAAATATTGTGTTTGTGTTTGTTTGACGTTCCACTGTCACGCTAAAACAATGAAAACATGTCTGGAGTCACTGATGCCTTTTAGTTTGCTTACGTACTTACTTACTAGAAGTTTTTACATAATCTCAAAAATTCTAGATCTTTTAATTTTTTTTTTTTCATTTTCGAGATTCTGTCCTTCGAGATTTTGGCCCGTTCGAGATTTTGTCATTCGAGATTTAGTCATAATTCCACAATAAAAAGCAAAGTCCAGTCTAGTTACATATGTATGTTCAAAATTATAAATCTAGTTTGGCTGAACTATCTACATATTTATAAATAATATTGAAAATTACCCAATTTTCATAAATTTCACTTCCAAATTCAAACATTTCAATGGTAAAACTACTTACGCATATATTATATATTTCTTGTTTACAGCCATTATACACATTTTTCCATAACGAAGTTTTTTTTGTTACAGTTAACGACAGCCAACAAAATAGTTTCCAAAACACAGATACTACCTGTGGATTAAAATGAATGACGAAGACGTTTACGAGGTGAAAAAGACATGGGAAATACCGATGGAAAACCCAGATGAGTCGGGACAAGCGATTCTGATAGAATTTTTCACCCAATTTCCGTCCAATCAACAAAAATTCGAACACTTTAAAGAAGTACCAATAGCTGAACTTAAGGTAAGAAAACTTCAGAACAGTTTTTGATTTGTTTTCAGCTAAAAAAATTAAATCACAATGTTTCTTTTAAATTTAAGGATAACGCTAAGTTTAAGTCACACGCTGGTCGCATAATAAGACTATTTGACGATTCCATCAACGCTCTGGGCACAGACTATGCAGACTCAGCGATTCAAGAATTATGGAGGACAACAGCGAAGTCTCATTTTCGAAGAAATATTTCAAAACAGTCATTCAGCGTAAGTTTTTTTTGTTGCAAAATAAAAAGAAAATAAATCCTAATCAAATATTAATTTGAACTCATTTCTCTATAGGAACTCAAAGGTGTCATTTTACAAGTCCTTAAAGCTGCATGTAACCTCAACGATAGACAAGTTGAAGCTTGGACAAAACTAATGGACCACGTTTATGAGATTGTTTTTAAAACACTGGACGAACTAGCTTCGAGTCATCAATAAGCAACGAACATTTTAATTACAAAATTTCGGTCACGGACTTAAGATTGATAATAATTGTAACAAAATTTGGCAAAATATGTGGCACAATGAAAAATAAAAATAAATAATTGTTAGATCACCATCGCATTGCCACCGTTCAGTTACTTGTATGTGAAAAATGCACAATAATTGAAATTGGAATTAATATTACTTATTAATAAAAAACAAATGTGTTGATATATAGAAATATTTATATATGCAAACATAAACCAAAAGCAAAAAAAAAAAAAAAAACAGTATGAACAAAAAAATTATATTTATAAGTATATAGGGGTTTCAATGGTGTTCTTTTGCAAACTATCCTCCTCGTTCGTGTCTTGTATTTAGTTTTTACCTCAAAATGCTTATTAACACAAAGAAAAATGTAAATTAAAAAAAAGAATAATTGTTTATGTGAAATGTGTTATTTTTTATTGAGAGAAATATATATATATACTTATATACAATAACGTATGTACGTACTAAGAAAAGGATTTAATAGTTTTTCTTAAAGAACTAAGTCCTTGTTTAAAGGCTATAATGAATATGAAATATACCGGAACATGAGGTTTATAATAATAATGGTACAATTACGTTCAAGGATTTTAATTACTGAACATGTTTGTTTCGGGTATAATGCATGCTTAAGATCGGAAATGCTACTAAATTCTCTCTTTTGTTTCTGAGAGGATGGTCACACTGGCCAATTTTCAATATGTTTGGGATAGCTAGGAAACTAAACCAAATTTGGCAATTTTACGCTTAAAACTTTTCGTTTAAATTCAAATTTCCTATAAAAATGAACAGAATTTAACAAGCAAAATTATCGAAAACAATTCTAAAGACCTGCTTGAACTAAATAAAGTAAAGGCTCAAGGTTTCAATAAAACATGCTCAGAAAGCCATTTCTATTTAAAACTTTTAGGCCCATTCGCTGATACGAAACTTAAATATTTAAGTAGAACGTAAGGGCTAATGTGACAGTTTACGAAGAAGAAATAGTAGAACATAAGTAGAACATAAATGCTTAAGTATCGTATGAGCAAACGGCGCTTAGAGATGTATAGGTAGATTAAAACTTTAAAATTTCTTATTATTTTTCTCGAAACCCTATTTGTTGATACTACTTGACAAATTTAACATTCTTCAATCTGCCCAGCCGTTCTACCTGTAGGTCTATATTAATCTACCCAGCTGTTCGATATATGCTTTGTGGGTCTGGAAGAATTTAAAAACCACTAGAAAAAAAAATTGTGGGCTTAACTACTTTTTAACTATTTCTTAATCGTAATTTCATATTAAATCGAAATATTGAGTTGGCATATTTTTAGGAATGTGATTTTTTTTTACCGAAAAATAGACTATCGGCCTAAAACCGCGAAAATGTTTACCTTAATAAGATCAATGGTATACCCCTGTCAATTTTGAATACAAATTACTTTTTTGAACATGCCAAAATTAAGCCTTAAGCATTTCTTTTGTTTTGTTTCTAATATGTTTTGAGCCTATTTTTGCTTACAGACTGAGAGAAATAGTAACAAAGTTTCGAAAAATAAAGTTTCGAAAGGCAAAGTCTCGAATGATAAAGTTTCGAAAAACCGAAGTTTCAAAAAGATAAAGTTTCGAAAATCAAAATTTCGAAATAAGAAGTAACGAAAGGAGAAAGTTTAGAAAAGCCAAATTTTCGGAGGAGAAAGTATCGAAGGACAAAGTCTCGAAAAAAAAAAGTTCCAAAATGCTCGGAGCATCGTTGTTCCTTGAGCAATTTCAATCAAATTGCCACAGGTGATAGTTGATATAGAATTAAAACAAAAAAAAAATATTTGCATTAGAGTGTTCCAAAAAAAATGTCAACTGTGTTGTTTCTTGAGTAATTAAAACACATGTGATAGCTGATACAGAATTAGAAAAGGAAAAATATTTTCCAAGCAGGGTGTTCCAAAAATATGTCAACATATTGCAACTTCGTTGGTCCTTGAATGATTTCAACAAAATTGACAAAGGTGATAGCTGATACAGAATTCAAAACAAACAAAACATTTGCATTCCCAACTAACATTTCAGCTTCGGTTCGGCCTAACTGAATAGGCATTCTGATTTCCTTAAGACATTTGTAAAATTTCGTTAAGCATAAAAAGGAGAATATTATAGAGCTTCTAAAATGATTTCGGAAAATCTTCTTGGAGGCCCCGTACACAGATCTCTTAAAAGCTTCAAATTCTATAATGGTCCTTGTACGATCTATAAGAAGTTTTAACGAGCGCTATTCGAAATATTAGTGAAATTAAGGTTTTGACAGATAGCTTCAGATGTGTTTCTATAAAAGTAAATACGCAAGTGTAATAGAAATATGCATTTTCCATAAATGGGTCTTATAATACCTATTAGAAGCCGACAGTACAACTCTTACAGAGGTTGTAGAAAAATGGAGGAATAAAGAATAATTCTTTTTATTTTCAATTTCCTTGGAGTGATTTTTACCGCATTTAGGGTTTGTTTCACAATGTTTGAATAAAGTTCTGATTAGATATTCGATACATAAATATTAGCACAGGGTAATAAGTCCACAGACGAAAAATTCACAATTATTGTCTTAAGACCCACCTGATTAAGTTATAAATTCATAAATATTTTTTTATTTGTGAACATATGACCCTGCCTCAGAATTTATTTGTCGAATAACTAATCAGAACTTTACTCAGAGAATGTGAAACAGGCTCTTAATCTTTATAAACCTGAAACTATTATTTGTTTTCAATTATTTGTTAATTAATGAATTGGAAATAATAATAAAACACAAAGATTTTTCTTACCTGTCTAGCAGTGGCGTACGCAGCAAGTGACAGACTTCTAATAATTTAATTTCGTAAGATATTTTGCATTATTTTTTCGCTCAAAATACAATTTTCAACTAAATCTACAACTATTCCTGAAAGAACTAAACTTTTCCTTCAAAAGGAATCTCCAATATTTGGTTTTGTCTAAATTTCATCAATGACTTTCTCAGAGAGGAACAAATATATCGATTTGGAATAAGGAGAATAGTACCTACGATCAGGAACCGTTACAATATGTTTTGAAAATATTTTATCGTGTTGTTACATAACCTCAAAAATAGTGAAAAGACGGTGACGACGAACATCAAACTGAGGAAATCTCAGAGAGGAACAAAGATATTGAAAAGATTTTTACCAAATTTTGAGGAAAAAGATTAGAGGAATCATAACTAATTTAATAGAAAAAAAAAACACAAAAGTGGTGCAAAAACTGTTATTTTGAATTTTTTATCTCGAAAATCTCAGCTGATGGCGGAAAATGGACGACGGATTTGAGCTAAGGGCCAAAAAGTATGCCTTGAAACATTCAAGACTTGTTGTGATCAAAAGATGACAGATATTTGTAAACTTATGATATCATTAATTACAAATGGTACGACAGAGAACATTAAAAAGCTGTGAAGTCACTTGAGTATCCTGATATTTCAAAAAAGCTTTCTATTTGGATCAAAGGTAGACAAAATTTTCTTTTTTTTATAAAGCAAATATTCATAGTAATTTTAAACCGCTACCTAAACCTTCTAAAATTTATTTTACAGTGTACAACTTTAGAAGTGAATTAATTGAAAAAACTTATATTTTTATAAATACAGGAATCGAATTGAAAAACTTTTATCAGCTGATCGAAGTTACCTTGTAGTTGAGTAAGACATAAAAGTTTTGCGTGAATCACTACGAAAACGCCCCAAAAATAATTCATATAGAACAGAATTTCCTTTGAAAAATCTAACTTTATTGAAAAAGAAACACCAAAAATAAATTCAAATATGTGTAAATGAGGCCGTGAGTGCAAAAGTGGTGTAACCCATTTCTTGGAAAAATTGATACTTTTGTCTCCTATTTTTACAGTTATGCATCAAAAGACATCTAAGCAAAGCAAATTCTTAAATATCTAAGCTTTCCAAAAATGTGACTTTTCTCCTTGATACTCAACCTAAATATTATTTGAGATAGATTAAAAATGAAAAATATGATTAAAAAAGTGGGTTACACCACTTTTGCACTCACAGCCACAAATATACCCCAACTAACGTTGTTTATATCATTTTGTAGTTATCTTTATGAAATATTACTTCTTTCTTCTTATAAATCTTAGGTGGTTGGTTAATTTACAAAACCCATTTTTGTTCTATAATTTTAGTGATCCCTAAACAAAAATCCTGCGTACGCTACTGCTGTCTAGGAATCGAACACGGAACCCCTCCGTAATAGTCCATCACTCTACCCACTTAGCCATCTTAGAAATAAATTGGAAGATGCAAAAACTTAATCAGTATTTTCCTGCATTACATGCTGGCTCCAAGCATGGCTCTACGCCTTCGCTTTGTTGAAAACATAAATCATTGAACTCGTGTATGTTATCCCTCATAAAAGTTTCGCCTCTCATGCTGGTACTGGGGTTCATATCTAATAGCCTATTGAATAGACCTTTTAAAAAGGAACAATTACGTGCAAGAGTTTTTATTATTGAATATGTTTGTTTGGCCCATAAGCATGCTTAAAACCGAAAATGCTACTAAATCCGCCCATGCGTTTCTGAGAGAATGGTCACACTAGCCACTTTTCAGTATTTTTGGTATAACTCGAAAACTAAGCCGAATTTGACGATTTTACATATAATACTTTTTGTTCAAAATTAAATT
Source organism: Dasysyrphus tricinctus (assembly GCA_963921185.1). Taxonomy (NCBI): domain Eukaryota; kingdom Metazoa; phylum Arthropoda; class Insecta; order Diptera; family Syrphidae; genus Dasysyrphus; species Dasysyrphus tricinctus. Next base: position 241,009,232 of record OY992530.1, on the reverse strand, counting down.
TTCTATCGAAATGGATAGTTTAAAAAATTTCTTAAAAAAATTTAAGCAGGAAAAGTAAGCAAAACCCAACATAAAAAAATCGAAAAATCGAATATTTTTAATTTATTTTCTAAATTGCAAAGCAAAGGTACTCTCAAGACATGCATGAACAAAGTAAACTGGAGTCTTACGGCCTTAATATGACATGTTAAAAAAGCCATATTATTTGAAAATTGACAGAGATATAGCCATTCAAATTTTACCATTTCTTATCATTTTTCGCAGTTTTTGTCCGAAAGCCTATTTTTTGGTACTTTATGACAAATTTAACGTTCCTATCACCTAGTAACAAATCTTATGTTAATCGGACCAGCCGTTCGGTTTGTAGGTCTGAAAGCATTTAAAAGCTGTCGAAAAACGAAATTGCGAACTGACATCCGTTTCATAAATTATCTATAGCTCAAATGTCATATTATATCAAAATTTTGATTTCGAACATTTTTACGAAAGTGAAATTTGTCTTATTGTACCGAAAAAAGAACTAAAACTGCGAAAAATTATAAGAAATGATAAGGTTTGAATGGGAATATCTCTGTCAATTTTGAACAAATATTAATTTTTGAACATAACATATTAAAGCCTTTAGTCTCCACTTTATTTTGTCCATGCATGTCTTGACTCTATCTTTGCTTCAAAAAAAGTTATGCACAATTTATTAAAAAATTTAGATATCCTTGATTTTTTTATCTTTTTTAGGTTGGTTTTTGTTAACTTTTCCTGCTTAATTTTTCTCATTAAATTTTTTGAACTATCCATTTCAATAGAAAATTTAATTTTGAACAAAAAGTATTATATGTAAAATTGTCAAATTCTGCTTAGTTTTCAAGTTACTCCAAAAATATTGAAAAGTGGCCAGTGTGACCATTCTCTCAGAAACGCATGGGTGAATTTAGTAGCATTTTCGGTTTTAAGCATGCTCATGGACCAAGCAAACATATTCAATAATAAAAACTCTTGCACGTAATTGTTCCTTTATACCCCTCATTTTCCGGTCTATTCAATAGGCTATAAGTATTGTTTGAATATATTTAACAGAAAATTATAGATATGTAGGTGAAACAATGAAACACACTTGAATCTTCTGGCTCTGGAGATATTTGATTTATCGATGAAAGATTTATTTAATCTGAACTTTCTTGCCGTGCGTCGTTATCTTTCATCTGCATTCCTTTGAAGATCTAAGTGCCGACTTTTTAATTTTTTTCCACGAAGTAGACATATTAACACAAACAAAATTTCACAAACAAATCATTCAATAAAATTATAGTTATCAATGACTTCATTAAAATGACTTTGACAGATTTGAGTCTCTTTAGCATAGACTGACATTTTCTATTATGGTTTGCTAATAAAATCTAAGAAATCTCTGCGAAGTATTCGATAAGGCTTCCAGCAAATTGCAACCGAAACCTTTTGAAGACCAAGTGACAGGAACTTCAATTAAATAACTCCATACAATTCTTATACAGTGACAGCTTCATGCTTTTTTGTTAATGTTATTTACAGAGGTCTATCCGAAACAAAGACGCTAGTCTCGTTTACTTTTCTATATCAAGCTTTCAAACGACTTTAAAGAAGCAGTTATTGAAATCATGACTTCTATTACAAATTTATTTTTGATGAAAGCCCTGAAGATCTCTTCATAAGACGAAACGCGTTGGCCTTTAATAAAAAGTTTTTGATATTGTGGAATAAGCAAGTGTTTTTCTTTTGTTATTTAATTATTTTAATTAAACAATATGTTAACTGAAATGTTAGTTGGGTTAGGATGTTCCAAAAAAAAAAAATGTCAACTTCGTTGTTCCTCGAGTATTTTTTTTAGTATTTTTATTGATTTATCAATGAATGCTTACACATTAAGAATTTACTTCTTATAAGTTAGTGTAAAGCTAAAAATTATAATGAAATGATGAAGAAAGTTACTTTAAACAAGGTTGTGGTTAAAAAAAAAAGATAGTTTTGATTTTTCATATGTAATAAATTATAATATATAAAAATTGACAATGCGCCTTTGGGAAAAAAGATGAATTAAGAAAGAATAATAATGATTAAAAAAATACAATTATATCTCCATTAAAACAAAAAAAAAAATAAATAAATAAATAAAAATAGGTTTGATATTTATGCAAACCTATTTTTATTTATTTATTCAACGTGAATTCAACGAAATTGATACAGGTGATAACTGATGCCGAATTAAATGGAAAACATAATTTTCAACAGGGTGTTTCAAGAAATGTCATCTTCGTTGCTAAGCTCGCCCGATGTCAAAGTTCCTTTCCACGCAATATGCTAAACAGATTTATAGATGGTGGCAAAAAAGATTTTTTTCTCATTAGAAAGAACTCTGAAATGTCATAATAATAGATGATTCTCATCTGAGAAATTGAAAAATTTGAGAAGTGGATTTCATTGTTGCGGCTAGAGGCGAATTTTACTAGTATGCTTTATAAGTTTTTACTTGCTCATACGAGCAATTCCTGAAAATTTCACCCAAATCGTTAAAGCCGTTTCTGAAAAAACAATTTATAATAAAAGCGGGTAAGGGTGGGAACGGCCGGCAGTAGGTGGATTCTGTTGAAACTATTTTTTGAATTTTTTTAAATTGAATAAATTGTGAAAATGTCATCGAAATCATTTATGTAAATCGTTTCCAAGCAAAGGTGGGTTTCATAAAACCTTATGAGAAGTTCATCGAAGTCTATGAAAAAGGAAACCTCCGAGAGTTGGTAAGAAGGCGGCTGATGCGGTGGTCAAAGACTTACCCAAATAGTAGTATTCTTATGCAACAAAAGCAACAAAAGGGGCTTCATTGTTTTCCTATAAATGCACCGTAGACTGTACATCAATTAAACTTTTTCAAGCTGAAAAATTGAATCTTTGAATTTAATTTCAAAAACAACATAAGTCAAGCCAGGAAAAAAGAATTTTTTGGAACTGGTGTTTAAAATATGGAAGCTTATTCATATTCGGTTGTGATTGTAAAACTGACTTATAGTTGCATGGCAATGTGTCGTTATTGTGCCGGTCACATATTTGTTTATTGAACTGAGAACATCGATGAAAACGACCACACATTCAGTGTTTCATGAGAAGGAAATTGATTGTTTAATATGCAAGTGACAAGTACCTACGTTGAAATATTTTTGGAACACCCTGCTTTGAAAATATTTTTTTTCTTTTCTAATTCTGTATCAGCTATCACCTTTGTCACTTTTGTTAAAATCTCTCAAGGAACAACGAAGTTGACATTTTTCTTTGGAACACCCTAATGCAAATATTTTTTGTTTGTTTCTTATTCTATATCAACTGTCACCTGTGTCAATTTAATTGAAATCGCTCAAGGAACAACGAAGTTATGAGGATTTCGGAACTTTTTTTTCGAAACTTTGTCTTTCGATACTATCTCTTCGGAAACTTTGAAGTTTCAAAACTTTGTCCTTTCTTAACTTCGTTTTTCGAAATTTTGTTTTTCGAAACTTTATCTTTTCAAAACTTTGTTCTTTCGAAACTTTGGGTTTTCGAGACTTTATCCTTCGATACTTTGCCTTTCGAAACTTTCGGTTTCGAAGCTCTGGCGGGTTCCCAGACTGAGAGCCACCGAAATAAAAATTCAAGTCATTTGCGTAAAGTTGTAAGTTTTATCAATAATAGACTTTGAGGTGTTGAACCAATAACCGATTCTCTCCCTACCTAAACACTTGTCGAATAGATGCAGGATTTGACGTAAATTTTGTAAATCATTTATTTATTTCAATGTCCATCGGTTGGAGAGAAAAAGTCTGCATACAAGAAATATTTAGCTTGCAATTTTGAACAATTGTTGTCATAGGTCAAACTCTCCCTTAAAAGATGGAAAGCGGCAAAATTTCCAAACAACATCTAGGACCCGTTGTACGAATGTGGTTCAAATTTTGATCCGTGGTTCAAATATTTTTACTGGCTGATCTCGGCAGAATTACTGAGGTTCAACGATGGTTCAAGGTTCAATTATGTTATAGTTGCCAATTTAATGGCTGAACCATCGTTGAACCTCAGTTCATTCTCCAAAGTCGGTGAGTTAAAATTGCTGAACCACACGAGTTAAATATTTGAACAACTGGCCCTTAGGTAAACAAGTGATGTTTTGGAAACTTCGTGGCTCTCTATCTTCTTAAGCTGGCCATACACGATCGAGCCATCCGATCCATTTGGCTCGGTTGGATTTCAGATTGGCTGAAAACCCAAATGGATCGGCGGCCGATCCACCCCACATACGACCGATTTTGGATCGGCCCGGGACCATTTGACTCTTTGGCTCTGTCGTGTAAGGCCAGCTTCAAGGATTCACTACCGAGAGATTAACCTTTGACAACAATTGTTCAAAATTTTTTTTTTTTTTTTTTTTTTTGTACAAAATGTACCTACGTCAAATTTTACACCTGTTCGACACGTGTCTAGGTAAGCAGACAAACGGTTATTGGTTCAACACCTCAAAGGCTGTTATTGATATGACTTACAACTTTACGCAAATGACTTGTCTTTCTATGCTGTTGGCTCTTATAGACCAGTCATTTAAGCTTTTTTGCTTCGGAAAAAATGACGGAAAGCGAGATTTTGGTACATAGCATCCTGATAACATTCTAAGGAAACTTAAAAGGTCCCCATTGATATGAGTACCACCAACAATTTTACGGGGATTCAAAGGAGCCTCAAACGGTTTTTAAGGAATATCTCCCAAACGGTAACTTTTACAGACAAATTATGTCAAAAACTGGGTTATAGCTTAGAAAATTTCCTACAGAAAATAATAAGTACGGTTTTTTCATAAGAGCAACTGTGTTTTAGGTTACGGATTTCATTTTTCTGTATAAAATTGATCAAATTGATACCCATCACCTTTTCATCGATTTCAAGGCCACGTATGACAGCAGCTTTGAGACCACCTATATAGAGCAATGTCTTGTTTTGGCATCCATCCCAAACTCGTCCATTTGTGCAGGATGCACGCTGCTCGATCAAGATCGGCAAAGACCTCACCGACACCTTTGAAGTCAAAAAAGGTTTTAAGCAAGGCGACGCACTGTCATGCGACTTCTTCAACATCGTTCTTGAAAGAATAGTGCAAAACTCTCACGTCAAAACTAGAGGCACAATCTTTAAAAAGTTCGTTCATAATTACTCGCTTTCGCTCACGACATTGACATAATCAGACGAACAAAGCGCGATGTCAGTGGTGCTTTTGTGAGAATTGAGAAGGAAGCCAAGAAGATGGGTTTGACGGTGAATGAAATATATGCTGTCAAGAAGAAAGGACACCCAACATCGACGTCTAGGACAGAACGTCACTATAGACAACTACATATAATTTTGTGGTGGTCAGAGACTTTGTCTAACTAGTATTCGCTATAAACTCAGCGAATGATACCAGTGCTGAGATCAAACGAAGAACTACTTTTGTCAAATCGCTGTTTCTTTGGGCTAAGAAGGCAATTATCCCTGTATAAGACGCTTATCATCCCGGTCCTGATGCATGGTGCAGAGGCATGGATACTGTTAACGGTGGATGAAAAAGCGTTAGGCTGTTTTCAGAGCAAATTCTCTGGGTTATTTTTGGTTCCGTCTGCAAAGATGGGGAATGGAGAAGAAGATACAACAGCAAACTGTATACGGGCTGTACAGTGACACCGACCTAGCCGCAGAAGTGAAAAGTCAACAACTGAGATGGCTCGGTCACCTAGAGTGAATGGAATGCAATGCTCCGTCCCGGAAAGTCTTTGAATCCAGCCCCGTGGGACAGCGCAGCAGATGTGGACAGTGTAAAAGGTGGCGCACGCAAGTGGAAGGCAACCTCAACCAACTTGGCGTGTGAAACTAGAGACAGCTAGCTATAAACCGAACCGACTGGAAGAAACTTTTTGGTTGAGGCCCCGGTCCACTCCGGACTGTAGCGCCACGTCAAGTAAGTAAGTAAGACAAAATAAGACCCCAACATGCATTTTGGGGCTTAGTTTCATTTTATCTTGAAAAACGTTTTGGGTTCTAATTTAATTTTGCAATATTAACTTGAAGATACTAAAACAACTTAGTCTAACAAAAAGAGGATTGTAAAAATCCCCTATTCGAGGAACCATATTAGGGACCCATCTATTACATACAATCCAAGTAGTAACATAGTTTCGGGTGTTCTGTTAGAGAATTAAGGGTATTATTTCATTTTAGAAAATAGATAGATAGATAGATCATTTATTGTAGCTGAATTATTATACATTTTTTCATTAAACCTATATTGCACAATTTACAGAGACTTGGTATAAAGCTACCTTACTACTGAAAAATTTATAACAATGTTTTTAAATATCAGTGACGTTAATATAATTGGTAGAAGGAAAAGCTACAGAAAAAACCTTCTTTAAATAGATGAGATGGAGAGAAGGGGAGGGAATAACTGACAAAAACCTCAAATCAATGACTTTTTACAAAAATAATGCGAATATGACAAAAATCAAATAAATAAACATTTTTATAAATAAATAACAAATAAATAAATAAGTTAATAAATTAACATTCAAATAAATAAATAAGTAGCAAAATTAATAACAACAAAAAAAAAATACAAAAAAAATAAGTAAATAAATAAATACATAATCAAGTGAAATAACAAACAAAAATAAGTAATAAATAAATAAATAAATAATTAATAAATAAATAAATAAATTAATAAATAAATGAAATAAATAAATAAATAAATAAATAGATAAATAAATAAATAAATAATTAACTAAATAAAAAAATATCACAGAAGAAATAAATATCAATAAATAAATAAATTAATTTTAATAAATTAACAAATAAATATAAAAAGAAATTGAGGTATTATTTCATTTTTGAAAAGCAAGACTAAGCAATTTGGTCATATTTCATTTATTTTTTGGGCTCTTTTTTCATTTCGGTGGGGAGTTATTTCATTGGGGCATAGTTTCATTATGAAAAATCACCCCAATTTGGGGCCATATTTAATTTTTTCTTTGTTGGCCTTATTTCCTGGGCCTTTTTTCATGGAGCCTTATTTAAGGTTTGGTTTCGAGATCCCGAATGCCAAAATCCCAAATTGGCAAAAAAATACCGAATGCCAAAATTCCGAAAGACATAATCCCGAATGGGTAAAATCCCGAATGGCTAAAATACCGAATGACATAATCCCGAATGACAGACTTCCGAATGCCAAAATGCCGAATACCAAAACCCCGAGTGGCTTAGGACGGTTTTTAGTACTAATTTTTACTTTCCCACTACGTTTTTTAATACCAAAAACAGTACTAAGCTATTCGAGCTTCTAGCCTTCAAATTAAACCTTTTTGGGCTTATTAGAAGACTAGCGGATACCAGGCGTTAGATGCTAAGCTAAAAATGAATAACATTTTATTTTTACTTGCGATATACATATGTAGGTACTATAGGGCAAGTTTTGGATTCGTGGAAAAAAAAATTTCGAGATATCAATCAAACATGACATTACGATGATAGAGAACACGAAAAAAGTGGGTGGCAAAATTCTGTCTGTCTGTCTGTCCGTACCTCAACCTACAGCCTAAACCACTGAAGCGATTTTCTTCAAATTTTGAACTTAAGGTTTTTTTGTAACTCTCCAGAGGGGAAATTGAAATTTTTTTTTAGCTCAAAAAATAACGGTACTTACCATGCAACCGTTAAGGAGAAGCTTATTTATCTCAAGAACGGCTCCAACGATTTTGATAAGAAAAAATCAGTGTATTATTGTTGATATGATGTACCTTTTAGTAAGAAAAAAAATCACCAAAAACATTTATTAATGGTACCTGCCATATAACGGTTTTTTGATTTTTCATTTTCTCATTAACCGCTCATCCAATTTCAATTAAATTTTTTGCACAAAAGCTTTGTTGGAATATTAATAATACTGCATACCAAAATTTTTTAAAAAATAAATTTTGGATTTTTAAAAAAAGATTCAAATTTTTTTTTTGAAAATTCAATATTTCAAAAACCGGTTTAAGAATTGCTTTAAAATTTCAGTTTTAAATGTATATTAAACATACTCAAAATTGGCATATCAAATTTTTTTTTCGAAAAATGTTACAAACATTTTATATATACAAAATTAATTTTTAAGAAAACGGCTCCAACGATTTTAAATATTTGTTTTACATTATTCATATTTTTTCAAGTAAACAGATGGCATACCTTTTTTTGAGCTCTAAGTTATTTATCAGGCTGTTTATACAATTAAAACAACGATATAAATGCTTTTTATACTTTTTCTATAAATACTTGTATATTTTTTAAAGTTCTTAAGCCCCACACAACTTGACCATAAGAGCAAGTACGTGCGATCCAGTCGTGCATTTTATTTTGTGTGAAAAGATGAAGAAAGGTTGTAAATGCTTTTCCAACAAGATACGCACCAAATTGCTCTCCTAGTTTACTTGATCTTATAATTGTATCTGATCCAACTTATGTTCTGCTAAATGATCAACTGTGTCTTGATGGCATTTCAGATCATGACCTTATTTTTTGTACCTATGATATTGACTTCTCTCATTCCCAAACTCCTACTTCATTTACATATAGAGACTTCAAATCAGTTAATCAGGAATTGTTGTGTTCAGATGCTAGTTGTTTACCTTGGTATGATTGCTTGAATATTTTAAGTGTAGATGATAAGCTCGAATATATTCTTAATTTTATCAAAGAACTTTTCGATAAACATGTCCCCCTGAAAACCGTTGCCATAAAAAATAAAAAGTGTCCGTGGTATAATTTAGAGGTTCAATCTGCGATTAAAAATCGTAGAAAGTTTTATTTAAAATGGAGGAAGTCCCCAAGTGCTGATACCTGGAGAATATACTGTTTTATGCGTAATAAAGCCACTTCAGTCACGCGGCTAGCTAAACGAATTTTCTTCGCCTCAAAGCTTGACGCAACCTTACCCCCTGAACAACTCTGGGCTAACCTACGTGAAATTGGTGTTGGAAAACGCCAAATCTCAAAATGTGAGCTTAGTGCTAGTGTACTTAATACACAGTTCACCGCTAACACCCTAATTCCGAGTAATTTTAGCCCGAAAAGGGAGTTGATATATGAACATGTTGATACTTTTGATTTTGAGGTTGTCTCGGAGGATGAAGTCATTAGCATTTTTAAAACCCTTAAGTCTGAAGCTATTGGAGAAGATGGAATTCCTCTTCGATTTATAAAATTAATTTTTCCATATGTTATAAACCCACTTACCCATCTCTATAATCACTGCATTGTTTCTTCAACGTTTCCAACTTTGTGGAAAGCAGCTAGGATTACACCGGTACCTAAAAAGTCTGTACCCATAGAGCCATCCGACTATCGACCGATTAGAATCCTACCGTGCTTGTCAAAGGTCTTGGAGAAGATTCTAGCGAAACAAATAATAGAGCATCTTAACACGAAAAGTCTGCTATCTCCATATCAATCTGGGTTCAGAGCAAACCACTCTTGCTCCACAGCAATGGTTAAAATTCTTGATGATATCAGACTGCAATTAGATCAAAATAATTTGACTGTTTTATGTTTGCTGGACTTCTCTAAGGCCTTTGACAAAGTCAACCATGATGTTCTATGTGAAAAACTTAAGTACTATTTTGGGTTTTCTGAGTTGGCTGTCTCCCTAGTAAAGAGTTATTTATTTAACAGGACTCAGCGTGTTGTGGTTGGCGATGATTGTTCACGGCCTAGTTTCTTGAGGACAGGTGTACCACAGGGCTCTATATTGGGCCCAATTCTCTTCTGTCTATTTATAAATGACCTGCCTTCTGTTTGTGAAAATGTCTCCTTTCATCTTTATGCAGATGATATACAGATAAATCTCTCAAGGAGAAGTGGCCTGATCGAGGACCTTATTTTTCGGATCAACGAGGATCTTATATCCATCTGTAAGTGGACTGAGGAGAATGGTCTAACACTTAACCCTAAAAAAACCCAGGCTTTGTTGGTATCCAAGAAAGAGTACAATACGGAACAGCTCCCCACGATATCCTTATATGATTCAACTGTTTCTTACGTAAAATCTGTGCCCAGTCTTGGTTTCAAAGTGACGAATGATTTATCTTGTAGGGATCAAATAAACGCTGTCGTGGGACGAATATATGGAACTTTAAGAAAACTTTGGATATCAAGTAGTTTTACTCCTACTGATACACGACTTCGCTTAGTTAAAACGCTTCTTGTGCCCATTATTTCAGTTTCTGAACTAGTGTATCCTAAGCTGGATTCTATGTCCGAGCACAAGCTGAATGTTGCATTTAATGACATGACAAGATATGTTTACGGTCTACGTAGATACGACCACATATCTTCCTACAGCACCAAAATTCTAAATTGCACCCTATCCAAATATACAAATTATAGGAACTGTATATTCTTGCACAGAGTGATTCACACAAAAACACCTCTGTATCTTTACGAAAGAATTAGCTTGTGCCATTCTTCTAGGACCGGAAATATATTGACACCCACTTTTAAGTACCTTAACTCTTCTCGGTTATTTTTTGTAAATAGCATTCGCCTTTGGAATTCGCTGCCAATAAGAATAAAACAGATCAGAGAAATTGCAAACTTCAAAACTGAAGCATTCAAACACTTTTCAAATGGGCATTCCTAGATTAATGGTTAGTATGAGGAAAGGTAGAAATATTAAGAAGAATGGGAAGAATTTGGTGTGCTATTAAAATAGGTTAAAAAAAAGAAATAAATATAATGTTACGAAGATGTTATTAATTAATTTGAATAAGCATTTATATACATAATTTAATTCCACTTTGTATTTTTAAGTTTAAATTATAATCTAACCACTCTGTATAAAAATACTATAAAAGACTAAGTCTTACTGTATTGTCCAATAAAAATTGAATTGAATTGAATTGAATTGAAAATTTTTGTACGGAAAAAGTCGAGAATCGACTTCATGAATGGAGAAAGCGCGTTGTTTTAGTGGTCTAAAACCATCTTCGAATCATAGCATTAAGTGAACTTTAACCCACTACTTCTCGTATTCGTAGATAATATTACCCATAACCTCTTTTTTGAATGAGAAAACCACTGAATTATCCATTAAGACCTTACCTTCGGAATCTCTAAGCTCGTCAATTACCTTAACCATTTTCTTGGGACATTTTCAGGCATCCTCGTTTTTGTAATTAAAATATGAAATAAATGCTTCTACAAGTAAAAATTCTAATTTTGTTGTTTTATTGAAAAATTAATGCATTTCAAGTGTCTTTCAAGGAACGAATTTATATCTAATGTTTCTTAAGCAACATTTCTATCAAATACAAATTGTTCACAAGCGTATAACAAAACACTATTGAAGAAGGTTATAGAGTTGAACAATGTCAGTGTCCAATATCAATATGAGCGTCCCGTTGAAGAGACGTTCCCCGCATCTGTCAAGGAGGAAGTTTGAGGCAATGGTATTCGTCTGAGCTCTGGTAACTAATTTATTAAAGATCAGAGGACGTCAATGCCCACGGTTAAGCCCTAATACCTAGACCTACATTTATATAAAAAAATGCATCTATACATTATTTTCTCTCAGCTCTTGATAGTCTATGCATTGATGATATCATGTTCTTTCTAATTAAATTGACAAACTTTTGTACACCTTTAGAGAAAATTGCATATTATAATTAATTAACATATCTATGTCCTTGCTTGCAGTCTTTTAACTCATCAGCAACCTATAGGAGGAGGATATAAGCATGGCGTGGCCCTAGCCCTACTGGACGTACCTATTGATGTCAACTAGTAAGTGAAGCAGGGTGGCACTATAGTCAATACCTTCCCTTGATATCGTATTTCCTTATCGCTATCAGTAACTTGGCTGGCTAGTGTTGTAGTCAATATACGAAGCTTTTACATAATTTAACGCCCCAAACACTCAAATACATAGGCGAATTTCTTCAATTTTTCTTTCTCTTAGTATTCTTGATTTTTATTTTTCTATTTTCTCACTGACTTTCTATACACAGTTATATGAACTTTGCGGTTAACTTGTTCAGACCCTTAACTGAGTAAAGTTTTTAGTTAATGACGCTTATCGTATCCGCAAAGGTGCGCACAAAAATACTTCTTAGCGCAAATACGGTTCTAGAAAAGCAAAAAAAAAATCGGGAATGCCTAAATGTTATATTTTCGGTTTTGTTGATATTTTAATAGATAAAGTCTGCTAAGAATTGTATAAGTCCAAAGTCGTATCTCGCCGAAGAATCATAATTACGGATCTGACGGATTTAAAAAAAAAAAAATAAAACTTCCGAATTTAGTAGTTAATTTTATCGATGTATATGTTCAAAGGAATATTTGTTGTTGTTGGTGATATAAATGTGAAATGAAATTTATTTTTATTTATAACTAAAAGGCATTCAGTGGAATTTATCACACGCGATACTGGAAGTTCATTAAAAATAATCAAATAAACAAAGTGCTTTCTTGCTTCTTTAAAGGTGTATTGTTTATTGTGATAAAAAAAAATAATAATCTTAAAAATACAAACAACTTGAAGCTGCAATATAGCATACGGGGCTGAATCTTTGTATATAAGAAATTGTAAGCAATTAACCTGCAGCGCTAGCGTAAAAGTACGTATTAGATACCTAAGCAAGATTTTTGAAAAAAAAAGTTTTACACCTTACACAGTCTTTTGTTTACAATTATAATTCACATCTTTTATAAACATATTTTATTAAGTTCTTACCAATAGTCCATTAAGGTGCATTAAGAACAGGTGCCTGAACAAAAAACTGATTAAAATTGTAGCAGGTTGCCCTGTTTCTTCATCATCATCGTGTCCTGTAACCCCAGCTGGGGCATAGGGTGTCAAAAAAACGGCTCCATCCTTCACGGACTGCTGCAAGGTATACCTTAGTTATGGCCACGTCTTTCTCTAGGATTCTGCTTCCGCTAAGACAATTGATTTCCATGTTTTTCTTGGTCTTCCAACCCGCCGCCCGTGCACCCTGAGGATTCCATTCAAAGGACTGCTTTGCAATTTCATCATTTGGTTTCTTCAGTGTGTGACGTGACCAATCCAACGCCATTTACGCTTTCTTATGTCGACGTCTAGCCGCTTTTGACTTGTCCTGCGCCATAATTCCTCATTTGATATCATTTGTGGCCAGCAAATCTCTAGGATGTGGCGAAGACAGCGATTCACAAAAGCCTGTAATTTTCTCGAAATGGTAGACGTGACTTTCCAGGCTTCTCAAGCATATAACAGCACGGATTTGACATTGGATTCGAAGAATCTCAACTTAGAGCGTAAGGAGATTTGACTGGATTTCCAAATTGGGGACAGAGTACCGAAGGCAGCACGAGCTTTATTTAATCTACTTTTAATGTCCAGATCCATATTGCGTACCACCGTTTGCAGAAACAATACTGTCAAGGTAGTTAAACTGTTCCACTACTTCAACTGGCGTCTCCTGTAGAATAATACGCTGATGTGTGGAGCGATCTGTAAGCATTATTTTTGTCTTTTTGCTGTTTATTCTTAGACCACTCGACTCTCCCTTCACTTGCAGTGTTTGGCACATCGCACATCCCGTTTAGCCCACTGATGTTATTTGCCAGTAGACATAATGTCATTGGCATAGTCTAAATGACTGAGCCTTTCGAAAGGTCTCCATCTCCATTGAATGCCATTTCGCTCAGCTGTACCAACACTGGCCGTCAATACGTCGTCCATCGCCAGCAGGAAGAGAATTGGCGATAGAACATCCCCTTGTCTCACACCATGTTGCACTACGAAGGAGTCGGATAGCTGCCCATTATGCAAAACAAAACACCTTGCGTTGTTGTAGGACTCTTTAATAATGGCAACAATTTTTGTTGGAATTACTCTACCAAGCAACGATCTCCATATACATACATTCTCGGAATTTGTAGTTGGTTTTTTAATATATCACCCACTGTGACAAAAGGGTAACAGAGCAGGTCACCAAATGAAAAATTAATTTTTTTATGTTTATTGCTTTGAAGTTTTAATAGTATTTTTGAATAGTTAACTATTTTTCTGGAGTCAGACATATATGTACAACTGCACTTGGCAGTTCAAATAATAGCAGTAAAAAAGTCATACCTACATTATTAAATAAATTAAATAAAAACCGTTTATTAATCTTTCAAATTATTAAATTTTTTAGTCACATTAATTATAAAAAAAATATTTTATTAATTAAGGTAATTTAAAAAAAAAATCGTCTTCAAGGTAAAAATAGCAGTCAAAAAATAGCAGGATTCATACAAATAGGGATAATAACCAAAATGTTGATAAATAAAATGCACGACTGGATCGCACGTACTTGCTCCTATGCTTCAAGTGCTTGGCACTGAACTTTTGAGATATGGAAGTAGGGTAGACGGGGGAGCCTTTGCCAGGATTTCGGGAATTTGACCATACGCAAAACTTTTAGCTTTTTTTCAATTTTCTTGCTATTGAATAAGTTCCCTTTATTTTTATTTTCATTTAAAAGTACATTTCATCTTGATACTTTGATGATTTATATTTTTATAATTGTGATATGGCAAAGCCTCCCTGGTAGGTGGTAGGGATGCTTTGCCATGGGGATGGGGTACGTTTGCCAGGTACCTAAATATCAAAGTCAGCAAATAAAAAAAAAGACTAAACATTTAACTAACGTAACAAAACATATTTATTAAATCAATAATATTAAAAGTAAAATGTTTATAATTCAGACTTTTTGTTGCATTTTCTTGGCAATGGCAAAGCCACGTCATGGGGTGCTTTTGCCAGGAAAACGTACCCACTAATAACTGGCAAAGGCTCCCCACTAGCTGTTTTTTTTTGAAAATTTACTTATAACTTTCACCCTTGTAAGCAACTAATGTAAATCAAAACTATTTACCACACAAAATATACAAACAAGAGATATTTGAAGCGGAAATTGATTGAATGAGAAGAAAAATAGAAATTAACGAGGATTGCTTACCTTGTAATTTAGTTTCTGGCACTTGAAAAAACAACACACACCCCCTGCTCGGTTGGTGTCTAGCGGAGAACTGCCAAACTTTGTCAGAAGTTTGTATATAGAGATGTGCAATAAAAATCGATTTTTGGATATTTTACACTTTGTTCGTTCGACATAAAAGTTCGATTGGCCAAGGTCCCCCTATGGCAAAGGATCCCCCTTCTACCCTTATTTTAGAAAAAAAATATAAGCAAATATTGTAAAAATATACCATTGAAAAGTTACATTTGGGGTTGCATTTGTCAGAGGATGCAATTTTCTTTTTTAAGGCGCGTCCACATTATTTCGAATCGTGTAGATCAACATTGTTGATCAACAGAGTTGAGTTAGTGTAGACGTGTTGACCGACAAAGCCATTCAACATTTGTTGACCCGAACGTAACCCGATTCAAATGGATAGCAATCGACAAAGTTGTTCAACAAATTTAATTTTATTAAAAACATTTGTAGGGTTTTAATTTCATGAACATAATTTATTGATTTTTTGCGTTATTAATCACATTTTTACTAGATGAAAAATGCAATATTTTTTGTGAATAAGTATTTAATGTTAATAATATCGTTTTAACTTAATTGTTCACAAGAAAAAATAAAAAAAAGTTGGGAACCACCAGGATTCGAACCCTGAACCCTTCGGTTGCGTACTGACACATCGATCAGAAAATTCCAAACCACACAAATGTTTGCTACGAAAGTTTTTCACGTACACACTAGCATGTTGATCGACAATGATAACCAACAATGTTGATCGGCATAGTGTGGACCGTCCTTTAGATATCAAAGGGTGGTCAGTTTAAAGTTAAATCCAAGTTTGTGGGTTTGCAACCCTTGTCCCGCAGCCGCCATCTTGGAAATAGAGGTTCAAATGGTTCTTATATGGTTTATCTGACGAACTATATGTCCCACAAAAAAATAGTTAACAATTCTTGTTGCAAATAAGATTATCTACAACTTTTGTCAAGTGACTTTTTGTAATAGAACAAAAAATAAAAAAGTTATCAACGAAAATCCATGAAAGTTTGAGAACAAAATTTCTATTGGTCGATATAACTTTTTTCTAATCATTTTACAAGAAAATTACATCAAACCATTTTTATAGATATGAACTTTTTAAAATATATTCATTAGTTAAGGTTTTACAGCGCTGCGGAACGAATACTCTTCAGTATTCATAACTATACATACATACTCGTAAATATAAAAGTAGTTTTTTGTGCTAAACTCAAATCAGGTATCCGTTTTTTGCTTTGAGCTCTGGTTTTCCAGATATTACCGTTATAAAGTGCCAAAGAAACGTTTTTTCACCATTTTTGGGGAGCTGAAAATGGACAACCGATTTGAGTTCAACTCAAAAATTAACACTTAGAATTAGAACGACTCTTACTTTCACGTGTCGAAAAGTTAACCCATATTTGTAAACCTGTGTTATCAATGATGCAACAACGGCGTTGTTCTTCAGCAAAAGAGTTTACCCAGCTTTACTCACTGTCATTGGTGAACGTTTTTCATCTCTTTGTATGGTGGTAATAAAGATGATAATTCTTTTGACAGCCTAAGATGTAAACAATTCGCAAGTCAGTGACAAAAACAACATTTAATTTATCTTCACTTCCTCCAACACAAGATACAGCCCGCTTTCGCAGCTTCCGAGTCTACCATCAGTTCCAGTCGTGGCTTCGTAATTATAACGATCCTGAAGACTGGGGTATGAAAAAATGTGGACAAATATTGATGCCAGTGCAGAGCTTAAAACCCCCAGCACCCCCTGAGCTTCTAAAATTAATTTTCTGTAGATGCTGTAGATGCAAAGGAAGCTGTGGAGAAATGTGTGGATGTCGAAAACCAGGCCTGAAATGTTCTCCAGCGTGCTTCCATTGTTCTGGGGAGACTTTCAGCAACATAATGGAGCTGTAGAAATTAATTGAGAAAAATAATTTTGAAGATGAACCACCGACAATGACGCCACTTTCTTCTCCGGTTCTCCCTCAAGTATTTAATATACAAAGTCAACCAGAGTCAACCAGAGCCGCAGCCTGGTCAATCAAAAAGACCGAGGACTGAGTGGTTGTGCTTTAGAAAATCACCGTGGATTATGCCTTTAAACGCGCCTCCAGACTCTACCTCGTAGGTGGTGGGGAAAAAAGTCAATAATTAATTAATAAAAATATTGCACCATCATTAATTACAAAGATTATCAAAAAAAAAATGGAAGATGATTAAAAATTATAACAAATCATTCATATTTATGTATGAGTATAGTTATGAATACTGAAGAGTATTCGTTCCGCAGCGCTGTAAAACCTTAACTAATGAATATAAACACCATCTACAAAAATGGTCTTATGTCATTTTCTTGTAAAATGATTAGAAAAAAGTTATATCGACCAATAGAAATTTTTTTTCTTAAACTTTCATGGATTTTCGCTTATAACTTTTTTATTTTTGGTTATACGACAAATAGTCACTTGACAAAAGTTGTAGATAATCTTATTTGCAACAAAAATTGTTACCTTTTTTTTTTGTGAGACCTATAGTTCGTCAGATAAACCATAAAAACCATATGAAACTCTTTTTCCAAGATGGCGGCCGCGTGACAAGGACCCCCCCTTTATATCTAAAAAAGAAAATTGCATCCTCTGACAAATGCACGCTAAGCCCAAAAAAATGTAACATTTCAATGGACAAATCGTTCTGTAAATTGTATATAAGCAACCAGTAAAAAAGCTTAGCGCTCAAACCAAAGTATGGCATTTTATTACTTGAAAAAATAGAAATGCGAAAAAAAATAAAAAATCGTTGGAGCTGGTTTATTAAAAACAATTTTTTTATAAACAAAATTTAAATTTTATTTTTTAAACAAAATATGAATTCATAAAACTATTTTCAAAAAAAATCATCAACCCGTTTTCAAAATATTGAATTTTCAAAAAAAAAAAATGTAATAAAGGGTCCGCCAAACTTTTTTTTTGAAAATGCTTTAAAAAAACCACTGAATATTTTCTCAAATTTCTTTTTTATTTGAAAGTACAATCCTTCCGGTTAATAATGGAAAATAATTTCATTCAAATGGCTGCTTCGCTAAGTGGGCCTGCGATCGACTTAGAGAAGATGCCGATTTTGCCAAAAAAATCATCTTTTCAGATGAAGCTCATTTTGATCTTGGCGAGTGTGTAAACAAGCAAAACTGTCACATTTGAGGCACAGAAAACAGCCGATACACCCAAAACGAGTCACTTTTTGGTGCGGGATTTGGTCCAGAGGCATAATTGGGCCATTTTTCTTCGAGTGGCCGTTACAGTCAATGGCGATCGTTATCGGGCCATGTTGAACGAATTTTTGTTCACAAAAATTAAAGAGGAAGATATTGGGAACATTTTTGGTTTCAACAGGACGGCGCTACGTCCCACACAGCCGTAGCTACACTCCATGTAGTAGTAGCATTTTCAAAAAAGTTATTTGGCGGACCCTTTGTTTCTTAAAAAATACAAAATTTATTTTTTTTTTTTAATTTTGATATGCAATATAATTGACATTTTAAAGGAGCTTTTGAATAAAAAAATTATTGAAGTAGGCTGAGCCGTTAAAACCACCCACTTTTATCGTGTCCTCTATCATCGTTATGTTATGTTTGATTGTTATCTCAAAATTTTTTTTCACACGAATCCAAACTTGCCTTATAGTACCTATATCGCAAGTAAAAATAGACAGTTCCACTAAATGCAGCGTCTCCAAATCATTTAGTTTACCAAATTTCATTAATTTGTATCCAAAAGCGGCGTGACAGGTGATTTTTGTCGTCAAAATTCATCAAACGGACCACTGTAAGCTGGCGTAGCACCCACGCAGTTTCTTTGAAATGAATTATTCCGTATTCCTGATTTTAAATTTTCCATTAGTTTTTGTATTGATAACTCTCAAAGAGAAGAGAAGCTACGCCGCCAATCTATTTCAATAGATATATTGAATCTAATATTTTTCAAATTGTATCTATCGATACAAAAATACGGACTACAAAGGTGTCATGCGAACTGCTTAATATTTTTGGCTTATGAACTTAATACGATTTTTAAATCTTTCTTTCACTAAGTTATTTTATGGATAGACCAAGCAGAGTTTGGAAAGGGGCTAACTTTAAGCTTGTGATCGCAAAATATTAATAGAAAACAATGAAATAAAACTGCAATAAGATCACAACATTTAATAAAAAACAAAAAATAAGAACACAAAAGTATTTTGCTTCGTCGAATTTGATTTTTATTTTAAATTGGATGCATTTCGAGTCCAATTCGACTCATCATCAGCAATACACTAGTTAGTTTGAAAGAATAGCATAATCAAAACAAAATAAAAATTTTTCTTAATAAGCTGTCATTACATTTAAACAATAAGTCCAAAAGAGACAAATAATTGAATTAAATTAAATTAAACAAGGGCGAAACTATATTGCCACTATCCCCGTTCATAAGTCGGTCCTTGTCGTTCATATATATATACAGACTCTCATAAGCATCAAGTCGTCTTGAGTTTGTAACATGTTTAACATGTTTAACAATTTTTACATTCTCGAGTTTTATCTCAGAGTGATTGCGGCTTAGAGCATGAGAGGCTATCGAAGATTTTTCTGGTCGGTTGAATTTTATGTGATTGAGATGTTCGGTAAAACGGATCCGTAAACTTCGTTTAGTTTGTCCGATGTACCTTTCACCGAAATCACCAAACTCCACTTCATAAATACTTTTTCCTTAACGCCTGTTTTGTCTTTCGTTGTGCCAAGCAGATTTTTAATTTTTCCATTACTCGAGAAAACGCAATCAATGTTTTTTTGCCTTAGCTTTGGTTTCAATTTGTTGGTTACATGTGGGTTGTATTTCATGGCAGCTCGATCTAATTTTTTGTTGTCATCTTGGTGTTTTTGTTGTGCAAACAGAGTTGAAAGATTAGATTTTTTGATTTTTTGTGTGTGTTTTGTGTGTGATTTACAGTATTCTCTGTGTCTCTGGACATAGATCTGACATCAATAGCGGGGGGGGAGCAAAAAACAGCATTGGCACATCACTATTTGAAAGAGAAACAGGAGCCAGATTTGAAGAGAGTCAGAATATTGGAAACAGAAAAACACCATGCGAAGAGATATTTATAAGAGATGCTGCACATTATAAACACAGAGAATACTGTAAATCGCCGATCAGACTGTGACAATATAAGCAGTGCATACAGCCAGCTTATCAAACAATAGCCGCGTTTTATTATCGCTCATAACCCATATGGTTCACCTCGTGAAAATAAAACGATGTGGGTTAGTGCAAAAGCAGTGCTGTATATCAGTCTCTTTTTTTCTTATGTTTATATGTTTTTCATGTAAGCACTTGTCTCTTTTCCTCTCTATTCCTAATACTGCTGACAAATCGCTGACATCCATTCACAATGGTAAATAGCCCTCTGCCGGCCAGAGTGAAAAACTCTATCTGGGTTATTGAAATTAACCTCGATAGAAACCTAGATCCCATGTTGTTTTTGTAATACATGTTAAAAGATAACCTCGACCCAGACCCAGAGATAATAAAACGCAGCTAATGTCATTTAATTAAATAACTCTTGTTTGTGGCAGGGATGAAAAATCGTATTTCAGCAATGTATCGAACGATAAAAATAAAGTGTATCGAATTGTACTTTTTGATTTGCTTCATCAAAATAATAATTTGTCCACATTTGCTGTCATATGATCGTATGTTATGTACCTATGTCCAATAGATTAAATAATTTGTGTAACTGTTTATGGTTTATAATAGACTAAGAGCTGGCAGCAAATTTTGACGGTGAACGCATAACCAAAATATGAGTATGAGGGTTTGTAGGTGCATGCATTTTGATATCGAATACAAAAGTCTGGCAGGATATTTTTGGCACCCGTAGAGGGGACGAGAGATTGAAAATCGCGGTTTTTCCATATGTTGTGTCATGGGTACAAACACTTAAATTAATTTTTTTAAATGGGAAATAAGTCTAAAAAAGTCTAAGGCTATGTCCTAATTGGACAAAGATCGCACAACCCAGCGATGAGCTTCGGTCGGTCGCATCGCTTGTTGAAAGCGCTACTAAAATG
The DNA here is from genome assembly GCA_963921185.1 of Dasysyrphus tricinctus. Lineage (NCBI taxonomy): Eukaryota > Metazoa > Arthropoda > Insecta > Diptera > Syrphidae > Dasysyrphus > Dasysyrphus tricinctus. Next base: position 240,988,055 of record OY992530.1, on the reverse strand, counting down.
TGTGTCCTATTTCCGATCGCTCCTAAGTAATATCGTGCATGGTAAGTGGATGTTTACACACTATCGGGCGACCTCAAAAGTGAATTTTGTATAAATATGGTTTCCTACTCTTTTAAGTTTGCACCTCAATGTTGACAAGAGTAAATAAAATGTTTACAGCTAATCTTGAAAGTACAAGAGAGATTTTTAAAAAGCACCAATCGCGAAATATGATGATTGCGATGTTCATTAAATGTACAACTATAAATCTAAAAAATTACAATTCTAAAACCCCACCATAATTGCATTGAATCTATTTTTGAAGCAATCCCAACAATTATCCCATAAAATTAGGAATAAATAAGCTTCATTTATGATATTTTCCTTCAAATTCGTTGCATTTTAGTGCGATCAAAAACAAACTCGTTTGATTTTAAGCGATGAAAAAACTTCTTGTAGCGTCGGTCGCACAAATTCAGTTCCTCATTAGGACATTTCCCTTTAGATAACTGAGTTTGTTTTTCGAAAGCTTGAGTGAAATAGCTTGAACGATCTCAAAACAAACATGTGCGACTGTTATACGTCATCGCGCTACCGCCTTTATATTCTAAATAAGGACACATTGATTGATTTATTCAAGTTTGATATTTTTATTGTCCGATGCAGCGATCATCGCTTGTTGCTCGGTCGTGCGATGGGTGCCAATTAGGACATAACCTAAGTCTAGAAACTTCATATTTAACGATCTGATAGATAATAACCAAGATATAACCATTTTAGGCGCACCATATCAAGAGATATTTGGAGATTTGAACACAATTAAAAATCAACAAATAGAAGTCTCCAAAAAAGGCCGATAAGCATCGCTTCAAAATGCATATCTTGAGTTCTGTTAATCCGATCATTAAAACGAAAGTTTGTGGACTAAGGAAAAATTACCGAGCATCATTTCTCATTTTTAAGAAATGATGACAAACCCGCTATTTTCAATCTCTCGTCCCCACTACGGGCGCCAAAAAAATCCTGCCAGACTTTTGTATTCGATATCAAGATGCATGCACCTACAATCCCTCATATTCATATTTTGGTTATGCGTTCACCCACAAAATTTGCTACCGGCTCTTAGACTTTTATGTTACTAGCATATTAGGTATATTAATATATGCGAAACTTTTAGTACAAAATTGTAGGAATTTGTTGCAATACCCTTCTATTCTGCGAGATTAAAATTTGATAAGCTAAATGTTTTGTAGATGCAATTTTCTTAAATCTTCTCGAACAAAGTGTCTTAATCATATTTATTTCTTCTGTTATTCGTTGTCAGCCTTGGTTCCACAGTATACATTTTGAAAGGTCATTTTCTATTAAATTAACGTTATCTTTTTCGTGGAATGCAAAAGTGTATCAAATTTTTTAAAAGTGTATTTGTGTACTTTAGCAACGTCGAGTGTATCGAAAAAAGTACAATTGTATCGACTTTTGCAACCCTGGTTTGTGGTCGATGACGATTCTTTTTTGTGTGTGGTTTAAAAGTAATTATTATTATTTTGAAAGATCTATACTTGACAATTTAACTTTGAATTTTGTTTGTGTAATTTTCAGTTGTAATATTTTCTACTACAATTTTAAAATGTGATATTGCTGTATGAATATAAATTATTTTGTTGATTTATGTAAGTTATGTTGACTTTCCAGATCATGTGGTATACTAATATATATATATTTTCTGTTTTTATTTTTTTGATTTATGAAAATAAAGCCTGATGAAGAACATATACATGTTCGAAACGTCGTAACAAACAACTGCTTTTAATTGACCTACATCCCGCATAAATTAGCTTTTATAAAAATGATACAACCACCCAAAAAAGTTATAGTCCTTTCTATGTAATGATGACTTTTTTTCAGGTACAACAGGTAAAATATTAGCGAAAACCCTTTGAAAATAAAGGTATGTTAATGAAATTTGGAGTGAATAATCCATTTGTCATACGAACTTAGAATCAAGACAGTCCCCAAAAATATCCATGGTGAAAGGGTGTTTTTTTAAGGGGGATGGGCAAGTGTAGAATGTTTACCATAACACCCACGAAAAAACTCTTACACTCATCAAACTCGAAATCGAAATAATCCATATCTTTGTCTAATAGTGTTTTTGTGGCGGTTATATTTTTACCCGTTCTATGGAAAATACGATTTCAAAAATTGATTTTTGCTTAAAAAGGACCATAACTTTGTTAAGGGTGCTTGTTTTATTTTGATTTTGCTTTTATTAGATTCAGCGTTAAAAAATACCCTTAAATCATATACCATACTTTGTGTATATACCTCAATTACACCAAATCGGAATTTTGGCTCAAATCTTCCAACTTCTTCCCAGATTTTCCTTCTCTTTAATTAAAAAAAACCCCTGAATAAATATACTTATGTGGACTATACCTTTTGATTCTTGGTTGCCATGACAAATTTAATATTTTTGACGAATTTCATGAGTGTAAGAGTTTTTTCGTGGGTGTTATGGTAAACTTTCTACACTTGCCCATCCCCCTTAAAAAAACACTCTTCACCATGGATATTTTTGGGGACTGTCTTGATTCTTAGTTCGTGTGACAAATGAATTATTCACTCCAAATTTCATTAACATACCTTTATTTTCAAAGGGTTTTCGGTAATATTTTACCTGTTGTACCTGACAAAAAACTCATCATTACATAAAAAGGAATATAACTTTTTTTTGGGTGGTTGTATCATTTTTAATTTGGTTTCTTTAGATTCAGGGTTAAAATCTACCCTTAAAACATGTATTGTATGGTTAGGTTGTATCAAACAAAATATTTTAGTTTGATAGACCTCCAAGTTCTTCGCATCTGCACCTCTTCAAATGCATCTACACAAAAACCAATGCGGGGATTTTGGGGGACTTTTGGATATGTTATAGAGATTGCAATTCTGCGTCGATTCCAATTTTAATATTTCATGAATTAATTTTTTCAACCTCGGAACCCATTTTTCCTGGCCTCTCAAGGAGTTCTCCAAACATTCAAACAAAAACGAAATTGGAGAACATAAATAATTTGTGCTTCCTTTCTGAAGAGTTGGATAAAAACAGGATCAACATAACATCACAAAATACCTGCCCAAGCATTCGGAAAAAAAACATAAACATCATGTTGAGACAAACCTGTCACTTCTTTTTTAATCTGATAAGGAAACACCACTCAATTCACAATCTGACAATATTTTTGTAAGTGTGGTATTAAACTTCTAAATGATTTCGGGTCTAAATGATTAGATTCGCCGTATCAGGGGTGATGTTTAATCACTTACGGTTATCATGTCTACATATCGTGTACTCTAATTTGTCACAAAATTTTAGCTTATCACGGTTTTGAAAAAAAAAATATGCATGCACCGCCCTGTTGTCCCCTCTCTAATATGGCACCTTGTTATTTTTTATCGATAAATATATTGCAATTCGGATACAGTATTCCTTCCTGCCTTACGCTATCAGTTTTTGTATGATGGTAAAAGGTAAATATTTTTTTGAATCAATTGCTTTATCGCAGGAACATAATACTCGTAAAAAAGATCACACAGTCAACAGACTGGTAGAGTAATCGTTTGTGTGTAAAAATATTATTGCGTGCGAAAATCCGAATGTAGCAATTTCGTAGCAGGATGTTCGACCTGAATATTGATAAATACAAACAGAAATGGTAAAATTGTGATACTTCCTACCGGGGGAAGAACTATTATTCAAAAGTAGTTTGATGGTCGAGTTTCAAGTTTATATCAAATCCAAAACCAAATGAATATTTCGAGAAATTTCCTGACTTCCTTAAAAATGAAGAAAAATGCTGAGTTTGATTTTACTTTTGGCTCGTCCTTAGTAGATTTATTTCGTTGAATAGAAATGGCTGATGTAGTTTTGCATAGTATACTATGGGCCATGGGGATAATACTATAATACATAGTTAAGCAGGTACGAACTTTTATAAACTTTAAAAAAAAATAGTGCCATTTATTTTTTGGCAATAAATCCATTCTGGAATGGAGTTGTCTTCAAAGTAATTCCTGTGACCGGTTCACCAAAACTTTTGTTTCCTCCTTCTTCTCTTAAGGAGTTGATGTTTACAATAATTAGAAAAAAATGTTTGCTACAGTACCAACTTTTAAAACTTTAGGCCCGTCTGGCAGAAACTTTTGACCGTCGGACTGGTTTGGTATTTTTTTTTCATGCACAAGAAGATATCAGCTAACATATATGTAAGAATCAGCTTTGTTAAGGTAGGTTTGCAATTTTTACGGTTTTTTTTAAATTTGATATCAAAAACTAAAATTCGCCCCGTTTGAGCTTGGCCGTCTGGCTGGTTGTGACGACACTTAAAACGTCTTGCATGTATATTTTTATGTTGAGGAGATTGTTCATGATTTTTTGACAAATCAAATTTTCGGTTATACTCACGACATCAAAAACTAAAATTCGCCCCTTTTGAGCTGCTGTCGTCTGGCTGGTTGTGGCGTCAATTAAAATGTCTGGCATGTATGTTCTAGTGATGAGGAGATTGTTCATGATTTTTTGACTTATCAAATTTTTGGTAATACACACGACATCGAATACTTATTTTCGCCACTTTTTGAGCTGTTGGGGCGTCTAGTTAGGTGTGGCGACACTTAAAACGTCTGGCATGCATATTTTTGTGATGAGGCGATTTTTCATGATTTTTTGACATGTCATTTATTTGGTTATACCCCTGACCGCAAAAATAGTTTTTTGACACTTTTTGTGGGCGTCTAGCTGGGTGTGGCGACACTTAAAGTGTCTGGACCCCAAAGTTCATAGCCAAAGCGTATTCCTCTATATTATAAGCCTATAAAAAAGTGGTTATACCACCTACCCAAAATCACCGTTTTCAACCCCCCTTCTCCAGCCCTGGCGACAAAAGAATCCTGCCAGACGACTGGATTTACAATCAAGACCCTATAACCTCAACATAAGCGTTCATGAATTTTGGTTATATCTTCCATAAAATTTTCTCTTAGCTCTTATATGCGCTACAGGGCGAGAACCGCTAGCCGTAGGTATAAGAAAACTGTTAAGGCAAAAGATAAAGATAGTTGATGGGATTATGACTTTTACCTCGACATTTTTGTTTTAGAACAAAAAAAATAACATATATGATGAATATACAAAAATCAACCCCTACTTTTTTAAGAAAATGCAGTATAACTTAGAAAAAAGCTCTTATCGAAAAAAGTTACTTAACATATTTTGTAGACAATGCAATATAGAATAGGCCTGCAGTTCGACACAAATTTGATGGCACCTTTTTTTTTTAGCAAAATGGAATAATTAAATTAGGTTATAAGAAGAATTGTTACGTTGGTATTTAGCGGATTTGTAAATAAATAAACCTTTCTTAAAGATAGCCCCTACTTTCTCTCCTGACTTTGACAGTAACAGAGTTATTGATGCAGTTATTTAGGACGATTCTAAGGATCATCACTTTATTAGATTAGATTAGATTAGATTAGATGAATCTTTATTGATAACAAAAATAATAATTCATAAATACAATTTTCATAAAGATTTTAAAGCATGGCTTAAAAGCCGTCTGCCGCTTTCTTAATTTTTCTTTAAGAGATTACAAATAATTAGAAATTAGAAAAAATTATATTTTTAAAAGAATTTCTGAATCAAACAATAAATAAAATTTTAATATACGAAAAAAAATATAAGCAAAAAAAAAAAAATGTTAGAGATTAATACAATAATATTTAATTTTAACATATAAATCAGAAAAATCTCATTAAATAAGGTAATATGAAGTTCAAAAAATAAAACCATAAATTAGATAATATGAAAAAATGTTCTTATTAACAATAACTATGAATTTTTACAAATAAAAAAAAAAAAAAATTAATAGACATTCAAAATTAACAATTTTTAAATGTTGAAATATTGGCTATATTGAATAGAGGCTTTTAGTTTAGCTAAAACAAAAATGGGTAGAATTTTGTTAGATGCTGACAGGTAAAAACAAGCTTTATTTAAGCATGTAGAGATAAAAACTGCAATATCTTTTAGAAAGGCTTTTAGTTTAGCTAAAACAAAAATGGGGAAAATGTATTCAAATTATGAAAAGTAAAAAATGAGCTTTTAGTTTAGCTAAAACAAAAATTATGTAGTGTGTTTTATTCACGACATATTCAGATATGTATTTCTATAGTATTTTGCATGAGAAATATAATGTACAAGCAACTTCCATCCACAGTTTCCATTGAGAACATTGACACATTCGTCAAACGTTAAAAAACTCTTGTTAAAATACAGTCTTCTCATTTCTTGGAGAATAGGACAAATTGCTATGAAATGAAAAACATCTTCATTTTGGTTCAAATTGCATAGAGAGCAAATGGGGTTTATGTCTCTTCGATATGGTCTGAAATTAAGTTCTAGAACTTCCGTTCTGACTTTAAAGATAAGGCTCATATCCGTGACAGAGAGGTCCCTTCTAAAATAATTATTTTCACCCAAATTCAGACATAAATTTCTATAAATATTCCTTGAAGTTGACTCCTTAGCCCTGTCAAGATGCATCTGATACATACGTTCATCTACCTTTGATATACAATCATAGAGAATATTTTGCCATTCTGCTATATTATTGACACTCAAATTTAATGGAGCGGAATGTGCCAAAGCAAGCTCTTGCCAGTTCCTAAAAGGAGTATAACCGCAGTGAAGTGAAACAAGTAGTATCCTTTTATGCAAGTTGCTATCAGGTCTTTTTATAACTTTCGTTAAGAAATCTGCACATGCCTTTAAATTCCTTACGAAAATTTGCGGCAGACCGGACTCAACATAGATAGCGTAGTTTGGAGTACTAGAAGGTAGTCTGAAAATTCTTTTAAAAAAGTATCTCAGGATTGTTTCGATCTCCTCCATAGATTCGTATCCATAAACTTCGTTACCATAGCAGAAACAACTGTTTATTGTGGCATCAAAAACTTTAAACTTAGATGTTGCGTCCACAAAGGACTTTGTAAAAAATTGTGACCACATTGAATTTATAGCTGACTTAGCTACAGCAAGTTTTTCTTTTATATGAGGCCTGATACTTAGATTGTGTGAGATAATGAAGCCTAGGTATTTGAATTCATTTACAACTTCTAAACTGGTACCGTCTAATGTCCAGTTCCTTGAATTTCTATTATTGCTACTTTGGGTCCTGAAAATCATTATCTTAGATTTGGCTGAATTAATTTGCAGATCCCATAGATCACAGAAGGCTTTAAGTTTGTTTATTTGGAGCTGGAGTGTCACTGGGTTGTCAGCAAAAATCACGAGGTCATCAGCATACAGCAAAAGTTTTACAAATATATCACCAAAATAAACTCCTCCTGGTAAATGGCTCTCAATATCGTTGATAAACAATGCGAACATTAACGGGCTTAAAACACATCCTTGTGGAACTCCTGTTTCAGATCTAAATGACCTTGATTGACTTCTACCACTGCAGACTATTGCTGACATATTAAGAAGGAGCTGTTCATAAACCCGAATAAATTTAGTTGAAACTCCAATCATTGCGAGTTTATATAACAGTGATTTTCGATTAATAGTGTCAAATGCCGCTTTAAAATCAACAAATAGTGCAAATAATGGCTTCTTTTTATCGATGAATCGCCTTGCTATGGTTGTAAGTGCAAAAATTTGATCTACCGTCGAAAGGTTTGCCTGAAAACCAGCTTGAAAACAACTGATAAGATTATTGTTTTGCACCCATGTTGAAATCCTGAGGTATAGAATTTGGGTAAAAAGTTTTCTTAGGGAGCTTAACACCGAAATCCCCCTATAATTTTCAGGTTGATTTGGATTACCTTTTTTGAAAATAGCTGTTATCTTCGCCAGGCGAAAACTGTTTGGGAAGGTTTCCTCAGTAAACATTTTATTCAATAAATCAAGAATATATTCCAGAAATTCAGGTGTTGAATTTTTGTAGAATTCTATCGGAATACCATCTGAACCTGGGGCTTTGTTATTCTTCATTTTTTTAAGTGATGTAAGAAGCTCAGACATTGAAAAATTGGAGTCTAACTCTGCAATCGAAATATTTGGGAGTGCAAAACTAATTGAATTTTGATTCGGATCTGGTACTAGAAGTGTTTCAAAATACGAGGCAAGCTGCTCAACACTGATGCTCAACGACACTGATTTAGTACGCCCACCTAATATCCTCACATTGCACCAAAAAGATTTCATCACTTTATGTGGAAGCCATTTCAGGACGTAGTTGGACGTTGGAGACTCCATCCGGTCCAGCTGACTTCTTGACTTGGAATTTTCACTAATAGCTCCTCAAGATTGCATATACTCAACACATGTGGGCTCTCAATTGCTTCACTTGCTGGATTAGTATCATAGAATCTCTATTATTCCAGATGTATAAAAACTAAATGTAAATTTGATGGCGTACCAGCAAGTGGAAAAGCAGGGCTTAGTGACTTACAGCTCTCACCATTCATGTGTGCGTGTTGTTGGCAGGAATTCATGTGTGCGTGTTGTTGGCAGGAATGGAAGGGACCTAAAATAGTTTGCCGAATAAGAACGGCTAGATGAGAAGCACTAATTCATGACAACTGTTGATGTTGCTTCAATGTTTTTGTCTTCGATGTCTCTATGAAGTCTTTCCCAGCCCCGGATCTATGGGGGGGCAAACCGGGGCCTGTGCACCGGGCGGCAGCTTACAGGGGCGCCAAATCTATGTGACTGAAAAAACTGAGAATTGCGACGCTTAATGAAATTAAAAGAATTGAGATGCGGCAATGGAATATCAAATTTTATTTCTCTGTCAACCTTTAGCAGTTTTTCTATTATTATTTCTCCATTTAAAATAATTAAAAATTGAAAAAGAAACGAGCTATAATACATTGTTAAAAGTTTTTTAAAAATAGTTTTTTGCATTGTATTTAAGTATATTTTTTCAAAATTTCCACTCCTCCCTTAACTGTAGGAGATAGATCCGCCTTATTTATTGAATTCGTTAAAATAACTAAAGATAGAAAGCTTATACAACTATTTTACATTAAATATAAATAATTCTTCAATAATAAAACATTTGAAGTGTGTCTCTCTGAAAGCGTTGCACCACGCCACACAAATCCTTGTCTTTCCTAACGAATTATTTGCTGGATACTGACAACTTTAATACACTGTATTTTAGATCTTTTTTAATTCACAAAAAATCTAAATACCCACAAAAAATACAAAAAATCATCAGATGCCCTAAAAAAAACTGTTTAGTAAAAATGTTTTCGTTCAGATGAACAAAAAGTGAGATAAACGCTGAAAACCATTTTTACAATTTTTCACTACAATTTTTCATGATGTCAAAAATTTTTGTTAACAAAAAATTGAAAAGATATTTTAATTTACAAAATCAAATAAAAAATGTTACTGATTCAAAATAGCTTTTTATGGCCTTTAGTCCTATAAATTGGCGTTTCGTTCGGCTTACTCACTTGAACTCATCAGTGACATAGTGAGGGCTTTGTCATACGCAATTTATATTAAGTTCAGTTCAACTTACATGAATTTTTCAACTCACTATGTCACTGATGAGTTCAAGTGAGAAAGCCGAACGAAACGCCAATTTATAGGACTAAAGGCCATAAAAAGCTATTTTGAATCAATAATTCAACAAGTCCAATCCTTAATGCTAAGTCTTCTACTAGGCTGATTTATTTCAGTAGTATATAGAATTTGTATTATAAAACCTTCTTATATAAAAAATGTTACTCTTTCAAAAAATTGGATTTATCTTTTTCAACCCCCTTTTTTAAAATGGCGGATAACACAAAATTTCCCGCCAGCCAGAGACTGCTCTCATGCGTATCAATGAACCAGACAACATTAAATTACTTGTGTTTTGACGTTGCTTAGCTGTCGTACTTTTAAAGTTTGAAATTGTGTGTGTCAATTACATTGAAATCGTTCAAGGAACAACGAAGTTATAATATGTTAACATTTTTTGAAAAATCCTGTTGCGAAATATTTGTTTTTGTTACAATTCTGTATCAGCTTTCACCTGAGTAAATTTCATTGCAATCTCTCAAGAAAGAACAATGTTGCAAAACGTTGACATATTTTAGAAACATCCTATTTTGAAAATATTTTATTCTGCTATAACTCTGTCTCAGCTATCACTTCTGTCAATTTCATTGAAATCGCTCAAGGAACAATGAAGTCCCGAGGATTTAAAAACTTTTTTCGGAACTTTGTGCTTCGATATTATATTTTGCTTAACTTTGGCTTTTCGAAATTGTGTCCTGTCGTAAATTTACATTTTTCTTTCTTCGGTTCAGGGAATCGATCTTCAATTATAGTTCTCCCATAATAAGTTCGGGATCGAACCATATTTTACAGATCCTTGTAGATTTGATTCGAATGAAAACGAATTTTTTTAGGGACCAAAAAATTAGATTCGTGATAGAACAAAAATAAAATAAATAAATAAAATTCTATTGAATTGTTCACGACAGAGCAAATCATATTTTATCGTTCTACGAAGCTTGGTTGGGTATCATCTTCGCTTAAGCATTGTTAATTTTCTTATCTATAATAATAAGTTGCTGAATAGGTATGGGCTATGCACATCCATTTAAAAGTTTAACTCTCCCAGTGACAAAAAATCCAACCAAGCAGATATGTATGTGGCTTTTTTTCATTTTTATCAAAAAAGGCAAGGGCGCCAAAATCAAGTTTTGCCCCGGTTCGGAAAAATCGTAGATCCGGGGCTGGTCTTTCCAAATCCAGCCATGTAGTTGATGAAGTTCTCTGGGGGTTCTATTGAGCAGATTATGTAAGATCCAGTTTCTCGGAAGAATATGCACACAGGTTCGAAGATTTCAGGAAGAAGTCCAGCTTAGATGGTGTTCTGGAAGAGGCAGGTTCAGGGTATGAGTTTTTGAAACATTGGTACTGTGTACTGCCACCAGGGAAACTGTTTAATGGATTAGAAGTTTCAGAGAGAAGAGAAGATTGTAAGAAAGAGAGTCATAGACAAAATGGAAATATAAAAAAAATTTGCTCAATGTTTTCCGAGCTTAATATGTTCTCATCCACCTTTGACAAGATTCATGCCTCTTCATTATATGAGAGCTCTGGGAATATATGTACATACATACATAGTAATTGAATATGAAGAAAATTTTAAAAGAAATTCTTCTGTTTAAGTGGAGTGACCGAATATATAATTCAAAGTTAAAAGTTCAAGTGAGCCCAACTCCATGATTGCGTTTCGCCCAGGTACGATAGTTGGGCTCATCAGTTAGTTTAGTCGGTAAACATCGATACAAAATCGCGTCTTAGAAGGGTACGATAGGCATCTAACTGATGAGCCCAACTATCGTACCTGGGCGAAACGCAATCATGGAGTTGAGCTCACTTGAACTTTTAACTTTGAATTATACATACATAGTTGTCGTCTTATAAATGGATATGGTTAATATCGTTGTTTGAGTTAAAAGTGAAGTCCAGGTAGATAAAGCTTCTTGCTAAATCAAAACTATGGATGTCTTTATATGCAGTAACGTCCTGTCTTAGACATGGATAGTTAGCCTTGAAAATACTAAAACAAACAATAAAAAAAAATTAAATAAACATTTTTGTTTTATAAACAGACGGATATTGTCAATTCAGCTTCTACAGTCGTTTATCTACTCTTTTTAAATATTAAATTAATTATATAAGCAATGCCATCGATCATTTCTTTAAATAAATAAAATATATTTATTTATATTACTTATCTTGTCTTGCATGCACCTGCTAAAAAATTTATTCTGTTTGCTTGAGCTACGTGTTTTAATTTGATTTCTAATCAGTCCACGCATTAATCAATTTAAGTCTAAATTTATATTAGACCTCTTCGATTAAAGCAACTGTCATTATTTAAAAAAAGCGAAAAATTCAAAATAAACATTATCTATTTTATATATAAAAATAGAAAATTCCACCTGAGTATAGAATATACAAATCTTAAAATAAACTTTAAATATAATTATTACATTTAGCTTTGCTAAAGAAAAAATAAAACAGCTCTTGAGAGTCTATTAAAGTTCCACTCTACAAATCAAGTGTTGTTATGATCCTTCAATTTATTTTAAGAAGTTAAGAGAGTATCAACTAAAGTACAGACTTTCAGTGTGTAGCTATGCGCCAACCTTGTTTACCTTTTTCAACAACAATTTCCCCGATTGATATGCTTTTTCAAGAGCAAAATAAATAATAATTGATCCATTTTAAGACTTGTGCATTATAGCAAGCGGCAAGGCTGTTATAGATTCTTTTTTGTTTTGTTTGTTGAAGGCTGTATTAATAATGATGGATGTTAAAAAGCTTGATAGTTGATACCTATGGTATGTACTGCTAACACACTGAACTTATTTCGACAGAGGAGAATGCTTATTTTGGCCTACTGCTACTTACCTGAATGATTGGCGTAAGAGAGTTGTCCTTAGATAAGAAAATACATTTTTGTTTGTGCTGCCTCAAAATTCAAGGAATTTGAACTAAATGTTTAGTAAGAAAATGTATTGAACAATATTACAATATGAATTTATTTTTTGCATATTTGTCGCAACTGCCAAATTAAAAAAATAACCTCGAGTGATTGGAAATATTATCTTAAGGGCCTGCTTGTTCACATCTTAACAACTTTAATAATTATTTATTGTAATTGGTAAATTATTTAATGTTTCTGTGAACCAAAATGTTAGTAATTTTAATCACATAAACTATGGATTGAGTTGTTAATCGTTGAAATTACTGTTTTATTGATTTCAAAAATTTAAAAAACATTTTTCAAATCAACACACTGTGAACAAAAAGGCCCTAAATATGTTTTTCTTTGGGTTATTCTAATTAAATCGGCATTCGCACAGAAAAAAAACAAAACAAAATATGACCATAAACTATAAATATCGATAAGTGATTATGAAAGCTTCAATTTTAATATTTTATTACTTATTTCACAGTCAGAACCACTTAGCAGAATATTGCTCCTAAAGAGTAGATATTGTTTTGTTTACATAAGTTGGGAACCTTGTTTTTGCAATTTAATTGTTTGTCAATGTGAGAGCCATTGGCTATTTTCTCTTATCTTAACTCAGGGCACGTTTTTGTGAAATATTGTTATTTTAGAGTCAATGCGGAAAAATTTCTTAGACAGTTGATTCATAAAGTGAAAAGTGTGTTTCTGGGATCTTGGCACCAGATATATGAGATATTTTAGTATGCCATCTTCATACTTAGTCGAGCTGTGGTTCACTTGGCCCGCAAAAGTGTCCAATTTTTTTTCGTAAAAGAAGACCATTTAAATGACTGACCACTTTTGACTAACCTTTAACTTTTTTTCTCCATCCACAGTTTTCGAGAAAATAGATCTTGAAAAAAATGGTGGTTCAAAAGAACGCTGCGCCTCAAAAATTGATTTTTCAAATTTGATTAATGTTTTCAATAGATAATTTTTGTGAACATCAATGACCAACCTTCAACTTTTTTTGACCACCCCTACAAATATATTTTTTTTAATTTATTTTTTTTATTTTTTAATATTCCATTTTAGTTTTTTTTAATTTTCGAATTTTGAAAGATGACCATTGTGAAAAACTCAATTATCTAACATAACCACCCTTTAAAATTACTCTAACTTTTCAAAAAGTATTTTTATAGCATTTTGAAAGATGACTTTTTTGGAAAGCTCAATTATCTTAAATTACTCTAACTAATGAGGTGTTTGGTTAAGCAAGGTAAACAAGTTTTAGAAATTGGTCAGCCTTAGAAAATCAATCAATGGCTAAAGTTTTTCAAATTCATGCAAAAGAAGTATACCATCTGAAAGGTCACTCGATCGCGACAAGGTCAACTTGTTAGATTTTTTTGAATATATTTTTAGAGTTTTTTTTGTATCAAAGAAGGTCACAGAAAAAAATTGTGTGTACTTCATTTGGTTACTTGAACAAAAAATTATGCCATTTCACTGAGTGGTCATAAAAGGCGTAAGCTTGTTTCAGTATATGGTCAGGCATACAATTTTACTTGCGATACATGTACATATGTCTGTGTATATTAGAGATCTCGATTTTAGCCGTGTACTTAATTACACGTGTATTCGTGTCACGTGTACACGTGTATTAAAAAGCTATTTACACGTGTACACGTATATCATTTAAATACACGTGTAAATAAAAATACACGTGTATTTATAAAAATGGTGCTTCCTTTTCCTAGTTGACTGTTGTACCATGCATTTTATGATTAAATACACGACTGGGTCACATGAACTTGCTCTTGAAATAGAATTTACTTGGAGTCTTAGAAAATGTATACTATACAAATGCAAGTACATAAGTATGCAGAATTGTAAAATTAACTCGTAACTATAGAGGTCAAAAATATAGAGTGTGATTAAAGTTCTTAATAATTATAAATATGTGAGCAACATAAATTACATATCGTTAGAACAGTTTTCTTAAAAACTATTATGTTTTACAAATAAAAAAAAAATATTAAAATTATTGAAATAAAAGAACAAGCTATGATTTGTTTTTTTTTGAGAGATAAAATTTGGGATGGGGATACCTTTGATATATAGAAATATTTTCTGTTTTAACTTCAACAATTTAATCAAAGCATTTAAACTTCAAGTGGAAGTTGTAGATTTTAAAACAAAAACTATATCTGTTTCAAAGGTATCCCCTCGGGGAAGGAGAACCTGTATTTAGTGTACCTTTAAGGAAAAAATTGGTATTTTGAGTATTTATTTATACCAAACATTTGTGTCTTTAGGGCCTGTTTCACATTCTCTGAGTAAAGTTCTGATTAGTTATTGGACACATAAATTCTGAGTCAGGATCATATTATGTTCACATATAAAAATTGTTTATGAATGAATGAAAATGAATTACTTAATCAGGTGGGTCATAAGACAAAAATTGTGAATTTTTCTTCTGTGGACATATTACACTGGTGCTAATATTTATGTGTCGGATATCTAATCAGAACTTTATTCAAACATTGTGAAACAAACCCATTTTTGAATTAAACTGAAACACAAATACACATAATTTTGAAACAAATCAGTATGGAACTTTTTAAAATTCTTACTTTTTTTTGAAAAACTATTTATCAAAAAAATTTCATTTACAAACAAAAATTATTCAATAATAATAAATTAATATTCTTAAATTTAAAGAAAACTTGTAATATAATCCACAAAGTTAGTTTTTCGGGTTTTTGAAATACTACTTACTCACAAGGGTGCCACAAGCGAATTATGTACTGCAATATTTTTTCTCTATACTCAGCTTAACAAAATTCTTCCAATCATATACATATACTTATACTTCATTTTTGTTTGGTAAACTTTTATACACAAATATCTGCTGTGAGCTATTAGACTACAACAATTTTTAATATATCATACATATGTATATAAATGTACATAAATAGATATAAAACATAAATGAAGAGTTACTATTTATTTTCTTATAAACAATCCTAAAGATTGTACAAACATGCATTGATTGTTCTTCTTTCTAAAAACATTAAGATTAAGGAACAAAAAACAGAAAGGATAGAACTTTGGTACCTTTATTTTTTTCAAAATTTAAATAAAAATCTAATCCACAAAACTGATAGTCTAAGAGCCGACAGCAAATTTTGGGAGTGGATGTATAACCAAAGTCTGAGTACAGAGGTACATATATCATGATATAAAATACCAAAGTCTGGCCGGTTTTTGTCTCAGCCTTTGGGATGGGCGGGGAGTTAAAAACAGGCAGATCCTCTTTTTTATTGTCATAGTTTAAAACGCTAAAATTTAAATTTAAAATTGCTGCAGCGGTTTTTTAAATAATTAATTCCTTATATGTATATATACAAATCTTAAAACATTTTTAAGAATACATTTTGGTATGCCAATCTAAAGTATATATTTATGTGTATATAGAAACAAAATTTGAAAAAAATTGTCAACCCGTTTTGAGACATCGAATTAAAAAAAAAATTGAAACTTTTTTTTAAAAATTTAAAAACCTTTTTTTGAAAATTTTGATATGCAATATCATTAAATCTAATCTGAAATTTGTACATACAAAAATAAATCTAAATCGGTTCAGCCCATAATGAGAAAATTCAAAATAAAAGAACACGTTCTATGACAGGTACTATAAATAGTCGCTAAGTGCAAAATTTTATAATTTTTGGTAGTAGATTGTACTAATTTTAGTGGATGAAAAAAGTTTAATCAAAATCCAAAGAGTCGTTTTTGAGCAAAATAATATTTTCCTTTGGGGTTTTTTTAACTTTTGTATGGAAGGTACCGTTATTTTTTCATAAATGTGAAATTTTTTCTAAAAATATTTTAGATAGTACTACAAAACTCTTAAGTATCGAGTTTCAAAAAAATCGATCATGTTGTTTTCGAAATATGTGATTTTCCAAAAAAAATATTGAAACATTTCTTATAAATCCAAAAAATATTTTTTCAATTTACCTATATTTTTGGAATCTTCTGTACACAAAATTAATTGAAATCGATTGCACCGTTTTGAAGAAAATCGAAAATAAAAGATTGTTCTTTGGGAGGTACCATTAATAGCCATTTTTGAAAAATGATTTTCCACCCAAAGGAAGCCCTTACTAAAATAAAATTTATTGAATTTTTTTTAAGGAAAAGTTGTCGTGCCATTTTTGAGAAAAATACGATTAAGTAAAATTGCTAAGAAAAATTGTATGGCAGGTACCGTTATTTTTTGTTTTAAAAAAAATGAAAAAAACGTGTGGGCATAATCACCAAAAACCACTATGTGCCAAGTTGGAAAAAAATCGATCGAGCCGTTTAGGCTGTAGACAGACAGAACTGTGTCACCCACTTTTTTGGTGTTCTCTATCATCGTAATAACATGTTTGATTGTAATCTCAACATTTTTTTTTTGCAGGAATCCAAAACTTGCCTTATAGTACCTATGTATGTCGCAAGTAAGAAGTCGAATATGATGCTCTGACATTTTTCCTAAGTAGAAACACTTCAATCATGATGGTCCGATAAATAGAACTCAAGATATAACCATTTTCTGCGAACGTTTTCACCCTTTTTTTTGAAGCTTATAAACTAAACAAAAAATCAACAAAATAAAGTCTCCAAAAAAGGCCGATAAGATTTGCTTAAAAAGCTAATATCATGGGTCCTATTGATCGAATCGTCAAGATAAAGATCTTCAGACCAAGGGAAAATACCAAAGCATCATTTCTTATTTTTTAAAAGTGAATTGAAGTATTAATAACCCTAACACATAAATAAGAAACCCAGCTGGTTTACCCCCACCAAAGGCTGAGAAAAAAAACTGCCAGACTTTTGTATTCAATATCAAAGTACATACACCTACAAACCCTCATACTCATATTTTGGTTATACATCCACTCCCAAAATCTTCTGTTGGCTCTTGTACTATGAAGTACACGGCTGATGTTTAATGAGATTGAGTGCTATTAATGTTTGCTATCATCCTTTTTGAAATAAGGTGAGTAGCTTTTGGTCTTATGATTTTTAAATAAAGAAATACCTAATCCACTGATCCGGAGTGTGTGACTGATAGTTTGTGTATTTGACATCTATCAATCTTGCTGTGACCAAAATTTCATCATTGTAGAAATAAGGTAGGAGAATCAGTTGCAGCACTTGGTCTAATAGAAATAGAAACATTTAACTTCAAAAATCAAAACATTTAAAGCTTCAGTGCCAAATGAATGAAATAATACAGATTCTTGGCATTAAATGAATACTTTAGTGATACAATCTTGAATTGTACTCCTTTTCAGCGCCCTATGGATCATAAAATATCATTTAAAATGGATTGCAAATAAATACACGTGTAGTACTAAATACACGTGTAATACTAAATACACGTGTAAATACAAATACACGTGTTTCTACACGTTAGGTAAGGCAAGTTTTGGATTCGAAACAGGATTACCAACTCTGGAAAAGTCTAGACCCGGAGGTTTTCCAGAATATATTTCGTTCCTTTCCTCTCACATTATCATGAAGCGATAATTTAATTAAATTACTAGAGCATCATTTAACTAGCTTCTTAATAAAAAACATTTTAGGCCAATTTTCCAAAAATGAGTTAAGGAGGCAGTTAGTATACTTAGAGCCATTTTAGTCACTATAGCTCAACATGAGCCAAACTATAAAGTTGACCAATAATTTGAGAGTAGACTTCAACTCGAGAGTTGAAATTCATATTTATTCCTCAATATTTGATTTGAGTATTTGTTTGGTTTCAGCGATGCCTTCAGAAATATAAATCTTATCAAACTAATAATGTATCAGACCCGGAGAAATCTTGGCTTAGCCCGGAGTCCGGAGATCAGAGTGCATTCCCGGAGTCTCCGAGGCAAAATACCCCTGTTGGTAACCCTGATTTCGAAAAAATTTTGAGATAATAATCAAAAATGACATTACGATGATAGAGAACATCAAAAAAAGTGGGTGGCATAGTCTGTATGTCTGTCTGTCTGTCTGTTCACCTACAGCCTAAACAAACGGCTCGATCGATTTTCTTCAAACTTGGTACATAGTGATTTTTGGTGATTATGCGTATGCCCACACGTTTTTTTTTCATTTTTTTAGAACCAAAAAATAACGGTACCTGCCACACAATTCTTACTTGCGATTGTAGGTACTATAGGGCAAGCTTTGGATTCGTAAAAAAAAATGTCGAGATAAAAATCAAACATGACATTACGATAATAGAGAGAACACGAAAAAAGTGGGTGGCACAATTCTGTCTGTCTGTCTGTCTGTCCGTACCGACAGCCTAAGCCACTGAAGCGATTTTATTCAAATTTTGAACTTAAGGTTATTTTTGAAAATCTCCCGAGGGGAAATTGAAATTTTTTTTTAGCTCAATTAATAACGGTACTTGCCATACAACCGTTAAGGTAAAGCTTATTTATCTCAAAAAACGGCTCCAACGATTTTGATTTAAGAAATCTGTGTATTATTGTAGATATGATGTACCTTTTAGTAAGAAAAATAAACACCAAAAACATTTATTAACGGTACCTGCGATATAACGGTTTTTTTGATTTTTGGTTTTCTCGTTAACCGCTCATCCGATTTCAATAAAAATTTCTGCACAAAAGCTTTGTTAGAATATAAATAATACTGCATACCAATTTTTTCAAAAAATAAATTTTGGATTTTTAAAAAAAGATTCAAATTTTTTTTTGAAAATTCAATATTCAAAAACTGGTTGATGAATTGTTTTGAAATTTCATTTTTAAATGTATATTAATATATACTCAAAATTGGCATACCAACTTTTTTTTTTGAAAAATGTTACAAAAATTTTATATATAAAAATTAATTTTTAAGAAACCGGCTCCAACGATTTTAATTTTTTTTTTGTTGCATATATTCATATTTTTTCAAGTAATCAAATGGCATACTTTTTTTTTTAGCTCTAAGTAATTTATGAGACAATACAGAGAACAAACGAGGTGTTTTTCAACGCTAGCAAAACCAATGCGTAAGATTTTCCATCTGTCTTACTCTACTCATCTACTGGTCGCTTTCCGGGTGGATGGAAAACAGCATTTGTAAGGCTGTCCATAAAAACGTGAATCTTCGTCTCCATCCAACTATAAACGAATTACACTTACGTCCCTACTTTCCAAGGTCATGGAAACGATGATTAATTTATCAGCTCAAGAAATATCTTGAAGAACGGAAGCTTCTTAATTACCGGCGCAGTACGGTTTTTGTAGCAATAAGTCCACTGGTGACCTGATGGTATTGAAATATTTTCTCAGGTTCGTTAATAAAACTTATTTACTTTATTCAAACCGTCCACTTATTTATTTCACCAAATAAAACACTTTACTTTCCTTACTACAAACAAAACAATCTATTATTCAATACTGAAATTAATTCACTAACTTTACTTTTCACTTTTATTACAACCAACTTTATTCATTCACGATTAAAAACAAACTGTGCCGCTGCTGGTCAAACGCCTTTTATACTTGTTTGATAACCTCTGGAAATTAGTAGAATGTTCTGGTATCTGCTTCTGGAGCTTTCCGTAGGGGAAATTTCCTATAATTCCCCTTTCTAAGGCTTTTATTTGACAGTTGGTTTTCTGCTATAATCCAGAAGATGGCACTTTGTCGTGAGAGTTAGTTAGTTAAAGGTATGTATAAACTGTGACCTTAAGCTCTATTGTGCCCGTTTGTTAGCTATTCGGAGGCGTTATAGTTCAAATATGAAAAACATTACAGTATGTATATCTCACAACAAAATCAAATCTTTACATAGTTTTGGAGAAAGTAAGATTTTTTCAGTTGATATTTTAAAAGCATTTGATAGAGTTTGACATCACACGCTTTCATATCAAAAATCCGAAATCGATGAATCTCTTATTTGTTGGATTTGAAACTAACTTTCAGGCCGCTCAATATACGTGTGTTGGATGGTTTCAAGTCTGATATTAATAAAATAATTGCTGGTGTGCCCCAGGGCTAAGTTTTGTCTCCAACTCTTTTTCTAATATTGATTAATGATCTCTTGTGTGGAGCCTCTAATCCATTAAATTGATTCGCTAACCACAGTAGCCTCAGGTTTTCATCTTCGTTTTCTGATTCACATCCTTGTCATTCGGAAGTGGAACTACAACGGCAGCGTATGATTAGCTCGTTTAATTCTGTTTTTGACAGTATTTTCCCATGGTCACAGTGTTTGGGTTTTCTTCGACGATGCAAGAAATCGTTCTCCCCTTCTGATCTGGCTATAATAAGGCCTTTATCCGACCTAAACTAGAGTACAACTCCCACATCTTGGTAGGTGCTCCTACAACTCACTTGAATCTCTTGAATAAAATACAAAATACAGCCATTAAAATGATAGAAAAAAAATGTATTATTCAACTCTGAAACATTTCCATAATGTTTTTCATTATTCTGTCGCTATTTTTATAAACAGTGTGCTAGTGAAATAGCCAGTATTCCTCCCTCAACCAATTCAATCGTAATACTCGTGCTATTAGGAATGCCCATCATTCTACAACTGAGCCAACTCAGGATATACTGTCAATTACAGAGGTTCTTTCCTTAGCCGTACAACACGAATGTGGAATGCCTTACCAGCCTCTGTTTCTTCCTTCCAATTTAATATTCAGAGCTTCAAAAGCTTTTCTATCTCCTCTTCAAACCCTCCCTACTTTCCTAATAGTTCACACTTTTTCTTGGTCCAAACCTCTTAAGTGCACGCTAATTATAAAATGAATTCTTGATTCGAATCGAAAGTTCAATTTCTGTGTCACATACGTAACAAGTTTCTTAAAACTTATAATTAAATTATATATTTACGATGATCACTGATTCACTGACTGATTCTGTAAAGCTTGAAAATATTTTGAATATGAAAAGATTCCGGAAACGCTTCGAGATGCCAAACGCGTGTTGGGAAAATAACTGTCCATGTCTATAATGATATATGGTGAGTAGATCCATCTTCGGGTAAAAACTCGGTGTTTCCACTTTTCGGAAAAATACTTTTCGTTTATGTTTAAGGTTAAGATTAGATTTGATTTTAATTTAAACGTTAATAAAACTTTTTTAACAATTTTAACTAAATCAATTTAAGCATGGCTTTGCCGTCTGCCGATTGACAATACAAATACATTATAAAGGTACCTTTGTTTTAACATACAATTAAATTCGTTTTCTCTCATTTTATTAAAAGTTTTCATTTATGATCCTTTCAGGTTAAGCTAGCCCAATTTTACAATAATTATTGAGTTTCACTACCTCCATTTCATTTAGCATGTTTCTTACATCTTCTTCTTCTACAAAGTCCTTTCCTAGGTAGAATCTCCTAGTTTCCCTTAGAGTTGGACATTTGCCAAGGAAATTGATAACGTCTTCTCTCTCCTCAAGGTTGCAGATGCTACATATAACTGGTAAGTAAATCTCGGTGCGGAATAAAATTTAATTGAAGCCGTTCAACTCGCAGCTTAAACACCATCGAAATTTGTTGGATACTGTTTACATCTCGAAAATAGTTTATCTCTTGCAGGTTATGTTTTAAAACACTGTACGTTGCTCTGTGTACAGAGCTTGTTGCTTGACCTATGAACCTTTCCCTGCACTGCAAATCCACATTCTCGATCATATCATAGAGTGTTGGTTTCCAGAGTAGGTGGTTTTCTACTTCAAGGTTTAGCGATTTTCCACAAAAACTAGCCAATTCCAACCATTCGCCATACCAACCATTCTTACTCCTAATTATCTTGTGTGCAGCATGCTTTGG
Organism: Dasysyrphus tricinctus; assembly: GCA_963921185.1. Lineage (NCBI taxonomy): Eukaryota > Metazoa > Arthropoda > Insecta > Diptera > Syrphidae > Dasysyrphus > Dasysyrphus tricinctus. The sequence continues at coordinate 240,965,694 of OY992530.1, read as the reverse complement.
TAGTCTTTCGTTTGGCATATTCATCACTTTCAGTATGTAGTCCACTTGTAGCTTGAGAGTTTTTATAAAAAGCGGTGATAGTCCTGTTTCCAACATAACTGCATAGTTTGGTGTGCAAGGCGGGAGATGGAAAATCTGTTTAATGAAGTATCTAAATAACTTCTCCACTGTGTCATATTGTTTGGCACCCCAAACTTGTGCTGCGTACAACAAAATTGACTCCGATACAGCTTCAAATACTCGAAACTTACCACTGTGTGCTACGTGTTTGTTTGCAAAACATCCTTTCCAAGAAGTGTTTATAGCAGTTTTGGCATTTGATAGTTTTTCTTGCAAGTGTCTCTCCATGCTAAGGTTTTGCGTAAAATAAATCCCAAGATACTTGTATTCCCTTTCCACTTCTATTCGTTGGCCGCTGAACGTCCACTGCTCATTCCTACTGATTCTCCCTGAGTTTTTTTTTGAAAACCATCGCTTTTGAATTATTTAGATTTACGGTCAAGTTCCAAATGGTGCAGTACTCCTCAAGCCAATTTATCATCCGTTGTAGTGTGTCAGGTCAGAACAATGTCATCCGCAAACAGAAGGGCTTTAATGCTTTGGTTACAAAATTTGATCCCTCCAGGTAGGTAGTCTGTAATATCGTCTATAAATAAGGCGAAAAGTAGGGGGCTCAAGGAACGTCCTTGTCTCACCCCAAATTTTGTTTGAAATGATTCAGAAGCCTTGTCACCGTTCCAAACCGCTGGCCAAGCATCCTCGTACATCTTATCTATTAAGTTACAGAACTTTTTTGATAACCCTTTATTATATAGTTTAAACAGTAATGCTTTACGGTCCACGGTATCGAAGGCCGCTTTAAAGTCCACGAAGAACATATAAAGTTTATGACCTCTTGCAAATGAAAATTCAACTATACTCCTTAAAACGAAGATGTGATCCACTGTTGAATACCCCGCTCTGAACTCGACAGGGATTCTGTGGGGCCCAGGAGCTTTTCCATCCTTGAGTCCATTTAAAGCTGCAATTACCTCTTGTTCCGTTATTTCACCGTCCATGATTTCATTCTCGATGAAAGGCGCCGCGAATTGCCAGGTGCTACTTATTATGTCAGGATTAAGCAGTTTATTGAAATGGTGACCCAATACCACTGGGCTAAGATCTTTTTTGATGATACATTTTTTCCGTTCAGTCTTTTCACAGTTTTCCAGAAATCTGAAGAATTTTTACAAGCAGTTAGGCTTAAAGCTTGTGATTCGTAGTAAACTCTTTTTACTTGCGATTATAGGTACTATAAGGCAAGTTTTGGATTCGTGCAAAAAAAAAATTTTTAGATAAAGCCTAGTACGCAGATCGAGAAAAAATTTATCTCCCATATAAAATTTTTCCCAGGACAAATTTTATCTCGGATTTTTTTCCAAGCAGTACGCAGCTCCTACGCAAAATTTGACAGTTGTAACCGCTGTACGGGAAAAAGCAAAAGAAAGTCTCCACTTAATTTTGCGCGGAAAAAGAATGTTCGAAGCATTATTTTTCCGGACAAATTGTGACGTTTTATATATATTTCGCTTTTTATAAACTAAAATCATCTCCCTGTTTCATTCTTTCCATTATTAAAACGTTGTGAGGACGCACGACGGAAATAAAATATAAAATGTGTACAGAAAATGATGACATGGAATGAGAATAGAATAAATACAACAGCTGTTTATAATCAGTCATTGGCGTAGCTAATGGGAAAGGGTACAAAAGGGCCACATTCAGATTCGGAAAAAAAAATTTCAAATAAAAAAAAATTAAATTGATTCCCCAACTGAGTTAAATCGAGTTGGTTTGAATCAGCAAACAGAGTTGGCTAATTTAAATACATTTTGGGAGCAGTACATAAATTGTGAACATATCTGATTTTGGCAAGGTTTTCTTAAGCCATCGACAACACATCCATCCCTCAATGGAATTTGACAGTTGATGGCTTGAAAGATGAAGAACATATTATATTTTGAAGGAAAAAATTAATTTGATCCAAATGTCAAACAAGTGCCTTAAATCACTTTTTCCCGGAGAAGTAAAATACCTTCAAAAATTTGGAAATTTTTAGTGGTTTTTTAATCCATTGACATCGTGATCCTTCAATATAATTTGACAGTTGATGTCTTGACAGACAAACTATATTTTGACGGAAAAAGTGTATTTTGATCCAAATGTTACCAAACTGCCCTAGAATCGCCTTTTTCCAGAGAAGTAAAAAAACTGAAAATTTTAAACCTTTTAAATGTATTTTCATCCATCCACATTATATTGTTCCCCTTCAAGCGCATGCGATCAATTTTTCTTGCTCTGCAAATGCTTTAAAGGAATCTGATTTCTGGTAAAAGTTTCAAATTTATGTCAAATGAAGGATATTTTATAATTTTTAAAATTTCTAACTACGCTACTGTTCTCATTTGACTTTTGTTTTTATCTCTACACCTTCAGAATTTGTCTTGAGAAAAAAAAAGTAGAGATAAAATTTGTCTTTGCTCGATCTGCGTACTAGGCTTAACAATCAAACATGATATTACGATGATAGAGAACACCAAAAAAGTGGGTGGCACAATTCTGTCTGTCTGTCTGTCTGTCTGTTCGTCTACAGCCTAAACGGCTCGATCGATTTTCTTCAAACTTGGTACATAGTGGTTTTTGGTGATTCTGCCGACAGCTTTTTTCATTTTTTTTTAGAACCAAAAATAACGGTACCTGCCATACATTTTTTTTTTTGGCAAATTTACATAATCGTATTTTTCTCAAAAACGGCTCGACAACTTTTCTTAAAAAAATTCAATAAATTTATTTTAGTAAAGGCTTTCTTTGGGTGGAAAACCATTTTTCAAATATGGTTATTAATGGTACCTCCCAAGGAACCATTTTTTTAATTTTTGATTTTCTTCAAAATGGTATGACCGCTTTCAATTATTTTTTTTATACAGAAGCTTCCAAAAAATGTCAATAGTTTTGTGTACCAATATTTTTGAAAAAATATGTTTTGGATTTTTAAAAAATATTTCAATTTTTTTTTTGGAAAATCAAATATTTCGAAAACGGCATAATAGATTCTTTTGAAACTCAATATTTAAGATTTTTTTAGTTCTCTCTAAAATATTTTTAGAAAAAAATTTACATTTATGAAAAAATAACGGTACCTTCCATACAAAAGTGAAAAAACCGCAAAGGAAAATATTTTTTTGCTTAAAAACGACTCCTACGATTTTGATTAAACTTTTTTCATATACTTAAATTAGTACGATCTACCATTAAAAATTATAAAATTTAAAACGTAGCAACTATTAGTAGCACCTGTCATAGAACGTATTTTTTTATTTTGAGTTTTCTCGTTATCAGCTTAACGGATTTAAATGAATTTTTTTATGTACAAATTTCTGATAAGATTTAATAATGTTGCATATCAAAACTTTCAAAAAAAAAGTTTTTGGATTTTTAAAAAAAGTTTCAAACTTTTTTTTTGAAAATTCGATATCTCAAAAACGGGTTGACAATTTTTTTTCAAATTTTGTTTTTATATACACATAAATATATACTTCAGACTTGCATACCAAAATTTGTTCTTAAAAATGTTTTAAGAATTTTATATATAAAAAATTAATTTAAACAAAAACAGCTCCAACGATTTTAAATTTTTTTTCCCATTAAATCATATTCAATCAAGAATGAAGATGGCATTCCTTTTTTCCACATCAAACTGTCAAAAGAGTTGTTTTATCCAATTTAAAAGTCGTATTTCATGCTTCTCTACATTTTTCTCTCATAATTTCCATGTTACAATTTTCTTAAGCCCACAGTGTCTTGACCATAAGAGCAAGTACGTGCGACCCAGTCGTGCATTTTATTTTTCTTTGCATACCAGTCTATATTTCGTATTTGCTTTAATGTAACTGTCCTTAAAATGTCTTTCATTAGAATTTCGGAATGGCTTAAGCCAGGCGAAAGATATTTTTCTGATCCTCTCACAATCTCTGTCAAACCACGGTTGCTTAATTTTTTGTCCTTCGCAGCTCGTAGTTTCCTTTTCGTAGTTGCATTGCTGAATTGATTGATATGCTGCTATAATTGTTTCTGATATTTGTCCGAAGTTCATCAATTGTTGTGTGCCTATAATGTAGTCCAGTGCCGAGATTCAGCTTATTCGAAACCGCAGGGAGTGAGTGAGATGAGTCACTTTTCGTTGAAAATCGATTCAGCTAGCAAAAGTGAGTGAGTGAGCGAGTGAAATGAAATGTCAGATTACTCGCCAGATATTTCCGCAGTGACTTGGTGTATGTGTTAGTAAATTTCCAATTTTGGATAGGTACATATGTGTGCTTTTCACAAGAATTTCTATTCATGGATAGGAAACGAAATAAAAAACAACAACGTAGATAAAAACAACTACCCTTTTATTGATTCTTTAATTTTATTTTATTATCATATGCACATATAGGTATATATTAAATAAATTTATATTCTATTCACTGTGGCAACACTGTTTGCAGAATCTACATTGCACACACACATACATACATGTATTGACAACATTCAAGAAAAAGACGCAGATACTTTTGAGTCATTCTTTCGTTATCCGACAGTCTACCGTACAACGTGTCTCCATCCAGAAAACCTAAAGTAAAGTAATTAATAACCTATTGTAATTTTATGTCGAATAAAGCTTATTATAATTGTTATAAATGGTTAGTCCTTCATTTAACCATATTGGTGACCCCGACGTGATCTGAAGAATTAATCCTTAATCCATATAAATATTCGAGAATTTTGTATATAAAACTATATTCTCAATCGGCTTTTTTGGTCGTGATGATAATAAATGAAACAATTACATTTTATTTCCCGACGTTTCGACGGTTGTTTGCCATCTTCCTCAGGGGATATTCGGTTAAAATTTGTTTACTTTAAATTACATTTGAATGGTATGTATGTATACAAATTTTTTTTTGTTATCTAATTTAATACATTTTGGTTTTATTTTTACACTTCCAAAGAAGATGAGTCAGCGAGTGTTTCCATTTATACATACATACCATTCAAATGTAATTTAAAGTTAACAAATTTTAACCGAATATCCCCTGAGGAAGATGGCAAACAACCGTCGAAACGTCGGGAAATAAAATGTAATTGTTTCATTTATTATCATCACGACCAAAAAAGCCGATTGAGAATATAGTTTTATATACAAAATTCTCGAATATTTATATGAATTCAACAACTTGGTCACAACTTTTCACGATTAATCTTTAATCGCACAAAACATTTTAAAATAACAAAACTGAATTCACTGGTGCTATTTGCCACCTGCAAAAGTTTTTTTTTTTGTATCTCGCTGTTGTATCTTTTCCCCTTTTTCGTGTCGGTATTGCTTATTAGACAGACACAAAACGTAAAAAAAAAAAAAAAAAAACAGAACAACTACTGTCGCCGCCGTCATTTTGTTTGTCTGGAGCAACTGCAGAAAATATAATTAAAAAAAATTCGTACGTAAGTACAAAGCAATTTATTATCTGTATTATCATTTAATATTAATAAATTATGACCGAGGAGGGAACAAAAGGCAATCTTGCCCCAAACCCAAATGCAGAAATTTCCCGAGTGGCGTGCAAACCTGCACCATTCTGGAAAGCGAATCCACGAGTCTGGTTTCTGCAATTAGAATCTCAGTTTACTACGGCAGGCATAACGGCTGACGAAACCAAATTCCACACTGCAGTCGGCAGCATCGACGGTAGCATCATTGCTCAAGTCGTCGACATAGTGGCGAATCCACCGTCGAAAGATAAATATGCAACCTTGAAACAACGTCTACTGGATCAGTTTGCAGACACTGAGGAAAAGCGCCTCAGAACTTTGCTCAAAGACATAGAACTGGGCGACAAACGTCCATCGCAGCTGTTAAGAGACATGAAAAATCTGGCAACTGAACAGATTGGTGACGATGTTCTGCGCACTCTGTGGTTGCAACGTTTACCTTCACAGACACAAGCCATACTCTCTGCGACCCAAGAAACCGACTTAATGAAGCTCGGCACTATTGCCGATAAAATTCACGAAACTTCTCAGTCTTCAGAGATCGCGACTTTCGGTTTCGACCCGTCTTCTTCAGCTATTGACACTTCAAAAATCTGTGCTCAGTTGAATGAAGTCTGTACACGACTTTCAAGGTTAGAATCTGGACCAGGTTTCAAAAATCATGGTGCTCGTGAAAAGCAATCTGGTTCAAAAAGCAGACATCGTTCCCATTCCGTTCGCAAAAACCGCTTCAGTTCCGATTCTGACATTTGCTGGTTCCACCACAGATTCAAGAGCCAGGCGAGAAATTGCAAGCCACCATGCAACTTTCAGAAAAATCAGGGAAACTTCACGGCCGGTCGTTAATGGCGACTGACGACAGGGGCCATAATAATAAAAATTGTCGCTTATTTATCATAGACCCTAAAACGAATACAAAGTTCCTCATCGATACAGGTGCAGATCTCTCTGTGTATCCTCGTTCTAAAAAAGATACCATTCGAACTGAAACATATCTTTTTGCGGCCAACGGTTCAAAAATTTCAACATTTGGACAGAGGTTATTGAATTTAGAATTAGGGTTGAGGCGAAATTTAAGTTGGCATTTTATTATTGCCGATGTCAACTACGCAATCGTGGGAGCAGATTTCTTAAGCCATTATGATTTGTTGGTTGACTTAAAAAGACAACGTCTTATTGACAATAAAACCAAATTGACTGCACCAGGCAAGCTGCTTGAAGCAAAAAATTACTCGTCCATCAAAACAGTTGATGAAAACAGTGCTTATTGCAGTATACTAGCTCAGTTTCCAAATTTAACAAGACCTAACACCATTCACAAGGAAATTAACATTCCTCTCAAAGTGAAGCATCAAATTCAGACCTCGGGACCTCCTGTTCACTGTCGAGTTCGTAGATTGGCGCCAGAAAAACTTACAGCAGCTAAAAAAGAATTCCAATTCATGGTAGAACAGGGAATATGTCGTCCGTCTAAGAGTCCGTGGGCTAGTCCGCTCCACATGGCCAAGAAACCAAATGGTGAATGGCGGCCTTGTGGTGATTTTCGTCTGCTCAATGCCGTAACAAAGCCCGATCGTTACCCGGTACCAAACATCCAGGATTTTGCTCTGTATTTGGATGGAAAAACAATATTTTCCAAAATAGACCTGGTCAGGGCGTTTCACCAAATTCCAATGGACCCACAGGACATCGAAAAAACCGCAATTATTACACCTTTTGGGCTTTTTGAATTCTGCAAGATGACGTTTGGACTCCGAAATGCTACCCAAACGTTTCAGCGTTTCGTTCATGAGGTAGTTCAAGGTTTGGACTTTTGTTTCTCCTACATAGACGATTTCTTGATTGCTTCGCCGTCTCCTGAAGAACATAAGGCTCATTTGGAACAACTGTTCCAGCGACTCAATGATCACAATTTCGTCATCAATATCGATAAATGCTCTTTAGGCAAAGAAAGTGTAGAGTTCTTAGGGCATCTGGTTTCCCGTGATGGCATCAAACCCCTTCCTCACAAAGTAGATGCCATATTAAATTTCCCCAAGCCTAAAGACATTAAAGCACTTCGACGTTTTCTTGGGACGCTCAATTTTTACCGAAAGTATTTACCAAAGGCAGCTCATCTCCAAAGCCCTTTGAACGACTTCTTAAAAGGCAACCCGAAGAAAAACAAAGAATTGATTTGGACATCTAAAACTACGGAAGCGTTTGAGGATTGCAAGAAAGCTATGTCAGAAGCCGTAATGCTTACTCATCCTTGTGCATCAGCTCAATTCTCAATCATGGTTGACGCTTCAGATACAGCGGTTGGAGGGGTAATGCAACAAAAACGTTTTAATCATTGGGAGCCGCTTGGTTTTTACAGCCAGAAATTAAAACCATCACAAAGAAAATACAGCGCTTATGACAGAGAAATGCTGGCGGTCTATCTCACAATTAAGCATTTCAGATACATGCTTGAAGGACGTGATTTCATCATCTTTACCGATCACAAACCGCTAACTTTCGCTTTTCATCAAAATCCAGAAAAACTTTCACCTCCACAAGAACGGTATTTGGGTTTCACAAGTCAGTTCTCAACAGATATACAGTATATTCCGGGCAAAGATAACGTGGTGGCAGACAGTTTATCCCGCATTGAGACTCTCGAGATGACTAGTGCCATAGATTTCAAGAAAGTGGCAGCGGAGCAGCAAACAGATGCAGACTTAAATCAGCTTTTGACCAGTGCGAATGCCTTAAAGCTGCAACGTCTTAAAATTCCTGGCATCGATGTGGAGCTATATTGTGATATAACTAAGAAAAATATTCGTCCCTATATCCCGAACTCATGCCGCCAAGAAATTTTTGAGAAACTTCATTCCTTGTCACATCCAGGAGGAAACGCAACTTTGAAACTTTTGCAGTCACGCTGTATTTGGCCTTCTATGCGAAAAGATACAAAATCTTGGGTGAAACAATGCATTGCTTGTCAAAAATCAAAGATTGGCAAACACTGCAAATCACCTGCCGGATACTTTGCTGTGCCTGATAATCGATTCGAGCATTTAAACATTGATTTAGTTGGTCCGTTGTCCATATCCAATGGTTTCTCATATTGCCTCACCATGATCCATAGATTCTCAAGATGGCCGGAAGTCATTCCAATCGTCGACATTACAGCAGAAACCGTGGCACAGGCACTTTACAACAATTGGATTTGTCGATTTGGAGTGCCCTTAAAAATAACTACTGACCAAGGCAGACAGTTTGAATCATCGCTATTCAAGGAGTTAAGCAGAATTCTAGGCATCGAACATATTAAAACTACACCTTACCATCCGTGTGCAAACGGAATGATCGAACGTTTTCATAGAACTCTCAAGGCAGCTATAAAATGCCATGACTCTTCTAATTGGACCGAAGTTCTACCCACAGTTCTATTGGGATTGCGAACAGCTTACCGCGAGGATATCCAAGCAACAGTTGCTGAGATGTTATACGGTACAACTTTACGGATTCCAGGCGAATTTTTCCACGAATCACCAAAAATAACCATATCGGATTCTCACGATTTTCTACAAACTCTTAAATCGAGAATGACATCCATCCGGCCGGTAGCAGCTTCGAACCACTCTAGCAACAAATCATTCATATTTAAAGATCTTCAGACATGCAGTCATGTATTTGTCAGAACAGACTCAGTCAAAAAGCCTTTACAAAACCCTTATGAAGGCCCATTTAAAATTATTAGTAGAAAAGATAAAATTTTTAAAATCAATATTAAAAACATTAATAAATATATTTCTATTGATAGGCTAAAGCCAGCTTATATACAAAATTCAGAAGAACACTTTGAAACAAATAATCCACAGTCATCATCCTGCAGTCATCCGCCTCACATCGAATCATCACCAACTTTACCAAGCACTCCTCACACTGAACCAAAAACATCAAGACTAGGACGCAGAGTGGTAATTCCAGCAAGATATCGCTAACACTAGGCAGGGGGTGCTGTGGCAACACTGTTTGCAGAATCTACATTGCACACACACATACATACATGTATTGACAACATTCAAGAAAAAGACGCAGATACTTTTGAGTCATTCTTTCGTTATCCGACAGTCTACCGTACAACGTGTCTCCATCCAGAAAACCTAAAGTAAAGTAATTAATAACCTATTGTAATTTTATGTCGAATAAAGCTTATTATAATTGTTATAAATGGTTAGTCCTTCATTTAACCATATCACTTTCAACACTTTTAAACTTTTTATTTCTCCAGGGTAAGACTCACATTAAACTTTAATTATGAAAAAAAAAAAAAATAATTGAAAAAAAAGATACTCCAAACTCCATTATTAAAGATTCCAATGTTTACATTGTTGTATCTGTTGTTTCATCTCGTTTTGCGTAACGAGTGTGACAAGGAGGTATAATTTAGCTCTTTTATATTTATTCTTTGTCTCATGTTCGAAGCTTAATTCGAACTTACTCATTTCACTTAAATAGCTGAATCACTTTTGCGAGTGAAGTGAGATGAGTCGGCGAGTAAGGCGAGTCATCTCATCTCACTCGCTGAAACAGCTGAATCTCGGCACAGGTTTCTTACGTATATAGCAGTATACTTTGCTCTCCATTTTAGCATCGGTAAAAGACCCATCTATTGAACTTCACTTTTCTTAATATGTATATGCCAAGCGCGTTTTTGGAAAATATCGGTTGATTTCTTAAAAGAATAGTGTTGAGTGGAAGCACCTTTGGGTAAAATTTCCGTGTTGCCACTTTCTTTATATGCCACACGGGCTTTTCTGGTAAATATTAATATTTTGAGCATGAAAAAACTTGTGGGCTCAACTTTGAGCCAAATGTCAGTATTGCCACTTTTCGGAACATACTTTCTTTTGTGTCAAAGGTTGCGACCTCCACTCTTTTGGTAATTTTTAATATTCTCAATATGAAAAAATTACGGATTTGCCTCCAGATGCCAAACGCGTATTGGGAAAATAATGGTTGATATCTAAGAAGAAAATGTCAGTGTTTCCACTTTTTTTTTATGTCAAAGTTGACTTGGAAATTTTTTTTTGTAATTTTTAATATTTTGAACATGAAATATATTGCGGAAACGCCTCCAGATGCCTAACGCGTTTTGAGAAAATGGTGCAATTTTTTTAGCTCATTTGGCTACTTATATCAGAAAAAAATAAAGTCTATACAATATTTAAAGAAATTTTGTTTTGATTGCGTGAATAAACTGTTTGTTATATTCCTTAATTTTCAACGGGCGCCTTATGCGCGTTACAGTCTTTAAATATTCTGTTTATGAATCTTTTTCAGGTTTGTTGCTTTAAGGGTTTTTATTTAATTTTGTACAACTTATTTAATCCATTTAAAATGTGAACTGTGAATACGTTATTTTAATTCATATAAATCGTACTTGTTCACACCCGTAGAGTAAAAGCCTGTCTCTGTCACACTCGTAACAATTTCAAACCAAAATATTGATGTGTATGAACTTAGCAAAACTCTTTTGGAAATGAAGATCACATCGCACTAAATAATTGCGAATTAGCTACACAGAGAAAATAATTTATTGGATTTTTATTTTCCAAAAAATGGGTGTCCTGCTGAACTTAGATTTTTTTTAAAAAACGAGGTTAAACGAACTGAATAAGTTGTTTGTGGAAATTTAATTAAATTAAGTAGGAAACCTATTTTTTCCCAAACCAAAATTAGAACTAATTTGTTTTTGCGTAACTATTTCGAAATTAATTAGTCCTCACAAATAATTTTTTTTTCAGACGGCTTATGTTCATTTTTGAGAAATATTAATTCAGGTATGAACTTTGAGTGAACTAACCTCGAAAAACTGCTTTTTTACTTGACTTCCGCAAACTCTACTTCTGAGTCCACACCTGAATTGTAGTACCTATAATATTGCATGGTCACTTGAGACATAATTATTATCATCAAGCAAATTAAGTGGTGTCATAAAACTGATTGATTGCAAATAATATAATAATTGAATACCATAAAATATGTTGAAAAGCGATTGTCGTCTATTTGGTTCTTCAAGTATAAATTTAAAAATAGATTGTGATAAGAATTATAAGCAAAGTTCTTTGAGCTTTTGAGCACTGAGTATATAAATGGTGGCCATGGCGTTCATGTCTATTTCGTTAACTGGCTTATTTTATGTCAGAATTCATCGCAACTCAAATCGCAGGATTCGGACGTTCTAACTTGTTATGAAATATTTCTATTAAATATAAATAAACCAGTTGAATACATAAATAAAAAGAAATTTGAAGCACTTCTCTTTCAGATTTATATCTTAGGCTTACCAAATTGCCAATTAGAAATCTTCAATTAAATTATAGCAATTTGATTAAGGCATATGAAGATGTCTTTTTAGTTAATTCTTTTATACACTTACAAGAATCTGAAATATTTATAGGAACACTTATCTCTTAAAACATTATTTCTTATGAAAGTTAAGAGAGAGTCATATTTTAGAAAATAAAATCATCCAAAATTTAATACCACTTTTAACCAAAATATAAATTAACATAGTATCAAAAATATGTTCTTATCTATAGAACAAATTTTTATGCTCACTCCTAAAGAAATGACTACAATCAGTCTATATTCGCTGGCAACCGGCAAGGTTTACCACTTTATTTTCGTACAGCTTTATTGGAAATGAAAACAATTTAGCTGCTGATAAAAGTTTTATTTAGTGCGTTTGGAAATCAAATTCAGCTAAATATTCACCTCAGTTGCGTCGAATATGGGGGCTCATTTTCAATTGCATTTCTTATAACCAGCATTTACTAATTTTGGTACCAACTTTGCAAATGAAACTTAAAGGACTTAGCACACATTTGTTAAAATCAAAACAATTTTGATTATTAAAATGAGGCAACCATGAGCTTACTTAAAATATAATATTTTCATTATTCTATATGTTTGGTATAGCTCAGAAACTAAGCCAAATTTGGAAATTTAACACTTGGAACTTTTTGTTCAAAAATTTTATAAAAAATTTTAAGCAGGAAAAATTGACAATAACCAACATAAGAAAATCAAAGACAAACATATTTAATAATTATATTATAACCCTTGCACCTAATTGTTCCTTTACACCCCTCTGGTCTATTAAATAGCCTGCTAACGTATAGCGTGCAGAAAAAAGACAGGAGAATAATATGAAATAAAATAAAATGCACGACTGGGTCGCACGTACTTGCTCTTATGTTCAAGACACTGCGGGTTTAAGAAAATTGTATATAAAAACATGGAAACTATGAGAGAAAAATGAAGAGAAGCATGAAATACGACATTGAAATTGGCTAAAACAACTCTTTTGACAGTTTGAGGTGGAAAAAAAGAATGCCATCTTAATTCTTGATTGAATATAATTGTATAGGAAACAAAAATTTAAAATCGTTGGAGCGGTTTCTTAAAAAATTAACTTTTTATATATAAAATTCTTATAACATTTTTAAGAACAAATTTTGGTATGCAAATTAAAAGTATATATTTATGTGTACCAAACAAAATTTGAAAAAAAATTGTCAACCCGTTTTTGAGATATCGAATTTTCAAAAAAAAAAATTGAAACATTTTTTTAAAATCCAAAAACTTTTTTTTTGAAAATTTTGAAATGCAATATTATTCAATCTTATTTGACATTTGTATATAAAAAAAATCATTTTAATCCGCTTAGCCAAAAACGAGAAAATTCAAAATAAAAAAATACGTTCTATGACAGGTACTATTAATAATTGCTAAGTGTGAAATTTTATAATTTTTGGTAGTAGATCGTACTACTTTTAGTCTATTAAAAAAGTTTAATCAAAATCGTAGGAGTCGTTTTTAAGCAAAAAAATATTTTCCTTTGTGTTTTTTTAACTTTTGTATGAAAGGTACCGTTATTTTTTCATAAATGTAAATTTTTTTCTAAAAATATTGTAGAGAATACTAAAAAACTCTTGAATATCGAGTTTCAAAAAAATCGATCTTGTCGTTTTCGAAATATTTGATTTTCAAAAAAAAATTTGAAACATTTTTTAAAAATCCAAAAAATATTTTTTCAAAAATGTTGGTACGCAAAACTGTTTATATTTTTTGGAAGCTTCTGTATAAAAAAAATAATTGAAATCGGTCGTATCGTTTTGAAGAAAATAAAAAATTTAAAAAATGGTTCTTTGGGAGGTACCATTAATAACCATTTTTGAAAAATGGTTTTCCACCCAAAGAAAGCCTTTACTAAAATAAATTTACTGAATTTTTTTTAAGAAAAGTTGTCGAGCCGTTTTTGAGAAAAATACGGTTATGTAAATTTGCCAAAAAAAATGTATGGCAGGTACCGTTATTTTTGGTTCTAAAAAAAAATGAAGAAAACGTGTCGGCAGAATCACCAAAGACCACTATGTACCAAGTTTGAAGAAGTCGATCGAGCCGTTTAGGCTGTAGACGAACAGACAGACAGACAGACAGAATTGTGCCACCCACTTTTTTGGTGTTCTCTATCATCGTAATATCATATTTAATATCCAAAACTTGCCTTATAGTACCTATAATCGCAAGTAAAAATTCAAAATTTTGGTTAAAACATCGAAGGTCCTTTTGACTCATGTCAGCTTATCATGCAAAAAATTCAAAATGTTAAAATCAATATATGTTTGCTTACTTGAGTACTTCGTGCTCAACAAAAAAAATTGTTAGTTTTATATATTTTTTTTTTATATTTACGTTTTTCTCGGAATCAATTAAAGTGGACTTAAGCCGTTTTTCCCCTGGACCTTTCATATGTATATTACTTACTACCTTAAATTTAAATAATTCTGACACTCAAAAACGGCTCGACAACTTTTCTTAAAAAAATTCCATAAATGTATTTAAGTAAAGGCTTTCTTTGGGTGGAAACCATTTTTCAAAAATGGTTATTAATGGTACCTCCCAAAGAAGCATTTTTCTAATTTTTGATTTTCTTCAAAACGGTATAACCGATTTCAAATATTTTTTTCTACAGAAGCTTCCGAAAAACATAAATAGTTCTTTGTACCAAAATTTTTAACAAATATTTTTTTGGATTTTTAAAAAATGTTTCAATTTTTTTTGGAAAATCAAATATTTCGAAAATGACATGATCGATTTTTTTTTGAAACTCATTGATTAAACAAATTAAATAACGGTTTCAACTGATATAGCAAACAAAGTAGAAATAGCAAGCTCCTAAATGAGATGTAAGTATGTATATAATGTATGCATGTATGTATATAATGTAGTATAGAGCAGTATCCTCACTATAGTGTAAGAGCCAGCAGAAAATTCTGTAGTTGAGCACACAGCCAAAATATGGGTTCATAGTATATGGGGGTTTAAAGGTTCACGCATCTTGATATCGAATGCAAAAGTCTGGCAGGATTTGTTGACGCCCGTGCCCGGGACGAGGGGTTGAAAATAGAACTTTTCATATTTTTGTGTAAGGGATACATCCACTTCAATTCATTTATTTAAAATGAGAAATTGTACTCTAGAATTTTTCCTAAGTCCACAAACTTTAATTTTATAATCTGAGTAATAGAACTCAAGGTATGACCCTCTAAAACAAAGCTTATCGACCTTATTTTTTGTTAGATTTGTTTAATTTCCAAATATTTCTGGATATGGGGCACCTAAAATGGTTGTATTTCAAGTTATTTTAATCAGATCGTCAAAATTAAAGTCTATTGACTTAGGGAAAATGACAGAGGATCATTTCCTATTTTTGAAAATGAATTGATGTGGTTGTAACCCTGTCACTCACATTGGAAAACAGCTACATATTTTCAACACCCCGTCCCCAACACGGGCGTCGAAATAATCTTTCCTGACTTTTGAATTCAATATTAAGATGCATGCACCTACAGATACACAAACTCATATTTTGGTTATGCGTTCACCCAAAAAATTTGCTACCAGCTATTGGACTAATAGTGGGTAGAACCTATGATTCTACAGTAAATATTTTTCATTTTGTAATAATTTTATCTCCATCTGTATTAACCAATAACCTGAAATAAATAAATCAATAATTTATTCGTTAATGATTTCTGTATCGATCGACAACCAGAATCGGTTGACAAAATAAACTTGAGCGTTCACGTATTTGAGGAAAGTAGTACTTGTTAACAACTTTTGAAAAAAAACATCATAACATAGTAACCACTGGGAAAATATATTTTTTTATATTTTTTTTCTGGAAAGGTCATAAGGCCTGCTACCAGTTGCAAGGTTATCCATTATTTACAGGACCCCTGCTCCGGTACATTTTTACGGAAAAAGGTGCTAGGAAAGTTTGTAGGCCATAGAATTTCCTACAAATATGATTTGGAAAGTGTTTTTTTACAACCACTACAAACGGCGCTATGGAGCTCCCATAAAAGGCTAAAAATTCTTATTTTGTAAGATTTTCAGTTTCATCCCTCTTTTCAGTACAATAACTCCTTAATCGTCTAGCTTAGAGCAAAATTTTGTGTAATCAATCTTGTAGATAATTTAATTGGCTACCAATCGGGTGAGGTTTGAGAAAGTGTATTTTATTCAAACGTTTTTACGAACTCACTTTCTATCTGTTTTATACAGTGTACTGGAGTCCCATAAAAATTGTATTACCGATTTGTCTAACCACCAGAATCGATTGAAGTATACATAGGAGAGTCAGAAAACTTGGATAGACATCACGATATTGTTTTAGTCGCTCTTTTTTTGAAGTAGTGCACAAAATTCCATAAAAACTAAACCACTATAGGTACTGGTTTTGATGAAATTTATAGACATGATTTAATTAATTTCCACCTTCTCCCACTCCCACTTTTTTAAAACATAATATTTTCGGAAAAAAATATAAAAACTCGGGTGTTGTTCAGAACCCATGAAGGGCCGAAACCACAAGTGCTCTGGTGATGGCTTACCCTCTAAGCCAGAGGTTCGATCTTCTTTATTGCCTTCAGCTTGGGATTAAGAAACTCAAAGGGCTGGAGCATTGGTTCCCATTCGCACAATCTAGTTAAGTCAAGTCGACGTATTTTGACTTTTTGGACTACATTTTCTTTGAACAGCTCATTGAGCTCACGTTTGTGCCTTCTCCTCCAAAATCAGTTTTCATTTCTGATTTTCATCTTATCGAGAGTAGGAGTGTCTTGAGCATAAGAAGAGAAGAGTGTTAAACCTAATTGTTTGATAAACTGATTAATAGCAGTGGTTTCCAAAAGTATTTTTTCCTTAAATATAACCATAGGTGTCATCCGTAGAGTAAATACGAGTATTGACTCCAAGGTAAATGAAATTCAAAGCTACTTTGAAGCTGCTGCTAATAAAAGTGATGTTTTGGCCTAGGTTGTAAACATATGCTTTTTTCTTGACAGCAGTTAGTTGGACTTTTACTCGTTTACTTCAAAACCAATATAAGTCACCTGTTCTTCAATCACCATGATTAACTTTTTAAGGACACAATGGAACACAAGATAGGGCATTCTGTGTTAGCTGCACTATACACTATCTGTTCCAGAAGGAGATTAAAAAAGACAAAAATGTTATCGCATTTACTCGCTGAGTGCACTGTACATGTTTTGAACAGTTGTCGCCATATAGAGCTATTGACGATGAATATGCTTCCATAATCGGCCTTGAAGCCAATGCAGAAAACTTGTGTCTCGACTTGAAGTTCATTGGTCATTCCAGAATTTTCCTCAGGGTTAAGATTTTTGATCTTTTACTGGCGTTCTTTTAAATGTCCTTTATTATAACTACCTACAATTTTTATTCCAATGAGTAAGATGGATGAACAGGACTTGCTCCGTATACAAACACTGTGGAAAAAATTTGCATAAATTTACCGTATTGGCCACAAAATGAAAATACAGTCGACTCCCTCTAAATCGAGCTCTCACGGGATATCAAAATAATTTCGAGCTAGAGAGTTTTGCAAAAAGTCGATTTAGAGAGAATTAAATTAAGTTTGGAAATTTGAGAGGAGCATACAGCAAACATAGTGAAAAAATTCTTGTTAGAGGGAAATTCGACATAGGGGGAGTTCGACTTGGAGAGCATCGACTGTAGTTGCATGAAATTGGTAGCCAGTCAAATCATCTGCAAGATTGATTATAAACAATTTTGCCCTAAACTTGACGGCTAAGGAGTTATTGTGCTGTAAAGTGGGAAAAAACAGCAAATCTTAGAAAATACGAAATTTTAGCCTTTTTTGGGAGCTGCATAGTGCCGTTTGTAGTGGTTGCACAAAAATACTTTTCGAATCATATTTGTAGAATTGTCTACAAACTTTTCTAATATTTTTTTCCATAAAAATGTTCCGGAGCAAAGTTATAAGCAAAAAACTGAAAAAAGTGCCGATTTTGTGTAGTTTTTCCAGGATTTGGAAGGGGGCGGAGGGGGCGTGATTGTGGAATTTTGGAATTTTAATCTACCAACCATACCATTTAACATATCTAAAATTTAGAACCTTTGTAGGGTAAAACCTCTCTTTTTACTGGACTATAAAGTGTAAAAAAAGGCGTATTTGGTTTTTAGCACTAAGCTATTTTAATTCTTGTTTATACAGTTTAAAGGACGATTTAAATGATTTTTTATATATTATTTCTATTATGACATATTTTAAAAGTTAATAAGTTGTATGCAACTTGAACATAAGAGCAAGTAGGTGCGATCTAGTCGTGCATGTTATTTTAAGTTCTTTTCGCACAGAGTTTATATTGAAATGTATATTTCCTTGAGCCCTACCATTTTAACTTGAGGTACCTATATATCCTTAGACCTGCTTCGCAATTCTGTCTGTCTGTTTGGCTACTGTTAATATATGCCTGGGTTTGTTTTCTCTAAACTTGATTCATAGCATTTATTTGTCATTCTCCTTACCCCACACGCTTTTTTTTAATTTTTTTAAAAACAATAATAACGGTACCTCTGAAATATAGGTTTTTTAGAATTATTATAAAATCTTATATTTTTCTTAAAAATGGCTCTACAACTCTTAAAGAGAAAGGCTTAACCATTGGGATGAAACCAATTGTTCAAAAAATGGCTATTTTAGTGGTACCAGTATGAAGATTTAAAAAACGTTAGTAATAGAAAATTTATTATTTTTGATTTTGTTTTTGCGAACTTTTGACCTTTAATCCAAATGCGTTTCGCCAACAATTTATTGGGCTCATCAATAAGATGTTCCCGTACTTTTCTAATTATTGGAGGTACCTCCCAAGGAAGCATTTTTGATTTTGTCTGGTAGATGAGTGTTGTGTGGTAGGTCAGTGGTTGGTTTATGTGTCCGTTCGTTTGGTCAGGATTGCTAAATGAGTCGAAGGAGCTGTCCCTATCCTCAAGAGAATTTTACCAATCTTAGGAAAAGGTTGTCCCATTAACTCACCGACGGCGACGCTCGTGTTCACCGCAGAAGTGATAGTAGCTGGTATATGTGAGGTTCCCATTCTCCGTTCAATGCCGCTCCTACAAGAAATACGTGTGACGTTCAGTTTTCGTTCGTTCTATCATTATCGTCCTGGACCCTTATGTCTCTATGACTTTGGTTGGAGAAGTTTCTAATCTTGTGGTCGAGTGGTTGATAGAGCTTAAAAGTTTTCAAGCCATTGGGTAGCGTTAGTAAATTTCAACAGGTTGCTTGGAATGTCGGAGATTTCTTCCAAGTCATTGAAATGTGTCTCCCTAGGAGCCTGTTTCTGAGATATGGCGCAGGGCAGTGACACAGGTAGTGAAGAGTATCCTTGTGTATATCTAAGTCACCACATAAGTAGTCTAAACTAAGTTTCATCTTTTTCTTGTGATATCCCAGGTGGTTGTGACCGGTGGTGATACTAACGAGAAGAGATAAGGGCTTTTTATTCAGTTGGATGATGCTGTCGGTCCTTTGTTTGTTGAAACTAGGCCACTATTTTCTGGTTAATAACACAGGTATCGAGCGAGGTCCATCGTAGCTAAAACTTTGCTCCCGATTAACTGTTTAAGATTAAAGGTTGGCAGGATGTTTCTGGCTTGGTTAAGATCAAGAGTTGATCCTATTCTTGCCAACTCATCAGTGCTTTCCTTACCTGGGACACCACTGTGACCAGAAACCAGCAGAGCCTTATATTGTGCTGTGTACCAAGAACCCTTAGCTCTTTGCTACAGCAAGTTTCAGGCTTCTATTTGATTTCAATGGCAAAAATCGATTATATTACCGCCTGGCTATCAATGAAAAAGGTGATATCAGCTTGTTGTTTTTCCATCATTGAGACTTGTCTAGCAGCTTTTGTCACTGCCAGGGCCTCAGCTTAGAAGACACTGCTATAATCAGGAAGTCTGAAGGAGCTGGATAACCCGAGAGTTTCTGAATAGAACCCTGCACCAACACATGTATCCATCTTGGAACTATGTGGGTGAATATATAACTTTCATCGATTCGCAGATTAGTGGGTCGTTCATTTGCCAGTCTTCTCTGCTAGGAAAGGTGGTCGTGAATGGTTTGTGGAAGTCGAAACGGGGTGTATTGTTGTCAGTGCATATCATATTTACTGTGAATTTCTGTAGAATCTGCGCGTGAACTGTGGCACCTTGTCTCCAGCTGCCAGTTTGGCTAAGCCGAAGTGCGGTCTATGGCTGCTGATTCCTGTTTATAAAGATCTAGGGGTTTTAACTTGAGTATACTTCCAGACCCGATGTCGGGGAGGACTTCATTGCCCCATTGATACCAATACATGCCATTTTTGAACATTGGTCATGATTTTAAGGTTGGTAACTTTGTACAGTGCATTCCACCGGACTACGTTACCGTATGTCAATACAGGACTTACTACGGCCGTGTACATCCGCTTGATAATTTTTGGTCTTGGACTGCAAGTTTTGCCAAATAACCTGTTGCAGGAATGGAAAGCAAACATGAGACTTCTAACTTTAATTTAAAAATAAAAATAATAACTTATTACAAACGGGATGTAAAATTATTTTTTGTTCTTCCTTTTTAAATTTAAATTTTTTAATATCTCCAACTGCTAGAAAGAATATGTACACCTACACTCTTACAGTTTTTCTCCAATTATATTTAAGTCATATTGAATAATATTTGAATGTACCTATACCTGTACCTATGAACAATATGTAATACAAGAAAGGACATTTTTAAGAAAAAGTCATAACCCATGTCAGGACCCATCACACAAAAGTACAAAGTTCTCTATCTAAATTTCAACATATACCTTTTCAACTTTTCTAACATCTACTTTTACTCATTTCTCCTTTCATATTAATGTTTTAGTTCCATTTTCTTGATAGCTTGATACCACAAACAAAAACATTGCACTTATAAATATTGTACAACGCCAAAATGTCAAGCAACTTATGCCACTCTACCATTACATTTCAACAGAATAGATAAATTACTTCTAAGTTCTTACAACACAAATGTTATGACTTAAGTCAAAAGAGGACTTTCATTCAGCAACCACTCCTGGACTATCTATTATTTCAATATCCCCTTTGGTGTTGTTTACCTGAGCTGCAAACATTTCACAAAAATTTACTAAAACTTTTATAATAAAGAAACTTTAGGACTGTATCTATCTACATTAATTTCCCTTGCGATGTTTGGATTCGGATAAGAAGAATAAAACTATAGTAAAGTGGCAAGGAATGGGACACACCCCTCACATCAACGTCCTCGCTTTGGATGTGGTAAATCAGCTTGAGTAAGAGCCTTTAATATGATGTCCTTGAACCGAATAAGCAACTTTAGTTTATGTCAGATTTAATTGTATCATCCACAAAGCATAAAGGTAGAGGTAAAATAAAGTGCCCGAATGGGTCTGATGTTTAGGTACTTATTTTCTAAAGAAGATAATTCATAGTATCTGTTAGAATAGTTAAGGACTAAAAACTGTGGGGAAAAAGAATTTAAAGCAAATCCCATGACCAGAAGCACTAGATTCTTCAAGTCGAAAGGTTAAGGAAGAAAATCCTAGAAAAAAAAAACTTTTAATATGTTTCAATTAAATTGATGGTAGGTACACGCGTTTACGAATTAAGGTATTGGTGATAAAATAAGTTGGCTGAAGAGCCTAATAATTTCACATATAGAAAATATATGATCAAACACACTTTAATCAGACCTCCGATGGTTGTGATTGTGATCTATAAGTATTTCTCATTAAATATAAATAATATTCTTTGGGGGATAGAAAGTTTGCTTCCTAGTTCCTTTTCGTAAAATTGATTTCTCTATCAATGTTTTTTCTTTTTTTTTTTGCTCCCTCATCCCTCCTGTATATCTACTTAGTATTTTTGCAAACTTATAAATCTCAAAAGAACTTTATCTATAGCATAAAAAATAAAATCAATGAATTCCTGGAAGTGGTGTGGAAATGAATATTTCAGGATACGGAAGTTGAGCAGAAATAAAATATCCGTTGAATCACGTGAGTTTGTTGGTGGTTTGGTTGGATGGGGTAAGAGTTGGCTGAAAGGAGGCAACTTTTAGTGGAAGTGTCTTCTTAATATTTAAATTGAGTAGATATATGTACATTTACTTATTCAACTAGCTTAAAAGTTTGAACGTATAAATGAAAATCTATTACATCTACATAAGTAGTGCCTTGGCTATAAAAGACAGTAGTTGGTTGTGGTTATCATCTAGAAAATAAGGATTTATGTCGAAAATTACGACGCGACTTGGTAACGTGAGCTTAAGCAAGGAGAGAAATGAGATGCTAATGATTAAAATCAGGAAAGTAAATGCAAGCAGATTAATGGTACAACGTACGAGCCATATGAAGTAGGATTATGCACATTATTAATTCAATATAACTTAGAAAAGGTAACATTGATTTTGTAAAATATAATTTTTGATTTACATGGACACTTTGAGACATTTAAATTTCCGATAAAGTTGTGGTAGAAATACAAGATTAAAAAACATTTTCATAAAGATCTATCTGGAACCTGAGATGATGGGTCAATGTTTCAAGATATTAATATTTCAGTCTCCTTCATTTTTGAACCGAAATACAAATTATATTATAAATTTGCTAGTTGGATGACTTAGGTCGTTGGAAGTTGTATCAACTGTGGGCCTCGAGCTGTATCTTTTCCTACACATCAAGTGCTTAAAATACCTCCCTCCAAGTTGGTAGCCGCTGAATACTGGTCTTGGTTTTATGTCATGACCTGCTAAGCTTGTAAGTGCGAATGTTGACCAAGGAAAGAATAATTGCAACATTAAACCCATGGTCACACAGATTGGAGGTTAGTGCGTTAAGCTAACGACCCGACCACAGTAAAAAAAAACATTGTTATGAGAGAGAAGCGTGAAGCCTCGAATAACGACCCCCTCAAATGGTAACCAGACCCGGAACGAAAATGGACTTTGACCTACGAGTATGCACTTGGAATGTAAGGACCCTCTATATGCCAGGTGCTACTCAAAAACTTGAATCTGTCCTCTCGCGGTACAAGGCAGATATAACTGCGATCCAAGAAATGCGATGGATAGGATCAGGAATGACGAAAAGAAAAGATTGCGATATTTATTACAGCTGTCATCAAAGACTGCGCATGCTAGGATGCGGATTCGTCTCGGGAAATTGACTCAGATCGAAAGTCGTCGATCTTAAGCTGATTAGCGATCCCCTGGCTGTAATCCGCATTAAAGCTACATTCCGAAACATCAGCCTAATATGTGCACATGCCCCTACCGATGAAGCTGAGGAGTCAAACAAGGAGGAGTTTTACGATCTCCTGGACGGAGCCTACGGGGCCTGTCCGGAGTACGATGTCAAAGTCGTGCTCGGAGACTTGAATGCTAAAGTAGGAAAGGAAAACATCTTTGGCGGATTAGTTGCAAAGCACAGTCTCTACGAAATGACAACAGATAACGGCTTCCGAATAATCGACTTTGCTGCAGCTCGTAATACGGTGATAAGTGGCACTAGGTTCCCCAGGCGAAGGATATACACAGCAACCTGGTGATCTCCAGATGGTCAAACTGCCAACCAAATCAACCACGTTCTAATTGGTTAAAGGTACGCATCGAATATCTTGGACGTGCGAACTTTCTGAGACGCAAACGTGGACTCTGACCACTTTCTTGTTGTGAAAAAGTTCAGAAAACGAAGATCGCCCAAAGGAAGAAATTCAACATTGCATGCCTTAGCACATCTGAGAAAGCCAGAGACTACAGTAAGCAATTGACCGGGAAACTCTCTGCCGTACACCCAGCCACAAGCGTCAACAACCAGTGGAACCAGTATCGCAACATCATTAAGGAGACAGCCGAGACCAACATAGGCTATGTGGTATGATGGTGAAGTAGGAGATGGAAAACGCACGAATGCAAATGCTGCAACGGAAAACAAGAGCAGACGGAGGATACGCTTTACGTGGACATCTGCCATATAAGGCTTTATTCCACGCTGAGCTTCCTCAGAAAGGAGTCAACTTCAGTGTCAACACACACCGTTAACCTTCATCTCATTCCCTGGGTAAGCACATAGAGTCGTATAGGGGGTTCTTAGAAACAGATAAGAAATCAAACCCCCCAAACGGCCATGCACCACCAAAGGAAAAGACTTTGTCAACTTCCTTATGTATGTTTACCCTGCAGAAGTAAACTCACCTAGGTGAGGATTCTTAATATCTGATCACGAATGTGATCGCAACCAGCAGCAACCGCGACACACCCTAAAAGGTTCCAAACCATACCACAAGTATGGGGGACTATAATTAGAGAGACAAAACTTGTGGTCCCGTGGTAGGTACCTTTAATATTAATATGTAAAGGTAAACTTTATTTCTTAGATATTATGAATATTTTCATATCGAGTAACTCAACATGCTCAATCATTACAAGTATTGAATGCAGTTTAGAAATGTCTTTGCTTTTGTACCTGCAGATGCAGTGATGATAATCCTCGATTTAATAAATTAAAAAATAACCAAGAGCTGGGGGCTAAGTTCAGCTCTACCATACCTACTGTCCTACTGTGTTTCGCCGTGACTTTTTCATAGGGAGAGGTGGAAGTCGGTTGTCTCAGTAGATTTCTCACTCATGCAAAAATTCGTAATGTTCTGGGGTAATAACTTCAATGACAACCAACAAACCTCCAGTCCTTACTATGTAGGTACGTTGCCCAAGTGCCACCTCTGGGAGGTACACAGTACACAGGTACACACAATATGAGACACCTATGATGATTAGACTAAATTGCTCTTTCCGAAAAAAGATCCAACCTGTGCCAAACATCAATGTAGTTCAGCATCTGGAAAAAAGCAGCAAGAGAGGAGTACCGTGAAAGGAGAAGGAAAGAGGAAACACCCTGAAAAGAAAGAATGTGTCTAGCAACTCCACCAATACCCGCCACCGCTGGTTCTACAAAACAGCAAATCAACTGGCATCTGGTTATAGGACTGGCACAAAAGCTCGAAGGGAAACTAGTAACCGAAGCACAGGGAATTGTAGATGTGTTTAAGCAGCATTTCCATCAACTGCTTAGTAGGGGCTATGCAGAGGAAGCGACTGGGGAACAAAGATGCATGAGACCAGTCAATGATGATCCAGTCCCAGCGCCCAGTACTGAAGAGGTTAAGAAAGCCATCCACAAGCTTAAGAACAACAAATCTGCTGGCTCGGATGGCCTCCCTGCGGAACTCTTCAAGTATTGTGGAGATGTTCTGGTAGGGTGCATGTACCGGCTCATCAACCAAGTGTGGGAGGAGAAAATGATGCCCGACGACTGGTCAAACAGTTCCATATGCCCAATCTATGTCCTGCAAGAACTACAGAGGCATATCCCTGCTTAATGTTCCTACAAGATCCTATCCAACGTTCTATGTGAGCGTCTTAAACCTTTCTGCAACACTATGATTCTCACGTACCAGTGTGGATACTGGCCAGGCAGATCAACGATAGACCAAATCTTCACATTGAGGCAAATCCTGGAAAAGGCCAACGAATTTCAAGTCGAGAGCCACCACCTACTCATCGACTTCAAAGCCGCATATGATAGCATAAGTCGCCAAGAACTTCTTTTGGCGATACCGGAACTCGGGATCCCGAAAAAACTGATCCAGCTATGTCGCATGACGTTAAAAAATACGCAGCGCAAAGTGCAAATGGGTAACAGCTCATCCGAGTTATTCGAGAGTTCAGACAAGGAGATGCGCTTGCGCTATCATGTGATTTCTTCAACTTAGTCCTGGAACAGATAGTGCGCAAGAGTGGTGTTAACATGGAAGGCACTATCTTCAACATGTCTTCTCAACTGCTTAAATATGCGGACGACATTGACATCATCCATCAGCCGCTCCAAGAGAGTTGTACTTGAAGCATCCACAGCTATTGATGAACTGGTGAAACGTGTTGGTCTTGAAGTGAATGAGGACAAAACAAAGTATATGACAAAACGTCATTGTTGGGAGCAGTAATTTCAAGGTAGTCAAGGAGTTCACCTACCTCGGAACAAACATTAATTCCCCGAACAACACCTAATTGGAAATCCGACGAAGAATTACCCTAGGGAACCGCTGCTGCTTTGGTTTGGCCAAACAAATGAGCTCAAAACTCCTTTCTCGAAAGACAAAGTGCATGCTATACAAAACTGGAGTTCTACAAGTTCTATTCTACGGCACGCGCTGAGTGCTGGACAATAAGTAAAAAAGGGGAATTGATATTGGGCACTTTCTAGAGAAAAATTCTTTGGCGGATATTTGGTCTTATTGCGAGGATGATTGGAGGAGAAGATTCAATCGTGAACTGTACGAGCTGTACCAAGATGTGGATGTAGTTCAAAGAGCCAAAACACGTCAACTACACTGGCTCAGCCACATCGATTGAATGGACAACAACTCTCTAGCCAAGAAAACCTTCGAGTCCCAGCCCCCAGGTTCGAGACGACCAGGAAGACCGAACCTCTGCTATAGTGACCAAGTGGTCACGTGCAAGAGCGCTTTGTCTCGATGACTGGAGGGAGCGTGCGAGGGACCGTAACCGATGGAATGCCGCAATATCTCAGGCAGAGATCCTTAATGGATCGGGAGCCGGATAAGTATGTAAGTAAGTAAGTAAGTATTCGCAAAGATTGCAATATTTCACAACTCTGTTCTCTGACCCTGACCTTAGAGCGGTCTTTGTGGAAGCCGTTAGTATTTTTGTTCGTCCGATCTTTGTACTGCAGCTGATAAACGAGGTTTTAACATTTTTTCATAGTGGACGATAATCACAATGGTAAAGCTGAAGACGAACTCTTTCGAAAGAAAAATATTGCCTTGAATTTTGGCCGAAAAAAATTGAGTGTTCGTGAAAATTTAAATTACCAAATAATTGAATTTTGTACCGTTCATTACTCAAAATCAAAACAGAATTATAAATAGGTAAATGTTAAATAAATACTTCTTCAAAAAGAGAATCAATATTCTAACTGAAATCAATTTTTAAAAACTCAAATTTAAATTAATATAAAATTTAAATTAATGTTTAAAATTATGTACATAATGGATGTATGTAGTATGTATGTACGTACATAGCTGATTTCATTCTATTGCAAAAAGAGAAGAATTTGCTGCTGACAGCGTTTGTATTTATTATGGATTTCTGCCTTTGGCTCTGCTTTTATGTATGTTTCAAATAAAACTCAATGCGTTATCATAATTAAACTTTTTTTCTTTTTCTTTCAGTTGAAATGAAAAAAAGAATTAACAATTGCTGAGAGTTCCATACATCGCATTTCAATCGCTTAGAAACAAGACACACTCAAGCAAACATACAAGGCCACCTATGTATACTATGCAATTAGATTGTTTCGAACGTGATTTGTCGTTCATTTCGTGCCGCCAGCAGCGGTTTCAGTGGAAACTGACCAACAAAAGTGGTTGGCCAATAGCCACCACTAAAAGCAACTTCAGAAATCGTATATTCGCACTTGATTGCCAATTTACCAAATCCCGAACAGACTTTCATGAAACGCTACGTTTTATGTGTGTCCTTTTGTTGTCCTTGTTTGTGCTTGCAATAATCCTGCCAGTGGCTGAATGTGGTTGTCGTATACAAGATAGTGACCCATGCGAAGCTGTTTGCATTACTAACAGGACTAACAACACCTCTTGTACAATAAGAGCACTTGTCCTTTTGCCACAGGACGATTTCTATGAAGCCTCTTTGGGGAGAGTACTTCCGGTTTTGAAGGTGGCCGAGGAAAAAATTCGTGAAGCCCAACTAATCCCATCAAAAATACAATTCGAATGGATTCCACAGGACGATAAATGTGATGCTTCCTATGCTCTAATCAATGCAATGGATGGAATTTTAAAGAACTGCTCACATGTTATCTTCGGACCGTCCTGTGATTTTCCCTTGGGTAAGTGTGAATTATTTTTATCTGTAATTTTTAAGTACTACACACAACGCATTTTTAAGATTGTTTTTCATCCCTCAGCATCAGTAGGAAGGATAACAAAATATTTTAATGGCCAGGGAACTCCCTTGATATCTGTCGGTGGAGCTACATTTGACTTTCAAAAACAAAAAACATCCTGTGGGGATGAGTTCTATATGCTTTTGCGGACTGGGATTGTGAGTTTTCAATCTATTGCGGAGTTAACAGTAAAAGTCATGCATGAGTTAGTGAAAGGATAATTATATTCTAAGAAGTATGACCTATTTATTTGCATACAATTTTTGTAGGCACAAATGGGAAAGAGCACTGTTCCTCCATGAACGCAATGGTCAAATGAATGTAGCAGGATTTCGCACGTGTTATTTGATGATGAAAAGCATGGCAGAACAATTTCATCTTGAAAATAAAACTTATTCAAATTATCTATTGGATTCGATTAGCGCGAAAAATTTGACAGCCGAATTAGAGAGAGAAATCGGGACACATAATTCAAGTAAGTCATTTATAGTCTTAAAATTTATTTACTATAATTTAAATTATATTTGAGATAAAAGCTTTTAAAAGCCTTACAAAAAAGCCTATTCGAAGAGAATGGTGTCGGTTCTCGATAAGCTTTTAAATAAGGTGGTGAATTTAATAAATGACTTTGGTTTAAAGCTGAACTATTAATAGGAAGTATGGTGAATATACCATATTCTATGTTGAGTGAATTTTGAATTTGAATTTTATATTTAGGATATAAAAAGATATTTTTTTTTATTTAATAAGTTATGTAGGTATTTCGCTATATAGTCCAGTAACCTTGTAGTTTCATAGGACTGAGACCTTGCGTCAGGTTCGGTAGTTCTGGTTTTTGCTGAGTTGTTTATGATGTTGGCCTGGTAATAAATCTGATTTTTCGACCTCGAGCGCCGAACGCAACATTGGTTAGAATCCAAAAAAACTGCGAATTTTTCGCGGTTTTTTCACTTATTGGCCATTTAAACCATTACGTCCTAGTTTCCGAATAAAACATTGCTCTACGATTTCAACCTTACTAAATTTTCTTCAATTTGAGTCCAAAGCCGGTTCTGTAGACATAACAGTTTCCAAGGGACGCCTTTTCAAAGTATAGCAATACGAAATTTAAAACAACAAGTAGTATATAAATCAGTATAATAACAAAAAGATGGTCTTTGACATATGCTGCATCAAAGCAATAGAGCGTGTAGATTGGGCCAAAATAAGAAAACGAAAGTGTAAATTTATTTTCAGGATAAGCTTACTCCAATATAACTCATAGTTAACTCAGCACTGACACTGATGGCCCTAAGAAACCAACTGATCAAAAGATTCAGACTGAAAACCCGTAGGAGATTTTGGGTGTGAGTGATATCAAAACAAGAAGTCTATGCGTTTACAGCTTGAGTAAAGCAAAAAATCAAAGTCTTGCAGTCCATAACCGGAGGACAGTACGATAACTCAGGTGACAAAGCTTAATGACAGATCTGTTTAGAACACTTATTAGCATTTTTAACTATAGGAGGAGGTCTATCTCGGCCCTTTTGGGTGGGAGGGGCGATTTTCTAAAAAACAACTTTGAATGTAAAAAAATATTAAGAAATTAAATGTTTGCCGAAACTGGTTTTCACCCCTCCCTAGATAAGATCCGCGGATCCCATATCACGGAATCTGAGATTATTTGAGTGTTTAATTCGCCCAACTAGACTGTTTAAATAAACCGTTTTTCCCTTAGAATTTTGAATTTTTTAAACGGTCCGTCAGAGCTCAAATGGTCGTGATATGTGATTCGAGGAGCTTATCTAGGGAAGAGTGAGTGAGGTCTCGACGCCTACTTCTTTTTCTTCTATCACTCACACCCAAAGTCTGCTGTGGCTCTCGTTCTATATCTGCCTACTAGTTTTTGGTGTTTTATTTCAATCTTAGCTCGTTATTCAAGGAGCTAATTACATTATGTCATAATAGTTATTTATTTTCCATAATTTTATGTTTGTCTTACATAAATTTTTACGTGCGATGTAAAGGTATTATATGGCAAGTTATGCATTTGTAAAAAAAAATTAAAATCGAGAAAAGTAAAAGTGGGTCTTACAATCCTGTCTTTTTGTCTGTCTGTTTGCCTGACGGTACCTTCCATACAATTCTTATTAGAAATTTTAAAAAATCTTTTTTTTCACAAAAAGGACTCCACAACTTTTCTTTAAAAAAATTCAATAAAGGATAATCGGCAAAACTGTATGGAAGGTGGTCTAGGAACCAATAAAAACGAGTCGTATGTCGTTGAAAAGGTATTTTTATGCGCTACAATAGTCACTATGGCAGTTTAATTCAAATTACTGTGTGGAAAAGTTATTGTTGTTTAAAGGAATTTTGGTACAGATAAAATTTATGGAGCATGGGTAAAAAGTAGCGAATAACTTTTTTCACACAGTGATTTGAAAAAAGCTGCGTCATTAACTATTGTAGTACATAAAATTTCCTTTCCAACGACATACGTCCCGTTGTTATTGGTTGAACTTGCGTTCACACTTTTTGTCCATATTAAAAAAAAAAAGCATTTTTTCACACTAAAATGAACCACAATAATTCTTTAGTTTTCGAATAACTTTTTTCACACAATGATTTGAACTGAACTACTATTACAGGTGTTGTAGGTAATGGAAATAGGTACCTTTCCAATGATATATGTATATTGTTGTTATTTGTTTGACCAGTTTTCAAAAATTTTGCCCATACTAAATATATTTTATTCATACTAGAATTCACTAGAACACAATTATTCTATTTAGCGAATAACTTTTTTCACAGAACAATTTGAAGTATGCCCTCATAGTAACTATTGTAGTTCATAAAAATACCTTTTCAACGAAATATGCCTCGTCGTTATTGGTCCTGTAGACCGTTTTGTCCTATTCTCCTTTCTTTTATCAAAGGCTACTTTTGGATAGGAAACCATTTTTTAGAAAATGGTGATTAATGGTACTTCTCAAAGAAACTTCTTCTTTATTTTCGATTTTCTTCAAAACGGTATTTCTTATTTCAATAATTTTTACTTGCGATATTATGTAGGTACTATAGGGCAAGTTTTAGATTCGTGCAAGAAAAAAATTTCGAGATAACAATCAAACATAACATTACGATGATAGAGAACACGAAAAAAGTGGGTGGCACAATTCTGTCTGTCTGTGTGTCTGTCTGTCTGTCCGTACCTCAACCTACAGCCTAAACCACTGAAGCGATTTTCTTCAAATTTTGAACTTAAGGTTTTTTTGTAACTCTCCAGAGGGGAAATAGAAATTTTTTTTAGCTCAAAAAATAACTGTACTTGCCATACAACCGTTGAGAAAAAGCTTATTCATCTCAAAAACGACTCCAACGATTTTTATAAAAAAAATCTGTGTATTATTGTAGATATGATATACCTTTAAATAACAAAAAAAAAACACCAAAAACATTTATTAACGGTACCTGCCATATAACAGTTTTTTTTGATTTTCTCATAAACAACTCATCTGATTTCAATAAAAATCTTTTCACAAAAGCTTTTTTAGAATATAAATAATACTGCATACCAAAATTTTTGAAAAAATAAATTTTGGATTTTTAAAAAAATATTCAAAATTTTTTTTTTTTTGAAAATTCAATATTTCAAAAACGGGTTGATGACTTGTTTTGAATTTTCAGTTTTAAATGTTTATTAATATATACTCAAAATTTGTTTGAAAAATGTTACAAAAATTTTATATATATAAAATTAAACGGCTCCAACGATTTCAATTTTTTTTTTTACATATATTCATATTTTTTCAAGTAATCAAATGGCATACTATTTTTTGAGCTCTAAGTTATTTATCAGACTGTTTATACCATTAAAAGAACGATTTAAATGCTTTATATACTTTTTCTATAATTACTTGAAAATTTTTTAAAGTTCTTAAGTCCCACACAACTTGAACATAAGAGCAAGTACGTGCGATCCAGTCGTTCATTTTATTTTCTTATAGAAGCTTCAAAAAAATTTGAATACTTTCTTTAAAACAAAATTATTTTGAAAATATCGGTATTTAAGGGTTTTTTTTCAACACCGATTAGAGTATTTCAAGAACAATTTTTTCTTTAAGGAAAAAATAATGGTGCCTTCTATACGAATGTTAAAAACCGGTAAGCAAAAAATATTTTTTTTTAGACGGCTTCTGCGATTTTAATATAACTTTTCCTGTATATTAAAAGTATGCGGTCTACTATACCAAAAATTATTAAAATTTGCACTTAGCAACTATATAAATAGTAACTCTCATTGAACTTTTTTTATTTTTAATGTTCTTATTACACGGTTAAAATTTTTGGGGTACTTTATGTATATGACAACACCAAAAATATATTGAAATCTTATACTTGGCAAATATTAAATATTAAAATTTTGAAGTTAATTTAAAATATATTAAAGCTTAATAATATCAGATATTACAAAGGAATACGAAATCTGTAATCTTTTTGGTATTACAAATAACAATTTAAATACTTATGTATGAGAATTGTATATCAGAAAATTTCTTTAATATTTACGCAATAATAAAAAGTAATATTTTCTGTATTGAATACGGCTGTAAACCGTATATCGGCTGAACGGATTAAGATTATTTTTTCGAATATAATAAAATTTCAAATAAGATTTATTAATATTGCATATCAAAATTTTCAAAACAAAAATTTTGGAATTTTTAAAAAAAGTTTCTATTTTTCTTTTGTAAACTCGATATCTCAAAAACTGGTTTGCAATTTTGCTTGAAGTTTAATTTGTATAAATAAACTTAAATAAATACTTACCAAATTTTTTCCTTATAAATGTTTTAAGAACTTGATTTATAAAAATAATTGTTTTTAAAACCAACATTTTTACCATATACACATGTAATTATATATAATCAAGAATTCAGATGGCATTCTCTTTTTTCACCTCAAACTATTTAGGAAGTAGTTTTAGCTTATTTAAATATCGTTTTTCATGATTTTTGATATTTGATACTTATTTAAGGAACTAAACAACATTTACAAAGATTACATAAAGTATCTTAAATGACGTAAATGTGATCATAAAAATTAGTTTTACAAAGATTAGTGGATGATAGAGATAAAAATAATGATGAAAATAAGAATTAAAATGTACGAACAAATTAAGGTACAGTGAATATAAAATAAGAAATAATAATAATACAAATAAAAATAAACAATACAAAGAGAACAAAAAAACATAAAAAGAAGGTATATTTACCACAATTAAAATAAAACGATATTATTTGAAAAGAAGCATTTAAAAGCCCTAACACCTATAGATTGCCAGCAAAGTATGAAAATAGAGATAAACTAAAACTATTAACAAAACAGAGTCTTCTTATGCCAAGAGGAAGAGAGTTCCATAAGCGTACAGCGTAGACAAAAAATAGTCGCTCGGTTGTGATACACGTAGCTCGCGGTAAGATTAATGTTAAATATGAATTGAATTTCTAACTGAAGTTGGCTCCGTCTTGGATTTGGGTTCTTTATCAATTTCAAATGAAGAGATTCTTTCTGAATTATCATCTCTTGATGACTCTGTAAGCCTTGCACCAGATAATATACCTCCGATCTTTCTTAAAAAATTAAAATCTTGCTTTGTTGTTCCTCTTAGTTTAATTTTCAACCTTTCTCTTACTGAAGGTGTGTTTTTGGATTGCTGGAAACACTCCTTTATAACTCCAATTCATAAATCTGGATCTAAACAGGCAGTCGAAAACTATAGGCCAATAGCTAAACTTCAAGTCATACCTAAAATTTTTGAAGCTATTGTAAAAAAGAAAATATATGCAGTGATAAAGAACTATATATCTGAATTTCAGCATGGTTTTATGAGTGGAAGGTCTACTGCGACAAACTTGACAGTTTTCACAAGTTACTGCCTTCAATCCATGGAAACTAGAAATCAAGTAGATGTCATTTTCACAGATTTTGCTAAGGCGTTTGACCGCGTTCAACATAACGTTCTTATATGCAAATTACAAGGCATGGGTTTACATTCAAATTTTTTAAAATGGATAAGTAGCTATCTAATCAATCGCACTCAATCCGTAAAAATAGGTAGTATTTCATCTAAATCTATACAAAATTATTCAGGTGTGCCCCAAGGTAGCCATCTTGGTCCACTCCTATTTTTAATTTTTATAAATGACTTACCTTCTGTTATCTTGAAAGCTGAAAAATTATTATTTGCAGACGATTTTAAGATTTTTACGGAAGTTAGAGCCTTGGAAGATTGTATTCAACTTCAACGTGATATTCGAAGTGTAACCGAGTAGTGTAACAAGCATTGCCTGCATTTGAATATTAACAAATGTTCAGTTATGACTTTTCATCGGATAAAAACGCCAATAATATTTGATTACACTATTTCCAATACTAGTCTTAGTAGGTTATATTTACAAAAAGATCTGGGGATTATCTTTGACCCTGAGCTTAAATTTAATTCTCATATTGATGACATCATTTCTAGAGCTAACGCAATGCTTGACTTTATTATGAGAAACTCAAGTGATTTTACAGATCCGTATACCTTTAAATCGTTTCTATATCTATTCTTGAATATTGCTCTATTGTTTGGTGCCCCTACCACAACACAACTATGCTCCGCATTGAAAGAGTTCAAAAAAAGTTCACAAAATTTGCTCTCCGCAAACTTTACTCGTATCCGCAAATGCCTTCGTATGAAACAAGATGTCAACTCATTGATTTAAAGCCCCTCCATAAAAGGAGATCGTACTATTTTACTATGTTTGCTCATGATGTCATATCTGGTCATATCGAATGTTCCACTCTGCTTTCTTTTTTTGGTTTTTATGCACCTCAACGCTGCCTTAGACCTAGAGAAAACGAATTCTTTTACATCCCTAGACATTACACCAACGATGGCCAAAATAACCCCATAACCAATTCTTGTTTTTGTTTTAATCAAAATTTTCATTTAATCGACTTTAACATTAATAGAGAGTTATGTAAAGCCACAATATTAAATTCTTTATAAGTGTTATGTTTTTAATTGTTATTGAACTTAATTTAGTATATTATATTAATTTATTAAACTATGTACATATGTATTATTTTATCAATCTAAGAAAGTTTAATGTACTTGATAGATTTAAATAAATAAATAAATAAATAAATATTTTTCTCTCATGATTTCCATTGGTTTATATACAATTTTTTTAAACTTTCAGCGTCTTAAATATAAGAGCAAGTACGTGCGACTCAGTCGTGTATTTTATTTTATCACTAGATTTTGGGATGCATGTTCAAAAAATTGCTGTAGGTACCTTTTTTTGCCTTTTCCTCTAGATCATTAAGGTACAGAGACATTATGTCCAACATACAACCATGAACTAAAAGGAAATTTACTACAAAGTCGTATGTTTATTTTGAAAAATCTTGATATTTAATTTCTCGACACAATTTAAGTTATTTTTTGCTCAATTTCAGTTGCTCTTTGCGGGGTTTTAGCATATTTTGGTCAAAAAATCTGAACAAAACTTGCTCTAAATACACTTAAAATAACGCCATTTTTGTTTTCGCCATATCTCAAATTATATATTTATCATATCGACCTTGTAGTTCTCAGCTGACGATTTGGGTTACGTACGAATGACCGACATAAAAATGTCGACTGGTTAAAATGTCGACTTTTATCGACTTTTCTGTAAGTTAAATACCAACTTTGTTTTTACAGACTTATTAAAATGTTGACAGTTTGAAATGTCGGTTTGACAAAAAGTCGACTGCCCTGATAGAAGTCGAGAAAAATATCGACTTGTTGGTTTTTTTCTCATACAGAAAAGTCGATATAAAATACAAATCATATAAATCGACATTTTAACCAGTCGACATTTTGACTTGTCGATATTTTGTCTGTCAGTCATTTAAAAGTAACCCAAAGAACAACGCTCTGCTTTAAATGTTTGCACGGAATAACTATAAACTGAAGAATCATAAATTCTTATCTGATTTTTTATCAGGAAATTGACAGTTTTTTGATGCTGTGAAAAATTTAAGACTTTCTTTAAGACACAAGTTCTTATGCGTATTTGATTCTTATAATAATTAACTTTTTTAGGTAGTTATTAACTTTATATTACCTTTTGTTCAGCTTCAAGAAAGTTCAATAAAACGCATTTTTGTTGCCTAACTACATTATAATATTTCGAAGTTTTAACTGCCTCATCTGCTGGATGTTTTATTATTATATTAATATTAAAAAACATAGCAGACCCGGAAAAAGAGGCAATTAAGACGTCGAAATATATAAGCAACCAAAATTAAATTACGAAAAATGCGATTTATTGTACTATGACAATGCAATATTAGATAATAATGATCAGATCATAGTTTAGGGAAACTAAACTATGATCTGATCAAAATGTCGACTTTCAAAATGTCGACTTTTAAAAAGTCGACTGATGAAATCTCGATTCATAAAATCGACAAATAAAAAGTCGTTCAAATTTGTGTATATATTTTGATCTGTCGGTCTTTTAACCAGTCGAGATTTTTTCTGTCGGGATTTTAAAAGTCGATCTTTTGGAGTCGATATTTTAAAAGTCGACATATCGTACCCAATCCGACGATTTGTATTTTTGTATTTGATAGTAATGTCAATGCTATTAAGAATATCCGATCGACATTTTTCTGTATGCGAAATATTTCGAATAGAATATCGCAATAAGCCCCACAATTTTATATTTTATACTACGTTTGTCTTATGCCATAAAAGTTGGAAGTATTCGAATATTTTTGTCTGTTCGGTGCACGACAGCATATACCAGCACAACTTTCTTTTTTAAGAAGATCAAAAATTCATTCGGAAAATTAGCAAATTTTCATTTTTACTTTAAATATTTGGCAAGTTATTCATATTCTTAAGAAAATCATACTTGAGATTTTGATCAAATTTTGCAGGAAACCCTTTATAATTTTGCATTTAAAATTTACTGTAGGGCGTATGAGCACTATTTATGTACAAAAAAGCTAAATGCAAAGTATAATATTTCTTTTTGACTGACATTTTCTTATTAAAGACTCAAATTCACACCTTTTAAGGATGGATAAGGTGCATTTGTCAATGAGTGAATCCAAAAATAGAAACTGAAATTCCCTTCAAAAACTTTCTTTTGTCAGATCTCGTTCGAATTCGATAGAGAATCACAAAAACTAAATCCCAACACCAATGACAAACGCAAAATATATGCCTGTTGGTGCCTTATTTTTCCGGAAATTTTGATCAAACAAATGTAAAAATTTAATGTTACCTTTTGTTTTGATTCTTCAAAGAAGCAAAGCAGAAGGTAACATTTTATAAATAAATAAGTTTAACATAAAAAGAATTAAATAAATAAATGTAAAAATCTTACTTTTTATTCTTAATAAATTAAATCTTAGTTTTTAATACAAAAATAGCTAATTTTTGGTAAAATTCCTTTGATATAAATGAGTTCCTGAAAGTGGCGCTGATTTCATGTGTAATTGAGAGGTGGTTCAGCTGCAATGGTGAAAAGTTCTTTCTGCCGTTTTTCTGTTGATTGCTTTAAATAACGGCTCAAAAATTTTTCTTAAAAAAAATCAATAAATTACTTTGAGTAAAGGCTACAAATAGACCGAAGGCTCACAACATATTTTTGGCGTGAGAGGAAACCAGACGATATTGATGTTACAGGTAGTCCTGGTGAAGGTGATAACGAATATGTTCGTCTGGCAGCGCGTAGTTGTCCCGTTTACGAGAAAAAGTGCATCAAAAGTACAACTTTTCTTACAATTGAATTAGTGAGGGAAACCACTTCAAACGCAATATACTTAACGCCCTCAACTGGCTGATTACAAATATGGTTACGACAGACAGTGGCTCCAAAACCCTCGACAGACGCCCTTGAAAATGCAACTTTTTCCATGTTTTTAAAATTTTAGGAAACCACTTGAAATATATCTCAAATGAAAGGTCTGGACTCCCTGAGTACGAATATGTACATGACAGACGTCTAAGTGGCCCCAAAACCCCCGACAGACGTCCTTGAAAATTAAACTTTTTTCGTGTTTTTAAAATTTTAGGAAATTACTTAAAATATAACTTAAATGACAGGTTGCTGGAATCCCTGACTACAAATATGTATGTACGTGACAGACGTCTGAGTGGCACCGAAACCCCTGACAAACGCGATTGGAGTCGCTGTTTTTTATAATGTTTTTTAGATAACTGATGTTATTCGTAGAGATATATCGGAATCGATAGCTCTTGACTACCAGAGCATATATATAACATAAACATGTTTTGAGTTCCATCCAATAGCTGCAAAACGCGATAAAATTCGCGTATATTTTTAAATGTTATTTGCTAAAGTGGAATGTTAGAGCAAACCATCTGAAACGCATTACAATTGAAAGGGTTTGATTCCACTCAAATAAAAATGCCAACCACAAACATTAAAGCGGAGTTTGGGTCCTTTTTAACGTCTGTTGCTTGCATTTTTATTTCAGTTGAATCAAATCCTTTCAATAGCCATACATTTTTCCTCTATCATAATACTAAAGAAAAAATCATTTAAGAATACGTGAAATTTATCGCGTTTTGCAGCTATGGGATGGAACTCAAAACGTGTTTATGTTGTATTATGCTCAAAACTTTTTTCGCTTGAATTCACCATTCAAGAATATGCATAGAACTCTTTTTTTCTGCTTAATTTTTTAAAAGATTTGTTTAGCATTTTAAAGAACAAATTCTATCTGTTTTCAAACTTGAATTACATACACATAAACACATATGTATGTACATGCATTCATATGTACCAAAACAGCTGTATGTATAATATCTTTCTTTTCCATATAAATATTAACATTTCGGGTGCAATAAGTACTGCTATTGTACAAATGTATCTTTCTTAAAGTCATCAATGGGCTATTCGAACTTTGTCAGAAGTGGGATGCTTATTAAATTGAGTCCAGAGTCAATATAAGTGATTCAATGGGAGAGACTATTATCGATTTAAAAAGTTATTCTCAAAAAAAAATGTATAGCGGTTTCATTAAGGTTCCTTCTATTTGTGATGGTATTCTTAGTCTTTCACTGACAGTACCCAGTCAAAAAAGTTTTAGTCTTTTATGGATTTTGTTTTACATAAAATTACTTTTATCATTTTTCATTGAACTTTAGAATGTCTTCTTTTGGATCTGCTGTTATTGTGTTTTTTTTCGAAGAAATTTAAGTCAATTTTTTTTCCTATAAATTGTGTTTTGTTCCTTGTTTCGTTATTGTTCTTGACTTTGATGTTGTCTAAAAGTTTGTCATATTTTAAAGTGAATTTAGTCATTATTAAAATTTGTGGAGAGTTTTTTTTTAATCTTTTTAAGTTTGTCATATGCTTTTTGAAGATTATCTAAGGTTTTACTAATGTTAATAGTTACATAGTTTTATTATTTCTGTCGTTTGTCATTATTTATATACTTTTCAATATTATTCTGCTGTCACTGCTCTTGGAAATCAAAGGTTCAGATTCTTTCTTTTTAATGTTTTAGGATTGATATGATGATTGATGAATATATTCCACTTGCAATTCTGTATGATGGTTAATGTCAGTTTAAACATTGTTTAGTTCTGTAAAATCTTTAAAAGTTTTTAATTTATTTATCTATCAGATTAAGATCTATCTTGATTTTTTTTTTTTGCGGTAGGAGAACCATCTTTATTTTGAGGGGGTTTTATTTCATCAACAGGGCCGGCCCGAGCTAAATTAGCGCTCTGCGCAAGCATCATCACTTAAAATAAATAAACTTTGGTAGCGCAGCAGCCAAACCAGGGCCTAGTGAATCGCAACTCTTAACCATTCCTATGTGCGTGTTGTTGGCAGTAATGGAGAGGACCTACAATTTTTAGCGGAGTCCGAACGGCTAGATGAGAAGCACTTTTTCATGACAAGTATACTCTTGGAAGATTTGTCAGTTCCTCGCAAGAGACAAAGAGGAATTTCTGTTTTTAAGTGGCTGCGGCTGTGAATCGAGCCCAGACTTTCGCCATAACTGTCCAACGCACTTACCATTCTGCCATGAGGTACTATTTCATCAATCTTCATTAGCGCCCCTCAATAGCTGTTATTGGTGGAAGAATGTTCTCATTACCCATGGTGTGGACTTAAATATGCGTTTTTTGAACGAAGTATCCCCAAGAGAAGAACAAAATAGTGCACTTTGCAAAGATTTTGAATAGGAAGCTATAGATATCGACTTAATTTTGGAATAATAGATATCTGTCGTTAAATTCAGAATAAGAATGGATATCAATATTGGTATGAGCTATTAAAAAGAATTGGAAATTAGAAAAAGTATAGGCAGGTAGTGAAAGTGGCTTGCTCAAGGCGCCCATTGGGCTCAGCGCCCTGCGCATTTGCACCTTTTGCACGTATAGCTTGTCCGGCCCTGTTCATCAATTATTTTTTCATCACAATTAATTCCATTGTCTCAGAGCATCTTATGTTAAAGAAATTATCAAACTACTTATTTAAAAACACTTTGTTCAATTAAGCTTTTGTTCAATTGTTTATAATTTAAATGTTTCTCAATTAATTATATTCATTCAATAAAAATCATTTCATAAGTTCGGACCTAGTTGTTCTTATGTATATTTCCTTTTTCAACTGCAAGAAGTTATGGGCCCAGGGTAGAAAGGATTTACTGAAAACATCTTTTAGTAAGCTTAATGCAGATAACTATCATTTATAGAAATATATGTAAGCTTGAACCAATATTGAAGAGGCAAAGAGCATGGGAATGTGTTTCTGAGCCAGCACCAGCTGAACCAGTCGCAGCTTGGAATAAACTTGATGAAGAGGTGACTGAGATAATTGGATTATCCGTGGAAGATAGTCAATTCATACTGATCAAGAAATCCAGAACGACTCGTGAGTCTTGGGAAGTAGTACGCACTCATCATGAGAAGAATACGTTGGAAAGCAGCGTACGTCTTATTTTTGGAATGGAAAAGGATTGCAGCATATCGGACCATATTATGGAAATGAAATTGTTGTTCGAGAAGGTGAGCAATTTTTTGAGCGCTGGCTCGTGGCTATGTTTCTAAGCAGTCTTCCATCTTCTTTTGATACGTTGGTGACGGCTCTGGAAGCTTGTAAGGTTGGGGAATTAACACTTAATGTTGTCTAAGCGAACGTAATTGATGAGAACCAGCGCCAATCCAGCAGCAAACAATTCCGCTTTGAAATCATCTGTAAATCAAGAAAAACCTTTTTTTTCCGTGGGTAGGTGCAAAACGTGCATCAGGCTCTAGGAGGACCGGACCGGAAAACGCGTGCTCATGTGAGATTCTTATTACACTAAAACCACCTCCACTTCCCGATTGCAACTTATCTAGCAATTTATTTTTAACGAAGTTAAGTAACGTGTTGCAGGTAATTTCCGGTGAAAGTTTCTGCTTATTCCGCGATTTTAAAGCGGTTTTGTGTTCACCGCACCAAGTCGGAAGGTTTTGTTCTTTGTATCGCAGGTACAACCCCAGAGTTGTATACCATAAGTCCGGACAGGTTTAAGTACCTGCCTGTATAAAATCAACTTATTATCAATACTAAGCTTGGAATATTTACCGAGTAACCAGTTCATATCTCTTAATTTACTTTTTAGTTCTTCGCATTTCTTTTTTACGTGCGGTTTCCATTTTAATTTCGCGTCTAGAGTCATTCCCAGATATTTTGCCTCATTCGCAAATGGAACACGACCGGTATTTAGAAAGACGGGCAATCTATTTATTTTTTTATGCGTAAAGTCCACGTGGACTGACTTTTGTTCATTGAGCGCTATTCGCCATGTTTTTGTCCACTCATTAACATTATTAAGAGCATTTTGTAATTTAATCGTAGCTTCGTTAATCGTTTTGCCTACTGCTAGTATTGCAGTATCATCAGCAAACGTTGCTACGATAGTGTCTTCTGTTTGAGGTATGTCACGTGTAAATAGAAGGTACAGAACTGGACCTAAAACACTACCTTGTTGTACCCCAGCCACTATTTCTTTGAAATTAGAATATTCATTTCCGTGTCTTACACGAAAAAGTCTGTTTTCTAGATATTCGTTAAGAATTTTATAAAGTCCTTCAGGCAGAACTTGTCGTAATTTGAATTTGAGGCCTTCGTGCCACACCTTGTCAAACGCTTGCGACACATCCAAAAAGACCGTCGAACAAATTTTCTTTTCTTCAAGAGCTCTCTCAATTACGTCTGTTATTCTATGCACTTGACCAATGGTCGAATGCTTTTTTCTAAATCCGAACTGATGTTCAGGTATTAATTGCTTTTCTTCTATTATCGGCTGCAGGCGAAGGAGTAGTATTCTTTCAAAAACTTTTGATATTAAGAAAAACGTAGCAACGTAGCAAAAAGGTTTGTCATCATTGGAAGACCAAACGAAAGGACACTTTAATATATTTGGATGTATCCTAAAATACTATCAGCCATTTTTGCTAGCATTTACAACCAAAAAATACTTGAAGGCTTAAGTCTACTACTTATAAAAACGAGTTGAGGAATTTATATAATTTCAACAAATAGACGAAATTTTTTTTCAATTTTGTAGGTGCGTATACCTACTGTTATGTCCGAAATTATGTTTTTATTATGAGGAGAGTTGGTTCAAAAGCCACGGAGCCCTTTCGGCATACCATTGAGGATATTTTCGTAAGGGAAGTCTCTGTGATGTAAGAGATATTCATTCAAAATTTGAAGAAGATTGGAGAGTATTTAGTGGTTGCATATTTTGATCACTTATGGAGTATATAAAATTAGGCAAAAATATGATATAGTAAACGCTCGATATAGTGAAGTAATAAAAACCAGGCCTTTTCACTATTTCGAGATTGTTCACTATTTCGAGCGGGAGTTTTCTAAGACTTGCTGAAGGCGAATTTGATCCAAAATGCACATTTCGTTCGATGTGAAAATTTTAACTAAGCATTAAACAAGGCTTTCACTCAAGTTTAAATAAAAATAGAAACAGTTCCCCAGAGCTCTCAAACTATGTAAAATGCTTCCGCGAAATTTTTATAAAAAATACGTTTTTATATAAAATTTTGTGTGTTCACTATTGTGGATAGTTCACTATTGTGGATAGTTCACTATTTCGAGATTTACTAAATCGAGCGTCTACTGTATTTATACTTTTTTTTTCTGTTTTTAGAGAAAACGTATTTTTTCTAAGAACACAAAAGCCTAGTTCCTTTAAAAAATAAAAACAAAACGTCAGTCCGAGGGAGAGTTAAGGGGACAGGTGATCCCGAGGTAGTCAATTTTGCCAATTCCGTCAACAGAGACCCATACGAATAGATGCGTGAAAATTTCTTTTTGCCCAAATTGTACAAATTGGAATACGTGT
The DNA here is from genome assembly GCA_963921185.1 of Dasysyrphus tricinctus. NCBI lineage: Eukaryota > Metazoa > Arthropoda > Insecta > Diptera > Syrphidae > Dasysyrphus > Dasysyrphus tricinctus. Next base: position 240,922,273 of record OY992530.1, on the reverse strand, counting down.
CACACAGGTGATGCGACAAAAGACATTCTTCTATATGAACGATTGTAGGGTAGGGAATTGGCCACCATGATCATGCAATTTGACCTCATAATACAGTCCCTGTGGTGAAGTCCCGTAGAAATTTCCGTACTGATTTATCTAACCACCAGAATCGATTAAAGTACATATAGGAGAGTCAGAAAAACTTGGGTAGACATCACCGTTTTCTGGAGGGGGTTTTTTAGACGCCATTTTCCAAAATGGCCGACAAATAGCAGTATAATTTATATGGGAGAACGGAAAAATCTCCATAAAAACTAAACCACTAAGCCGATTTTGATGAAATTATCAGACATGATAAAAAACAAAATGAGAAGCCATTATCATTAATTTGCGCCCACTACCACGCCCCCTTTTTTGAAAAAAGTAATATATTCGTCAAAATTAATACAAATTCGGATGTTACTTTAGTTAACCTTATTAAAATATTTTTGTTTGGAATATAAGCTGAAAAAAGTTCCTAACACGCCTATTTTGTGGGCGTTTATTATTTTTTGACTTATATGGAGTTCATTTAGTACCTAAGATAAAATCTGAACCACTTCACCCAGTGTAATGAAATTTTTACAAATGATAGCGAACAGTATAGGGAATGATTGCAAACAATTTCCGCCTATTGACACGCCCACAAAAGCCCATCTTATCACTCTAAAAACCGAAAGATACGATATCAATTAAGATGCTTTTTGAAGTTTTCTGATTGATATTTAATAAGCACACCATTTGCATCTTTGGAGAATCCATAATCTGTCAACTGCAGGCTTGAATATGGTAAATAACTCTGTAATAGGCTTAAGCATTCCCTTAAAACAAAAAAGCATTAATAAATTAAGCGAGTGGACTTTGACATTGACCACTCACTTAACGAATGTGAAAGAGAAAGACGAAAAATTCTAGATCCAATCGAACTAATAAATATCAAACAGGAGACGCCTATTCCAAGACAGATGGTTAGATTCAGGTCTTCAGATAAAAACAAAGAGATGCTCCAACTAGCTGCTGCTTCTAGCTTCATTGAGAAGGCAAAAGTGACTGACTTCACTACCAGTTCTAAGTGGAACCCTCACAGGTGACAATGATAGCAGGGATGAATTAATAATAAATAACAATAAAAAAGAATTTCAAACGTGCTCGGACCTTCAAACCTTTGTGGAGGAAGCAGATAGCAGAATTATAATCCAACTGTTCAATGCCGTCCAGCCATGCATAAAATGCCTTATGTGTTATCAAATGACACTGATATCGTTGTTCTCATCCTTCGATATATATTTGAACTATTCAGTGAGGGATTGCAAGAATTGTGGATCAAAGTGAGAGTGGGTGATAAAATGCGCTATGTGCTTCTTCACACACTTGGGGAGCAACTGGGAGCTGCACTTTACAACAATTTAATTAAGGCCCACATACTTAGGTGCCAGTTATAGCTATCATTGAAACTCATCATTGAAAATTTTGATGATTGATTTTGAGACGTTTAGGAATTAAAATCATTTATTATTTTGATAGACAAATAAAGCTAAAGACTTAATTAATATTTCTAGCCAAAAAATTGTTCAAATATGCCCAACTTTCCACATAAAAAGACTTTTCATATTTCAATAATTGAACTACCTTACCAATGATCATTAAAAATTAAAAGTCAATTTTCGTGTAAAGTTGGACCTATTTGAAATTTTTTTTGGCTAGAAATATTATATAAGTCTTGAGCTTTAATCGTCCATCAAAATAATAAATGATTTTGCTTTCCAAACGTCTCAAAAACAATCATTAAAATTTTCAATGATAAGTTTCAATTATAGCTATAACTGGCACTTTACAGGGGGTGATTTCTCGATCCGTGAAACTTTGAAGTGATAAATATGATAAACCATTCACGCCAAATGCAATTCTCGAAGTGTGAAAAATCACAATCAATTCATTCTGCGAAAACCTGTGAAAAGAAAAATGATAAACAGAAACAAATTGTGCTCCTTTGATACACCCAAGTCGCCATCTTGGTCCTTCTCTGACGTCACAATCATCTTTTTCTATGAGCAAGTGGTAGATTTTTTTCATTTTAGTACTTTTTAGTACTCATTTTAAAAGCTGTTTCTCATAATGAGTTCAGCAATCGCCTGTCGCGTGTTTGTGAAGTGATAAAATGATAAAACTCTGTGAAAACTGAAATGATAACTTTGTTTTCATTTCACAGTTTCACAGATCGAGAATTGACCCCCAGGTTGTGATACCACAAGCAAGATGGGAACAAAATCATCTGCAATTAAAGCATCGCCAGAACCGTTACTACTTCGATTTGCAGAAGAATATATTTTATCTGATGAAATACTTGACAGAGTAGAGGAATACCTTGTTCAAGTTTTACATTCATCAGCAAAGTGTAAGACATTCGATCAGCTTCGTTATTCATTACATAAAGAGAAACATATATCAGAGTTACCACCCTCATCTTTTTCAATTAGAAATGGGCATATCCAAAGATGCTTTTTTGTTTTAGGTAATACTTAAGCCTATCACAGAGCTCTTTTCCAGATTCAAGCCTGCAGCTGACAGATTATGGCATCTCCAAAGATACAAATGGTGGGCTTAAGCCCGCGATCTGTGCCTTAACATAATGCCTTCTGGGGGTTAATTCTCGATCTGTGAAACTGTGAAGTGACAAATATCATACGGCCTTCACGCCAAATGTGATTTTCGAAGTGTGAAAAAAAGAAAACAAATGCCAAAATGTTTTTATATGATGATTCGTTTATCACAATCATTTAATCCTGTGAAAACCTGTGAAAATAAAAATCTATCTTGGTATTTCTATCACGTCACAATCATCTTTTTTGATGAGCAAGTGGTAGCATTTTTCATGTTATAACTTTTTAGTACTCACTTTGACAGCTGTTTTTCGTAACGAGTTCGGGAATCGCCTTGCACGTGTTTGTGAAGTGATAAAATGATAAAACTGTGAAAATGAAATGATAACTTTTGTTTTCATTTCACAGTTTCACAGGTCGAGAATTGACCCCCTGAACTATTAATTAAAAGTGTAAATTAAAGGTCTACATGTAAGTTTAAGTATTTGACATGCTCAGAGTATTGCAAATGTGGTGAGCAATGTATGAGAAAAATGTGTATAAGTTAACGACGACGACAAGTTAGCTTCGACGAATATTGTGCTTCCCACGAAAAATGCTGACATGCAGTCTGGGCGATGACACCAATGTTGCAGCGAACGATTTCCAATTCTTGGAAACATGAAAGCAATGTCTTGGGAAATAAATAATAATGCAGTTATGCTACGTAATCATTAAATAGGTATTTAAGTTCTAGATTTTAGGAAAAATAATGCATTAAGTTTTCGAAGGCAGAATCGCTGCCAGTTTGTGAAATAAAATAAATAAAATAATAAAGACATACAAAAAAGAGTAAAAGAATAAAGATTCTTTTTTTAATAAAAATTCAACAATAAAAGTTTAACTTATACAAATGATGTGCAAATATATGTAATTGTATTTTTTATAATATCTTAATTTTTTTTACTAAAAATCAAAAATAATAGATTTTCTTTCGTCAATATCTATCAGGAAACTTCACAAAGCATCTTAATTGATATCATTTCCTTCGGTTTTTAGCAGCTAATGAGGAAGAGTGATAAGATGGGCTTTTGTGGGCGTGTCAATGGGCGGAAATTATATGCAATCATTCCCTATACTGTTCGCTATCATGTGTGAAATTTCATTACACTTTGTGAAGTGGTTCAGATTTTATCTATTTACTAAAACGAACTCCATATAAGTCACAAAATAATAAACGCCCACAAAATAGGCGTAGTAGGAACTTTTTACAGCTTATATTCCATACAAAAATATTTTTATAAGTTTAACTAAAGCAACATCCGAATTTGTATTAATTTTGACGAATATATTACTTTTTTCAAAAAAGGGGGCGTGGTAGTGGGCGGAAATTAATGATGATGGCTTCTCATCTTGTTTTTTATCATGTCTGATCATTTCAGATCATTTCATCAAAATCGGTTTAGTGGTTTAGTTTTTATGGAGATTTTTCCGTTCTCCCATACAAATTATACTACTATTTGTCGGCCATTTTGGAAAATGGCGTCTAAAAAACCCCCTCCAGAAAACGGTGATGTCTACCCAAGTTTTTCTGACTCTCCTATATGTACTTTAATCGATTCTGGCAGTTAGATAAATCAGTACGGAAATTTTTACGGGACTTCACTACAGGGACAGGAGTATCATTTGACTTTTAATTGTAGGTTTTTCTGAAGTTGCAGGTCCATACCCATAAGCCGCAATCAACTGATGCCCTAAGAGTCACATAACTTAGGTCATCGCTTTAATTCAGCCGGAATTATGCGGCAGAGACATTGAAAATTGAAATTGGAATTCTCGGATCCATGTCACCGTACGAAGCCGCTGTGGATATTTGAAAAATGTCATACTTCCATGCAATTTAAGTGTTATTTTTTTTACCAATTTACCCACCTTCTAGATGGTAGGAGACACAGTCCTCTTCCAAGTCGTTATGCACTTGTATTGTGTCCTTCAAGAATCTGTTATTATTTCGCAGTGCACCGGCCGTACTGCATAGTTGTTCAGGTTATATGGACTGGCGGTCTTAAATTTATAAAATCTAAACCAGCAAACCGATTTAAATGAAATTTTCAGACATGGTTAAGGATAGCATAAGGTATCATGAGAGTAAATTTCCACTCACTAGCACGCCCACTTAAAACAAAGGTCTTCTTATTGTCATAGTTGATATAAATTGGGGGTGTGTTCTTCAAAAAAGTTGTAGATAGCATAATTCCATATAATTCTCTCATAAACATTTTTGCCACGCCCACTTTTGGGGGCGTTTGTGACAAATATTTGATTTTTGGACCAATTTCTTAGAAATCGAAACAAGTTGCTGTTGGGAGTTGACAGCTTGAGTAAAACTTATTCAAGAGATCAAGGACTTGGCAGTCCACTACCGAGGCTTTAGTGATTGAACAGTGTATCGAAATCAAAATATGAATATATCTCTCCCTAGATAATGATCACAGACCACGAAATCTGAGACCATTTGAGTCTATAATAAGCCCTGCCAGATTGTTTAAAAAATTCAAAGTTCAAAGCGAAAACGGTTTTTTAAAGCGGTCTGGCAGGGCGAGTTATACACACAAATGATCTCGGCTTCCGTAATCAGGGGAGCATTACCCTGGGAAGGGTGAAAACCAACTTTGGTTAGCACAATCGAAGTAGTTTTCATAGTTTGTTTTCGATACAGTGTTTAATCACTAAATCCCTGGTTATGGACCGCAAGACTTTGATTTCTTGAATAATTTACTCAAACTGTCAACTCCAATATTTCTTTTCTTGATACCATTCACACCCAAAATCTGTTGTGGTCTCTAAGTCTATAGGCTTATACTTATTTTTTTTTTTCGAAAAACAAACATGTTGAAAAAAAAATTCAAACAAAATGTTTTAACAATACGTAGCGTCGGTCTTAAAATATTGATGAATCTTGAGTCAGTTGACCTTCAGTCCTTCTCTAGAGATCATTTTATTTGAAATTTCCAATTTCAAAGTGCAGAAGACGTGCTTTTTGGTAATTTTTATGACATTGAATGTTTTTTCTTTCTCGCTGAGCGTATGAAACTCTAACTTTATGGCTAATCGAGGGCGATTATCAGGGTACTGACTTATGTTTAGTTCATTGCGTTGATATCACAAGTGAGAAAATAGTTAAATAATTGGCCTAATTTAAAGTTTCAAACAATTAAATCAAATGTGCGAGCGCAATAGCGGCCTTTAAGTGAGATAGGCCACTCTTGCACTTAAGCTTTTAATTTTTTTGTGTTTGGCCTAAGTATAAAAGTCCTGTAACATGGCATGAAGACGTTAATTTAAAAAATTTTAATGCAAAACTGTTGTTTAATACATACAAATTCAATTTTTGTAATAAACTCAATTTCGATAAAATTGCAGTTAGGCCACTATTGCGCTCACGGCCTGATATGAACTTTGACAAAATTTTGGGCTTAATTTGTAAAGATTCTTTGTTTTGGGAAGAGCACGAATCATAACCGTAGGAAGGGGGTGGCAGAGGTGGGCGCATTTTTGTTAAGATACAAAATTTTCATGTCCATTTTCATTTTTAATTAAAATGCATCGTAAACATTGCAGAGCTGACTTTGGTAGCAAGTTCTAGTGAGTGTTAATTTGCCGTAGCTCGTTGTTGGCTTCATTCATTAGTTCTAATTTTAATAAATTTGGTACTGATGATATAAAAAATGTTCAAGCCGAAAACTCTTAAACGCGTTTTTGTGAAAAGTAGTTTTTTTTTATTTTTTTATTAAAATATTTTGATGATTAAACCGATAATTGACTGGTTGCCCACCTCAGAAAAAATTCCTTCTTACGCCAATAGGTCACGAACAGACTCAATATCTTTATTTTCAACCATCAGATCTGCATTTTATCTTTAAGAGGAACTGCCTCTTGCGAGGAAGAGAAAAATCCTCCAAGAGTACTTGTTTTTTGCCATAATTAAATGCATCTCACATGAGCCCTTTGGATTCGGAAGAAAATTGAAGGTCACCTCCATTCCTATTGATTAACAACACGCACATGGGAATGGTGAAAAGAGTAAGTCACTAGATTCGATGGTTACCCACCAGGTCAGTCACCCACAAGCAACATCACATTTAAAATTGGTCTGCTGGATTTTGTTTTCATCTTACAAGCTAGATCCTGTGTTTTTTTTAACTGCCTCTAATTCCCTTGGATTGGAGGAACATAATATGTACATAGTTTCCTACTCTAGTTTCAGATTATATATCGTTGAAAAGTAAGCTTCAGCGAAATAAAAGTAAAAAACTAATTTTTTTTCCAAAGTTTCGAAAGTTTTTGACAGTAATTTTTAAATAAAAAAAGTTGTCAAAAATATTTGTCGTCAAAGGTCTTAAAGAATATTTTATTCTCGCAGAACAAAAAAAAGAAACTATTTTGCAACCAACAACAAACATATATCATTTCATCAAATATTAATAAGCCAACCAAATTAACGTTTGCGTTTAGGAATTAATCAATCCGTTCACAAGGTCAAAAAGGTACTATTTCAAACAAAATCATTTGGCAATGTGACTCACAATTCATAAAAGTTTTTCACAGGACTAGGGACTATCCTAATTAAGAAGTTTTCTCTTGTAGAAAAGAATAAACAAACAAAACAAATGAAGCGAAAAAACAGACCAAAACGAATTATACCTTACCATTTATCATAGTAATTAACAGTAAGTACCCTAGAAAAGTTACAAAGTAAGAAAATCTTGATTTGGCTAATGGTTATCACTTAATGTTAAGAGGACTAAAGAGCTTCCTAATTTTCCACACGAGTTCATCAAGATCTACTCACCTTTTCGTAGACAGAAATGGACGTTTTTGTTGTTGTTGTTAAAGAAATCAATAAAAGTTCGTTAATAGTCTGGTTAAATCCATTTGAAGGTTTTATAAATAGATTTTCTCTAAATAAATGGAAATGTAGGTTTTCGAAAAGAATCTGAATTTTTACTTAGTGTGATTTAAAGTCATTTGTTCAATCCTTAAAGTAGGTAGTTAGTTCTCTAGAAGTTTATCTCTTAAATTTCAATAGATTGTGGTACAAATACTCCTAAAAGTACCTTCTCTCTATTTGTCAGCAGGAAAAAATATATACTTTTATCCTCCTTTCCTTATTCAATGGCAACTGCAGTTTTTCTTTTTGTTCGGTAAATCTCTTTACATTAAATAAATGGAGCACATCGAATTTGTTTAGGAAAAACATTTTGTGCCAACTTCCATGTGGGACAATGTTATTCGAATCCAAGATGTATAGATACCTAACATAGGTACATTAGTACATAAGAAAATTAGCATATACTCATTTCATAGGTATACAAATAAATTTGTAACAAAAATGTAACCATTGCATCATTAAGTTAAGGATCTAATGAATTGAGAGTTGTTCTTTTGAAGGGAAACTACTTAGTCTATTGAATAAACTGGAATATGAGGGAAGAACGGAACAATTACCTTCAAGGATTTTTATTATTGAATATATTCGTTTGGGGCATAATATAGTTTAAGGCTGAAAATGCTACCAAATTCCTCCATGCTTTTCTGAGAGCATAGTTAAACTGGCCACTTTTCAATATGTTGGGAAACTAAGCTGAATTTGACAATTTAAAGCTTCGAACTTTTTGTACAAATTTAATTTAAGGACAAATTTTGGTATGCAAATCTAAAGCATATATTTATTTGTAAATAAAAACAAAATTTGAAAAAAAATTGTCGACCCACATTTGAGATATCGAATTTTCAAAAAAAAAAATTGAAACTTTTTTTTTTTTAATTTTGATACGCAATATTATTTTTTAATCTTATCCGAAATTGATAAATAAAAAATTCATCTTAATCCGTTTAGCCGATAACGAGAAAATTCAAAATAAAAAAAAAACGCTCTAATTAATAGTTGCTAAGTGTAAGATTTTATAATTTTTAGTAGTAGATGGTACTAATTTTAGTATATGAAAAAATTTAATCAAAATCGTAGGATTCGTTTTTAATCAAACACATATTTTCCTTTGCGGTTTTTTAACTTTTGTATGGAAGGTACCGTTATTTTTTCATAAATGTAATTTTTTTTCTAAAAATATTTTAGAGACTGCTAAAAAACTTTTAAGTATCGAGTTTCAAAAAAATGGATCATGTTGTTTTTGCATTTTTTAAAAATCCAAAAAATATTTTTTCAAAAATGTTAGTACACAAAACTATTTATATTCCTTGGAAGCTTCTATAAAAAAAATAATTGAAATCAGATGTTCCCGTTTCGGGAGGGAATTCATGGTATTAGTTCAAAATATTTCCCTTTCACTGAAAAAAAAACAGCCTGTCACTATAAATATTTTTGTAGACTCTTTTGATTCTTGTTGCTTATGACAAATGAAATATGTTGACCCAGAATCGGGTCAATGCTGTTGGAATTTGCTAATATTTTACGTATTTCACTAATAATTTGGTCATCATTTATGAAGAAGGCCATAACTTTTTTGAAGATAGTTGTTTCGAGTTCATTCTGATTTAGTTAGATTGGGCATTAAAAAATACCCTTAAAACATGTGTCATATGCTTATATTATTCCAAGATAAATATTTAAGTTTGTTAATATTTCATATCCCCCCTCCCCAGCACTCTGAAAGTAGCTTTTTAAAAAAACCAAAGTAGGTTTTCAATCAACTTTGGATGTAATGTAGTAGATTGTGAAATTTTGCGTCGACACCATCTTTAGATTTTATTAATACAAATACTTTTCTAACTTTTATTGTCTTTTCAAATTTTGTTTCCAAAACGACTTTTTTCCACTCCCTTCATGCAAAGGGAGGGGTGGGAAAAAAACAATAATGTGGTCCTATAGTTTCAAGGGTGCTGAATCCAACGGGAGTTCTCGGGTCATCGTCCGACCCTTGGTTTTCGATTTATAAGCAACATTTCGGGACTGTGGCAGCCCTTTTATTGTCCTTCTACAGTGTTGCCACCTTGGCAACACTTCTTAAAAGTAAAGCTAGGACATGCACTATTAGTGTACTAAAGCTCAGCCCGTCAGGTCAAAATGAAAGGTTGGTCTCACTAACAGCCCCACTATTACTAAAATAAATGTATTCAATTTTTTTTTAAGAAAAGTTGTCGAGTGAACTGTCAAAAGTTCTGCTTACTTTCCGAGTTATACCAAACATATTGAAAAATGGCCAGTTTGACAGTTCTCCCAGAATCGCAAAGGAGACTTTAGTAGTATTTTAAATTCAAAAATGAAAATCTTTGCTTAAAGGTATATTCAATGGAGCCAACACCAACTTGAAAGCCAAAACTTGCTTATGAAGGTAAATTTTTTAACCATACGACATAATTATATCATTACATTTTAACAGAGTCATATTCCAGGGCCACCAGATATTCATCATTTCCACAATTTAATTTAAAGTCAAACTTCAAAATACTGCTATTATCGTAGTTTTATTCTTTCTTAAAACAATGATAAAACAGCGCTGTTCACTCGGGCGTATGCGTACTTTTTGCATTTGATTGAAATTATTGCAAATTGTTTGTCCATTTTTTGTCTGAGCACGTTGCGTTGGCTTATGCCATAGTTTAGCTTAAGTGCAAGAGTGGCCTATCTCACTGCCATTGCGCTCGCATATTTAATTTTATTGTTTGAAACTTTAAGTCAGGCCAATTATTTAACTATTTGCTCACAGGTGACATCAATGCAATGAACTAAACATAAGTCAGTACCCTGATAATCACCCTCGATTAGCCATAAAGTTAGTTTCATAAGCTCAGCGAGAAAAAAAAACGTTTAATGTCATAGGTACAAATTACCAAAAAGCACTTTTTCTCCACTTTGAAATTGGAAATTTCAAATAAAATGATCTCTAGAGAAGGACTGGAGGTTAACTTACTTAAGATTCGTGAACTTCAATATTTTAAGACCGACCCTACGTATATTGTTTAAACATTTTTTTGAATTTTTTGTTTCAATATGTTTGTTTTTCGAAAAAAATAAGGTGTGAATGGTATCAAGAAAATAAATATTGGAGTTGACAGCTTGAGTAAAACTTATTCAAGAAATCAAAGTCTTGCGGTCCATAACCGAGGATTTAGTGATTAAACACTGCATCGAAAACAAACTATGAATACTACTTCGAGAGTAATAATTGTCCTAACCAAAGTTGGTTTTCACCTTTTTCTGGGAAATGCTTCTCTGAGAACACGGAAGCCGAGATCATTTGTGTGTATAGTTTGCCCTGCCAGACCGTTTTAAAAATCAATTTTTCGCTCTAAACTTTAAAACTTTTTAAACGATTTGGCAGGCCTTACTATAAACTCAAATGGTCTCCGATTCCGTGATCTGTGTTCATTATCTAGGGAGAGATGCATTCATATTTTGATTTCCATGTACTTTTTACTCACTTAAGCCCCAGTTGTGAACTGCCAAGACCTTGATTACGTTTTACTCAAGCTATCAACTCCTAAACTTCATTTTTTGTATCATTCACACTCAAAATCTTCTGTGGGCTCTCGTTCTACTAGCAACCTTAACCTTGATACTTTATATCCTAATACCCGCTAAGACATCACCCGCTAATACATCATAGTTAATACTACAAAAGCTTTTATGGATTCTAACACATCTGAAAGTGAATACAAATTTTAAATTTCAACGTATTAAAAAAAAAAATGAGAAAAAACTCATAGAAATCAGTTTACAAGATTCTAATTTTTATACTTTTTCCCTTGTGCAATAGTGGCCTATCTGACTTTAAAATCAGTTAAAAGGATATTTTGAAGGATCAAGGATATAAAATCAAAAACCTTTTATTTTTTAATCATATTGCAAAAAGAAAATCAAGCCTACGTTTCTTTATTATAAAACAACAAGTGTTTGAAAATAACCTGTTTCTTATTTTTTTTTCTACTGAAAAAAATGAAAAATGCACTTAGGCCACTATTGTGCTCTTGGCCTTAGTTTACAGTCCCCATCACTTAGAAATGAGATCTTATTATTTAATCTTAACTAAAAAAAAAATAATTTTAAGCCCACAAAGCTCAATGATCGATTTGAAATATTCTCACGTTACTTGAAAATCCATCATTTATCCAAATTTAGAGTAGCTTTTTTCTGTGCGTTATAGTTCATTCAACTGAGATAATTTACAGTTCTAAAAGGCTCTGATTTCTATGGTAAATGATTTCTTTTTATTATTCCCTTTACATCTAAATCAAGTTATTCCTTTTCGATTGTGTGTTAACTTGATTATCGATTGTCTATACCACCTAATAAATCTTGTTCCATTATTTATTTTTGGCAACATAAATCATTCGAAGTTGTCAGTAGAATATAAAAAGATCAAAGATGAATAATTTAAATCTCATCCCTGTTAACAGCCTCTTAACGAAGAGTGTCGTATATATTAAAAAATAAAAAATCACCCGAAAAAGCGTGGCAGACAGAACGGAAACTCAGAAATTATAATCAAATGACGTGGAAAATAAATTCAAATCAAATATATTCATAACCTAAGATCTCTGTCCATCATAAGTCTACTCAAAAAGAGAGTCTATGCGTATTTGTGACTCAATGATGGTAACTTTAGCGAAATTAAATTCAGAATTACAGATAAGTTTAAATGAAAAATAAACTCGAAAAATTAAAGCAATTTACATATTTCCCCTGATTGCAAGAACTAGGTAACTCAATTTTACATTTTAATAATATATCTACAAAAACGGTTTTATTTTGTACAGTTTTTAAGACTTTTTGTCTAATCTTTTTCTATCACAGACAAGTATAGAATATTTGTGAAGTTTCAGGAACATAAAAATTAAACTTTTCATCGTTCTCCAGTAGCTATGTTACTATAAAGGCTGCTATCTCCAAAATTTATGAAATTGAGTTACCTAGTTCTTGCAATCAGGTGACGATATTATCTGTGGTGTTTGCTGGAAACATGATAACTCAAAAAATTAACTTGCGTCAAGCTAATAGACGGAGAGCTAGCGACCAATTTACTCACCTCATTTATGCAAGGCTAAAACTTTGGTCATAGAAAGATTGAGGCCCGACAGTTATAAAAATGCCCGTCTTACACTCCGGTACCCTCCATGAGGCCTTAAGTTTAAGGCTTGAAGTTGTAAAAAAAAAAGTGCCCATTCACCTCATTTTAGCAAGGCTCATCTTTTAATATATCGTTCATTGATTCAATATATACACGAAAATAACAATGTAAGACGTTTTAGCCCTCCATGACATGCAGTAAGACGCTCGTGTATATGTAAAAAAAATGACCCCATTCACCTCATTTTAGCAAGGCTGGTATTTACACATAATTAAGATAACATAAAACAAACACACATTTCAAGTGTAAGACGTTTTTTCGGTCAATAACCCTCCGTAAGACGCTGAAAACTAAATTTTGTTTAAGTCAAGATAGCCCAGTATAAAAATAGATTTTTTCAAGGAACAAATTTGTAACAGGCTGATTTTTGGTATACACGTTGGGATTGACGTTACTTGTAACCTGTCAAAAGTCCTCAAACATCCAATGCCCGCTAGTCCCGTTAGGGGGGTCAAAGGCCCCGAAAATGGGTTTTTGCTAAATATATCGAAAACAGTAAGTTTTAGAAGAAAAAATTGTTCTACAAACATGTAGCTGAGGTAATTTCCAACAAAAAACATACATACCAAATTCCAAATTGTTCTTAGCATTAATCGTTACAAAGTTACAGTACTTCAAAGATTCACAGTATTACAAAAGAATGCTTTTTCTTCCACACCACCAGAATGGTCGAGCGCTTTGTGCGTTTTTTTTTACTGTGGTATCCCCAGGAGGCCTTTTCCACAACGTTTGATTAATGAAGGTGTGTATTAAAATTCATTTTTCATTAAAAAATTTTGAACTAAATTTATTTAATCGTCATTTAATATTTGGTGATCCGTGTTTCCTTGTGGCATTGAATGTATTTGTTCCATGTCATCAACCAATTCTTCTTCTTGTACATCAATTTTGATAGAATTTGTACTTGACTGTCCATGACATTGACCACAATCAAGAAAGCGTCATGCTTTTCGACAACCACAACTTTTGCGGCAGTTACAAAATATTGTACAAAGGAGTTCATCTGGAGCTGGTTGAAGCAAAGTTGTTATAGAGTATAAAATATTATTTGTTAATGTCCAACCCCAGTCTTCTGGCTTCATACCTTTGTGCCCAAGCCAAGTTTGAACTTGAAGGTATACCGTATATATCAGTGCTGCTAACCGTAGAATAATTATGCTACATGTAGCATAATTTGTGGTCCTGTATGATGTATGATTGAAATTCATTATCATACGCAAAATGTATGATAATTGTGATATTTGACTTAAATACAAAATTTCGCTATCCAAATTTAAAAGACAACAAGTCTAAACATAAATCTACTCTTTTTCTTAAACTTCTTCTAAATGCAGCCATCAGCCTTCTACTACATTTTTGACACTTCTTAATTGGTGTAGACGCTTTCATTTTCGTTGTTCATTGAACTCTTTTCAACAAGACATTACCTCTGTTCGCGTACTACCCAAAACTGCCAAATTTCTACCCATTTTAGGCCAAAGTTCTGTCAAAGTTCATATAAAAGAAATGATATTGACAGAACTTTGGACTAAAATGGGCTGTTTTGGATAGTAAACGAACAGAGGTATTATTTTTTGTTACATTCTTTTTTTCTGCTCATAGAATATATAGCTGACTCTCTTATTCCAAAATAATTTACCTTAGAATAGAATAGAAGAGTTTTTTTTTTGTATGACATTGTTTAAATAAATGTGCCGTTTGCCGCAGCCTGTGTCGTTGTCAGTGCTGAGAACCGTAGAATAATTATGCTATATGTAGTATAATTTGTGGTCATCTATGATGTATGTTTGAAATTCACTATCATACGCAAAATGTATGATAATTGTTATATTTGGCTCAAGTTTGAATGGCTATATCTCTGTCAGTTTTCAAATAACATGTTGCTTTAACATTTCATATTAAGGCCTTAAAACTCTACTTTACTTTGTTTAAATATGTCTTGAACGTATCTTTGCTCCGAAAAAAGTTATGCGCAGTTTAGTTTTGTATGTTGGTTTTTGTTTTCTTTTCCTGCTTAAATTTTTTAAGAAATTTTCCAAACTATCCATTTCGATAGAAAATTTAATTTTGAACAAAAAAATTTAAGTGTAAAATTGCCAAATATTGAAAAGTGGCCAGTGTGACCATTAGACAGATAATAATAAAGGCCAAAGAAATATATTGAATAATAAATACTCTTGCACGTAATTGTTCCTTTTTAAAAGGTCTATTCTATAAAGTGGGGCTGTTAAGGAGACCAACCTTTCATTTTGACCTTACGGGTTGAACTTTAGTATACAAAGAGTCCATGTCCTAACTTTACTTTAAAGAAGTGTTGGGAGGGTGTCAACACTAGGCGTTTTCCTTTGGAGGTGGTGAAGTACTTGCAAGTACTTTCCTAACTTTTTTCAATGGAACACATCAAACTGCTTTCCCATGTAAGATTTATCTACTCGCACATGAGAGCATGTGCAGTTGGTAGTACTAGATTAGGGTTTTCATCTACTCATAAGTACTTTGCCACCTCCAAAGGAAAACGGCTACTGTCAGAAGGACAAGAGAAGGGTTGCCACTTACCAGTTTAAATCCCGAAATGTTGCTTATATATCTAAAACCAAAGGATGGGCGTTGACTCGAGAACTCCCGTTGGTTTCAGCACTTTTGAAACCATAGGACCACATAATTGTTTTTCTCCCACCCCTTCCCTTGTACGAAGGGGTAGAAAAAGTCGTTTCGGGAAAGAAAATTTGAAAAGCCAAGAAAAGTAAGAAAAATATTCTAATTAATAAAATTTAAAGACGGTGTCGACGCAGAATTTCACAATCTACTACATTACATCCGAAGTTTATTGAAGACCTACTTTGGTTTCTTTCTAAAGCCACTTTCAAAGTGCTGGGGAGGGAGGATATGAAAGATTAACAAACTTAAATATTCATCGTGGAATATAAGCATATGACACATGTTTTAAGGGTATTCTTCAATATCCAAGTATTAGACACACACTTCATGAACTATAAGTGTACTAAGACTCAACCCGTCGGGTCGAAATGAAAGGTTTACCCTCATATCGTGCACTAACGCCCCTACTTATAGGCTATGTGGAATTCATTTAACAATCGAAGCATAGCAAACATCATAGTTGCTACTCGGTATATATTTATTTTAGATACAAAAATGCGTTCTTTATATGTACTTACATAAATATTTAGGGACATTTTTTTTTATTTTGCGTATGATAATTTTTACTCTGGTATGATAGAAATCAGCGCATTGTATGATAATTCATTGTGAACGATATGGCAGCACTGGTATATATAAATGTTATTTAGCAGCACCAAAAGTTGGAGGAAGGGAAGATAATTGCACAGCTTTATTTAGCATTGTCAATCTGATAAATGTTGAATACCTTAGAGTGTCGATGGAATCCACTTCTGCTGGTGCTTTGTAAAATGCAAGGAGTAGGTATATTTAAGCCGTTTTCGGAAATAATATTATGATAACAATTGTTGGGTTTGGCAAATATTTCTCCATATTTCATTAGATATTCACTTTTTTCAAATAGTTTGAAGAATTTTAGTTTGGCTTTAATGTATAAAGCCGAAGTTGAATCTTGTAAATGAATGCAAACATAGAATTTTTACTTGACATTTTGGGTAGGTATATGAATAAGCTTTGCGCCGAATATACCCTTGTTTCAGCTAAACCATTGCCAGGTTTTTTGAAATAAATTTTCTTGTCAGGAAGAGCTCTTGCTATCAGTATTGCCAGCAAGTCAACATCTTCGCCAACGACAATAGCAGTGCGCGTTTTGGATTGCTCCTTAGCTGTTTCGATAATCAAAACATCGGCATCGTCCAGCCTCGTAGAAATATTCGTTGCCTCAAATTTCTCCGAAATCATAGCAATTAAACTACTTTTATTGTTTGCATTCACAAGAAATTGTTGTTGAGAAGGTGGAACCATCATTGATGCATCAAATAAAATATCCACTGATAATGGAGCTGATCTACACCGAAGACGCTGCTCAGTGATCCTTATAACCATCGAAAACAACCATAACTTTTTCCAGAACGTTTTTGAACATAACTAATGTAGCTATTGCAAACCGGCTCCAAGCAACACGATGCAGCACAAATCCTCCATCTATGATGTATGTATATCACATTGTTATAATCAATGTCATCTTCAACTGGCTGTAAAAAATTATAAAATGCAGATTTTTTATATTATTTTAATGAAAAATTAATTTGAAAATACACATTCATTAATCAAACGTTGTGGAAAAGGCCTCCTGGGGATACCACAGTAAAAAAAACGCACAAAGCGTTCGACCATTCTGGTGGTGTGGAAGAAAAAGCATTCTTTTGGAATACTGTGAATCTTTGAAGTACTGTAACTTTGAAATGGTTAATGCTAAGAACAATTTGTTGTAAACGTTTTTTGTTGGAAATTACCTCAGCTACATGTTTGTAGAACAATTTTTTCTTCTAAAACTTACTGTTTTCGATATATTTAGCAAAAACCCATTTTCGGGGCCTTTGACCCCCCTAACGGGACTAGCGGGCATTGGATGTTTGAGGACTTTTGACAGGTTACAAGTAACGTCAATCCCAACGTGTATACCAAAAATCAGCCTGTTACAAATTTGTTCCTTGAAAAAATCTATTTTTATACTGGGCTATCTTGACTTAAACGAAATTTAGTTTTCAGCGTCTTACGGAGGGTTATTGACCGAAAAAACGTCTTACACTTGAAATGTGTGTTTGTTTTATGTCATCTTTATTATGTGTAAATACCAGCCTTGCTAAAATGAGGTGAATGGGGTCATTTTTTTTACATATGTATACACGAGCGTCTTACAGCATGTCATGGAGGGCTAAAACGTCTTACATTGTTATTTTCGTGTATATATTGAATCAATGAACGATATATTAAAAGATGAGCCTGGCTTAATTGAGGTGAATGGGTACTTTTTTTCTTACAACTTCAAGCCTTAAACTTAAGGCCTCATGGAGGGTACCGGAGTGTAAGACGGGCATTTTTGTAACTGTTGGGCCTCAATCTTTCTATGACCAAAGTTTTAGCCTTGCATAAATGAGGTGAGTAAATTGGTCGCTAGCTCTTGGTCTATAAAGCCTATGGCGCAAAATTATAGACAGCCTATTTAAAGGGACTTGGTGTGATACTAGTTAACAATAGGTTAACTTTTATTGCAGTTCTCTAACTTTTCCTGAATTATATAGACACATGCTAGTTAGTGTCGAGTTAAGACCATTTTCTAAGCAAATTAAAGTTGAACTTGCCTATAAATTCATGACAGTTCTTGCGACAGACGTCATTTGAGCTAGTGTGATACTAAAAAATTAAAATCAGACTTTGGTGATTTTAACTTTAATGCAAGTGTTTAAACATAAAATTGGTTAGACATCGTCTATAATTTAATAAAACGCCATTTTCACCTAGGGTTACCCTAAAATTGTTTTTGTATCGTGTTAACTTCACTATAATTTTGCGCCTATAAGTGGCTTACAAATTTTCTTGAAACTTGGAACAAAATTTCTTAAAGAACTTATTCACAAACGTTCCAAAAATTTATAAAGAAAATCAATTCACCCGTTTAGGCCGTGTTTCGATGTTGAGTGAGCGTATAGACATACCTACATAAATTAAATTTTAAGCTATCAGGTTTCTACCAAACACCACAGATAGACAATATGCTGAACATTTCAATATACGATTAGAATTGAAAGAATTGTTGACCTACAAACAGGCAAAATAAAGCACTGAAAAAAGACAACAATAAGAAACTCATGAAAATAGCATTAAAATACGACTAGCTTTTGAAATCGCATAATGCACTTGACTCTGCATACATAATACATAGTAGTCCCAGAACCAATAACATAAGAAGTCAAGTCATATGAGTAGCTTTGTAAGATATATCAATTAATAACCTTTGAGGAATTGAATTGAATTGAAGGTATGATTGTCTTCCTACCTAAACAAGTGTTGAACAGGGGCCTAACACTGAACAACAAGTCAACTAGTCAACAATTACTTGTTCAACTATGTTTGTTCAACAAGTGAAAATCATTCCGGTAACTCAATAAAAACTGCAACAATTGTCAACTGAAAATATTTCCCTCGACTTGTTAAACCAGTTCAACAAGTAATTCTTACGCGATGAGTCGAAAAGCTTCCAAAAAAAAGAAAACATTTCATCTAAAATCAGTGCTTTGCTTGTCTGCTCTTAGATAAATAATATTTTTATCACCGTACAATGACAACACCTGTGGTTCTTTTTAAATGTGTTTGTGTACTTTCAAAAACTACGAATTGCTTCGAATTTTTTTTTATATGACCTTTGACAGAACTTTGGGCTAAATTCGTAGAAATTCGTAGTTTTGGGAGGTACGCGAACAGTAATTTTGATTCTCATTATCATTGCTCGATTAAGAATAAAAATTAAAACATTTTGTTTTTATAAACCAAATTCTTCACCAATAAATACATTCTAAACCAGCCGTCCGTTCATGGATTCAAATATCTGAATTTTTCGAGCTTCTGATTGGTCACCTGTCATAAACATTTGAAAATTCAGATGACTTTTAGCATTATTGCTACGTTTTTTTCAGATAAAAATTCAAACAGCTAAAAAACAAGACAAAAAAATCCGCACATAGAAATTTTGCTTTATAGTGGATACAGTTATTTTTGTGATCTGTTGTCGGCTTGGTACGGAAGCGTGTTGTCTTTTTAATATTTGTTTTTTTTTAAGAACTAAATAAATTAATTGTAAATAATTAGAGTTTTCCTCCACGGTGTACAGTGGACCGTTTCATACATGCTAGACGTCAAAGATTATAATTACGTTCCAATTGAATGCTTTTATTAATTGAAGCATAAAATACTCAATGCATATATTTTTTGCTGAAAAAATAACTAAAATTTGCAGATTTTTTGAAAATTAAATTTAAATGACAAAAAATTCTTTCAATTTCCCTTTATTTTATCTACTGGATGTTTAATATGATATGTGACAAAAGGAGAGAGCCTTTTAGGTTGAACAAAGACAAGAAAAAATCGAAACCGAAGACGGCGTTTATTTCCCCCCTTTGAGTGGGAGGGATAGTTTTTCTAAAACATTTGCCTAAAATAGCAAAAAACTATTAAAAACAATGCCATAATTCACAATGTAGGGCAATAGCGTTTTCAAAAGCCAAAAATCCATTCTTCAGTTTCCTTTTTAAATAAAGCTGGTTTTGTAAATAGCGTTTGAAAAATAATATTCAAACTTAAAATTTAAAAATAAATCAAAAAATGTTTTTTATTAACCCACCTACACTTCAATTTCTCAAAACTATTAATTTTTGGGCATATTACACTAGGACGATTTGCTGAAATTTCAGATTTTTTGTGCGTTCAACGTTACGATTCAGTACTGAGTTTTCTAATTTTGCTGATGAACAATTTATTTCTTACGATTTCATCACTTGATAAACACTACTGCTAGCATTTATTTCTTACTTGTTGACTTCGAAAAAGTTCAGAACCATCGGTTGAAATTTATCAACTTTTCAACAAGTTTATTCTCTATTTTTTGAGCTCTTGTTGTTTCCAGTTACAGAAACGGTGAATTTATGAAATCTCCCACTTGTTGAAAGAAGCCAAAACAATTGTTCAAGTTCTCCTTGACTTGTTGCCTCGTGTTACACAAATTTTAAAAAGTTGTTGAATTTCACTTGTTCAACAAGCACTTTATGTATTGTGTTATAGGCCCCAGGTGTAAGTTTATCGTACATTTTTACTTGCGATATATATATGTAGGTGGTTGGATGTTGTAGGAGCTGGGGGCCTGGAGCTGTATCTTTTCCTACACATCAAGTGCTTATAATACCTCCAAGTTGGTAGCCGCCGGATACTGGTCTTGGCTTTATGCCAGGACTTGCTAAACTTGTAAGTGCGAATGTTGA
Source organism: Dasysyrphus tricinctus (assembly GCA_963921185.1). NCBI lineage: Eukaryota > Metazoa > Arthropoda > Insecta > Diptera > Syrphidae > Dasysyrphus > Dasysyrphus tricinctus. The sequence continues at coordinate 240,901,573 of OY992530.1, read as the reverse complement.
TCAAGGAAAGAATTGCAACATTAAACCCATGGCCCTACAGATTGGAGGTTAGTGCGTTGGGCTAACGACCCGACCACAGTAAAAAAGCCAATTGTTATGAGAGAGACGCAAGAAGCCTCGGATAACGACCCCCCTCAAATGGCAACCAGACCCGGAACGAAAATGGACTATGATCTACGGGTGTGCACCTGGAATGTAAGGACACTCTACACACCAGGTGCTACTCAAAAACTTGAATCTGTCCTCTCGCGGTACAAGGCAGACATTACCGCGATCCAGGAGATACGATGGATAGGATCAGGTATAACGAAAAGAAAAGATTGCGACATTTATTACAGCTGTCACCAAAGACTGCACATGCTAGGATGCGGATTCGTCGTGGGAAATCGACTCAGATCAAAAGTCATCGATTTTAAGCCGATAAGCGATCGCCTGGCTGTGATCCGCATCAAAGCTACCTTCCAAAACATCAGCCTAATATGTGCACACGCCCCTACCGATGAAGCTGAGGAGTCTTACAAGGAGGAGTTTTACGACCTTCTGGACGGAGCCTACGGAGCCTGTCCGGAGTACGATGTCAAAGTCGTGCTCGGAGACTTCAATGCTACAGTCGGAAAGGAAAACATCTTTGGCGGATTAGTTGGAAAGCACAGCCTCCACGAAACGACAACAGACAACGGCTTCCGACTAATCGACTTTGCTGCAGCTCGTAATACGGTGATAAGTAGCACTAGGTTCCCCAGGCGAAGGATACACACAGCAACCTGGCGATCTCCAGATGGTCGAACGGCCAACCAAATCGACCACGTGCTAATTGGCGCAAGGTACGCATCGAACATCTTGGACGTGCGAACTTTCCGAGGTGCAAACGTGGACTCTGACCACTTTCTTGTTGTGACAAAGTTCAGAGCCCGACTGCCCAACGAAAATAAAACGATGACCGCCCAAAGAAAGAAGTTCAACATCGCATGCCTTAGCACATCTGAGAAAGCCAGAGACTACAGTGAGCAATTGACCGGGAAACTCTCTGCCGTACACCCAGCCACAAGCGTCAACAACCAGTGGAACCAGTATCGCGACATTATTAAAGAGACAGCCGAGACCACCATAGGCTATCAACCACCCAGAAAAAAGAACCCGTGGTATGATGATGAATGCGCGCTATTGAAGCAGGAGACGGAAAATGCACGAATGCAAATGCTGCAACGGAAAACAAGAGCAGCAAGAGAGGAGTACCGTGAAAAGAGAAGGAAGGAGAAAAAAACCCTGCGTAGAAAGAAAAGAGCATCCGCAGCCTCTCAGCTCAAGTATCTCGAAGAGTCCAGCACCGCCACCAACACCCGCCGGTTCTACAAAACAGCCAAGCAACTGGCATCTGGTTATAGGACTGGCACGCAAGCTCTTCGAAACAGCGAAGGGAACCTAGTCACCGAAGCACAGGGAATTGTAGACGTGTTTAAGCAGCATTTCCAGCAGCTGCTTAATGGGCATTATGTAGAGGAGGCGACAGGGGAACAAAGAAGCATTAGACCAGTCAATGAAGATCCAGTCCCAGCACCCAGTACTGAAGAGGTTAAGAAAGCCATCCACAAGCTTAAGAACAACAAATCCGCCGGCTCGGATGGCCTACCAGCGGAACTCTTCAAGTATGGAGGAGATGTTCTGGTAGGGTGTATACACCAGCTCATCAACCAAGTTTGGGAGGAGGAAAGTATGCCCGACGACTGGTCAAACAGCTCCATATGCCCAATCTACAAAAAAGGCGATCCTATGTCCTGCAAGAACTACAGAGGCATATCCCTGCTTAATGTTGCCTACAAGATCCTATCCAACGTACTATGTGAGCGTCTAAAACCTTTCTGCAACACTATGATCGGCACGTACCAGTGTGGCTTCAGGCCAGGCAGATCAACGATAGACCAAATCTTCACATTGAGGCAAATCCTGGAAAAGACCAACGAATTTCAAGTCGAGACCCACCACCTATTCATCGACTTCAAAGCCGCATATGATAGCATAAGTCGCCAAGAGCTTCTATTGGCGATGTCGGAACTCGGGATCCCGAAAAAACTGATCCAGCTATGCCGCATGACGTTACAAAATACGCGGTGCAACGTGCAAATGGGTAACAGCTCATCCGAGTTATTCCAGACGTGTACAGGGTTCAGACAAGGAGATGCGCTATCATGTGATTTCTTCAACCTAGTCCTGGAGCAGATAGTGCGCAAGAGTGGTGTTAACATGGAAGGCACTATCTTTAACAGGTCTTCTCAACTGCTTGGTTATGCGGACGACATCGACATCATCGGCCGTTCCAAGAGAGCTGTACTTGAAGCATTCACAGCTATTGATGAACAGGCGAAACGCGTTGGTCTTGAAGTGAATGAGGACAAAACAAAGTATATGCTATCAACAAACAAAGCCTCATCTGTCCATCGCCTAGGACAAAACGTCACTGTTGGTAGCAGTAATTTCGAGGTAGTCAAGGAGTTCACCTACCTCGGAACAAACATCAATCCCACGAACGACACCTTAGTGGAAATCCGACGAAGAATTACCCTAGCGAACCGCTGCTACTTCGGTTTGGCCAAACAAATGGGTTCAAAACTCCTTTCTCGAAAGACAAAGTGCACGCTATACAAAACTCTAATTTTACCAGTTCTACTCTACGGTGCCGAGTGCTGGACGATAAGTAAAAAAGGGGAATTGATCCTGGGCACTTTCGAGCGAAAAATTCTTCGGCAGATATTTGGTCCTATATGCGAAGAGGGCGATTGGAGGAGAAGATTCAATCGTGAACTGTACGAGCTGTACCAAGATGTGGATGTAGTCCAAAGAGCCAAAACACGTCGACTACATTGGCTCGGCCACATCGAGCGAATGGACAACAACGCTCCAGCCAAGAAAATCTTCGAATCCCAGCCCCCAGGTTCGAGACGACCAGGAAGACCGAACCTCCGCTATAGGGACCAGGCGGTCACAGACGCAAGAGCGCTTGGTCTCGACGATTGGAGGGAGCGTGCGAGGGACCGCAACCGATCGAAGACCGCAATATCTCAGGCAGAGACCCTTCATGGATCGGGAGCCGGATAAGTAAGTAAGTATACATATGTAGGTACTATAGGGCAAGTTTTGGATTCGTGCAAAAAAAATTTCGAGATAACAATCAAACATGACATTACGATGATAGAGAACACAAAAAAAGTGGGTGGCATAATTCATTCTGTCTGTCTGTCTGTCCGTACCGCAACCTACAGCCTAAGCCGCTGATGCGATTTTCTTCGAATTTTGAACTTAAGGTTTTTTTGTAAAGGTAGAACTAGAATAGTCGGAAGCCAACTTAAGTGGTCGTACGAAACCGAGCGAAAACAAGAAATTTATATGACGCGCACATAATTGCGAAGTGGAACTTTTCGTTTAGTTTTCGTTAACTTTTGCCGTCGGAAGTGAGAGCGCTCAACGACCGCTCTTTCGTAAGTGGGCGAATGCAAAATCAAAATGGTGGAAGCAAACTAACAAGAACCTTGGCGCATGGTGCAAAGTTTTCAACTTTTTTTTTCTGTTTGATGAATGAATGAGAGAAGTCAAAACAATTTTCTTTTAATTAATTTATATCATAGAATATGCATAGAATGCAAAATAAATAATTAAAAGCTATCACACTGCGCTGTGAATAAGTATAATGGGCGCGTTCGGCTGCGTATCTTAAGCGATCCGGATTTGTTTGTGTTGTTGTAATCCCTTGTAAGAAACAGCTGATGTCAGCTAACGCAAAAACAACTCAAGGTATCTGAAAATTTTTTGGATTATGGATAGCCTATCGTTTAGCCTGCCGAACGCGAGGAATTTTTTTTTTTTTTTTTTTTTTATTATCCGATGGAAATCTTCAAAAGACACTCGGTAAGAATCGGTACCAAGTAGTGTGGGACTCTTACCGCACTAAAACCACCGGTGAATCAGGACCAATCTATGAAAGATCGACAAATGATTTTTATTTCTTAATTTTTAAATCGCATTGGGGGAAGTTTAAAGTTATAACACTTTCCCATAGCTTTAAGACCATTAGCTCATGAGGCTTGGTTCTTCTTAATCTCCGAACATTGTTTCGTACATTTAGGACGGTCTCCATTTCAGAGTTTGTATGACTTTGCAGTCGCTGATTGTGTGATACAGCGTGTTTTTTAACCACTTCTGTAACCATTTCAATTTGTAGGTCACGATGTAGATCGCTATTTCTTATATACCAAGGGGCATCAATTATTCCACGAAGGACCTTGCTTTGGAATTTTTGGATGGGTTCAGCATTTGTTTTCTTTGTACAGCCCCATAGTTGGATGCCATATGTCCAAACGGGTTTCAATACTTGCTTATATAACATTAGTTTGTTCTGGATAGATAGGTCAGAGTTCTTTCCTAGTAACCAGTACATTTTTCTGTACTTCAAGTTTAGTTCTTCTCTTTTCTTTTTGATGTGCTCTTTCCATTTAAGCTTTGCATCCAAAGTCATTCCAAGGTATTTGGCGGTATTGGAGTAAGGTACTGCTGTACTGTTTATATAAATTGGAACATTGTTTATGTTTTTATTTGTAAAGTTTATATGCGTCGATTTTGTTTCGTTTAGTTTGATGCGCCATATCTGCGTCCAATCACTAACTTTATCGACTGCATTTTGCAATTTTTGTGTAGCCTTCGTAACGGATTTATCTGGCACCAATATTGCAGTATCATCAGCAAAGGTGGCCATGATAGCGTTGATGTCCACTGGAATATCCCTTGTATATAACAGATACAGGGTTGGTCCTAGGACACTTCCTTGTGGTACACCGGCTTCAATTTTCTTTAGTTCCGAGTAATTTTGGTCGTACCGTACTCTAAAGAGTCGGTTCGTAACGTAGGATTTCAGTATTTCGTAGTACTGCCTGGGAAGGTCCCTATGCAGTTTGTACTCAAGTCCCAAGTGCCAAACCTTGTCAAAGGCTTGAGCAACATCTAAGAATATAGCCGAGCATACTTGTTTTTCTTCAAGTGCCTTTTCCACAACATCCGTAATTCGATGCACTTGGTCTATCGTGGAATGTTTATTTCTAAATCCAAACTGATGGCTCGGAATTAGTCTTCTTTCTTCTATTATTTTGCTAAGCCTTTTCAGTAGCAGTTTTTCAAAAACTTTTGCCATGATTGGTATAAGCGATATTGGTCTGTAAGATGTTACTTCTGTTGGTGGCTTACCTTGTTTAGGTATAACAATGACTTCTGCAATTTTCCAGTGATGTGGCACATATCTTAGTTTAAGGCATGCGTTTATTATAAATTGGAGTTTCTTGAAGGCTATTAAAGGCATTTCTTTCAAAACCTGAGCAGTTATGAGATCGTACCCTGGTGATTTTTTGTTAGACAACTTATGTTGACACATGCTTCTTACTTCTTTGAGCGTGACAAAAGGTATTTCGCATTCGTCGTTTCTATCAACAAACTGTAAGGGATCTGTAGCTGTGTTTGCTGGGAATGGCTTAAAAACATTCGCTAGATGTTCAGCGAAGAGATCAGCCTTTTGTTTCGGATTTCCGACCCATTTACCATTTTGAGATTTTATTGGTGGGTTTTGTGTCTGTGGTCTTTTTAAGCGCTTAGCTGCTTTCCATAAAGAGTATTCTGTAGAAGCATCCGCCGTCAGACTATTCAGGAATCTACTCAGTGATTCGTTTTTAAACTCACAGATTCTTTTCTTTAGTTCGTTGTTAAGACGGTTAAAAACTGCCTTATCACCTGGAAATCTCGTAACTTGCCATTTTCTTCGAGCTCTTCTTTTTTCCAATATCAGCTCCTTTATTTCGACAGGATATTTTATTTCTTTTTCTCTTGATTTCGAAATAGTTGGAGTACTTTCTTCTGCAGCCTGTTGCAAGTCAGCAATAAATTGTTCTACTTCATGGTCAATTTGTTCAATTGTTTGCATGGGGGATCTCAGGTTTATAAAACTTTCAAGTTTATCTCTGAATTCGGTCCAGTTTGTTCTTTTATTCACGAGCTTAGGATTACTTTTTTCTATTATTTCCGCTTCACTCAGTGTTAAAATTACTGGAGTATGATCTGACGATGAGTCGTAGTTACCTTCGACACTTATATGGTTTCGTTTTATACCTTTAACTACGAAAAAGTCTATAAGGTCTGGTATCTTGTTAGTATCAGATGGCCAATATGTTGGCGAACCAGAAGAATAAAATTCGCAGTTGTATTTGCGGCCTGCTTGGTATAGCCGTTTACCTTTTGTGGTTATGAGCCTAGATCCCCAGTGGGTGTGTTTAGCATTGAAGTCGCCACCAACAAGGAAGTTATGTCCTAACAAGTTAAGGAGTTCTGCAAAGTCTTCTTCAGTTGGAGAGCGCCTCGGAGGGCAGTATATAGCTGCTATCTTAAACTCTTTCTGTTTTATACCAATACTAATTGTTGTTACTTGCATATTTTCATTAGTAAACTTTGGTTCTTCATAGTGTGTTAAGCACTTTCTTATAAGTATTGCTGATCCACCCCTAGCTTTGTCAGCTGGGTGCGGAGCGTGATAACACGTATAGTTTGGTAATTTATTATCAAGACTTTGTTCTATAGCGAGGTGAGTTTCGGATACCAAACAAATGTCTATATGCTCTATGTCTAAAAAGATGTTTAGTTCTGATACATGTTGTAAAAGACCGTTTGCATTCCATGTTGCGATTTTAAGTGTTCTGTCCATCATTGTTTCTTAAGAGCGACTTCTTCGCTTAGCTGTTTTATGTTTAAATCTTGTTTGTCAATCCTTTTAAGGATAAGTTCAAGCATTTCTTTGATAGATGTTTCTTCATTTTTCCGCACATTTTTTACAATCTGGGAATAGGATTTATTTTCATCACTTTTGCTTAGTGCAATTGCTTTTCCGGTTGATTTTTAGTTTTGTTTTCTACCGTTACTGTTTTGCTTTCAACTATTGATTTTGTGTTTGTTGAGTTTCTAAGCTTGTTCCCAGTTTTGTTTTTCTTTTTGTGTCTTGGAATTTTTTGGCGACTGGACATCCTCTGTAACTTGCAGGATGATTGCCTTGACAGTTAACACATTTCGCTTTCTGTTCTCTGCCCATGGGACAGTTTTTAGTTGCATGCCGGCCTTCGCATTTAACACAAGCAAACTCGCGATTGCAGTATTTTTGTGTATGCCCAAAGGCTTGGCAACGCTTGCATTGTGGAACAATTTTTGACTTTCGCAGTGGTTCAATTTTGACAACTATGCCCATAATTGATTTAATACTGTAAATCTTATCGAGACTTTCTTTATTCTCGAAAGTGAGCATAAATAAAGGTAGAGATCTCTTTTTTGTCGTCGATACCCCAGTGGAGTCTTTGATTATCTCATTTTTAATAAGATTATTGGCATCGAGAGCTTGAAAGCCTTTTTGTATAAGGTCTTCGACAATTTCTTTAGCATCACATGAAGAGTGAAGGCCTCTTGCTACTACTTTTATCGATCTTGTAGCTTTATTTTCGTACGAGTGCCACTGAATTTGCTTCTTGTTCAATTCTTCAGTGACAGATCTATACGCATCGGCGTCTTCAACAATGACTTTCCAATTGTCTTTATTGTATGATGTGTATTTACATTCCTTATTCGTGCATTTTTCTACTATGCTCTTAAGCTCGCCAAACATTGCCAACCCGGAAATCATGATTGGAGGTGGTGCAGTTTGTCTAGTGCCTTTAACATAAGACTTCTTTTGGGGTACATCTCCTGTTTCTTTATTAGCTGTTTTCATTATTGCAGCAGTATCTGCTTTTGAAGTTGTCGTCTGCTGACTTTTTTGAACAGTCTCTGGGCTACCCTCTGCTTTTCGTTTCTTGGATTTACGCTTGTTTCTGCTACCATCGGTTTCAAGAAGGAGCTCTTCCTCATCAGTATGGAACTCAATTGCAGTTTTTTGTGGGCTTTTCACTACAAGAGTTTTTGGACTGGACTTGTTGTCATTTGACGTTTTCTTGTCTAGCAAACTGACTTTTTCTTCAAGGCTCTTAACTTGCCTCTGAAGACTTTCAACGAAGACTTCAAGTTGTTTTCTGGCTAAAATTTCTTTTTGCCATTCTTCATAGTAATTTTTGGATTCAACTTGGATCTCGTTATTTTCTTTGGAACACTGCTGATCTTTTCTTTCGAACTTTTCATAGTAATTGGTTCCTTTTTCGTTTATGACTTCTATGTCATTTGATTTTTGTGTAGGGGTTAATGATGGAATAACCCTTGAGATTACATTCGGTGGAGTTCTCGGTGTTTTAGAACTCTTTCTGTTTCCTAGAAGCAATAATTGGTCCTCCCCAGAATCCGTAGGACCGATCTCCGTAGAGAGTGGATTTACCAGTTTAACTGGATTGCCACCTGGGGTATTATATCTATTTGTTTTACAAAAACGCGAGGAATGAGAAAATAAACATTGAATAAACAATTATTTATTTTTTGTTCACTTCCAACCACTTAAGTGCATTATGGGCCACTTGTGAAACTGACGTTTCGGAAAGCTACTTTTCGGTAGGTTTTGACATAAGCTTCCGCCTATTCTAGTTCTACCTTAACTCTCCAGAGGAGAAATTGTAAATTTTTTTTTTTGAACAAAAGCAAGCTTGTGTGTGTTATTAAAAATGCTAGTCGCTGTTGCAGTTGAACCTGCTATGGATTGAGCAGAGCATCTGGCTTCAGTGGCGCGGTGTGTAGTGCATCGGCCTCTGAATTGCAAGGTTCATGGTTTGCTCCCAGATGATGGCAAAGAGTTTCAATTAATACGAGCATAACCAGACTAAGCACTACTAAAGGAGTCTGATGATCGAGGTGGCTCTCGTGAAATAGCTATTACTCCAGCCTATATACTTGGTGGTAACACACACACAAGTTGTTGTTCTTCATTCAAAATTATTCAATTGAAATTTTTTTTTAGCTCAAAATATAACGGTACTTGCCATACAACCGAAAATGAAAAGCTTATTTATCTCAAAAACGGCTCCAACAATTTTGATAAAAAATCAGTGTATTATTGCAGACATGGTGTACTTTCTGGTAAAAAAAAATTACCAAAAGCACCTGCCATACCTGCCATATAACGGTTTTTTTTTATTTTCATTTTTCTCATTATCCGCTCATCCGATTTCAATAAAATTTTTAAATAAAAGCTTTGCTAGAATATAAACAATACTGCATACCAAAATTTTGGATTTAAAAAAAAAAATTCGAATTTTTTTTTGAAAATTCAATATTTCAAAAACAGGTTAATGAATTGTTTTGAAATTTCATCTTTTAATGTATATTAATATATACTCAAAATTGGCATACAAAATTTTTTTTGAAAATATTAAAAACATTTTATATATAAGAAACTAATTTTTACGAAAACGGCTTCAACGATTTAATTTTTTTTTTGTTTTGCATATTTTCATATTTTCTAATCTAATGGCATACTTTTTTTTTGAGCTCCAAGTTATTTATAAGACTGTTTATACAATTAAAAGAAATATTAAAATGCTTTTTATACTTTTTCTATAATTATTTGAATACTTTTTTAAGTTCTTAAGTCCCACACAATTTGAACATAAGGGCAAGTATGTGCGATCCAGTCGTGCATTTTATTTACATCGATTTACTTCAATGCCCTTTGGTCGTTGGGAAAATGTACAAAAAATATTAAGCTTGCAGATTTGAACAATTGTTGTTGTCATAGGTAGAACTCTCTTTAATTAGGCGTTAAGATAAATGCGTTATGCGTAAAAAAAAACATATAAAGAAAAAATAAAATCAATAAGGCTAGGACCGCACTTGCGATTTTCGCAACAAATAATTGCCATGCACTCACTTGCGGCTATCTATCGCGCGATTTTTTAGTCGCAAGAAATAGAACATAAAGCTTTTAATATGAATGCACGCACATGCGTCTATTTAATTTCGCTCAAAAAAATAGATCTGGTTCCATTTTTTTAATCGCTGCGATTTTAAAGTCGCATATGTGTGCATTCACACTTAAGACCATGTGTCTCATTTCTTGCGGCTAAATAATCGATCGTTTGAAAATCGCAAGTGCGTGTATAATTTTTTTTTCGTTGCGACTACGATTTTTTAGTCGTGCTATTTTAAATCTTGCGAGCACAACCATCTTAGTCCGTTTGTTTCATTTTAACTTTCGACATTCGCATCGCCAGAAAAATGGAACAAATTTTCGACTTTTAATCGTCGCGATTTCCAGGTCGCATGTGCGTTCATTCTTATTAAAATTCATGTGTTCTATTTCTAGCGACTAAACAGTCGCGCGATTGAAATCGCAAGTGCGGTCCTAGCCTAACACTAGTTTACAAATTTTTGGGTCATGGTAGGGTTCTTAGAAAAAATATATTTTCTAGGCTAATTTTGGGTTACTGAACACGAAAATCAAAATTATTTTTTTTTTTTCAAAAGAAGCGTTTTCGAGATATGCGCAAAAATAATTTTCTCAGCTATTTTTTCAGATATTCCCATAAATCTCACTGACGGCTTAACTAATTTACATAAAATATGTATTTTTTTTAATGATGTGATATGTGTCCCTCCGACGATGTACTGCTTGTACAAGTATAGGCCTGAAATTTTATAAGTCACAGGCATTCAAAGTTTCAAAAACGAGTATTTTTGAAAAATTTCTAGTTTTTGGTTGCTTTATATGGATAGAAAAAAAATATGTAAAATAATTTAAAGAACTCAAGTAAAAAGCAATCTTTTAAACCATGATTTGAGCCAAAGTTTTTAAAAATCGGACGATAAGTGTAGAAGTTATTAAATAATTAGTGAAAGAAGGCAATTCAATTTTTTTCAATAGAAGTCAAAAAAAGAATTGGACACACCAAACTCCAAGACCAATACTGACGTGATATTGGTTATATATATATATATCGTTGGAAAGGCATTTTTATGAATTACATCATCATCATCATCGTGTCCTGTAACCCCGGCTGGGGCATAGGGCGTCAACAAAACGTCTCCATCCTTCACGGTCTGCTGCAAGGTTCTCTAGCTGTTTCCACGTTTTTCTCTGGGATTCTGTTTCCGCAAAGACTGTTGATTTCCATGTTGTTCTTGGTCTTCCAACCCGCCGTGCACCCTGAGGATTCCATTCAAAGGACTGCTTTGCAATTTCATCGTTTGGTTTCCTCAGTGTGTGACGAATCCAACGCCATTTCCGCTTTCTTATGTCGACGTGCAGCCGCTCTTGACTTGTCCTGCGCCACAATTCCTCATTTGATTATTATTATTTGTGGCCAGCGAATCTTTAGGATGCGGAGAAGACAGCTTTTCACAAATTTCCTCGAAATGGTAGACGTGACTTTCCAGGTTTCACAAGCATAAAACAGCACTGATTTGACGTTGGATTCGAAGAATCACAACTTAGTGCGTAAGGAGATTTGACTGGATTTCCAAATTGGGGACAGAGTACCGAAGTCAGCACGAGCTTTATTTATTCTACTTTTAACGTCCTGATCGGTACTACCGTTTGCAGAAACCCCCCTCTTCCACTCAAAAAAGAAGCTTCCATGTGAAATATTTGTAAAGGCTCTTTTGTTTCTTCTTCACATGGTACATGAAATGTTTTCATCAAGTTTCATGATGGTACAGTTTTTTTTTCAGAAGACTTTTGCACCCTATAAGTTCAAGTTTGGTTTGGTCTAACTTTATTGGCCTTTAACTTCTGATTTTTAAATTTTCGTAGTTCTTTGAATCATTCAAATTTTGGGATTTAAAAAATTCTATTACAACCTCGTGTAATAATATTTACCAAAACAGCCTTAAGTTCAGGCACGGATACAGGTTGGGGCAATGGGTGCAATTGCCCCCTCCCCCCTGGGCAAGATGAGCATAAAATATGAATTTAATAAAATGTAATCAAAAAAGGGTTATTTCGTAATAAATTTTTTTCTTGGCAGCGCAGCGCAGCGTTGGAGCAATGAGTGGTTGTGCGTTAACCGCTGGTTGACCAGGCTCAGTGAAGAAAAGATAAATGTCAGGTTACATTAGGTTAGGCTAGGTTAGGTTAGGAGGGGTGTGCACAGCACAGAGGCTGTTGCGTACACTGGGGCCTGTTGGTTCATTGTGATCCCCTTACAAAAAGAAAGCAGAGATGCTCCCAAACTAATGATTCAGATAGACTGGCTCATTTACAAACCAGCCTGTGCTCTCTATGAATTTCCTCATAGTTACCATTGAGACCTGCGCTAGATCGTCCAGTTCTCCAACAAACCTGTTCCCCAAGTAACGGAGGCGGCTTGTTTGCAGGTTTGCGCAATCGCAGAGCAGGTGTTTAATGGTTTCTATTTCTTCTACATCCTGACAGCTCCTACAACAGTCAGGTGCGAGTACACCCAGTCTGGTGGCCATTGTGCCAATAGCGCAGTGACCCGTTAGTATCAGGCTACATTACTGTATAACATTTTAACAGAATAGTCAATTTATTTTATACTAGGGAGCAGATTGAATACCAAATCGATTTGATTTTCACTTTTCAAAATACTGGGAATGAAAAATTTCACAATTTGAAAACCAATGTTTTAAAAAATTATTGCTCCACCTCTAACCCTCCTCTACAAATTTGTTGATGGTTTTTTATAGTTAAATGTAACGGGAGAGGCAGCAGGGGCACTTATTTAAATTTTCAAACTTAAATATGATTTTAATTAGAAAAAAATTAAAACTTTAAATTACGTCGATTTAATTAGCTTCAAAAATTTCAAACTTCGCTACATATGCTCGGATCTACAGGATAAAGACAATTAATTAAAGTTAAAATAATAAACTACATTTTTGTATAAAAGTTATTGAGAAATATTAAAAAAATTTCATACTAAAAGGGTGATAGAGTTCCTTTTTATGATAAATATTTAAATTTGCGTTTCCATTGAGGGGGTATTTTCACTAGAAAACGACTCTCGAATATCTATCTTCCCCTCTGGTGAGCTTATTTCATGCCTGTGCCTGTGTCCACTTTCGAGTTTTACTCTCGAGAACTTCTTCAGACGGCGAGCAGCTTCTTTTAACTCTGAAATCGATAAGTACCTTAGGAGTATGCACATGTGTTGCGAGTTCGGCGCTGTACGCAGCGATGCGTGCATAATAAACGTTTTTGATTTGAGGATTTTGTCACGTTCATGTATGCGTTTTAGGAACTTCCGTGTTCTAAATTATTTAACTGGAGAAGGGAACGAGTCCAACGAAGAAAATTGGAGAGAAACCTGGAAACGCCTACAACAGTCACTGCTTAAGAGAAGTTAGATGAAATTATTACACCTAAGGAATTATGTTTTTGGCCGTTTTTGAAAACGTCAAGTCAACGTCAATTCGATTGTCAAATGATCGTCATTTTTGCTATTGTATCGAACTGCATCTGTCTGGCAACTCTGCAGTCGAATGAAACATTTATATTAAAATTTTACAAAAGCTAAGTATATTGTTAATGAAATGTATAACGAAAGTTTGTCACAATCGAAGGCTGAAACGACAAGGTCGGACGGAAATGTTTAATAAGGAGTGGTTTCTTCTTGTATTTTACACTTCATTCATTCACCCTTATACCGATAGTCGTTCTACAAAAACGCTAGTAAAACGACGGACGGCGTTTCAGTAAAACAACTACCGTAAAAGTAGTTTGTATTGTGAACAGAGTTGGGTAATTAGAAGTCCAATTACATTACAGGCTAATTACATGGTAATTCAACTGTATTTCAATTACAGCCCAATTACTGGGTAATTGCAATTGAAAGTCACAATTATTACAATTACAGGTAATTAGTAATTTAATTGTAACTACACAAAAGTAATTGAAATGTAATTAAATCAGTAATCAAATAGTAGGTTTAATGTTATTAGAAAATGTTATTAGTTTGTAATTAAAATGATGAACTGCGCAGCAGAGGAAGATCCCACCTTAAGTGGTGCACACAAGTGGAGAATGACCTCAACCAACTTTTAGGCAGTGCATAACTGGAGGCAGCTAACTAGGGACCTAGCTGGCAGGAGGGGCTTGTTGGTTGAGGCTCTAGTCCACCCTGGACTGTGAGCGCCATCTTAAGTTAAAGTAAAGATAGCTGGAACAGAATTTAAAAAAAAATAAAAATAATATGCACGACTAGATCACACGTACGTGCTCTTGTGTTCAAGTTGCTTGGAACTTCATCATCGTTTCCTGTAACCCCGGCTGGGCATAGGGCGTCAACAAAACGTCTCCATCCTTCACGGTCTGCTGCAAGGTACTTTAGCTGTGGCCACGTCTTTCTCTGGGATTCTGCTTCCGCTAAGACAGTTGATTTCCATGTTGTTCTTGGTCTTCCAACCCGCCGTGCACCCTGAGGATTCCATTCAAAGGACTGCTTTGCAATTTCATCGTTTGGTTTCATCAGTGTGTGACCAATCCAACGCCATTTACGCTTTCTTATGTCGACGTCCAGCCGCTCTTGACTTGTCCTGCGCCACAATTCCTCATTTGATATTATTTGTGGCCAGCGAATCTTTAGATGTGGCGAAGACAGCGATTCACAAAAGCCTGCATTTTCTTCGAAATAGTAGACGTGACTTTCCAGGTTTCACAAGCATATAACAGCACGGATTTGACATTGCATTCGAAGATCTCAACTTAGTGCGTAAGGAGATTTGACTTGATTTCCAAATTGGAGACAGGGTACCTAAGGCAGCACGAGCTTTATTTATTCTACTTTTAACGTCCAGATCCGTACCACCGTTTGCAGAAACAATACTGCCAAGTAGTTGAACTGTTCCACTACTTCAACTGGCGTCTCCTGTAGAATAATACGCTGCTGTGTGGAGCGGCCTGTGAGCATTATTTTTGTCTTTTTGCTGTTTATTCTTAGACCACTCGACTCTCCCTTCACTTGCAGCGTTTAGCACATCCCGTTCAGCCCACTGATGTTATTTGCCAGTAGACATATGTCATCGGCATAGTCTAAATGACTGAGCTGTTCGAACGGTCTCCACTGAATGCCCTGTCGCTCAGCTGTACCAACACTGGCCGTCAATACGTCGTCCATCGCCAGCAGGAAGAGAATTGGCGATAAAACATCCCCTTGTCATACACCCTGTTGCACTACGAAGGAGTTGGATAGCTGCCCATATGTGCAAAACAAAACACCTTGCGTTGTTGTAGGACTCTTTAATAATGGCAACAATTTTTGTGGAATTCCTCTACCAAGCAACGATCTCCATATACATTCTCGGTTAACTTGATCAAAGGCCTTTTCAAAATCCACGAACATGAGGTAAAGCGGTGATTGAAAATTCCATCGACTGCTCGAGGACGATACGCAGGGTGTTGATATGGTCGACACACGATCGACCACTGCGGAAGCCAGTTTGATGCCTCTTGAGTGTAGACTCGATTCTATCCTTTATTCGCTCGAGAATGATGGTTGCCATGGTGTTTTGGGAAAACGGACAAAAACGGTGATACCACGCCAATTGTTGCAATTCTTTAACTTAAGAACTTAAAATATGCACGTAGAAAAAAATATAAAAAAGTCTTACTAAGCATTTTAATCGTTCTTTTAATTGTAGAAATAACAAGTAAAATAGCTTAGCGCTCAAACCCGCCATTTTATTACTTGAAAAAAATAGGAATATGTGCAAACAAAAATTTTAAATCGTTTGGAGCGGTTTTCTTAAAAACTACTTTTTTATATTTATATAAAATTTCAGTCACATTTTTGTTTCAAGTTTTGGGATAAGCATTTTAGAAAATATTAAAATGTATTTAAAAACCTGGTTTGAAAAAAACTCATCAATCCGTTTTTGAAATATTGAAATTTCTAAACTTTCTCCTTGCGGAAATTCGTTTTTCGAAAACTTTCTTAGAAAACTTTATCTCTTCGAAACTGTGTCCTTTCTAAATAAAGGTTTTGGAAACTTTATCCTTCGAAACTTTGCCTTTGAAACTTTGTCTTTCGAGACTCTGGCGATCCCAGATAGCGTTATTTCAAATCAATTTTTCGTCCACCTTTAATGGGACAGCCACGTTTCTCTTCATACAGTAAATGACAATTTTCCCATCAATGGTTTTGTTTGACCTTTGACATTATTTTATGTGCATTTAACCATTTTAAATTAAGAGCAATAGGGCAAGCTATTGAAACTTTATCCTGCCCAATTTCACGTCAGCTAAGATACTGATATTGAATTACATTCTTAATTACATTCCAATTACAGTACGTAATTCAATTAAATTACAGATTACATGTAATTGTAATTGAATTTTTCAATTAAAATTACTGTGTAATTAGCATGTAATTGAATTGCACCTCAATTACATGCATTGTAATTCAGATGTAATTAATTATTAATTAAATTACAAATGTAATGATTACAACCCAACCCTGATTGTGAAGAGCGGAGAGAATGCTTAACGTTTAGTTTCATTCAAACACCAATTGTCTTTTCTGGAGCCTTGTCGTTTCCGTAAAACGACTCTTGTAATAAGGTTGATTATGTTTTATTTCAATGTCGGAAAGTTTGGGTTTGTAACGATGGCCGAAGGCATCTGAGATCTCGATTTTAATTCTATAATATTAGTTTAGCTAAAATACAGCTGTTGTCAAATTAATGCAATGGTTTTGCAAACGCATTTGACGTTTAGGAACACGTCCTCCAGCTTCTCAATATTTTTGTTGCCAATTCGAGTTTTTTACTGCAGAATTGCACCACACACGATGTTTTTCGAACATGTAACTTTAGCAATTTGCCTTTTTTGAACAGAAGACTTCTGCAGTTTGCGTTTGAGATTATTCAGCAAAATGCATTTTTGACGCTGATGACGTTCTAAAAAACGGCCTTTTACTTGCAAGGTTAGGTAAGGTTGTCCCAGCTAAAGAAGAGGCTGGAAGTTTCACACGAACTCGAATGTTATTTGTCTGAAAAGGAACACTGTGCCATTATTTGTTCCGAGCATAATTGTGGAGTTACGCTGATCCAGAGGGATCTCGAAAACGCTGTAAAGATACCATGCTATAGCTAAAAACTGCAAAACTTCATTTCATTCAATTCAAAGTACCCGTTGATGGAGACACTGTGGCAGTTATGAAATAGTTAATTGTTTTCTTCAAATTTCAAACCCATCAACTCACATTGCTTTGTGTGACCAGACGTGTAGAGCTGTATGAAGTGTATTCAAATTTTCTGTAGACCTCATCAAGATTTTGGAAACTCCAGAAAATTGCCCCCCCCCCCCCCCCCCCCCCCGTTAACAAAATACTGGATCCATGCCTGACCTGTACTAATAATAAACAACTTCAAGTTTAAACTTTGTTGCTCTACTAAGGCCTGGTGGAGCTTAAAAAGAAATATATCTTGCATATATGAATTTTTATGGACTTCAAAATGTACCCTACTTATAAGTTCAAGTTTGGTTTGGTCTAACATCATTGGCCTTTAACTTCGGGTTTCTAACTTTTCGCAATTCTTTGAAATATTCGAATATTGCGGGTTTTAAAAAATTCTATTTCAACTTCCTCTTATAGTAAATTTTTTTTAACAATTAAAACTTTTTTGACTATCCTTAGGGGGAAGTGGTCACCCTTCGTACACGGTCACCCTTCGTACACGGTCACCCTTCTTACAGTGAGCATAAAACAAAACTAAACGGTATTCAAACACGTGCTTACTAGGGTGCATAGACATAGTAGGCGCCGAGCTGCTCAATAAATTTTAAATCATTAGTGCAGCAGATGCGGTCGCGACAAGACGTTTAGTGCTTTTTAGTTCTCTGAGTAATTTTTTTGTGTACGTTTGATGTAATATTGTGAGTAAGTTTTGTATGTTTTTTGGCTAAACAGTGATGAAGAATTGTTGATAAAAGTATTAAATTTGTGTTTTAATTATAAATATTGCAAAATCTCATTACACTTTTTGAGAATTCGGTTTTTGTGTATTGTGTACAGCTTGGGGAGCATTCGTACAGTCAAACATGGGGCACATTCGTACGCGTACGAATGCTCCCCATTAAATTTTCTTGAGCAGATTACAATCAAAACACGGAGTTACAGTTTTATTGAAATGAAATTTAATCCTTTAAAATTAGTTTTTCGCATTCTATAGTAAATTGGGGTTGGTATTTTTATATAAATAATAATTTCTTTCAGAATCATGGTGCGAACATATAAGAAAAAAGGTACACGAACGAAGGAGTTGACGAGGCATCCGTTAAATTAGCAGTTGACGAAGTAGTGGAAAGGACTTTGTCTTTTAGAAAAGCGGCATTGAAATACAACATTAAAAAATCAACATTTCAAAGCAGAGTGCAGAAATATAGAAAAGCCCTTTCTGATAGTAAACCTTCACGAATTTTCACTCCAAGTTTACAAGCCTACAAGTATTTTCATTGCAAGAAGAAGAGCATTTAAATGAGTATATTATTAATTGCTGCAAAATGCATTACGGAGTCACAACGCAACAAATTCGGAAACTCGCATTTGAATATGCAAAAGCCTTAAATTTGAAATACCCAACGAAATGGAATGACAACCAAATAGCTAGTCTAGATTGGTTACGCAAATATAGAGAACGGAATCCTAATCTTAGCTTGCGAAAGCCTGAGCCAGGTGTCAACTGTCCTGGAAACACCCAAAGTTTTGGCACCAAAAAACACAAAGGCAAGTAGGGCAGATTGTCTCCGCTGAGAGGGGCTAACTCGTAACTTTTGGCGCGATTATTTCTGCAAGCGGAAACACAATCCCCCCTCTATTCGTATTCCCACGTGTGCATTACAAGGATCATTTCCTCGATGGCTCACCCGAAGGAACCATCGGGGCTTCGAACAGGAGTGGATGGATTAATTCAGATATATTTGTTAGTGTGCTAAAAACATATTCAAAAGCACACTCTTAGCTCGAAAGAACATCCGATCCTATGTTATGCGATAATCATGAAAGCCACATGAGCCTACAAGCCATTATGTTTGCGCGAGATAATGGTATGACTTTTTTCGACTTTTCCTCCACACACAAGCCATCGCATGCAGCCTTTGGGTGTTGGAGTTTTTGGGCCGTTTAAGTCTAAGTTGAAAATAGCGTTTAATAACTGGCACATGATGAGTCCAGGAAAAGCAATCAGCATATACACTATTCCCAAACTGGTTAAATTGGCATTTTTAGAATCTTTTACAGCGAAGAATATTATAAGTGGATTTTCTAAGCCAGGTATATGGCCGTTTAATGAAATGGCTTTTAGCGATACAGACTTTGCTCCAATTGACGTTTTGTCTTCGAATACTTCGAACAATATTTCACCGAACCCAGAAACAAGTTCTGTGTATTAGAACCACAAACTTCTTCATCTTCTCCAGTGACTAATATAAATTTACAGAATCCGCTTGTATGTTCCAATGATGCTTCTGATTTCTCACCCACATCCTTGCTCCAAGGTCTTCAGGAACTTATCGAAGAATCTTTTCAACCACCTAATTCTACAGCTATCACACAACCAGAGGCTACATCTTGCAATCCATCTACATCTTCTGCAGCTGAGACTCCATCGGAAACAACAACATATGTTCCTATAACACCAGAAGCCATAAGACCGTATCCGAAAAATCGTAAGAAGCAAGAAAACGAACAAAGGAAGAAAACCTGGCAAATCGCGCATTTATACAGATACTCCTGAGAAAAATGAACTCGAAGAAAGGCTTAGACAAAAAGAAATAAAAAAAGAAGAGCAGGAAAAAAAAGCAAAAGCTAAAATTATTAAACGTAATTTGGCCGAGGTTAATTCCACTCAAAAGAAAAAGAAAAAAAAAATACAAAAAATTGAAAATGTTGATGATTCAGATGATTCCGAAACATCGCAAATAACCTTGCGGGAAAGCTCAACATCGCCGTTTAATGTAGAAAGCGACGACGAGGCTGACTATAATTTAAATAATACGAACACAAATGTTGAAGTGACCCGGAAAATATAAAAAATAACTCTTTTATTTTGGTAAAATTCAACAAAAAAAATCTGTTGTCTATTACGTCGGAAAAGTTCTGAATCATTATTCACCAACAGAATTCAAGGTTTCGTATCTACGAAAGAAAACCACGATCATCAATGTCTTTCGTTTTTCCCGAAGTAGAAGACATTCATACTCTCTTTATTATTGACGTCACAATGGTCCTGCCTGATCCTGAACCAAGGCCACATTGCACAGCAAGGACATCAAAACTTTTACTTTTTCAACCGATCTTAGTCATTTCAATATTGAATAAGTTTTACGATCTCATTATATGAATTTATATTTTACTAAGAATTAAGTATTTTTGTTTGTTTTTGTTTTTTCTGTTTTTATTAAAGAAGAGTTTATTTATTTATTTATTTTTATTATATTTAAATGAGTCAAAATGAATTATCTATATTTAAAAAATAAAGATCTCATACTTTCCTAATATAAACAAACTTTGAGTTAAATATTTTTCATTTCTTTTTTTAAGCAGAATTAGAGGTAACAATGGGTCAAGTTCAATCATTAATAAGAAAGTAAATGTTTTAAAGCACGGTATTTGGTATTTGACAAATCAAAAGGAAGTCAAATTAACTTTTTAAATATCCTGTATGAATCCTCCCCATATCGTACGAATGTGCCCCATGTGCTGTACGGAGGTACCCCACGGGTGGGAGGATTCGTACAAAAATCTTATCCTAGTAAAATGGCCATAACTATTTAAGCCTTTGACTTAGCAGTGTACATTTTTTTTGTAAGGTGTAATAATATATATTTTATAGATAGAGTCCATTAACTCGAAGCTGCAGTGAGTAAATAAATAACTAAAAAATAAAAAGTAAAAACTGTACGAAGGGTGACCACTTCCCCCTAAGTTCATCAGTTCATGGAATGAAAGAAGTGTGCTTACACAAAAACTCAGTCTCTTTTTTGGGGTATCAGGTAGGTCAGGTGTGTAGTCCTTTTGAATTTTAAAAATATTTTTCTCCCAAACTTAGATAGAATATTTCCCACTTGAACACTATTTTAAAGAGCTTGTAAAGTTTGACAAGAAAAATAGCAATTTAATTTTTAGTAGGTATTCTCATGTCCTTTTTTATATTAACTTAGGTAAAGGCATGTATATACATAATTCACAACTCTCCCTCCTCCGAGACGTATCCCAACATTAAAAGTTCAATCTTTGCATAAAGAATAGTAAATGGTCTTATCAACATCTGACAAAGATTTCCTCAATGATTACCATCCACAGAAAAAGCTTTTTAACCTATCGTAAGCTTTCAATCCACAGAAGTTACACATAGAGATAGGTACTATGACAGATTATGTACAATGTACCTACAATCCACTCGTGCAAAAACGTAAACTTCAAAACAATCCCGCATTATATACCTACATTAAAGAGCAGCATGGAACTGTGCCGCTATATTATTATTTGGAGGCAAAACCTTGATTGTGGTGTCCTGTTTTTGACAGTTTTCATTCGAACCTTAAACCGAACGGTACTCTGGTTATGGTGAAAAATCCTTGTGTTATTTCCCAAAAGATAGAAAGATATACGTAATTTTGCCGCGTAGCTAGATGCTTTTTCTGGTTTCGATACATTTTTTTTGTCAAAATCCAATATTAGGAAAATTGTTTATTTCCAAGTCATTTAATGACATTACAATGTTTTCTATAAATATTTCAAATTTTTTGTATAAATAACGGTTTCAAAGATACTCAAGAAGCCATACCGCTTGGTGCACGTGATGAGCAATAAATTAATCGAAATTGAATTTTAAGAATGATAATTTCTTTTTGTGGGTTTTAATTAAACTTTCATAGTTTTTGTGTGTGTTTACAAAAAGAAAAGGTGAAATATTGAAATCACAAAAGATTTGAGTGCATACCCTTCCTTCTATTTCAACCTTGAGGTTGAAAATATTTCAATTATTGGCGTTCTTGTGCGATTTTCGAGGTTTCAAAAAAATTTAAAAATTTTCTTTTCTTTGTTCAATACTTATATGCCCTGACCTAGTGCAGTGCTAAATAAATTAATTAAACTTAAAAGATATTTATGAACATTTCATTCTTGAATAAACAAAGAGATGTTTTCGTCTTCCCTGAAACAACAAAGGCTTTGGCGAATATAGTTGCAACAGCCAGTCGAAGCAGTGTGGAGAGATAAGAAATATATTTCGTGGTCGTACCTATATGAATTCATGGATAAATAAATTACATTCACCATCATTAAATAACAATTTCTGTGAGCAAAAAAAAATAAAAAAATAAATAAACACAACAAAATGAGGTTTGTATAAAAATAATAAGAAATAAAACACACACCATTCCGCGAAAAACGGATAGGCAAATGCACAATATTCCAATACTTACTTCTTCTATCTTAAGCAAACAAGGATTTGACTCTGCAGTGTTTTGTTGAATTGGAGTTTCACACTGGGATTTTATGGGATTTTATAATGAAAATAATAGCACACCTATCCGAGGAGAGGGAACTTAAATATTATGCGCCTCATTAGATAAACCCTCCCTGGGTGATGAAGTTTGTGTGTCACCTTTTAACCTTTTTGTGGGGAAAGATAATATTTTTTATTTGCTCTCTCTTTTGTTATTGTTGAAGTTCATTTCCGGTAATAGCAGAGGGTCTTATTAGATATTTGCGTGTTTATACCTTTCTTTGTTTTGTTTCTATAAAATTTTACTGTTGAAACACGCATTTAGTTTAAGTAATTTAAGTTTATTAAAAACAGAGGGAGTCTTTTTTTTAACAATTTCAATCTGTACGTTTGTGGCAGAGGGTTCTCTTGTTGGCCTTGCGGGTGTGCTTTGTTATAGAGGCACTTTACCACATCATAAAACTTTTCCTGATGATAGTATCTTTAGTCCTGTTTGTGTTTTTAATAAGTTTTAAATTTGAACAAACCATATAACCATTTTTATTATCTAAAAGAAACCATAGAAAAACAAAGGATAAACACCCACCGCACGAATGAGGAGAGAATTTTTATAGGCATGTGTGTGAGAACTTTTTTGCGAAATTTCATTCCAGATTATATGCAAGTGTAACAAAAAAAAAAAACAAGTATATCCTTCCTCGTATAAATTGTTAAATGATCAAACACACCATGGTACCTATTATTTAAGTGTGGTTTTTATAAGCTTCGTTTTTTTTTGTTGTTGTTGGGGTTTTATGGTTTTGTATAGAACTTTTGGGTATCACCTATTATTGTGGTTAGGTTTAATTTAGCCTTAGGATTTCTAAAGAGAGTGGTTTTATAGCATTTGGATTCAAATTGATGCTGATGATGCTCATAGGCACGTTGTTATTACTTTCTGTGGAAAAAACCCTGTTTTAACATCAGGTGTGGGTCCTGAAGAATCGAAAAAAATACATTAGAAAAGTTTTTTTTCTCATGTTGGTTGGTTTTTGGCTACTTTTCTTGCTTGAAGGGATAAGTAGAATCTTGCTATGAATAATAAAGTTTCATTTTATTAAGAAAAAGTAATTCTTTAGCTATATGTAGTACCTACATACTTACTTTACCTGTAAGGAAAAATCACTTATTATACAAAACGCGTTTACGAAAAGTCTTAGCCACTTTTAAAAATAAATAAAAGCAGTGATTGACTTTGAATAGTTAATTTATTTATCTTTTTCTTGTTTATTTTTTTGTTTGTTTTTTTTTTGTTTACCTAAAGAAAGCTGATGCATACTTAACAAGTTAAGCATCCTCATTTTCACAACAATTAAACTTTCACCTCTGGGTTTTCATGTTTTCTTTTATGTGGATTATGATGGCTTTGAAGTGGATGATGTTTCATTCAGTATCTATAGATGGATTTCAAAATTTAATTTTTTGACGAGTGGAAATGATTAGTTTTGTCAGATTAAACAAGAATTTATATAGATTTAAGTGAGATGGTAAGGTGTATGGATTTAACTTGTTTAAAATGTTCGCTTTATTTAGGTATAATATCTACCGATGGGTGAAATTTATTTTAGCATTGGATAATGCAAATACATACATACATGATAGAAAGATAGGTAGTTATTAAAAAGTAACTATTTGGCATAATTTCGATTTTCAAAAAGAAACGTTGTGCTGTATTGTGCTGAACTTACTCTGCCATTTGTATATGTATGTACAGCTGCGCTCAAAATAATATTAGTACTCCTTACCAAAAAATCCAACTTGAAAAAAAGTTGACCCCTTAATTTTTAACAAATTAATACCCATGTGACTTTCAAATTGGTGTTATTAAGCTTTTATTTTCGAAAAAAGAAAAAATTTCAAAAAAATTATTTGATCCAATATTTTCAAATTTATTGAATAACTTTTGAAACACAAGGGTCAAAAAAAAAGAAGTGCGAATATAATACACCTTTAAATAACACAAAAAAGCAAAGGTAGTGCAACATTTTTCACATCAACTCTCTTTGCCTGGAATGATTGTTTCGCATGTTTACTAGGAGGCTTTGGGTCATTTGTCTCACTGAAAGACCCATTTCAGTGGCATTTCATCTTAAGCATACTGTAAAATAATAGAACGTCTTTATTGTTGAATGGATGTTTATTGACTGATTCCAGTTAAATCTAAATTAAAAACTACTCCTCCATATACATATTTGTGGAGTCATCAAATAAAATAAAGCTTGAGATTAGGTGTAGTATGCTGATGTGCACATTGTTGCACATCGCGACGGCGACGCATCAAGTGACGAGAAATATTCTTCACCAGATACGAACGACTACCGTGGGACAAGGAATGCACACATAAACATACTACACCTCCCTTTTTACTAAGAATGATCTCGTTATTGTTATTGTTTTTTTTTTTTTTTTTTTTTTTGTTTAGAGATCATTCTCAAATGTTTCTATTAATGCCATTTAATATATGTTTCCAATTATGATTTTAAGATACTATTACAATGTTTTTGACAGTAAGTTTTGTGTTTTAAACTTTATTATTGAATACTTATTTATAATAAATGAAACAAAAGATTACAACAAAAATCATGTGATTACGTCCTAAATGTTTTAATACTAAACGTGTTACTTACTAAATGGATCCATCTTACGAGCTAAAATTTTTTAATCTGTCTCTGTGCACAGTTTGTGTTTTCTTCTTCGAATTGTCTTCTATTTTAACATTATTATTTTTCCTAAGTTCTACTACAGTAAAAGGTCCTAAATATCTATTTTCTAATTTATGCCCTGTTTCATTTTTTAGAAGTACTTGGTCACCTACTTGTAGTTGTATTTCTCTTCTTTGTTTGTCATAGTATTCTTTTTGTTTTAATTTGGCTCTCTCGAGCATAGATCTAGCTCTTTTATATGCAATTTCTAATCTATATCTTACCTCTTTTGAATAATCGTCAACGTTATAAAGTGGTAATATCTCGTTTATTGTGTTAAAGATTTGAAATCCATTAGGAATTCTGCCAAAGACTAATTCATAAGGACAATATTTATGTACTACTGAAGGCGTTGTATTAAAACAGTACGTAAAGTACTTTAGCCATATATCCCAGTCACTCTTGTCTGTAGATATATATGAGCGTATATACTCATTAAAAGTACGGTGGCTTCGCTCAACAGTCCCAAGGGTTTGGTGATGATAAGCTGTGGATGTAATATTATCTATTTTAAGATATTTACATAAGTCATTTATAATCGAATTTTTATATTCAGTACCCATGTCCGTAATGAACGTCTTCATTGGACCGTAGGTTAAAATATGCGTTTCGAATATTGCCTTTGCTACTGTTTTTGAATTTTATTTGGTATTGGTATAGTTACGAGATATTTGGTAAGGTCACATATAAGTGTGACAGCATACTCATTTCCGGTTTCTGATTTCGGAAATGGACCGATGGTATCCACCAAAACAATGTAAAAAGCTGACATTGGTGTCGGTGTTACTGTCATTTGTGTCTTAGTATTTTGTAAAGTTTTTGCCAGTTGGCATTGTTTACATGCTTTAATATATTTTGCTATATCTTTTGTCATTTTCTTCCAATAAAAATGTCTTTTAATTTTTCCGTACGTACGTGTAATGCCTGTATGACCTCCTTCCGCGAGGTCGTCATGGTATCTGGACAGTATAGATTCAATTTCGTTTTGATCGTTTATGATGGTTACCTTTGGTAGTAGCGCTACTTTTATTTTTTTCAATACTTTATTACCCATTTCTTTAAATAATTGTGGTGAAACAAATTCGAATATTTGTTCA
The DNA here is from genome assembly GCA_963921185.1 of Dasysyrphus tricinctus. Lineage (NCBI taxonomy): Eukaryota > Metazoa > Arthropoda > Insecta > Diptera > Syrphidae > Dasysyrphus > Dasysyrphus tricinctus. The sequence goes on along the minus strand of OY992530.1, from coordinate 240,875,340 downwards.
CTAGGTACCATTTGGAGTTGGTTGATTTTAAGTACACCGGCCTCTTTTTCAAGCCTTTGGAAGAATATGTTTAGGTCAAATTTTCCATTAATGTATAGGTCATCAACTTTTATTCGTGTTAAAACTGTTTTTCCTTGCTTCCAAAAGCATTTATTGGAAGAGAATTTTAATTTTACGAGTTTTTTAACGTCATTATAATTAATGACTTCATAAACGTTGGGTTTATCATTATTTTTTAATTTATTCAATTTAAATAAATCTTTACCTGCGCAGGTCTGCATATTTTGTTGAGTTACTGATCGAGTTGTCACTTTATAAATTATATTTATTTTTGCATTTTGCTCTTTAAGTTCATCGATAGTTATACGAGAGAGAGCGTCAGCTACTTGATTTTGTTTCCCCTTGAGATATTCGACAGTAAAATCATATTCTTCTAAATCTAATCTCATTCTGGTTAATTTTGAGCTTGGATTTTTCATCGAGAATAAATATGATAATGGCCTATGGTCCGATTTGACCAGAAAATGATTTCCATAGATATATGGTCTAAAATGAAGTATTGCCCAATGTATTGCTGTGAGCTCTTGTTCAGTTGTTGATTTATTACTTTCTCCCTTGGTAAAAGTTTTTGAAGCGAATGCAACAGGAAGTTGTATGCCATCATACTGTTGACTGAGTACTGCACCACATGCATGTTTACTAGCATCGGTGGTAATGCAAAACTCTTTTTCAAAATCGGGATATTGTAATAATGTGGGGCTCATTAGTTTTTTTTTCAGATAGTTGAATGCTTCGTTGCATTCATCTGTCCATTTAAATGGAAAATTCTTTTTGCAAAGTTGCGTTATATGCCGTGAATAGTTTGAGAAGTTTTTGATAAATCTTCTGTAGTAGTTGCAAAATGCAACAAATCTCCTAGCGCTATCTGCATCTGTGGGTACGGGATAGTTTTGTATAACTTCGTATTTTTTATCATCTGGTAATATACCTTTATCTGTGCACTTATGCCCAAGATAAGTGACTTCATGCATGAAAAATGAGCACTTTTCAGGGTGTAATTTAAGGTTATATTTTCGACATATTTTATTTAGCATGTGCTTTTCAGAACATCCTATTACAACCAAGTCATCCATATATAGAAAAGCTTGTGTTGGCTCTAGGCCAGAAAATGCAAGAGTCATCATTCGCTGAAAAGAATTTGGGGCTATTTTGAGTCCGTAAGGAAGGCGTCTAAAACGATACGAACCATCGTTTGTTGAGAACGATGTAATATTTCTTGACTTTTCATCAAGTTCAATCTGGTGAAATCCAGACATTAAGTCGAGACAAGAGAAGTATTTTGCTCGACCTAATTGATCGAGGATATCATCTATTCTCGGAAGCGGGAATTTATCCGCGAGTACTTTTTTATTAATTTGGCGGTAGTCTACTACTAAACGCCACCGCTTTTTGTTCGAATTAGGCAGTGCTTTCTTAGGGACTAAAAGTAGTGGGCTGTTATACTCTGAAATTGATGGTTCCACTATACCATCAGAAACTAACTTCTTGACCTGTATATCTATTTCTGTCTTGTGTGTATGGGGAATTCTATAATTTTTAATGTATACGGGTTCTTTATCTTTGAGTCTTATTTTTTGTTTATAAAAATTATTTGTTGTGATAGTTTCGGTCTCTAATCCGAATACATCACTATAATCAGTGCATAATTTGTTCAATTCCTCTTTAAATTGATCAGGAAAATTTGCATTTAATTTTGAAAGAATTTCATTAGTTCTGTTATTTTGATTTTGCGAAAAATTGACAATATTGTAATTCGTAAGACTTTTCCGTTTCAATATTGTTTACATTGAAAGATTTATTATCTGTAGTGGTATTTATAATGCGAATATACGCATTTTTACTATTAACTATAGTGCTAGCTATTAAAATTCCTGGTTGTGGCTCTTGGTTAACAACCAGTACTTCATTCTCGTTTGATTTAATATGGACACGCCTGATTACTTCAGATCGTGCTGGCAATATTATACTATTATTTGGGTATACTATAGGAACTTGAATGCTAGTGTGAAAATTTGTAGGTCTTAGTATGAACAAACTATCTTCTTTGGTGAAGTCTAACACACAATTATATCTTTTTATAAAGTCCATGCCTAGTATTCCATCACAGGGTATTGGAAAATTATTAGCTACCACGTGAAATTTATGAGGTACCAAAAAATTATCTATTCTAAGATCCAATTGTATTGATCCTAGTGATTGTATACTACCTTGACCTATGCCACTAATAGTTGTAGTGTTGAATGTATTTAAGGAGTTATATTCATTATTGATTTGTTTTAATAATGATATATCTGCACCTGTGTCAACTAAGAGAGTTAAAAGATTATTTGAATTGTTGTTGTATACGTTTACAAATATGTTAAAACTCAAATTAAGATTGTATACTTTATTATTTAGAGTTTTTAATTTCCCAAGGGGAGATTCAAGTTTTCCGAATCTTGACCTTCTTGTGCAGTGACACGCACATTTTGTGATCGGTTACTATTATTACCTCTGTTGTTTTGTCCATTTCGTCTATAATTGTAGTTTGGTCTGTTGTAATAATTGCGACTGAAATTTCCACGACTTCCTCGAGCAAAATTGCCACGATAGCTTCCACGGAAATTTCCACGAGGCTGCCCATTATATGGACGTTTATAGAACAATACCTTATCGGCTTGTCCAGCAGTGTTGCCCCCCTACTACAGTTGTAGTGTTTTTACTACATTTTATTTTCCAAAAAAGTCACTACGTACAATCTTAAAATATTCACAAAACACTACAATCTTAGAATTTCAGAAAATATTAAATCTTATCAAAAAAATTGATTATAGTTCTGTTCGCATACTTCCCAAAACTACGAATTTCTACGAATCACACCCAAAGTTCTGTCAAAGTTCATATATAAAAAAAATGTTTACTAAAATTCGTAGAGATTCGTAGTTTGCGGAAGCATGATTGTTTGAAATAAAATATCTACGTAAGAATTATTGAAAATTGGGGGGAAAAGTTAAATTATGATTTGATTTGAAAATCGCAAAAAACAGTGAATTCCCCTTCGCACCGCTAAAACACTAAAACCGAATGTTTTTTTTTTAGATTATAAACGATGTCAAACCCATTTTATATTTAAACACTTTCATTAAAGTTAAAATCGTCAAATCCTGATTTAAACTTTTAAGTATAACACTAGCTTGTATGACATCTGTCACATTTTTTCTCAGGAACTATCAATGATTTAGGTGAGTTTAACTTGTTAAAAAATGGCTTTAACGTTCGTTTATAGTTAAGGAAAAGTAAGAGAGCTGCATCAAAGTTAAAAATTATTAATTAGTGTCACGTTTATGTCCTTAAAATAGGGTGTTTATAATTTTGCGCCACTAATTCTAAAGAAAAGATAAAAATTTGCAATATCTATCCTAATTTTGAAGTGATTTTATAGTTACATTGTTTATAAAAGTAAACATTTTGAATTATTTGATAAGTAATTTTTATTAAAATTTCTAAAATCCGATAGGTTTAAATAATTCAGTTAGTGCATTTTTTACGTTTTCAAGTACCTAAACAAAATCAGCCACGCTCACGCTACATTTTCAACCAGTTGGGGGGGCAACACTGTTGTCCAGTAGCTTTTGTACAACTACTTACAAACTTGGAGACGGCTTCGTTCATATTTGCGAATTGTCCCGCCTCCATTATTAATTTTACTTTTTCAATTGAGCAGTTTTGGGTCATAGCATTAACTGCTTGCTCTGTTGAATATTTATCAGCTTGGTCTGTGGTAAGATCATCTGATATATAGGCATTTTGAAGTGATTTCGTGAGCTGTTCAATCTCTTTAGTGTATTGGTTGGCTGTTTTATTTCGCTGTTGAATGTTATTCAGCTTAGCTACCAATACTTGGACTGACTCGCCCTTCACTGAACCCTTAATTTTATCTCTTATAGCGGCTAGTGTCGACTCGTTTGATATAAGATTTCTAGCTGTCCCTTTTAATTTGGTTTTGACCAAAGAGACGGCTACCGCGTCATGCTCACCTTTAAATTGATCGATTAAATCTAATGCGTCAATGAAACTTTGTAAGTTTTCGGCAGAGCCGTCAAAATCTGGTATGATTTTGGATGCCGTACTTAAAAACTCTACATTACTCTGAGCCATGTTTATTGTTTTCGTAAATGTCGGAGATTCTGCACCTGATTCTTCTTCAAAACCTATGTTTTCTTCAGAACTATGAAATTCTTGCGCTACTCTTAAATTTCTAAGTCTTAGTAGTTTTGCTATCTTTTGTTTATATCCCTTTATTATTATTCTTGACGCTAACTGTTCTTTTACCTTAAAATTGTTTTTATATTTTTCAATCAAATTTCTTGCTGCCTTATAACTTTCTAACAGAAACGTGTTGTTTTCTATAAACCGATTTATAGGATTTATCAAATTGTTCTTTATATACTTTTAGTTTTTTAAGGATATCTGCCCAAGAATCCATTTAGTGTACATACAATTGTATCTCAAAATTGTTTTTGTATTACTTTAGGTAAATATTAACGAATACATCTCTGCAAATAACTGACTTTAAATTTTTTCTTATGTGTTTTATATAATTTAATAATAAAATTTGCAATAGTACCTACTGTTATGATAGACAACATTAATTTAACAATTTCTATATGCGGCATTTTTTTTTTTTTTTTTTATATTGTTTGTTCACTTTGTATTTAACACTTGTATCATATTTTGTTTTTTTGTTTTTTTTTTTTTTTTAATGTTTTCTGTTGCTAATATATTTGTATATATACTAATCTTGCTTTGTTTTGTTTGTATTTAATAACAACAATTTATCTTAAAATAATTAATATAAAAATTATAAAACAATAAAATTATTTAAATACTTAGCATTGTATTGTTGCTGCATGTTGATGAATTTCTGCTTCTTTTGATGAATGGTTACTGCTTCTTGATAAATTGTTACTGCTTCTTGAGAAATTGCCACTGCTACTTGAATGATGAGATGAAATTACGAGTGTTTATTTAAAACTGTGCATAAGAGGATGTCTTGTCAAATATTTTTTTTTTTTTTTTTTTTAGTTTCTTTTTATTATGAGTGTTTATTTAAATTTGTGCAAGAGATGCGGCTCTTGTCAGATATTGTTTTTTAAGGGTCTTTTTACGCCAAGAGTATATTTTTATCACCAAATGACATACCAGTAGTATGATAATTAAAATAAAATATTTGTCATAACTATAACTTTCATTAGGGGACTGCACTTCGTTTATCACGTTGGCTATTGGTTTTTCTAGTTTTGATTCTTGTTTGCCCATTTTTTGTAATTTATATCACTGTCACGGTCGCCATGTAAAATAATAGAACGTCTTTATTGTTGAATGGATGTTTATTGACTGATTCCAGTTAAATCTAAATTAAAAACTACTCCTCCATATACATATTTGTGGAGTCATCAAATAAAATAAAGCTTGAGATTAGGTGTAGTATGCTGATGTGCACATTGTTGCACATCGCGACGGCGACGCATCAAGTGACGAGAAATATTCGTCACCAGATACGAACGACTACCGTGGGACAAAGAATGCACACATAAACATACTACAATACGGTAGCTTTACTTCCAGTATGATCTTAACACAGATTTGCAAATCCATGATGCCTTCAAATCGGTTTGTTGGAAAAACACCATATAGAAGGAAAAACATGTCCAAACCATTATGCTGGGTCCTCTGTGTTTAATTGATTTGGCTTTGAAACGTGGATTGAATTCTGTGTTTGGTGGCCTTGGTACATAATGACAAGGTCCATTTCCACCATATAAAACAATCTTGGACTCGTCTGACCACAGAATATTCCTCCAATTTTATGGGGGCCAACCAAAGTGGTTCTTTCGCGAATTTCAATCTTTTTGCTACATTGTTTGTTTATGGTACCTTTTTAGGGTTGTGGGCTGCTTGCGCATGTTCTCGTAAACTTCTACGGACCGTTTCATTACTGGCATCAACACAAAATTTGCCTTTAACTTCAGAATCTGGTGTAAATGGATTTATTTTGAAATATCCGCAATGACTCGTTTTATCAACTTGGGTGGCAATAGCGGCTTCCGCCCGCCATTTTCTGACTTTGGAAATTAAATACTGGCTTTTCTTTTCATTTTTCATTCGACTAGGCATTGAAACTGCGCACAAGATTTGCCTTCCGATATCAGTCTTCTAATTAGGGCACGTTATTCCGGTGTGCTGTGCTCGCCTGTTCCCATTGCTGGCAAAAATATGACCAATTTTTTAACAAAAACTATGAAGATGTAGTGGATAAACAAAAACCAACGTTTTTTGAAATGTTCAATTTTAGAAATAAGGGAGAAAAATAATATTTCTTCACATAAACCGTTGCACTACTATTATTTTCACCGGCAGAATTCGTAGCTTTGATTAATAACCTATTACCGTTGCAAAAAAAAAATGTTTGTGTACCCGCTCATTAACAAAATATTATTAAGTCAAAATGCAACAGTTTGTAACTATCAACGCAATATAAAATTTACAAAACTGAAGTTATGCTATTCTTTTACTTGTACTACTATTATTTTGACCGCAACTGTGCATTACACATTAGGGTGGTTGTTATAGTGTTTTTTTTTTAGTTTTAATATTTGGATGGACCTAAATCAGCTCTAAATAAAGAAAACTAAATTCTCTTATTTTTTTCAGATTTGTATTTTCACCCCTATAGTCGCTGTAGGGGTAAACAAAATTTCCTATGGATATTCGCGTAAAATCTGCCAAAAAATTCAGACCATGTAGGTGAGAAGTAGACAAGAAAAACATCCTGCTGGAGGGGGGTAATATCTCCCACCGCTTGGACGGGAGGGGCAATTAAATAAAATAATTGCATAAAATAGAAAAAATTAGTTAAAAAACAACGGCAACACTTGCAGTAATGCTATAGGGGATGAAAATATAAAATCTCAAAAAATTAAGGAATTTTTTTTTTCTTCATTTAGAGCCCATTTGGGCCCATCCGGGATGTCCTTTTTTTTTAACGACCACCCTAATGTACATTTTACATAATTTTTTTAATTTAAGGTAATTAAAAAAAAACTGTGTGCAAATTTTTTATCGAAATCGGTTTTCGTTAACACGTGCGGGCAAGCAAGCACAAATTTCTCATAAAAAAAGTGGATGGAAAATCTTGAAACTTGCTTCCTGTATTAGGTACCATAAGGAGTATACAAAATAATTATTTGCAATTTTTTAAAACAATATTTACCCCGTTAAAAACAACAGTTAATATAGTTGTTTTTGGGCATTTGTTGTTAACGGCATAAATATTGTAAGAAAAAATTGAAATAATTTTTTTTTGTATATTCCTCATAGTACTTAATATAAATCTGTTGTTATTTGCTCACTATCTCAATGCAACTAAACATTTTAATCATTAATGTTAAGTACAAAAATTACGCATTGTGTGGTGAGCAGGTGAGATTTTTAGGAAGAACAAAACAAAAATAGCTACATTAGTTTCATTTCAGATGGAAAATTCTAAAATTAAGGAATTATTTCCTACGTTTGCCATTACTGAAGTTTAATTATAATTGGGTTGTGAAACACAAAACTGAACAGTTTGAACACTATCTAGGTCTAATACATATAGCAAAACGAAAATATTTAGAAAAGAGAAAAAACAATACCTACCTATAACCAGGGGTGGATTAAGCTATGTATTTTGCCACCATGGGCCAATTTTTTTTTTTTTAATTTGCACCCCCTGCTCCACTTTTCGTAGAGATATATTTGTTTCATGAATTTACCGATTCGTTTCAAACAGTTTCCTTTTTCAATTTCCTTCACAATTGTCACAGCTGAAATAAAATAAACAAATCAAAAACCACATTTCCAAACTGACCGCTGAAAAATGTTTTGGTATTTGTACAGGGAGAGGTAAATCTGCCGAAAAATTAAGATCTGCAAGATTAATTTAAATCAAAGAATAAATCAATTTTTTCGACCAATGGAATAGACTCTGGACCTTTGGCACCTCATATGAGGGAAATTTGATAAAATAAGATGCCATCTAATTGGTCAGTAATTGGTCAGAAAAGGTCCAGTGGTCTCAGAAATTGTCAGCCCTAGATAACTTGTAAAATAGGCTTAAACTTTCTCAAGGTCGCTAGATCTCTATATAATAGGTCAGCTATAGTTTCAGTAATTGGTCAGGTATAGATTTTTTTTAATGAATTTTTTAAAATTTCAAGGTCATAGCGATTTTTGGCACTTTATTTATGGGAAATTTGCAAAAATTTAATACCATCAGAAAAACCCTGAGAATTATATAAAAGGTGTCAGCTAGTTTTAGTAATTGGTAATTCATAGTTTTTTTTTAATGAATATTTAAATTATTGTTCAAGGTCACGCACGATTTTTGGCACCTCATTTATGGGGAATTTGCTAAAAATTAATACCAACCGAAGGCCCTAAACTCTTTATAAAAGTTCTGCAAGTTTAAGTAACTGGTCAGCTATAGATTCTTTCTTACGATTTTTTAAAGCATTTTTTCTCAAGGTCACGAAATCGCTCACTACCTAGAAACAAAAAACTTAAAAAAAATCGTATAGAAGAATCTATAGCTGACCAATTACTGAAACCAGCTGACCTTTTATATACCTATGTAGATCTTACATGCTGGCTCCACCTGCCATGAACGATGCCAAAACTATGAACATGTCTAATAAAAATCCAATGGAGCCTGAAAAATCGATGTCTTGTCGACGACATGTCGAAGAAAACCAACTTTTGAACATGACATGAACGCTGTTCAAAGCTTGCCATGAAATTTGACGTTTCACGTGCGTGTGAGTTTTTTTCAGGTTTTCCTTGTATCTAGAGGTAGCTTGATATTAAAAAAGGTCTTTCTATTGTTATCTGGAGTCTAAAGGGCGTGTATTATTGCAAAAGATAGAAGTAGGGGTGAGAGGGAAATGAAACGACATGACATGAACTGCCCAGCAAGAAAAAATCTGCTGATTGTTGATTGGATTGTGGTTGTGATGTTGGGCATCTGTATGTCCTGTGGAGTCGGGGTGTTAGGGCCTCTCGGGTGGTTTAATTTTTTGCAAATTTCCTATAAATGAGGTGCCAAAAATCGCGCGTGACCTTGAGCGATCTTGAGAAAGTTTAAGCCTTGATTACAAGTTATCTGGGACCAGTTAGCCTTTTCTGACCAATAAGTTGGCATTTTTTTCTATCAAATTTCCCCCATATGAGGTGCCAAAGGCCCAGAGCCGTTTAAGTGTTAGATAAATTTAAACAAAAAATTATCTGCTTCAATATTCGCAAAGCTCATTTATTTGTTTGTCTCGTGGCCGTTAGTCAGACTATCGGTTGTTCGGTTCTTGGTGCAAAGGATTCATTAGCAAAAGAGGGCTTCCATTCTACAATATGGTGACCTATTTTAAAGCAGCAGCAGTCACTCTCCATCAAAAAGCACGTTTATTTTCATCGTAATTGCTAAATAACAACTAATTTAACGTTTTAAAGTAATTTTTTTGTTCGACACGGAAGAAGATGGATATTATCAATCAAATAAAGTTTGGGTCTTAACGGTTTTCAATAATATGTGGAAATTACAAGCTACCTGAAACTTGTGCAAATAGTACATGTAATCGATAGTACATAATTTGTAGTATTTGTGACTATTATGAAACAGCATTATTGTACTACAAATGAAAATGTCCTTGTCCTTTTGATTCTACTACTTGTAGTTTGTACTTTTCTGCAGCTTCTTTATGAAACAAAATTGAACCAAGTACTATAACTACAAGACTAATAGTATTGCCTTGTACTTTATTATAAAACAGGGCCCGATAGTATTTACCTATAAAAATCTACAAGATGTCATCATTATTTTTTTTTATTTATTTAGTGGACCTTTACCGTCTTTCCCTTTAGATACGGTGACCATAATTTTTCAGGTGCAAAAAAGAGGACAACTTTTTAAAAACGTACTGAAATTTAAGAATGAAATAATTTTTTTAAAGCTTAAACTGCAAAACCAGAACTCATATTTCATATATGATAAACCCAACCCAAAATATGTGCACTTTAATACAGACTCTTTGATAAAAACAGAGTTATTATTGATTGTACTAGATTCACGTTAAGATAGAGAACTTAACGTTAATAGATTAGCAGTTTATATTTGTATTATTATCTATAAAATTTATACATATTATTAAACTACCTTACTTTTGATCAGCATTTGCTAAACTGTGAACTGAAAGACATCCGATCACGTTTTATAACTAGGGCTAAAACTTTGTTTAATTCTTGTACTTTTCTTTAGTAATGTTTTTTCTTAAGAAAATTTAATAATCTGCACATCCGAAGTCTTAATTTATTGCACTTTGCTATTGACATTGCCTCCAGTTTGTCAACTTTTAATTGTGATTTCTCGGGTATCCAAAATTGTTTGGAATTTGAAAACACTCTTTTCGGTCAGGGCACTTCAAGCGAGAAATAATAGCGACAATTTTACTGGCTAGAATAAATTTTTACATGTTCTTTAAAAAATTTTTTTATCTGGTAACCAATTTTCCATTTTTTTATTTCTTCTTCAACTAACCTAACCAAATAATTCGTCATTATTGATTTCTAGATCTTTTCCAAATTATAGTACCTACATTGAAAAAGCGTTTTGATTCAAGCCAGTGCTGTCATTAAGTTGTTTAATAGGCTAAGTGATGAAAAGAGAAGATACTTGATTTGGTTTCAATCTTACAAAAATGGGTTGAGATAAAATGAGGACAATTGAGGTCGTGAGAGCCATAGTGGCCTAACTGCAATTTTATCGAAATTGAGTTTATTACGAAAATTGAATCTGTATTTATTAAACAATATTCCTGCATTTAAATTTTTTGAATTGACGGCTCCATGCCATAGTTTTAGAATTTTTTGCACTAAGAGGCCAACCACAAAAAAAAATAAAAGCTTGATTTCCATAAGGATTCAAAACTCATGTTCTGAATTTAGTGCAAATTCACTTCCACAACAGTCGATACTCAATCCTGTTTTAACTTGCGATGTATGTACTATAAGGCAAGTTTTGGATTTGTGCAACAAAAAAAATTGAGATAACAATCAAACATGATATTACGATGATAGAGAACACCAAAAAAGTGGGTGGCACAATTCTGTCTGTCTGTTCGTCTACAGCCTAAATGGATCGGTCGATTTTCTTCAAACTTAGTACATAGTGGTGTTTGATGACTATGCCCACACGTTTTTTTCATTTTTTTAGAACCAAAAATAACGGTACCTGGCATACAAATTTTTTTCAGCAATTTTACTAAATCGTATTTTTCTCAAAAACGGCTAGACAACTTAAAAAAAAAAAAATTCAATAAATTTATTCAAGTAAAGGCTTCCTTTTGGTGGAAAACCATTTTTCAAAAATGGTTATTAATGGCACCTCTCTAAAAACATTTTTTTAATTTTTGATTTTCTTCTTCTTTTTTTGGAAAATCAAATATTACGAAAATGAAATAATCGATTTTTTTAAAACTCGATATTTAAGAGTTTTTTAGTACTCTCTAAAATATTTGTAGAAAAAAATGTACATTTATGAAAAAATAACGGAACCTTTCATACAAAAGTTAAAAAACGGCAAAGGAAAATATTTTTTTATTTAAAAACGACTACTACGATTTTGATTAAACTTTTTTCATATATGTACATACTAAAATTAGTGCGATCTACTAAAAAAAATTTTAAAATTTTACACTTAGCAAGAACGTTTTTTTTTTTGAATTTTCTCATTTTCGGCTAAATGGATTTAGATATTTTTTTTTATATGCATAGATTTCAGATAAGATCAAATAATATTGCATATCAAAATTTTCAAAAAAAAAGTTTCAATTTTTTTTTTTGAAAATTCGATATCTCAAAAATGGGTTGACAATTTTTTGTTTGATTTTGCTTTTATCTGCACATAAATATTTATATAGGTACCTTACATTTGCTTTCAAAAAATTGTCCCTAAAAATATTTTAAGAATTTTATGCAACATGAATTTGTTAAAAAACCGCTCCAACGATTTTAAACATTTTTTTTATATAATCATATTCAATCAAGACTTATAATGGCATTCTTTTTTTTCGCCTCAAATTGTCAAAGGAAATGTTTTTAATAGTTTAATTTCATGCTTCTCTACCTTTTTCACTCATAATTTCCATGTTTTTATATACAATTTTCTCAAGCCTGCAGTGTCTGGAACATAAGAGCAAGTACGTGCGACCCAGTCCTGCAATGTATTTTTTTTTATACAGATGCTTCTAAGAAATATCAAAATTAGAAAAAAAAGTTTTTGAATTGAAAAAAAAAACAATTTTATTTCTTTTTTTTTTTGAAAATCAAATCTTTTGAATCCGACCTTTTCGAAACTCGGCACTTAAGAGTTGTTTTAACTCTTTGTAATATATAATAATATATAAAAATAACGGCACGTTTCATACAAAATTAAAACAAACGTTAAAGGAAATATTTGTTTCTGAAAGACAGCTCCTACGATTTTGGTAAATCCTTTTCCGTATGCTAAAATAAGTGCAATATTCCACCAAACATTAAAAGAATTTAAACCTTTTTCACCTCAAACTGTCAAAGGAGTTATTTTAGCTAATTTAAATACATATCGGATTTCTTACTTTTAAATATTTTTCTCTCATAACTTCCATTCATTACAATTTAACAGCCTTATTTATTAGATTTTTAGGCAGTTGACTAGTAAGACAGCTCTCTTAAAAGTCCTTAATATTTGGAAATATGCATTATTCAAAGAAAAAAATATCAATAAGTTAGACAAATCTTTGACAACCATGAGTGTGTGAAGTTAGCCCCCCTTTTTTAGAATTTATTATTTTTGAAAGTTGTTCCAGATTGTTCCCGATTTGTTCCACATTGTTCCAAATTTATTTTGAAAAATATTCAAAAATGGGGGTCTTAGACCCGAAAAACCGTTTTTGATCTAGCCCCCTTTTTTGCGAAAATCAAAATTTTGAAATTTGTTCCAGATTTGTCTAGTTGTTCTGAACATTGTTCCGAGTTTTTGGACCACTATGTTCAAAATTTCAAAAGTTATGGCCAAAATTCCAATTTTTTTTTTAAATTCTTACTTTTTAATTTTTTTTTCGAATTAAGAAAAGTGTTCTAAACATTGTTCCAAAAAATTGAAGCTGTAGAGTGTATATCTAAAAAGATATAGCCCTTCAAACTTTTTTCAAAAATTCATATAACTCCCCAAAATTTTTTTTTTTTTTTTTGTATTTTAAATTTTTCATATTTAATAATATGCACATGTGTTGAGAAATTATGGTGCTCTTTCAGTAAATAAATCAAGTTAAGACCGAGCTTTAAAAAATAATCTTCGAGTTTTTGAATTTTATAAAATTTTTATTTACAAAATTCAAAAATCCAAAAGTTGTTCCAAGTGAAACTCTGTTTTTTCTACCACATACCAAAATTTCATGCAAATCTATGCTTAATAAGTAAAGGCATAATCTAACTAAAACGATTTTATCACTTTTTTCATTCCCCACGGACCCCCCCTCACAATTTCAAAAATTTTAAATTTAAAATGATTATTCGAGCGGTTTAAATTCCTGGGTCCATGAAATATATTTTAAATATTAAAATTTAAGAAAATAAAATTTAAAAAAATCCTTTAAATAGACATTTACCTTCATCTTTTTGTTCGAAAAATTTCATTTACAAATATCAGTAAACAAAGAATTTAGAGCTTAAAAACACTATTTACAATATCAAATGATAATCGTCATTATGCATCCTCATTTTCGAAATCAATGGATAGAAAATAATCAACATTTTGTATAGGTTAATATTCATTGCGCCCTTGACAAATAACAACAAAAAAAATTCTAAAGAAATTTAAATTGTTCCGAACTTTTGTTTTTTAAAATTGATTTTTAGTATTAAGACTTTCAAAAAAAATCTTCCCCGGCCACCCTTTTCCAAAATCGAAAATCTTAAACTTGTTCCAAGTGCAGAATGGCCTAAATCAAATTGTTCCAAGGATTCATTCAAAAATATTGAAAATTGTAAACAATTTTTTCGAATTTTGGCCATAACTTTTGAAATTTTGAACATAGAGGTCCAAAAACTTGGAATATAATGTTCAGAACAACTAAAAAAATCTGGAACAGTTTTCAAAATTTTGATTTTGGAAAAAAGGGGGGTAGGTCAAAAACGGATTTTTTGGTCTAAAACCCCCATTTTTGAATATTTTTCAAAAAAAATTGGAACAATGCGGAATAAATCGAGAACAACATGGAACAACTTTCAAAAATAACAAATTCAAAAAAAGGGGGGCTAACTTCCCACACTCGACAACGATGTCATTGCCCAAGATAATAGTAAAAAAACTTTATTATAATAACTTTTTGGAGTTGGACATAAGTTTAATTACGTGCGACCAAATCCCGCATTTTACTTCTAAAGGAGTTTATTTCAGTATGCAGAAATGAATTTAGCATAACCTCAGCACAGTGATTCTACTACGATATTCATCTGACCATCCGTTTGCAAGCTTTGATTGGGGAAATGTAACATGAAGATATTGCTTGTACAATTTCATAAATCTTCCAATTGTTATTCTTGCGGTGACATCTTTCTATATTTCGTGAATTTATTATCATCGGTGGTGCTGCTGTAAAGGCTGTTTTCTTCGACTGTCACAAAAGATTTTTCCTATTCCTATAGCTTGGCGTGAAAAAACAGCAATTTTAAAAACAACAATATTAATGTTATCTATAGCTTGGGAACTGCTTGTATATACCTAATATCAATTATTATCCAGGAGCTCGTAAAATATATTCAAATTGTCGTCAAGCACTCGTTCAGATAATAATTGAAACATGCCTTAGTCTGCCTCCAATGACAACTTCACACCCAAATAAATGCTGTTTTTATTTTCGCTAACAGTCACCGTGGCCCTTGAAGGTAGACATCTCATTTTTTTAACTTTATTTTCACCAGCCCATCCCATTGCATTTCCTATTTTGGTGGTGATATCTGCTCTGCCGTAATCTAGGATATTCACTTATTGTTCATCTGCACGTGGCCTATTCAGGGACCTATAACATTCCACGTGCAGATTTGAAGTTCACTGTCCTTGTGTCACTATTGTAGCTTGGGTCTTCATTAATTAATCCATCCGTATCCGCAGCTTGATGTTGTTTTGCATCTAGATAGCCTTACGTGACTGGGAAGTCACTCTCTGATGGCACATGACCCCAAACCTGGAGAACCAGTATAACTCCAAGAATGGTTATCCCTAATATACATATAGGCATGAGCATTAAATATGTCGCAGTAAGGCTATATAAGGTTTCAACTAAGTATAGTTTAGCCTGATTACAATTTGTGTACGCCACCGTTGATTCCAACTAGGGAATTCTTTCACCACTGATGCCATCACCTTAAAGAAAAAACTCCTTTATCTTCTTTCGTTTGTTTCTAAAAAAAACTTCTTAAGGGATTTTAACATATAAAACATCTAATCCAGGCGCGTAAGATAGGCAGTTGATGTTACAAAACTTTTGAAAGCTGAAGAATACACGTGTCTACCCTTCAAATATAATTTATAAGTTTGTTTCTACGGCTTTTCTATTAGCCAAACAGTTGTATAGGCCTTAAAGGTAATTCTTTTATTAAATTTCAGTTGATTTCCCTTCAACAGAGATTGACAATGATTATTTTCATTTTTATTGCCTATCTCTAACATCCTATCCAAAAAATTTATTATTATTTAAAATTTCCTCAAAAGTTAATAGAAATAAATTGAATTTTTAAATACATTGTAAACAATTCTTTTTAAACAAAACAAGATACGTTTACTTTTGGTTTGAAGTTGTCGACCTTTTTCGAAAAATAAAAAGAAGGCTCACAGTTTAATGAGAGTAAATGACAATGAAAACAGCAAATGTGTCAAGGAAATTTGTATATCCTTACAAGTGATGTGACTATACTTACTTACATATGTAAATAAAATATGTATTTCATTCTTGTGTCTGTCTTTTTTTTCAGGGTTAAAACACACAATTACATCATCTATCTTTCCTTATGGACTCTGTTACATAGTGTCAGAAGGTTTTTATATCAATTTCTGTAGGGACCAAACTTTGGTGATCATTTTCAACCCTGCTATGACCATGAATTTTATGATACAAAATTACTATTTGTTTATTTTTGAAATACAACAAAGAAAAGTATAAAAAAATATATATATTTGAAACCCCTTTTTAACATCAAAAATATACATAATAGAACTGGAAATGAATCCTTAACTTGATAATTTGAAAGATATTTATTTTAAATCCTTTTGTTTGTGAATATTCTTTGTATAGGCAGGTTAAGGCATAGTTATCCTTAATAAAAGTAAAGGTTTAGCTTTTAAAACGAAAATAATATTAAAAAAAAAAATATTTTTATCATTTAATTTAAACGAAGTTATAGGTACGAGATGATAAAATACGTATAAAAGCCTTTTCTTACACTATCGAGATCTCTTCCATTTTGTATCTAGAACCATTTTGCATGTTAATTTGATTTTGCCTTGTCATCGTCATCTCTATGTTGGATGAAGGTAAAGTTTATCTTTTTTCAACAAAACATATCCAGAAAAAGAGGCACATTCATACCTACCTACCTACCTACCTATATTCATCGTCTGACAGGAAAATAGATAAAAGCATGGCTTTTCAGTTTAAAATATTGCTCATTCTTACGCAAGTTTTAATTACCCAACTGATGAGAATGCAGAGGAAAATTTAATTTCCTAAATTTTTCAAGTAGGGTAATAATGAGAGAGATGCCATGAATTTTGAAATATCAAATTAACATTATTAGGTATCAACTTGTTGTTTAAAAACAACATATTTTCGTTATGAAACTTAACATTGGGTTTATAGTCTTTCATCATAAAAAGATACAAACTCTTATTGTTCAATTAAAAGTTAACAAAATATAAATTACACTAAAATGTGGCATCATCACATCGCAAGGAAGTTAGGGTGAGATGTTATATACAACAATATGAAAACTCTATAGAACTTTAGGGTTATTTTTATCATTGGAACATGTTTTTTTTTTCATTCATTCTTCGACCCATCTACATTTTGTTAGAAGTATAAGAGGTTGTGCTTTTGTTTTTCTTTTTTAATTAACTCTTCAATTTCCGTGCCGGCCGGACCCGGAATTAGGTTCAATTTCTCTTAATTAGAATTCCCTAATGGTCCGAAGAGGTTTATTCGTCTAAATTCCTCTGTAGGTCGTGCGAATAATTGTGTAATATTTTTAAGTCTTAAAGTCAGTCTTAAAAAAAAAAAAAAAAGTAAGGGTAAGGGTATTGGGGGAATTATGTGCAACATATATCTAAACTTAGTAATGAGTTTAGTATGAGTATTTGTATGACATTATAATTTCTGTTATATAATTTTGAGTTTTTAATTGAACGAGACTTGCATTCAAGAATGATTTAAATGCCATATTAAAGCTTAAGCTAAACGTTGAAAATAAAATGTACGACTGGGTCGCACGTACTTGGTCTTATGTTCAAGAAAATTGTATATAAAAACATGGAAATAATGAGAGAAAAATGTTTAAAAGAATAAAATATGATATTTAAATTAGCTAAGACAAACCTTTTGATAGTTTGAGCTGAAAAAACGAACGTCATTTTAATTGATTGAGTATGATTGTATGATAAAAAAAAAGTTAAAATCGTTGGAGCGGTTTTTAAGAAAATTATTTTTTTATATATAAAATTCTTAAAACCGGGTACCGTTATTTTTTCATTAAAAAATGTAAAATTTTTAAGAGTAAGTAAGTAAGAGTATTTAAGAGAGTACTAAAAATTCTTAAGTATCGAGTTTCCAAAAAATCGATTATGTCGGTTTTGGTACCTACACAAAACTATTTATATTTTTTGGAAGCTTCTGGTATAAGAAATAAAATGCACGAATGGATCGCACGTACTTGCTCTTATGTTCAAGCATGGGCGCCCGCAGGGGGGGTCAGAGGGGGCATTTGCCCCCCCCTAGAATGTCAAGTCTTTACATTCATTTTAATTTAATGAAAAAGAATAAATCCAATATTTCATACAAGGTCTTATTTTGTAAGTCTATTTTATAAGTTTTTGTCGGGTTACGTACAAATGACCGACAAAAACAAATGTCGACTTTTATCGACTGTTTTGTAAGTTGAATTACCGACTTTGTTTTTACCGACTTATTGAAATGTTAACAGTTTGAAATCTTGATTTGACATAAAGTCGACTGCCCGGATAGAAGTCGAGAAAAATATCGTCTTGTCCGTATTTTTCAAGCGCGCGTTTGAAAACATCAAACATCATTCCCTAAACTATCTGACCAAAATTTCGACTTTCAAAATGTCGACTGTTGAAGTCTCGATTCATTAAATCTCGATCACTGCCGACATTTTTAAAATCAGTTGAAATTATTTTTGTCGAGATTTTAAAAGTCGATCTTACGGAGTCGGAGAAGTCAACACAACGTACCCAATCCATTTTGTCTTATTAATTAAAGCAGTCGTGAAAATTATGTACACTTCTATAGTCGTGGGTCCACTGGACCCAGCTATGTGAATAAAAATTAAAGAATGAATTATTTATTTTTTTTTTCTGCCGAACTTAAATAATGATCACGGTTATTGTTTTAAGAAAAAATCAACAATAGCCCTGTTTTTTAGTGCATTTTTATCTTCGCTTACAAAAAAGTAGCATGTTAAATACAACAACAATTTGGTATAACTCCGTATTGTTGTTGTATTTAACATGCTACTTTTTTTAAGCGAAGATAAAAAAGCACTAAAAAACAGGGCTAATCAGAGCTTGCATTTAATTTTTAATTTGCAATGAAAACAATAGGTCGCAATTCGCCTGTCCTAAAAACATATCATTTAAAAAAATACATATATGTAAAATAGTAAAAAAATTAAAATCTTAAGAAACATTTTTCCTAGACTATAAAACATCCTCTTTAGAATTCCTGAAACAAAAACTTAAAATGTTTTCTGTAATAAATTCTGACATTGGTCAAGTTACGTGAAATTAATAGCATACAAAACACACTGGCGCAGAGCAAATCATACTTTTAGCACTTGCCATTTAATTAAAATTTTAATTTACGCTATTTTCGTCATCGTCGCTGAAATTTTTAGCACTTAGCTATTGCTCCATCATATCGTCTCGATTCGATGAATGACTAATTTAGTTTTTCATTTCTCAAATTTGAATTAGAACTCAAAAACTAAATTAGTAACAGGAACAAATATATCACGAACCCACGCGTATGCTGAAACTGACCTATGGGAGCAGCGAGCCGAACGCGTCCGTCACTCTGCACTCACTTCGGCTTATTATATGAAGATACTAAGAAGTTGGAGGGAGCTGAGGTAACCGCGGCGTTTTTTACACTCGTTTAAAGGTTGAGTATAGGTCCATTGAACCCACGACTGAAGTTAAGTTTTAAAAAAAATTATTTCGATACATAAATAATATTTTTATATATCTAACGGGTGCCTGTTAATTATATGCCATTCAATTTTTTGCAACAATGACTTATTTAGAATTTCAATTTTTTAAAGGTAGGTACATTTTACTTCTGCCCCCCCTAACAAAAATCCTGCGGGCGCCCATGTGTTCAAGTTGTGTGTGGGACTTAAGAACTTTAAAAAATATTTAATAATTGTATAAACAGTCTGATAAATTAACTTAGAGATCAAAAAAAAAGTATGGCATTTGATTACTTGAAAAAAATATGAATACATATATGCAAAAAAAAATTTAAATCGTTGGCACATAAAAATTAATTTTTTATACCTACATAAAATTTTTGTAACATTTTTCAAAAAAAAAAAAAATTGGTATGCCAATTTTGAGTATATATTAATATATGTACACTTGAAACTGAAATTTCAAATAAATTCATCAATTTTGAATCTTTTTTTTTAAATCCAAAATTTATTATTTCAAAAATGTTGGTATGCAGTATTATTTATATTCTAACAAAGCTTTTGTGCAAAAAAGTTTATTATAATCGGATGAGCGGTTAATGAGAAAACAAAAAATCAAAAAAACCTTTATATGGCAGGTACCGTTAATAAATGTTTTTGGTGATTTTTTTTTACTAAAAGGTATATCATATCTACAATAATACACTGTTTTTATCAAAATCGTTGGAGCCGTTTTTGAGATAAATAAGCTCTTCCTTAACGGTTGTATGGCAAGTACCGTTATTAAAAAAATTTTATTTCCCCTCTGGAGAGTTGCAAAAAAACCTTAAGTTCAAAATTTGAAGAAAATCGCTTCAGTGGTTTAGGCTGTAGGTTGCCATTTTGCCACCCACTTTTTTCGTGTTCTCTATCATCGTATTGTCATGTTTGATTGTTATCTCGAAATTTTTTTTTTTGCACGAATCCAAAACTTGCCCTATAGTACCTCTATATCGCAAGTAGAAATCAATCAAATTTCTTTTAGTAAAGGCTACCTACATTAACAAAGCAAACCATTTGTCAAAAATTGGTTTTTAATATACCCCCCAAGTAACCATATTTTTTATCTACGATTTTCAACAAAACGGTTCTTATGATTTCAATAATTTTTTGTATACAGAAGCTCCTTAAAAATATAAACAATTTTTTCGCGCGTTAGGAAATAACGCCCAAGAAAATAGCGCCCAAATCAATTTGGAAACATCGCCCAAGCAAATTTGTATCACCCAAAAGCAAAGAAGAAATTGGAAATATTGCCCAAAACAACTTTGATTCCGAACTTTATTTCAATGAATAGGCAAAGTTTTGAGAAATTTTTTTGATGGAAATATTTCTATAAGATCTCATAATGATTACAATTATTGCTGGATGTATGTATGTATAGGATAAATTCAAAGTTTCCTTAAATCCAGATTCTTTAAATGCAAAAGAAACTTTGCATACACCCAACCTCGCACCCACCCCAAATCCTATAACGAGCCCTAGCAAGGGGGTTGCGGGGGGCAGCATGCCCCCACTACATACCTCAGTGTTTATTCGTGAATTTGTATCTACATTTCACAAGCTGTTTATTAGCAAATTTTAAAATTTCACAAACCAAATAAAGGAGAGGATTTATTAGGTTTGTGAAATGCAGATACAAATTCACGAATAAACAGTGAGCTATGTATGGGGGGCATGCTGCCCCCCTGCAACCTCCCTGCTTGCACTCGTTATAGGATTTGGGGTGGGTACGAGGTTGGGTGTATGCAAAGTTTCTTTTGCATTTAAAAAATCTGGAATCGCCCCGATTGTATTTGGGCGATATTTCCTTATATTTCAGTTGTTTTTTGGAAATGTTTCCTATTTTGGGCCTTATTTCCCATTTTGTTATTTTAATTTATCAATTTGGGCATTTTTTCATTTTATGAAAGAAAGCAAAATAAGGAAATATCACCTAAAATGAGAAAAAAATTATAACAACAATTTGTACAGTGTTTTTTTGGGCGTTATTTCCAAATCGATTTGGGCGCTTTTTCCTTGGGCGCTATCTCCTACCGGCATTTTCTTGTACCAAAATTTTCAGAAAAATATTCTTTGGATTTTTAAAAAATACAGTAGACGCTCGATATAGTGAAGTAATAAAAACCAGGCCTGTTTACTGTTTCGAGATTGTTCACTTTTTCGAGCGGGTGCTTTCTAAGGCTCTATAAAGGTGCATTTGATCCGAAATGCATATTTCGTTCGATGTGAATGTTTTTAATTTTAATTAAGCATTAAACAAGGCTATCTCTCAGATTTAAACAAAAAACAGAAACAATTCATCAGAGCTCTCAAACTATGTAAAATGCTTGCGCGAAATTTTTATACAAAATACGTTTTTTTTATAAAATTTTGTGTGTTCACTATAGTGGATAGTTGTTCACTATTTCGAGATCCACTAAATCGAGCGTCTACTGTAGTTCAATTTTTTTTTATCAAATATTTCGAAAATGACATCATCGAATTTTTTGAAACTCATACATATTTTAAGAAAAAAATTACTTTTACTGCAAAACTAACGCTATCTTCCATACAAAACCGTTAAGGAAATTATTTGTGTTCTTAAAAACGGCTCCTACGATTTTAAATAAACTTTTTTCATAGGCCAACATTATAAAATTTGACATTTAGCAACTATTAGTAGTACCTACTGAACGGATTTAGATAATAGTGCAGGCTTTTTTACATATTTTTACTCTAAAAAAAGAAAAATTGTTAACAGCCAGTTTGACGATTGAAAATGGTAAAGGGTAAAGCAGCGGAGTTAGAGGGGGGATTTGGGGGGCGAAATTTTTTGTTGGCAGGTCTTACGGGAATTTTCTAGTATGCAAAAAAAAAGGGGAAATTTTATTTACCCCTATAGGGAATGAAAATAAAAATCTGCAAACATTAGGATATTTTTTTCTTCATTTAGAGCCGATTTGGGCCCATCCGGTATGACTATTTTAACGACCACCCTAGTGTAATACTGTGATATACAATGTTATGCAAATGACTTGACTTTTTATGTCACTAGCTCGTAAATTATAAAATTTATCTATATCCCTTCAGCTTATAATGAGAAGATTTTTTAAGAAACAAAATATTTTCCTCAACCGTTTTAAAACTTTTGTACGGTAGTTACCGTTATTTTTTCATAAAAGTGAATTTTTTTCTTAAAATATTGTAGAAAATGTTAAAAAACCCTTAAGTATCGAGTTTAAAAAAAAAACGATCAAATGGTTTTCGAAGTATACTTGTTTGATTTTCAACAAAAACAATTTGAAACATTTTTTAAAAATCCAAAAAAAAATTTTCTTTAATTTTGGTACACAATATTATTTATATTTTTTTAATGCTTCTGTATAAACAAAAATTATTGAAATCAGTTGTATCGTTTTGAAGAAAATCGGAAATAAAAAATTTGGTTTTTTGGGAGATACCATTAATAACCATTTTTCGAAAATGGTTTCCCACTTTTAATTAAAGTAAATTATTGAATTTTTTTTAAGGAAAAGTTGTGGATTTATTTTTGAGCAAAATGTAAAATTATATGTTAAATTGCCAAAAAAAAATTGTATGGCAAATACAATTATTTTTGGTACTAAAAATAAAATGAAAAAAGCGTGCGGGGGTAATGACCAAAAAACACCATGTACCTAGTTTGAAGAAAATTGATCCAGCCACTTAGGCTGAAGCTCAATGGACAGACAGACAGAATAATGAGACCAACTTTATTCGTCTTCTCTATCATCGTAATAACAAGTTTGATCAAAATCTCGAGTTCGATTTTTTCACCAAATCATAACTAATTATAGTCCCTGTATATCGCAAGTAAAAGGGTGGCAATTCGGACAGAGGATGGGTGGCATCGAAACAAAATGCACTATTGCAAGGCCTCGTAAGTGCAGGTCATTTTGTTCTTTTCGGTGCTATCAACCAGTTTTAAAAGCTTTTGCCATCTACATAAGAATTTCATTTCATTATTTTTTTAATCAGTTTTTTTTTGTCTTCTACGCCATTCACCATTTCGGACTGAAGAGAAGACAGAATTCACCAAGATCATGCAGTACCTAAAGAAAATCTGACTTACTTACTTATACTTAAGGGGGCGCTACAGTCTGGGGTGGACCAGGGACTCAACTAATAAACTTCTTCCAGCTGGCTCGGTTTCTAGCTCGCTATCTCCAGTTCCACACGCAAAGTTGGTTGAGGTCCTCTTCTACTTGTGTACGCTACCTTTACTGAGCTGTTTCTTGGGGTTGGAATCTAAGACTTTCCAGGCCGGAGCATTGATGTCCATTCCCTCTAGGTGACCCAGCCATCTCAGTTGATGGTTTTTCACTTTTGTGGCTAGGTCGGTTTCGCTGTACAGCTCATACAGTTCGTTGTTGTATCTTCTTTTCCATTCCCTATCTATGCAGACGGTACCAAAAATCAGCCGGAGAATATTCACGCTGCTCTTTCAAGATCGGCAAAGACCTCCACCGACACCTTTGATGTCAATAAATGTTTTAGGCAAGGTGACCCGCTGCCATGCGACCTCTTCAACATCGTTCTTGAAAGTATAGTGCAAAACTTTCACGTCAACATTAGAGGCACAATCTTTCAAAAGTCCGTCCAATTACCCACTTACGCTGAAGACAGTGCCATAATCGTACGAACAAAGCCGAATGTCAATGGTGCTTTCGTGAGTATTGAGAAGGAAGCCAAGAAGATGGGTTTAACAGTGAACGAAAGTAAAACGAAATATATGCTCTCAACAAGAAAGGACACCCAACACCGACGTATAGGACAGAACGTCACTATAGGCAGCTATAATTTTGAAGTGGTCAGAGACTTTGTCTACCTAGGATCCGCTATTAACTCAGCGAACGGTACTAGTGCTGAGATCAAACAAAGAAAAAATCCTGGACAGATTTTCTAATAGTCCTCTTACTCTTAAACATTCTTAGTCACTTGCACTACATTGGTATGTCCATGGTTACCCAACCCAAACCATGCATTTTTATTTTTATTTTCAAATAACTATGATAAAGTGTTTTGCAGATATCTATGTGTTTTCCCAAAGGGATGACCTACAATTCCAAGATATTATACAAAGCACTTAGAAAATAAGAAGAGAAAAGAAGTTATTGCGTTGGTAAGTCATCCTTAATCTTTCTTTGTATTTGGACCAACAGACTACCTAATTCACAGATTGTTAACAAAGATCATTATTCCTTCTTAAGCTGTCTCCTTTAAGATTTGAAATTTCCAATAAAAAAAAAACTTCAATCTTATATGTATACGCAAAGAATCCATTTACTCTTGTACTCTTGAACTACACACTTAAATAAAAAGTAATGTTCTAAAAGTATTAACACAAGTAAAAAAAAATATTTTTTTTAATGTCAATCGTTGAAATATTGTCAATAAACCTCTTATTGGAAATAATGGCCGATGTATGTATAGCATTTTGCCCTTTTGCTACTCGATGATGATTTTCTTTTTTAACTGCAGAATAAAATCAAATACTTCACAACGCACTTCAAAGAATTTTCTTAATAGCTCTTGAGGGAAATTGTGAATTTATATGATGACAGCACGACCGACGACGTTGTGATCATAGTTATGGTTATTATTTTTCTTTTTTTTTCAAAGACGACTCATCATTGTTTTAAAAAAGCATTCAATTATTTAATATAAGATGACCATCAGAGATTTATTAATGAATATTAAAAACCGAGTGGCACTATACAACAGCAGATAAAAGGAAAACAAATGTTTTATTTATGAGTTTTTGGCTGGGACACCTATTTTTTTTTTCTTTAGGGATACTCTCTTTTGCAAGAAAATAACTAATCCTCCATGGAAAAGTGATTCTCATCTTAGTTTGGTTTGTGATAAATTCTAACCTGGTAAAATAAAACTCGACCACGTTCCTGAAATTCAATATAAGGAATGACTTTATTACATCACGATATGATGGCTTACAGCTTACAGATGTGAGAATACTATGTATTTAATTAGGGTTCTAACATAATGAAAGATAGGGTGATTCATTAGTTGCAATTCAAAAAAATGTCAGTCTTCCCCACCAAATATTACATTGCTTGGTATCGTACGGGTTGAGTCCGCACTCTCTTCAATCTTCTTGGCTCTAAAGCTGGTTGCTGTCTCCCATTAGGATTAGTTGTTTCTGTTGTCAAGGCTTTGGAGTACAGGCCAACCTTCGTCTCTGGTGATGAAATGCTTGGAAAATCAGTTGTGATTTTTGTAGCGTTGGTCTCATCTTCCTTGACCGCCAGGCGTGGCATCGCATCCTGCGGTTCCTTTCCCGAAGATGGTTTGTTGACACTCTATTGGAAGAGATATTGTAGGTGCACAATTTGAAAAATTTCCTTCAACCAGTGCAGATCTCATTTGATCGATATGCCGCCGATATGATGTACCATCGACATCAACTATATAATGAAGGTGCCCATCTCGTTGAGTAACCTTTCCAAATATCCATCTGCACTCTTTGTTTTGATAAAAACGAACTTGAACTAGATCACAAATTTTAAAATGTCGTTTACACTCAGATGTTCGTTCGTTTTCTATAATCGAAGGTCGCAACAAATCCAGCCTGGTTCGGTAGGTAAACTTTAACATCATCTCCGCTGGACTTTCACCTGTAGTTGAGCTAGTAGTTTTCCTACACTGGACTAGGAGACGATGTAGTTTTGTATGGAAGTCTCCTGAGTCATTTTTGCATGCACGTAGACCATTCTTCAGTACCTGAACAAAACGTTCAGCTTATCCGTTTGTAGAAGGGTGAGCTGGAGATGTACGTTTATGTAAAAATCTTGGAACTCCTTTGATGTAAAGTTACTGCCGCTGTCGGAAACTAAGACTCTTGGAATACCAAATCGAGCAAATACTTCCCTCAATGCACTCGTGATTCTGTTCATCAAAATGACTTCTAACCATTTTGTTTTAGCATCGACGATGACTAAAAAGTAGCGTTCCATAAATGGCCCAGCAAAATCAATATGCAAACGCTGCCATGGCTAAGTTGGCACCTCCCAGGGGTGCGTGATTACCTTCGTTGGTTCTTTTAGAACTCTTGCACAATCTCCACAGCCTTTCACCAACTCCTCTATGTCTCCATCAATTCCCGGCCAATAACAATAGCTTCTGGCTAACGCCTTCATTTTAACGATTCCTATGAGCACCACATGTAACTCATTAAGTACTGGTGCACGCAGCAACGTAGGTATAACGATCCTAGCAAAAAACAAAAATGGTTTCATGTTGGAAGCTTTCGTACCTCTACTGCTACGGATGACATCGTTAACTATAAAAATAAATAAATAAATTGGGTGGCGCAAGAGCTCATGGAGAGCCAGGGCCTAGTGACTTACAACTCACAACCATTCCTGTGTGCGTGTTTGTTGGCAGGAATGGAGGGGACCTACAGTTTTTTGCCGAGTCCGAACGGCTAAATGAGAAGCACTTTTTCATGACAAGTATACTCTTGGAGGATTTGTCAGTTCCTCGCAAGAGGCAGTACCTCGAATAAAACATTTCTGTTTTTAGGTGGCACGGCTGGGAATCGAACCCACACCTTCAGCATGACAGTCCTACGCACTAACCATCAAGCCACGAGGTACTACCATCGTTAACTATATCTTGTCAAATCTTGAATACGATCCAGGTGAAAACCTTTGCTTTAAGCTTCTTAAACATCAGGAATCAGATCGTCACTTGAGATTCGTTAATTTCAAAAATGGTGTTTCTTTGGAATGTGCCAAACACATATACATAGACATTTTTTGGCCTAGTGGAGTAATGATTCGCCCCTTTTTGTTTATGCCAAAAAACTTAGAGGGCCAGAGGGATCTTCGCTTCGAATCCCAATCCGAGGCAATAAACTAACCGACTCGAGGCGTTCAGAAGATGTTATTTTGGATATTCCAAATGTTCCTGTCGCTGATGTTCGTTTCAATGTTCTGGCTTCGAATGATATTATTCTACGAATATATTATCAAAACACTGGTGGTTTGAGGACGAAAACCAATACTTTTATATCTAACTGCTGTTAGTGAATGCATATTCGATGTTATTAGCCTTACAGGGACGTGGCTTCATAATGGAATTTTTTCTTCAGAGCTATTTAGTACTGAATTTAATGTTTTTAGAAGAGATCGTTACTGTCAAAATGATAGCTTGGCCAGAGGAGGTGGCGTACTACTTGCGGTTCGCTCCTCTTTAGCTAGTCAACTTATTCCTCTGAAATTTGATACTGTTGAGCAAATCTGTGTTAGAGTAAGTTTCTCATTTTATAATGTATTCTTTTGTGTATCTTATATTCCACCGAAAAGTAATTCTGACATTTATAAAACTCATATGCTTAATATTTCCCATATTGTTGATGATAATATTTCTACTAAAAATTCTTTTATATGTGTTTTGGGCGACTTTAATTTAGGCGATATAAATTGGTTGTATTCAGATGAAGATAAATGTTATTTTCCTTTTAATGTTTCGAGTGATTCAGAAATTGTATTTATAGATTCTATGTTATCACTAAATTTAAAACAACTTAATTGCATACAAAACTCAAATAATCGCTTATTAGATCTCCTTTTTGTTGACAATAATATTGATGTTCTTATTGAAAATTCTAAATCACCTTTTGTTGAAAATTCTATACATCATATTGCTTTTGAAACTGAATTGAAATTTTTAAATTTTTCCGCAATGAAGTTTGGTGACCCGTCTTCAATGGGTTATAACTTTGAAAAAGCCAACTATGAGGCTATTAACTCCTATTTCTTGGAACTGAACTGGGATGAGATATTTATGTCTAATAGCACAGATAACAAACTATACAGATGAAGCATCCCCATAGAAAATAAAATGCACGACTGGATCGCACGTACTTGCTCTTATGTTCAAGTTGTGTGGGGCTTAAGAACTTTAAAAAATATTCAAGTAATTATAGAAAAAGTATAAAAAGCATTCAAATCGTTTTTTAATTGTATAAACAGCCTGATAAATAACTTAGAGCTCAAAAAAAAGTATGCCATTTGATTACTTGAAAAAGTATGTATATATGCAAAAAAAAAAATTTAAAATCGTTGGAGCCGTTTTCTTAAAAATTAATTTTTTATATATAAAATTTTTGTAACATTTTTCAAAAAAAAATTTGGTATGCCAATTTTGAGTATATATTAATATACATTTAAAACTGAAATTTCAAAACAATTCATCAACCCGTTTTTGAAATATTGAATTTTGAAAAAAAATTTTTTAATCTTTTTTTAAAAATCCAAAATTGAGTTTTTCAAAAATTTTGGTATGCAGTATTATTTATATTCTAACAAAGCTTTTGTGCAAAAAAATTCATTGAAATGGGATGAGCGGTTAATGAGAAAATCAAAAATCAAAAAAACCGTTATATGACAGGTACCGTTAATAAATGTTTTTGGTGATTTTTTTTCTTACCTAAAGGTAAATCATATCTACAATAATACACTGATTTTTTTTTATCAAAATCGTTGGAGCCGTTTTTGAGATATATAAGCTTTTCCTTAACGGTTGTATGGCAAGTACCGTTATTTTTTGAGCTAAAAAAAAAATTTCAATTTCCCCTCTGGAGAGTTACAAAAAAACCTTAAGTTCAAAATTTGAAGAAAATCGCTTCAGTGGCTTAGGCTGTAGGTTGAGGTACGGACAGACAGACAGACAGACAGACAGACAGACAGACAGACAGACAGACAGACAGACAGAATTGTGCCACCCACTTTTTTCGTGTTCTCTATCATCGTAATGTCATGTTTGATTGTTATCTCGAAATTTTTTTTTTGCACGAATCCAAAACTTGCCCTATAGTACCTATATCGCAAGTAAAAATGTCCCAATTTTTTTTACACCAGGCAGAAGATCAGCAGGCAAGAAAGCTCTTTGCCTGTCCATAGTAAAGCTTATAAAGAAAGCTGTTTGTCTTTTGCAAAAAGTTCTCTCTTGCGTTCTCGCTCATATGTTTCTCTCTTTCTTTTTTACTCAGACAGAATATATAAATGGGGAAAATATTGAATAAAAACCTGTTTTTCTGTTTAGTATTTCTATTCTATGCAGTCAGCAATGATCGAGAGGAAGACGAAAGACAATGCGTAATGCGATGATGTTTGTTTTTGTTGTGTTGTAGCTATATACGATTTTTGTTGTTGTTAAGGTCGTCTGAGGCTGGTGAGGTGACAATAAATAAAAAGTAAATTATGAACTCTTTTTCTGCATTAATGGAGGATAATATTCTTTATGTGGGTGATAGAAAAAATGTAGGTATTCTTTTTTTCGGTTGTTGGTGGTTTCTTATGAATAATGATTATGAATGAGCGTGTAGTTTTTAGTTTTTGTATTCTATTCTAGATTCGTTAGATGGAGCATTTGTTGATTAGTTAGCTACGTACCTATCTATCATTTTTAATTTAATTTAGGTACATATATTTATCATTTTCTAGTTTCTGATATTAAGAAATTTTAATACTAATGCATATCAACATTTCCAACTTGTTGTTTCGTAAAAGGAAACAAATACAAAATAATTTGAAAATACTAATGAAATAATGAAAAGTAAAATATTTTAATTCGATTTGATATGTAAAGAACAGGTATGTACCTATATTCCTACGTGGACCTAGGTAGGAAGGAAGGTATTATATTTAAGAAAATGTTATAATGTCCTGAATAACCTACATTAAATTGGATAATATTGATTTTATTTTGTATTTGTGTGTTACATAAAAATCAGTGACCTCGCCACGCCACTAGATATTTTGCAGGCTATTCCCTTTTTAAATCATTAAAGAAAATTAATAAACTTTGTGAAAACTGTTCAAGAAATGTCGAAAGATAACAGTAACTGAAAAAAATGGTAATGGATACTTTCCAAGCTGGTTCAATTTATCTGAAAAATGTTATGAGCATAAAATTGATATAATTGATTTGCCAAGAGTGGTTTTGCTCTGGACAAATTGCAAATGGTATTTTGATAAGCAAAAAGATTATAAGAATAGAAACCCTAAGAGAACAATTAAAAAATTGTTAAATTTGATGAATACTTAGACCTAAAACAAACAATAAAATTAATTTATTAACGATTAAGATGGTGGTTGGGAGGCTGGGGATCAAAATACTGCCACGTCCGCGCTTGTAACCCCTGGAAACTATTTAAGCAAAGGTAATAAATGAATATAATAAGTTCATAAGTAAGCAGGACCATATCGATTATTTTATATCTTTAAATTAAGCTTCCACCTAAAAATTTTGTTAAATTTTATTATTAAATTCATTATTTACCTTCACTTATAGGCTTAGAGCAGTATGTAATAATATGCAAGAATTCTAAAAGGAGTAACGGGAACCATAAATTTATTATGAACTTATTCACGGTTGCCGCGACATTAGTCGCATTTTTACCCCTTTTTTTAGCCTCATGCGATCATGAGACGACTTGTAAAAAAATGTCTCTTTTTGTGCCCTTTTTTAAAACTCTTGCGATTTTTTTGACTACTTCTCCAGATAATTGCATGGATTTGGTGAAAAAGTTGAAGGTCTATCAAACTGAAATATTTGTTTTGCAATAACTTCATCACATGTTTTATGGGTACATTTTAACGCTGAATCTATTTTAAATTCAAGTTTAATAAAATTAAACTCTTTTGGCAAGTTTCATGAGTGTAAGAGTTTTTTCGTGGTTGTTATGGTAATAATTCTACACCTGCCCCTACCCTTAAAAAAACGCTTTTTCAACTCAGATATTTTTAGGGAATTTTTTGATACTTGGTTCTATTGATTATAGAAATATTTATCCCAAGTTCCATTTACAAGGGTAGGTACCATTGTTTTTAACTGTTGTATGAACTTAAAAAAAATCATCATTAAATAAAAAGGACCTTAACTTTTGTTTTGGGTAGTTGATCATTTGGATTTAGTCTCATTAAATTCAGCCATAAAAGTTACCCTTAAAAATGTAGAATAATATAATTAAGTTGCTGCAAAAATAAAAGTTTTTCAGTTTGAAAGACTTCCAACTTTTTCACCTCTTCAAATGCATCTACACAAAAAGCCAATGTGGGGATTTTGGGAGACTTTGGATATTCTGTAGAGGGTGTAATTCTGCGTCGATACCGATTTAAGTATTTCATGAATTAATTATTTCAACCTCTGCACCTATTTTTCCTGGGCTTTACATACCCATTAAATTTACGAATTTACCTCAATAAAAACATCACCCTGATTTATGAATAATGAATTGAATCAAGGCAGAAACTATTCGATCTTCCAACCACTCAAGAAGAAAATTACTGCAGAAGTAGTGCGTAGATATACAATATCAATAACTTACCCACGACGCTTTTCCACTTAACTACCCTTTTTATCTATTAAAAATAATTCATATACATATTTCAAAAAAACCTCTTCTCTTTTTTCAAATTAATTTTTTCCCAACATTTTCAAAAAGTCAATTTCAATATTTTTCAGATAAAATCTCATGAAGCGCGAAGCAAAATATGTATACAATGAAGCGTACATAATGTATATGTAAAACAAACCATCTTTCAAACGCATGTATGTAAATAAAGTACGAAGTAGCAAATTTGACCTGCGGTAGCCGGTAGCACATATTGATCATGAAAAGAAAAACAATGACCACATAGTTCCTAAAAAGAGAGAACAGAGAAGCAAACTGTTTTTTTCCTTTTGTTTTTTCTGTATAGCTCTCCCATATGTGTTAGAGAAGTAGAGAAAATAATTTAGAAAGTTGTCGCTTCTCTAAGAAGTTAAACTTTTGAGAAAGCTCTTTTTTTACACGAATTTCGTTTTCATAGACATTTTTTTCCATATGGATGCTACATCTGTATAGTTTATTATCTGTGCTAATAGTTTATCTACATGTTTCATTCTGTTTAAGTCTATTTTGGTTTTTGGAAGAATCCTATAGAAACTTTGTACCATTAAAGAAAGAACTGCAAGGCCACAAACCGGTTTGGTTCAACTCACATTTCAGGAAACTCAAAAATAAAATGAATAAGTTATTAAAAAGTAAAAATTCTTGTAAAGATTCGTTAGATGAATATTTGCGTTATAGGAAAGATTATAGTATTTTGAAAAAATTTTCTTATCAACAGTATTTATGGTCTATCGAACATAATATTAAAGGTAATTCCAAAGCTTTTTGGTCTTTTCTAAATAGTAAAAAACAGTAATTTGGTTTTCCAGCTAATATGATTCTTAATGATAGGTTAGCTTCTAATGAACAAGAAGTTTGTGATTTGTTCTCAGATTTTTTTCAGTCGAACTTTGTTCAAAATTCATTGGGTTATTTTGTGAAAAATGATGTTAACACTTCATTTGCCGATGTTGG
The DNA here is from genome assembly GCA_963921185.1 of Dasysyrphus tricinctus. Lineage (NCBI taxonomy): Eukaryota > Metazoa > Arthropoda > Insecta > Diptera > Syrphidae > Dasysyrphus > Dasysyrphus tricinctus. The sequence goes on along the minus strand of OY992530.1, from coordinate 240,842,321 downwards.
TGAGCTGAATATCCTCGAAGAAGAAGTGGTTGTACAACTTCAGGGTCTTGAGGCTACTGGCAAAATTGGATATGATAATATAGCGCCTTTATTCTTGAGAAAGTGCAAAGATAGTTTAGCGAAACCACTAACAAAGCTTTTCAACCTATCACTTCGAAAGGGTGAGTTTTTGGAGGAATGGAAAGTATCATATATAACACGTTACCAATCTCGCTTTGTTTTCCAATCTCTGTTTAAGTAATATGGAAAAAGGATACCAAGTAGATACGATTTACACGGATCTTTCCAAAGCATTTGATAGGGTTCAACATAACGTCCTTCTTCAAAAACTTGAACTTTTTGGTATTCATTCAATCTTGCTTAAGTGGATCAATAGCTACCTTATTGACCGCAAACAGTCTGTTATTATAGGTTCAAAGGTATCTAAAGCAATTTTTAACTATTCTGGAGTTCTCCAAGGTAGCCATCTCGGCCCACTTCTATTTCTCCTATTCATCAATGATCTCCCCAGTATTTTTTTGTCTTCTTCGTGCTTACTGTATGCTAATGACTTAAAATTATTCAAATCAATTAAAATAATATCTGATTGTAGACTATTGCAGTCTGATCTAAATTTGTTATTTGATTGGTGTAAGAATAACAGTCTTGATCTTAATATCAATAAGTGTTTGTTCATATCCTATACGAGATCTCTAGGTCCAATCAACTTTTGTTATAAAATTGGTGATTCGGAGCTTAAACGGGTCAATTTACATAAAGATTAAGGTGTTATTCTAGATTGCAAAATTAGTTTTAACAAGCACTATGAATATATCATATCAAAATCTAATAGTCTGTTAGGTTTTCTTAAAAGGAACTCAAATGAATTCACTGATCCGTATACGTTCAAATCTATCCAATGTTTCTATGATAAGATCTGTTCTTGAATATGCATGTTGTATTTGGTGCCCTTCATATAAAGGAAGCATCAAGCGTATTGAATCGGTACAGAAAAAATTTACAAAATATGCTCTATGGAAACTCAATTGGACCGATGGTGTTATGCCATCTTATGAGGTAAGATGTCAACTTATTGACTTGTGTTCACTTCGTTCTAGACGTCACACAATGGGTCCTCATGTATGGAGAGCGTGCTCAAAATGCAAAATTGAAACTAACGGTTTCGTATAAAATTATAATGTGGATTCAAAGTTTCATGATTGCTTATCAATATGTCAAGTTTTGAAGTTTTGGGAGACAGAAATGTAATAGAAAATAAGCGATAAAAGCAGCAATTCATGTAAATTCTAAAATCCATTGCGCAGTTGAAGGTCATTTGAAAATTCGAAAAAAATAAATTCGTGGTAAATACAAAAATAAAAAAAATATATTGGCATCAAATGAAGGTCAGTGGAAAATGAAAAAATATTTTTATCAAATTAGAACAACACATTTCCCTTACATTAAAAAAAATTGAAAAGTTACGTAGAAAATATTCAAAAAATCTTATTTCGGTTTTGCGCAACATGCTCTCACTTTTGACTTCTGTTTCATTTAGACGAATATTGATACTACTAGACCACGCATTCAGTTTTAAAAGCATCGTGCGCAAAATCAAAAAAAAATTTTTTGAACATTTTTTACGTAACTTTTCAATTTTCTTAAAATGCAAGTGAAATATGTTGATCTAATTTGATAAAAACATTTTTTTTATTTTTACTGACCTTCATTTGATGCCAATATATTTTTTTTATTTTTGTATTTACCACGAATTTATTTTTTTCGAATTTTCAAATAACCTACAACTGCGCAACGGATTTTAGAATTTACATGAATTGCTGCTTTTATCGCTTATTTTCTATTACATTTCTGTCTTCCAAAACTTCAAAACTTGACATATTGATAAGCAATCATGTCAACTTTGAAGACACATTACAATTTTATTCGAAACCGTTAGTTTCAATTTTGCATTTTGAGCACGCTCTCCATACAAGAGGTCCCAGTGTGCGTCAGTGTTATTTAGTTATGTTTGCAAAGGATGTGATTTGTAACCATATTGATTGTGCACCTTTGCTTGCATTGTTTTCTATTCGTACTCCGGTTAGATGCCTTCGTACTAGTAACTTTTAACATTAGAAATTTTTAAACGGAGGCATACCTACTAACAATGTGAAAAAATCTACAGAATTCCAAAAATGTGAAACCCCGAGTAGACAAAGAGGGCGAAACGTCAGGGGTATAGACAAAATTATTGTGTTCAAGCTTCACTTTGTTCATGCTGCTCTGCCGAAACAAAATACGAAGAAGATGATAAAACAGACACCAAAAAAAGGAGAAGTGTTCGTAGACTACCCAGATTTGCATGTGGAGAAAAGAAAATATAAAAATGAATACCGAATATGGAATATAGGCATAACGATTTAGGAAAAAAACGCAAAAAGTACTACACAGGGAAAAGTGAGGGGATAGATAATATTGGGTTAGATTTCAAATTTGCTTTTGTGGTTATTTATTACTGTCTGCCTTTAGTCTGTTGGCGCATTGTTTGTTGAATGTGTTGAATAGGGGGGTTCACATGCAACAACAATGTTGGACAACATTGCTTGATGGAATCGGAACAGTTTTCAAAAGATTTTGAGGGTCATACAACAAAGTTAACAAAGTTGGACAACATGGTTGTGTTATGCGTTTAAATGATCAAACATCGATGGTTGTCAAGCAATGTTGGACAACATGTTGGTTCATGTGAACCCCCATAATGAATAAATAGCTATTTAAAAATAATAAATGTTACAAGAAATAAAAGGGACGATTAAATCGCTCAAACTTGCTGTTGTGCATATGAAGGATGAGTAATAATAAGCTAGATAAAATGATAATTTCCACTTACTTGTTAAAAGCTTTACCGAATTTCATCAAAATGTTCTTAATGAGTAAGTCGAAAATAATTAAGTACAGTTAGTTGTAGTTTTTATTAATTTTTTTCTTAAATCGAAATGCAGACTAGGTATACACACAAATATTTGTATATCTACCTACTAATATTTAGGGAAAAATAGCCTTTTTCGAAATGGAAATGCCAGGTGCCGTTTTATTTTGGAGCTACAAATATTAATTTCATCTCTATTGAATAAACAAAAAACCTTAGGTTCAAAATTTTAGAGAAGATGAAGATGTAGGTACCTAAGGCAAAAAAATAAAAAACAAATTGATACCGATTGGTAATATTTATATTTACTATGCATACCTACCAAAACAATAAAATTGACTTCAGTCAAAGTTTTAAAATACATAAATGCTTTCTTTATTTCTAATGTACCTCAACTATGCTAGAATGGCAAATCGGGTAAATTTGTTCATGTTCCTTTTCACGGGACAAACTATGGTAAAAGTGAACCTGTATCCCATTCCAGTTCAGTTTTCAACTCTATTTATGATCAATTAGATCTTCAAGCAAATAGATTCATGTTTAAAAAATTAGTTTCTGAGCTTTTGAAAATTACAAATAAACCTTAATTACATTATATGTAAGTTATTCTTGTTTTCTATCATGATTGTTATTATTTATTTTATAACTTAAGTTTAGATTTATATTTTTGTATATATGTACATATGTTAGTCTTAGAAAGTTTATATACTTAAAGATTCGAAATAAATAAATAATTAAATCCGTATTCCGCGATACACACATCCATAATCTAGCATCAGTTCGCTCGCCATATCCTCATAGGCCGTACTTCTTAGGCTCGCCCCATTTTGAAGTTTATTTATAAGCAAAGAAAATTCCTTATCCTTTTTCATTTCTTCTAAAATATCTTTGTGTGTGGCAGGCAAGTATTCGTCCCAGAGTTGATACATTTCGTGCTGGTTGCTGGAATTTATATCGGAAGTGATTATTGGGTTTCTGGAAAGAAAATCAGCATACTTAAGTATGTTCTTTTGTATTTCTATGTTTAATTGTTTATTTGAATCCGCTTAGAAATTGCGCGTAATGTAAAAGCTGCTGTGCCGTAAGTAAGGCTACATTTTTGGATGGGTGAAGAATGGAAGCTAGAGGCTTGTTATCGGTTATAAGGATAAAGTCCCTGCCATAACAATAATTGAAACATTTGTGTAGACCCCAAAAGATTGCCGTGGCCCTCTTATCCAGCTAACTGTAGTTGGCTTCCGTTTTACTTAAGCTTCTGGATGCATAAGCGATCGGCCTTTCACCAAAATCTGTTAAATGGGACAATATCGCTGACAATCCAAAAGGCGAAGCATTTGTAGCCAACAATAGAAGAAGTTTTTCATCAAATGGCACTTAAACATTATCACTCATCATTTCGTTCTTTAGTCCATCGAATGCATGCTGGCACTCTGCCGTCCAATTAAATGTTTGCTCCTTCTCAAGCAATTGGTATAGTGAGTGTAGTTTTGTCGATAAATCCGGTATAAATCTATGATAGTTATTTACCATGCCTAGAAATTGACGCAGCTCCATTGACTGTCTCGGTGGTTGAACACTTATAATAAAGGGTGATTTTTTAAGAGGCTTAGAACTTAAAAAAAAAAAAAAAATACAAAAAATTCGAAAAAATGAATGAAATATTTATTTGAATCGATAGTTTGAACCTTGCAATTTAATGTTTAAAGATAATTTCATGCAAATGTTGACCGCGGCTGCGTCTCAGGTAGCCCATCCGCTGAGTCCAATTTTGGCATACTCTTTCACACATATCGGCCGGTATCTCACGAATGAATGCATGGATGTTGGCTTCCAGTGCGTCAATCGAAGCGGGCTTGTCCCTATAGACATTAGCTTTGACATACCCCCACAAAAAATAATCTAATGGTGTCAAATCGCACGATCTAGGCGGCCAATTGACCGGCCCGAAACGTGAAATTAACTGTTCGCCAAACTCGCCTCGCAATTGCGCCATTGTTTCGCGTGCTGTGTGGCATGTGGCACCGTCTTGTTGAAACCACATATCATGCAAGTCAAGAACTTCCATTTCGGGCAAAAAAAAGTTTGTTATCATCGCTCGGTAGCGTTCACCATTGAAAGTAACGCTGCGATTCGCATCATCTTTGAAGAAATATGGCCCAATAATGCCGCCGGCCCATAAACCGCACCAAACAGTGGCTTTTTCGGGATGCATTGGTAGCTGTTGCAATGCTTCTGGCTGATCTTCACTCCAAATGCGGCAATTATGCTTATTTACGTACCCATTCAACCAAAAATGAGCCTCATCGCTGAACACAATTTTTCGATAAAAAAGCGGATCCTCGGCCAGCACGAATTTTGATAGTAAAATTCAATAATTTGCAAGCGTTGTTCATTTGTAAGACGATCCATGGTTAAATTGCAAACCAAACTGAAGCTGTTTGACAGTGACACAAGGTACTAAACACATGTCAGCTGTCAAAACCAGTGTTGCCAAAACCAAACCAGCTAAAAAATCACCCGTTAGCTTCGATTTTTTCTTTAGTCTTATGCAAGCTATCTTTGTCGATTGTATGGCCAAAGTATACCATACTCGTTTGAAATAATTTGCACTTTGAAGCATTTAAATGAATATTGAATTTTCGTAGCACGTTCAACAAAATAACACATCTTGCAAAAAGCTCTTCAAGCGTTTTTGCCGCAACAATGTCATCAAAAAACCAAGCAACTCCCTAAAGACCTCGGAGTATATTATCCATAGTTCATGTCCATATGTTGGGTGCTGTTTTGACTCCAAACATGAGCTTCTTAACCGTGAAGAGACCCAACGTGGTTGTGATGGTTTGCATTAGGGCACTTTCCTCTGTCTGACATGCTAATATGCAGATAAGCTTTGAATATGTCAAACGTGCAAATGTACTCACCACCCTTTAGTTTGTTATATAATTCTTGTATTTTTGCAATCGGATAATTATCATTTATAATGCATATAACGCATGCTGTCATGCGACTTCTTCAACATCGTTCTTGAAAGAATAGTGCAAAACTCTCACGTCAAAACTAGAGGCACAATCTTTCAAAAGTCCGTCCAATTACTTGCTTACGCTGACGACATTGACATAATCGGACGAACAAAGCGTGATGTCAGTGGTGCTTTTGTGAGTATTGAGAAGGAAGCCAAGAAGATGGGTTAAACGGTGAATGAAAGCAAAACGAAATATATGCTGTCAACAAGAAAGGACACCCAACACCGACGTCCAGGACAGAACGTCACTATTGACAGCTATAATTTTGAGGTGGTCAGAGACTTTGTCTACCTAGGATCCGCTATAAACTCAGCGAACGATACCAGTGCTGAGATAAAACGAAGATTTACTCTTGCCAATCGCTGTTTCTTTGGGCTAAGAAGGCAATTGAGAAGCAAAGCCCTCTCTAGAGCAACTAAACTGTCCCTGTATAAGACGCTTATCATCCCAGTCCTGATGTATGGTGCAGAGACATGGACACTGCTAACGGTGGATGAGAACGCGTTAGGCTGTTTTGATAGGAAAATTCTGCGGGTGATTTTTGGTCCCGTCTGCATAGATGGGGAATGGAGAAGAAGATACAACCACGAACCGTATGGGCTGTACAGCGACACCGACCTAGCCTCAAAAGTGAAAAGCCAAAGATAAGATGTGGGTCACCTATAGAGCGAATGGACACCAATGCTCCGGCCCGGAAAGTCTTCGAATCCAACCCCGTGGGACAACTCAGTAGAGGTGGACAGCGTAAAAGGTGGCGCACGCAAGTGGAAGAGGACCTCAACCAACTTGGCGTGCGAAACTGGAGACAGCTAGCTAGAAACCGAGCCGGCTGGAAGAAGCTTGTTGGTTGAGGCCCTGGTCCACCCTTGACTGTAGCGCCACCTTAAGTAAGTAAGTAAGTAATATTCAGTGTTACCTTATAATCTGCACATAAGCGAATTGATTTGTCTGCCTTAATGACCGGTACTATAGGGGTTCCCCAATCGAAATGCTCGACCTTTTCCACGATGCCCTGCTTTTCCAATCGTTGAATTTCCTCTTCAATCAGCGGACGAATAGCGTAGGGTGCTTCCCTAGCTTTAACGAAATGGGAGATGTTCTTTCGCGTAATTTCAAAATACCTTTGAAGTTCGGGATAGTTCCAACTTCTTGCTGGAATAAGTCACCAAATTCATCAAAAATCCTCTTCTTCATACGTTCCACGTCTTCCTTTCCTGCAAAGGTATTTACTGAATTTATTCAGAGTAAGTTTAGAGCATTAAACCACTCTCGTCCCACTATCGAGTCAAATTTGCCTTGAACTAGGCATAATTGCGAAGTAATTTTTTTCTCATCGCATTCAATTTGAACCTCGGACTTACCAAGAGCTGGAAAAACATCATTATTGTATGTTTTGAGCATCACTTTAGTGGGCTTTTAAAGATGTTGAAATTCATTACTGATATTGCTGCGGTGTCTAATTCCATGTCAAAAGCAACATCAATAATTTTGAGGTTAACAAAGTACTTATCACCATGGTTAGCAACACAGCCTCTGTGTACGTTCAAAGCACCTTTTCCCTCCTCATTTGTCAAGTTCAGTGCATTTATTTCGTTTGGGCAAAAGCTCTCTTCTGTATAATCACCATCTTCATTATCGGTTATCACTTCTAAAGTATTGGCATCTCTCGCAGATGATCGCCTCTTAATGCAGACGGACGTAGTGTGCCCTGCTTTTCGACACTTTTTGCAAAACAAGTTCATCGCCCGACACTTGTTTCCCATGTGGTCTGGTTTCTCACATCGGAAGAGGAATCACACCTCTTTTAGTCTGTGAATTCTTGGTGGTCTTTTGAGTAAAAGCCGAAGAGGCAGGCAGCTTGATTTCCATGTGCTGAACCCCCTGTTTGTCCCCTTACTTGTACCTATAGTGAATAGGTACTATTCATTGTGCGGCTTTTGGTTTCAGAAGATTCTATTCCAATTGCAATTGAGAGAGCCTTATCTAATGTAAGATCTTTTTCTTGAAGCAGTCTCTCTTTAATATCGGAATCTCTAAGTCCTCGGATAAACTGAGAACGCAAATGGGTAGCAAGTGTAGATTTTTTACAAGACTCACACGAGAAATTACAGTAGAAACTCAATTTTTTTAACGCCGCTAAAAAACTGGCTACTGATTCGCCTTCGTGTTGTAACCTCAGTAAGAATCTGTGTTGTTTGGTGATTTCGTTAGGTTTGGGGCTAAGGTGATTCTTGAGAATCTCAATGAGAACATAATAGGATTTCTTATCGGGCTCGTCTGGAGCTGTCAAATTTGATAAAAGCTGATAGTATCACCTATGAAATTAATCAATACTTGCCGCTTTTTTGTGAAATCGATGATGTTCCGCTGATCAAGGTAGTTTTCAAGTCGTTTTATGTAATTTGGGAATGGTTCTTCACTTTCGTTGTAGGTATCAAAGTGCATTTGTTGCTGGTTGAACTTGTAAGTTCTGTAGTGCATTTGTTAATGTTTCAATTAATTGTTGAGCAGCGGGGTCTATTGCTAAAGATTTTTCTTAATCTCAAAAAATCCTTGTCGCCACTGACCTAAAAAATTCTAACCTGGTAAAATGAAACTCGACCACGTTCTTGAAATTCAATATAAGGAATGACTTTATTACATCACGATATGATGGCTTGCAGCTTACAAATGTGAGAATACTATGTATTTAATTAGGGTTCCAACATAATAATAGATAGGGTGATTCATTAGTGGCAATTCAAATACATGTCAGTTTGCATATTTGGCAAAAACATTGTAGTTAGTCCTCCCGACTAACAACACGCACACAGGAATATTTGAAAGTTGTAAGTCACCAGGGCCAGATCCTGATGGCTCTCCACCCGAGATATCGCGTAAACATTTTTTTATATTTATTTTATATAACTACACTTTGAAGCCCCCAATCAGTATTGGAAAACACATAAGAATATATGCGAAGCCAGAATTTTTCTCAATAGGACCTTTTTCTCTTCAAAAAAAAAAAAAAAAATGTTCCTTTTCGTGGGGTGAAATAAAAATTCATTGAAAGCAATCAGTAATATTTTGACTTTTCCATTTATATTGACCTTATTCTGTTTACTTCATTTTGTCCATAAAAACAAAAAGTACTTTGTCAAGTTTCTGATTTTCACAAGCAGAGATATGTATGTGTTATATTTTATTTATTTTTTTTTTTATTATATAAATGAAAACCAATTACTGAAAACAATAAAAGAATCATTAGAAAGTTCTTTATGGCTTCATTCTATTATCTTTTTAGGTCACTGCTCTTGAGCAAATTATATAATATAATAATATACATAAATCAAGGCGGTCCTACTTTTTTGATTTCTTCCCAAACCGACTACACTTTAATTACATATCTCCTCTCCATGCACAATGACGCATAATTACAATTAAAAATACCTACACACGCAAGTATTTGAGAGGAAATGTATATATCCTAAAACTCAATTTCCGTATATCCCATTACTGAAATTAGTTCAATAAACGTAACCAGTAAGAATGGTGAAACAATGATACCTTATACAACTATTTATGTATGTTTGTCTGTACCTACCTCTACATACCAACTATTCTTCCTCTTCTACTTAACCTCTATTAAAACATATATACACACTCGTAAATAGAAAACTTTATTGAATTTATGTTGTGTATCTTCCAGAAACAACCATTGGACTTTTCAATTTGCAAAATATTATCCCCAAACTCATGAAAATTGGCTTTAACTGAATATTTTATTTTATTTAAGGACATAACCATATAATAGTGTATATCCTTAGAAATACATATATTTTGTATAAGCAAACAAATAAATAAAAATACAAACGGAAAAAAATAGGAACAGAATTTTTTATTTTACGATAGGCTCGATTATCGTTAAGCTTAAAATATTTTCAAAAGATACGAGTATTTCGAATTTTATTTATTCCCCATAAAAAGAGCATATCAAAGTTTAAATAAAAAAAGAATGATTGTGAATTAAATCCGATGAAAGCATTATTGAGCACTGTTTTTATAGAAACAAAAAATATTCCATAGTTTTATTAAATAATACAAATTAAAAAGTAAATAAGTAGCAGAAAAAACATTTATCAAAACATCCATCCAATCCATTTAAAAATCAAAAGTTGGAACATAGCAAGTATACCTACGCCCCGTACGCATTTTTATTGATTTCTTTCATCATCGTGTCCTGTAACCCCGGCTGGGGCATAGGGCGTCAACAAAACGTCTCCATCCTTCACGGTCTGCTGCAAGGTACTTAAGCTGTGGCCACGTCTTTCTCTGGGATTCTGCTTCCGCTAAGACAGTTGATTTCCATGTTGTTCTTGGTCTTCCAACCCGCCGTGAACCCTGAGGATTCCATTCAAAGGACTGCTTTGCAATTTCATCGTTTGGTTTCCTCAGTGTGTGACCAATCCAACGCCATTTACGCTTTCTTATGTCGACGTCCAGCAGCTCTTGACTTGTCCTGCGCCACAATTCCTCGTTTGATATTATTTGTGGCCAGCGAATTTTTAGGATGTGGCGAAGACAGCGATTCACAAAAGCCTGCATTTTCTTCGAAATGATAGACGTGACTTTCCAGGTTTCACAAGCATATAACAGCACGGATTTGACATTGGATTCGAAGAATCTCAACTTAGTGCGTAAGGAGATTTGACTTGATTTCCAGATTGGGGATAGAGTACCAAAGGCAGCACAAGCTTTATTTATTCTACTTTTAACGTCCAGATCCGTACCACCGTTTGCAGAAACAATACTGCCAAGGTAGTTAAACTGTTCCACTACTTCCACTGGCGTCTCCTGTAGAATAATACGCTGCTGTGTGGAGCGGCCTTTGAGCATTATTTTTGTCTTTTTGCTGTTTATTCTTAGACCACTCGACTCTCCCTTCACTTGCAGTGTTTGGCACATCCCGTTCAGCCCACTGATGTTATTTGCCAGTAGACATATGTCATCGGCAGAGTCTAAATGACTGAGCCTTTCGAACGGTCTCCACTGAATGCCATTTCGCTCAGCTGTACCAACACTGGCCGTCAAGACGTCGTCCATCGCCAGCTGGAAGAGAATTGGCGATAGAACATCCCCTTGTCTCACACCCTGTTGCACTACGAAGGAGTCGGATAGCTACCCATTGTGCAAAACAAAACACCTTGCATTGTTGTAGGACTCTCTAATAATGGCAACAATTTTTGGTGGAATTCCTCTACCAAGCAACGATCTCCATATACATTCTCGGTTAACTCGATCAAAGGCCTTTTCAAAATCCACGAACATGAGGTAAAGCGGTGATTGATATTCCATCGACTGCTCGAGGACGATACGCAGGGTGTTGATATGGTCGACACACGATCGACCACTGCGGAAGCCAGCTTGGTGCCTCTTGAGTGTAGACTCGATTCTATCCTTTATTCGCTCGAGTATGATTGTTGCCATTAGTTTTGGGAAAACGGACAAAACGGTGATACCACGCCAATTGTTGCAATTCTTTAAGTCACCTTTCTTTGGCAACTTAACAATCACACCATCCTTCCAGTCCCTGGGATAGCTTTCGTTTTCCCAAATGTTTTGTATCAGCGGATGTAAAATACTAGCCGCTGTTACGGGATCGGCTTTCAGGAATTCAGCTGGTATTCCGTCCAGTCCAGCTGCCTTGTTGTTTTTGAGGAGATTTATTGTAGTTTGGATCTCCGATTCTGACGGGGGTTCGATGTCAATACCCCTATAGGACCTGCGCATCTCGTTTAGTTGGGGCACTTCAGCACTCTGCTCAACTGAATCCTCATTTAGCAGGGCACAAAAATGGTCCTTCCATCTACGAAGCTGATCCTCAATTGATACCAAAAGTGTGCCATCCGCATCCATTACAGGATGATTGGTGTTGCTTTTTTTCCCGATAACATCTTTGGCTATTTGGTACAATTCCCGGATATCTCCTCTTCTGGCAGCGATTTCCGCATTATCTGCGAGTCCATCTACCTTCATCCTCTTGTCACGTCTCACACAGCGATAGACCATCTTATGTGCAATGCGGTACTCTCTTCGCAAGTCAGCCTTTCGTTGAATTTCTGCTTCGGCATTTATTTGGATTTTCAACGATTTGCGAAGTTTGATCTTATCCCAGGTGTCTTGGGATATCCAAGAGTCTCTACGTCTCGTTCGCTTGGGTACAGTTTCGGATCCAGCCTCCATAAAAACACTTTTAATTTCGCCCCACATCTCATCAATTGTTGAATGCTGGATTCCATTTAATGACGAGGCTCTGTCGTTAAGGGTGGTGACATAGTTTCGACATATGTTGGGGTCATTCAAAGCATTAGTAATGAATTTTGAGCTCCTTGCTGCATCCTGCGCTGGTTTTTGTACGGCAGCGGTTCGTAATTTGAGACTCATCAGAACCAAATGGTGGTCGCTTCCCACATCGGCATTTCTTATACTCCGGACATCACACAAAGACTTCCTCCATCGCTGCTGAATCATGATATGATCAATTTGGTTTTCGGTTTGACCATCTGGATGCACCCAGGTAATTTTGTTGCACGTCTTATGCTTAAATACAGTCCCACCTATCACAAGACGATTCGCGTTACAAAAATCGACAAGCAAGTCACTAATTTCATTCCGTGACCCCAAGCCATTTCTTCCCATCACGCGTTCCAGTCCGTAACTGTCTGAACCGACTTGGGCATTAAGGTCTCCCATAACGACTATGATGTCTGCTCTCGGAACACTACTGTACACCGAGTTAAGATGAGTGTAGAACGCGGTTTTGTCTTCCTCTGTCGCTTCATTTGTGGGGGCGAAGCACTGAATTAATGTGACGTTACGAATTTTTGAACGAAACCTTGCTGTCATTAATCTCGCAGAAATGGGCGCCCAGGAGATCAAACTACGCCTCGCTTCTTCGTTCAACATAATTCCGACACCATGCAGTCTTTGGCCACCCTCTCTTTCATCTTCCCCGGAATACAGCATTCTCGTCTGTCCAGTGTCTGATCTGTATTCAGCTCTTCCTCTCCACTTAGTTTCGCTTATGCCCAGGATACTGATCTTTAGGCTAAGCATTTCACGCTCAACCTGCTCGTATCGCTGTACAAGGATCGAACGTTCCATGCTCCGATTTTCGTACGTATGCGGTAGCCAAAAGTAACATTTGCGCTTCTTGAAAGACTTCTTCTATTTGTCAACGATTCACTTATTATTATGGCGTCTTGATTGACGCTCGTACATGAAAGATGCCGCACCCCCAAATCCGATGTGCGGTTTACTGCAACCGAAGCTACAGAAAGATTTTCTATAAAAAGATTGCCTCTTGGGGACTCATTTCCATTTGTTGTCATAATTCATGTATTTGCTTATATCCTTCCACCATTGTGTTTTCCGAGATATGATTAATAACATACATAAGCTCAGATTTGACAGGCACACCCGCCTTTTGTATGGTCAAACACATAACTGCTCGAGGCCGCCCACTATGGGAAAACAGACGCCTTTTGTAGCCGCCCAATATGGGTTACAGACGCTACCTGCTGCTGCCGTTGGCCTTTTACCCAAAAAAAAAAAAGCTCCTCCGCCACCAGACTATCATGCCGTTGACCGCTACCTGCAGTTCATCCGTCTTAAGGGGGCTTTTAACCATCCCAAGGACAAGTTTGTGCCCTGACCAGCAACGCTGGGTTGTCTGCTTATCCCGGCATCCATTCGGTCCCCCTGCACGTTAGCGTTACCCGCCCTCTACCACGCGGAGGTGTGCATAGGAATTTTCCTATCATTGAGCCTAGGGCCATATGGCGTCCTAGCACTCTCAAGTACTTTTAGAGGGCAAAATTGATTTCTTTACTTAACTGGATTTAATTTAACAAAAAATTCAATTAGGATAAAAATGAGAATAAGAAATCATTGGCAAACTTTTGTATAACTCTTATCTTTGCAAGAAAAACAATTCTAATGCTCTGAGGAATAGGTTGCTTGTTTCAAACGAAAAAAAATCTCAAATAATAATTTTTTGAAATAAACATACCTATTCATAATAGAATATGAAGAAAATTTGAAAAGAAATTCTTCTGATGAGCCCAACTACCGTACCAGGGCGAAACGCAATTATGGAGTTGAGCTCACTTGAATTTTTTACTTGAATTATAAACATATTCATACTTACATTACATTCAATTAAATTTGTTTGTTTGGGGTATATCTAAGCATGTTTAAAACTGAAAATGATACCTAAATCACTCTTGAATTTCTGAGGGAATAGTCGCACTGGCTAACTTTCAAAATGTGTGGTATAACTCAGAAACTCAGCTGAACTTTATAATTATATACCAAAAACGTTTTGTTCCAAACTGAATTTTGTATCAAAATGGATGGTTTGAGAAATTAAATATGTAAAACATTTCAGAAGGAAAAGTTAATAAATAGGTACCATCAAAAAGAAAATTCGGAAAAAATTTGTACTAAATTGCCCCAATCGAGATTACAGGACACGATAAAATTTTGTATGGAAGGTTCCGTTTTTTTTTCATAAATGAAAATTTTTTTCTAAAAATATTTTAGAGAGTACTAAAAAACTGATAAGTATCGAGTTCCAAAAAAATCGATCATGTCGTTTTCGAAATATTTGGTAACTTGGTACATAGTGATTTTTGTTGATTATGCCAACACGTTTTTTCATTTTTTTACAACCAAAAATAACGGTAGGTACCTGCCATATTTTTCTTAGCCATTATACTTAATCGGATTTTTCTCAAAAACAGCTCGACAACTGTTCTTATAGTATCTAAATACTACCTTTGGGTGGGAAACCATTTTTCAAAAATGGTTATTAATGGTACCTCCCAAGGAAATTTTTTTTTAACTTTTGATTTTCTTCAAAACGGTACGACTAATTTCAATCATTTTCCAAAAAATATAAATAGTTTTGTGAACTTAAATTAAAAAAAAATATTTTTTTGATCTTTAAAAAATGTTTCAATTTTTTTTTTTTTTTAAACAAATATTTCGAAAACGATATGATCGATTTTTTTGAAACTCGATATATAAGACTTTTTCAGTACTCTCTAAAATATTTTCAGAACAAAATTTATATTTATGAAAAAATAACAGTACCTTCCATACAAAAGTTAAAAACCGTTAATGAAAATATTTTTTCTCAAAAACGACTCGTACGATTTTGATTAAACTTTTCCATATATTAAAATTAGTACGATCTACTACCAAAAATTATAAAATTTTGCACTTAGTAACTATGAATAGTACCTGTCATATGTAAGAGGTTCACTTTTTGGTTTTCTCAAATGTGCATTTAATTTCAATTATACTTTACTAAATGAACAAACTGTACTTAGCTATATATTAGGGTGTTTCATTTTGTAAGGCACAAAATAAAATGTAAAATTTTAGCTGACTTTGCTCACGCCCCGAGTTTCTCTGACGAAAAAGATATTTTTGCCAAATTTCAAGAAGATTGGAGAATATTTAGAGGTTGCGCATTTTGATCACTTTTTTAAAAGTAGGAAAAAATACGATTTTTAAATTTTTTGATGTGTCTTGAGAAAATGTTTTTTTTTTTTGCTAAGAACACTAAAGTGTAGTTCCCATCACCCTTGACGGTGGGTTGATCTTCAAAAAAAAAAAACAAAAATTGTTGCTATAGTTACGGGAGAGGTAAGGAGACAGGTCAACCCCATGTAGTAAATTTCCTCAATTTAATCAAAGGAGATCCCTATACCAATAGAGGATAAACAATTTCTTTTAGCCAAAATTGGATGATATGGATGTGATCGACATATTGTTCTAAAAATACAGCACTACGTATCACACAGCTTATGTAACAAAAGATATTCTACATAAACGACAAATGTAAGATAGGTTTATCTCTCGAGGAGGTGAAAGTGAAGTGGCCACCAAGATCGTGCGATATGATCCCATTAAATTTTTCGAGGGGTTTTCTGAAGTTGCGGGTCTTTTCTAATGAGCCGCAATCAACTGATGCCCTCAAAGTCAAAATAATTAAGGCCATCTTCAAGCTCAGCCCGAACTATGCGGCAAAAGCATTCAAGTTTCGACGCCTCGGATCCATGCCACTGTGCGCAGCCGTGGCTGATATTTTGAACATTGGCATATTTCATATTATGCAACATATATACATTAGCAGACGTACATGTAGGACCTTCAAAAAATAATAAGAATTTCGTTAATACCACACACACAGCCTGTTTTATTCCCTTTCAAAATCGACCTGCCCTCCCTTATTGGTAAACCGTGTATAAAGCTTGAAGTTTGAAGGTACAGTTCAAAGAGAAATTATTTTAAAAAGAATTGTAAGAAGGAATGTCATAAATTAACATACTGCAGCTTAAATTGTACGTGTAGACACACACAACCTGCACAAGATAAAACAAACAAGTGCACGAGAAACCCTTGCTTACAAAGCAATTCAATTTTCAATATTAGAAAACTCGATAGTTTTAGATAAAAGTGATCAAAATGCGCAACCTCTAAATATTATCCAATCTTCTTGAAATTTGGCATACATTTTTTTTTTCATCACTGAGACTCGGGGCGTGAGCAAAGTCAGCCAAAAATCACATCTTTGGAAAAATGAAACATTCTACTATATATATTTACTATATACTCATTCAATATTCTATGTAAATAACAATAACGTTAGCACTGTAAATGAAACACATCATCCTATAATCGTATGACTTGACCGTTGTCTATTCTTTTTATATTATGTACTATGTTCTCTTTAAGAATATTATTTCTATGATAGTTAGTTATGGTACAGTCCAAATAAAGCGATCGTTTAAGAAACATGTCTTTTAATTTTGGTTACGTTTCGTTTTAAAGTCTTGCAGCTTACACATAGAAGGTTTTTTTATTTTGAATTTTCTCATTATTGGCTAAACGGATTTAAATACATTTTTTATACACAAATTTCAGATAAAATAAAATAATATTGCATATCAAAATTTTCAAAAAACTGTTTTTGAATTTTTAAAAAAAGTTTCCAATTTTATTTTTGAAAATTCGATATCTCAAAAACGCGTTGACAATTTGTTTTGAAATTTTGTTTTTATTTACATATAAATGCATTAGTTAGATTTGCATAGCAAAATTTGTTCATTTATATATGTATATATATTTGTTCATGTATATATAACATATTTTTTTAAAAAAACTGCTCCAACGATTTTAATTTTTGTTTTCCATACAATCATATTCAATCAAGAATTAATATTTAAATATCGTCTGCTTTTCTACAGTTTCCTCTCATAATTTCCATGTTTTTATACAATTTTCTTAAAGCCGCAGTGTCGGGAACATAAGAGCAAGTACGTGCGACCCAGTCGTGCATTTTATTTCATAACTATTTGGCGTTTTTCTTCCCTGAGCAAAGCTCTGAGCAGAGGCTGAGCGATCAGAGCAGAGCTCCGAGCAGATTATGATCAGATTCCTCAGATTTAATTATGAAACACACTTGAGCACTGAACTGTCATTTCAATGTGTTTTTGGTAGATTTCGTGAAATTTCTTGCAATTTTTTACAATTTACGGGCGATTGTCCAGGGACTGTCCAGAGAATCAATTTTAAATTATATACAGGGTGTCCCGCACCTGAGTGGAAGTATCTTAGGGTGTGGTTCCTGGGTATATTCTAAGAAAAAAATTGTATGGGGATAAAGTTGTATCTCCCCTCCCTGAGGCAGGGGGGAGGGCAGTTTCTGAAAAATTGACTTAAAATACCAAAAAAAACATTAAAAATCAACAAAAACACATCTAATAATGTGCTATATTTTTTTTGAAAGTTAATACTCCATTCTTGTATTTGATTTTCAAGTCAAGTTGTTTAAACGAACAGTTTTTGAGAAATTAAATTTCAAAGTCAAATTTGATTAAAAAAATTGTGATTTTTTTTTCTTAAGTCGATATTTTTCAAAATTTTACGTAATTAAGTGCTATTTTTGTGTTCAATATTCATTGCCCTCATTATTTTGTAATCCATTACCTAAAATTAAATGTAAAAATCTTTCTTAGTTTTTGAGAAATTAAGAAGAAACAAAAGGTACTTTTCCCAAAAAAGCCCGAAAAAATTAATTTATTCATGAAATATCCATAATTTAACCCTTTTTTCGGGCTTCATTGGTAAAAGTACCTTTCGTTTTTTCTAAATTTTGATTTCGATTCCAAATAAAAATGTAAATAAAACTAGTCTAGCACTGAAAAGACTAAATTCAAAATTCATTATTTACAATTATTTTTAAAGCTTAATGTAGAGAATGCTGTCCATACTTATGCGCCTGCCTGGCGACTAAGCGGAGCAACAGAGCTGCTGTACCGGGACAGAGAATCCAACAAGGGAACTAAAATTAGAAGTGGTCGACCTCCGAGACAAAAATCCAATCAATATTTAGCAAAATAACCGTACAAATTATATTATTTTTAATTTTATGATAACATTGCCATAGTTGGCCGGCTTCATTTGGTTCAAAAGATTTTAACTTCCGCTTGGGTCCTATATCCCACTCATGCAACTCTATTGCTCTGCTTACGGGTGTATTCAATCGGCTTCGGCGGTTATTTTTGTACCACACTTTATTTTCTTTTTTTTAATATTATTAAAAAAAGTATCCTGTAGCTTATTCTACTGCATTATAGGCCTCTACACAAAATTTCATTCAAATCTTTTCAGCCATCTGAGCGTGATTGTCTAACAAACATTCAAACAAACAAACTTTCACATTTATAATAGGCGAGTTCAGGAAAATGAGATCTCCGGCGGCTCAGTGTCAAAAACTGAGCAAGCGAATTCAATATTTTCTTTCCTCAGTTATTTGACAGCAAAATTTCTGAGGAATCCTGTTCACGAGACTGAGATTACTGAGGGCTCTGAGATCTCATTTTCCTGAACTCGCCTAATATTAGTAAGATAAGATAAGATATCCCGATATAGATGGGGATTCAGTGACAAGTCGTGCTCAACTATACAAACATATATTGATTTTAACATCTTGAATTTTGTTACCTGATATGCTGTTATCAGTCAAAAAGACTTTTGACTTTGAAACCAAAATATCGAATTCCTTATTTGAAATTGTTTTCTGACCGAACCAGACATGATAATTTAAAACGGTTTTTACTCTTTATTCAGATATCTCTAGATTTTGAAAATATAGTCTGAAAATAAAATAATTTTCACAAGCACGACATTGGACCGTTTTTGAAATTTAATTTGTTTTGACAGGACTTCGACCGGAAGTACATAATTAGAATATAAGGTAATTTGTTTTTAATAATTTTGCTGACATGTCGCTAAGTCTAATCACAAGTTTTTCTTTTTTAAATATCGATTTTTGCAGCAAAAAAACAAAAATTTTGAAAAAAAGTTTTTAAGAAAGTGTGCCATTTTGCTTGTTTCAAAGTCCTTAGTGAAGAGAGCTATATTTTATCAGATAGTACTTATTAAAATCTACAAGATGTCATCATAGCTTAGTTTTTTTTTTTTCAAAAAGTGGACTTAAGCCGTTTTTCCCTTGGACCTTTTCATATGGTAAAGCGTTGAACAAGGGAAAGTGCAATATTCTTCTCTTTGTCCATTGTTTGTAAAACATGAAAATAATCTCCTGTAATGCTCGCACTTTAATATTAAACGAGAGGAATTAAAATTTTTGATGAAATTCGTTTCCATATATGTTGCATGTTTTGCATATTTTTTGCATATGTTGCATATATTTTGCATATTTTTGGCATATTTTTTTGCATATTTTTTGCATATATTTTGCATATTTTCGAAATGCATTAAAATTTCTTGTATTTGAACGATAAAACGTCTAAATACCAAGTTTGGTATCAATCTGATGAAAAATATGCAAATATGCAAAATCCGAGGTCTACATATAACTGAACTTTTTAGTTTAAAATTGTTTGTGTTGTCCTATTAATTTTCAGTGGAGATATTCATGAATTAAAAATGACGTGTCAGTTTCCTGACGCTGTGTATAGCCCAGTATAGAATTGATTTGTCAAGGAAAAAAATACTAACCGGCTGATTTTTGGTAGATATGTACGTTAAAATTAAGATTACCTTTAATCTGAGAAAATTCCTCAACTATCCGATGACCGCTAGATCAGTTATAGGGGGTCAAAGGTCATGAAAAAAGGCTTTTGCCGAATATCTCCAAACGGGTAAGTTTTGGAAACAAAAAAAACTATATTATAAAGCATATTCAGGAATAGCGCCATTGCTATTAGTTGGAGAGGCACTCCAACCATCATAAAGCAGCTTTCCAAATTGGAGCCTATTTATTTTCCGTGTTGGGTTGTTTTTTAAATAAATATTACAGGCCGAATTGAAATACACTTTAAAGAACCGGTAAAATGCCCTATCCAGGAGTAGAAGGAAGGCACAAAAGCACAATCTTATGTTTCCTTGAGTACTCCAGCATTTCGCTGTAACTGCAACGCGAGGAATGTCCATCGAGAATCAAAAGCGCATTTCCTAAAGGTTTCCTCGGGACAAAATGATCTTTCAGCCAGCAACAAAATATTTCACTTGTCGCATAAGCCTAGTACGCTGCTGATGCGAAACGAAATTTTTAGTTGGTCTCCAACAAGACAACGAAATGCTTACGAAACCGAAGCGGAAAAATATTCATTGACAGTTCTACAAATTCAAAAAATTAAAACAAATGCAAATGAAAAAAAATCACTATATATATAAAGTTAGCAGGACACTTTTGGAAATTCATGTTAAAAACTATCCTATCATTAGTTGCTAATTAATTGCGAATTAGTTACGCAAAAAAAAAATTAATTGCTTTTTTGGTTTAGGAAAAAATGGGTGTCCTGCTAACTTTATATGAACTTAGCAGGACAACTTTCTCAAAAATGAAGATAATCGAGCTGAAAAAATTTGGTTGTTGAGAACTAATTAATTGCGAATTAGTTACGCAAAACAAAAATTTCTTTTCATTTTTGGTTTGCGAAGTAATGGGTGTCCTGCTAACTTCATATGAACTTGGCACGACACAAATTTTTTCGCAAGCCTAAAACGCAATACAAATTTTGTTTGCGTAACTAATTCGCAATTATGTAATTAGTACTCAACACCCAAATTTTTTTAGCTCGATTATCTTCATTTTTGAGAAAATTGTCCCGATAGGTTCATATGAAGTTAGCAGGACACCCATTTTTTCGCAAACCAAAAATGCAACTAAATTTTTTTTTGCGTAACTAATTCGCAATTAATGAGTTCTCAATAATAAACTTTTTTCAGCTCGACTATCTTTATTTTTGAAAAAGTTGTTCTGCTAACTTCATATGAAGTTAGCAGGACAACCATTTTTTCGCAAACTAAAAATGCAATTAATTTTTTTTTTGCGTAACTAATTCGCAATTAAGTAGCAACAAATGATAGGATAGTTTTTAACATGAATTTCCAAAAGTGTCCTGCTAACTTTATATACATAAAATCACTAGCATCCATGCTGTAATGAAAGAAATAACAAAAATAAACACAAAAAACACAAATGTCATTTTTTCGCACACAATAAATGGTCTGGGTAGTTATTTGTGTGCGAAAAAAGAGTGTAGACTTCTCCAAATAATCTGCTACAATTATCAATTTCGCTCATCGAACAGCGTACTGCAGAACGAAAAGTAGAACTAAATTTTTAGTTTATGATTTCGTTGTGTCATTTTTGTTTGGGATTGTTCGTTTTGCATCAGCAGCGTACTAGGCTATAGGTCGATTTCTGTCCCATGAAAACTACCGAGTCTGGGGCATATCATTCTCAAATTCTTGCTTCTTATTCTTATCTTTAAACACACATGCAGAGGCAGTGATTGTCTTACCTCTTTCAGCAGCGGTTATTGGAACCATTTTCTGCAACGACAAGCTCAGGTTTGTTGTTCAGCTGGCACTCGGTCTCATCTATGTACATATGTTGAAAATACTTCTACCCTTACCCATAGGTTAGGTTAGGTTAGGAGAGGTGTGCACAGCACAGAGCCTGTTGCGTACACGGGGGCCTGTTGGTCCATTGTGATTCCCTTATAAAATGAAAGCAGAGATGCTCCCAAACTAATGATTCAGATAGACTGGCTCATTTACGAACCAGCCTGTGCTCTCTATGAATTTCCTCATATATACCATTAAGACCTGCGCTAGATCGTCCAGTTCTCCAACAAACCTATTCCCCAAGTAACGGAGGTGGCTTGTTTGGAGGTTTGGACAATCGCAGAGCAGGTGTTTAATGGTTTCTATTTCTTCTACATCCTGACAACTCCTACAACAGTTGGGTGCGAGTACACCCAGTCTGGTGGCAATTGTGCCAATAGCGTAGTGACCCGTTAGTACACCTATCAAGATTCTAATGTTCTTTTTACTCAGCGATAGAATATACTGAGTTTCCTTTTCATTAATTCTAGGCCACTTCTAGAGATAACGCAGTCGTTCCTGGTAATCCAGGATTTATTGATTTTCTCTTTCGTTATTAGGTCCAGTTTCGTTTTAATTACGCCGATCGGGATGTCTAGTCCCATGTCTAATTAGCTACTACTGTTTCCATTTGATAATGACCCCTTCCTTGCTAATTCATCTGCCATATCATTCCCTTCTATATTGCTATGTCCAGGAACCCAGCAGAGTTTGACTCGGTTTAGTGTTACAAATATTATTCAGTTTGCCTCGGCATTTTGCTACAGCCTTGGATCTTATGGTCTCACTGGCTAAATCTTTGATAGCAGCTTGGCTGTCCACGAAAAATGTGATCTCCGACGAGCTCAGTTTTTTCGTTTGTACCATTTCTGCAGCTTTTTCAATAGCTTAAATCTCAGCCAGAAAAAACACTACACTAATGTGGGAGTTTATACGAATATATAATATTAAGAGCTTCACAAAACACCCCAGGTCCCGTTCCTTCTTCCATTTTTGACCCATCGGTGTAGAAGGAGATACCCTGTTCCCTAGTTAGTGAGTTGGGTTCCCAGCTATTTCGGGTATTAAAATAGAGAAGTGTGTATATTAAAATCTATTATAGGTGGTATGTAGTCAGTCGTCAGCTAAAGTCCGGCCACTAAGTCATATTTTTGCAGGATAGAGCCATGACTATAAGTGCTGTGCTTCCAAGAGCCCAGTTCTTTGAGTCGAAGTGGGGCTTTTGGCTGCTGTGCATCTTACATATGTACTCGTCTAGTGCCGGAAGATAAAAACAAATTGCCAACCCTGCTTGTGGCGTAGACCTCTGAGCCCCCGTTATTCATATATAGGCTAGTCTCTGTACCTTGTTCAGGTTTTTGAGATAGCTAAATTTTTCAACAATCGCCGTGTACATCTACTGGATGACGTGCGGTTGCATATCCCACCGTGTACCGAAGGTTTTCTTGCATGTGTAAAAAGCGAAGAGTGCTCTTTTCATTCTTTCCTCTGTCTTCCGTTTCCATGTTACCTTGGAATGAAGGATTACTCCAAGCAAGATATTTAGCTTCTTTGGAAAGTTTCAAAGAAATGTCATTAGGCTTGGGAGGAGTTAAGTCCTCTAATTTCTTTTTATTCATGAACAAAACTAGCTCAGTGTTTGTGAAGGGTTAACCCCGTACCCCGAGACCGTTTAGCGCTGCCCACCAAGAAATTTCTTTAAGAGCGGATTCCATAATATCTTTGATGACTATGTCGTCTGCATAGGCCACAATTTGAATGCCCTGATTCCTAAATCTAGTAAGAATTTTTTTTAACAACAAGGACCTAAAGGAGAGGTGAAATCAGCCCACATAATCTTCTGCTCTGTGGTAGCCTGTTCCAATTCTGGTGTTGATTGTAAAATTTCTAAGTGAATAACCTGAAACCACCTCAGGACTCTTCCACCCAGGGAAGTGTGTTTCCATAAACAGTTCAAGTGTTTCTTAGCTCGAATTCGACCATGATCCATCGGGATGCTTAATGTATCCCGGAGTCGTGGGGTTAAATGTAAGAACCTTTCGAAGTCTCACCGCATCACTTGTGTTCTCAATGGATTCACAGTGCCTAGCCCATGAACCCTCCTTGGCCCTTCTTAACTCTTTGGTGTATAAGCTAAGTTCGGCTCTGTCAATGTTACGAGATATAGGGCAGTGTTTTCAAAGGCCGTTCTCATTTCACTGGTTTAGTAGGGTTTTGAACAACAGTGTCAATGGTTGAGGTTGTCGAAAGCGTATCTTAGATGGGTTCCTAAAAGGTTTAATATCATTTTGATTCCTGTCTAAAGTAAAGAGTCTCCTAAAGTGATCCGAAAAGGATTCCTCAGGTGAGACTCTCCAGTTCTCTACAGAAATCTTATCATTATCAGTCATGAGAGTGAGATCAAGAATTTCTTCCCTGTTTTTGTTCCGAAATGTTGGGTGATTACCCTTATTACATAACATGAGGTTAAAAGAGAGAATGTATTCAAAAATTGACTCAGCCCTTTTATTGATGTCCTTACCGCCCCATTGAGTGTGGTGTGCGTTGGCATCACAGCCCATCACCAAAGGTGTCCCTCGTGTTGTGGTGTAACCCTCAAGGTCGCGGACCGTTTTTGATGGTGGGTCTTCTTCCCCGTACTGATGCATGTACGTTGATGCCAAGACGAAGTTGCCTTCCTTGATCTCAACGCTGATTGCCACGTTGTCTCTGTTGCTGTAGCTAGATAAAAAGAAAGCATTAATTGACTTTTTCAATAGAATACAACTACTTGTTTCACCTTCAGACATGGAGTGGTACAAGTTGTAGTTTTTTAAATCAATCCTTGTACCTGATTCTTACGAATCGAAGGTTCTTGGATTAAGGCCACATCCACGGCCTCTTGAGACATGAAAAGCATCAGGTCGTGCGTTGCTGCTTTTGGGTGATGCAAATTAATCCGCACCACCAGCTGCTTTTGACTCCCCTATGGCTCCTTACCTGCCTTACGGTTCCAAGACCGTATCTCAGCACATCCACTTTTTCTTTGAGGAGAAGGTCAGATATCTTGTCAATTACGAACAAGAGGTCCTTCCCTTCCCCGCTGAAACTCTTCATGGAATGCAGAAGCTTCCATTCGAGTATGGAGAACTCCTTATTCTGTTTCGCCAGCAGTTTAACTATGGATGAGCCCTCGTTGCGTGGCAGGAGGAGGAATCCATATATTGACCTGCTGGAGAAGCGGTATAGATGTGACGGGAAGAACCCCGAGAGAAGCTCCCTCCCACAGTTCGCCAATATTGGCGATTGCGTGAGTGAGGAACTCCCGGGATTTCTGGTCCCAACAGCAAAACCACTTTTACTCCTTTCCGCCATCTAGCTCCATCAAAAGTGTAGTCGTTAGAACTATCATTCTCTGATGTTGCCATCATGGCTTTGAGGATTTCATTCTCCACAAGTTATCAATTTTTTTGCCGTAATTTTCCCATCCGAGTTGTCTCGACTTATTATGGCCACCTGCAAATCGATCGTGGTGGTGTCAAAACTATTGGTTTTAAGCTTTTTAGAATCTTCAGTCTTGGTTTCCTCCTTCGATCTTGCTGGCTTCGTCCCAGAAGAGCTGCCTACCTGTGCTTTCTTATTTCTTTTCAGGTTTGATGTTGCGTTGGTATGCTGTTTCTTACTGGAGGTCGCCAGATTCGAATTTGAGCCGGCACGAGCAGTAGAGTTGTTGCCAGCCTGTTCACGGTTTATCTTTTTAGGAATAGACCTAGATGTAGCTGCATTTATCCTTTCGCTGTCTGGCTTTTTAGCTTCCAACCGTTGGGAGGAAACAATGGGTGCAGTGGCAGTCGCTGCCAACTGCCGTTCAAAGTTTTTCACCAACTTTCTATGCTTTTCCAGTAGGGCCTTGTCTCTCGAACTGAAAGAAGATGGGTCCTTTTTCTCCGTAGCACTCACGAATTATTAAGAGAATCTGTAGTTACTGCGTTGCCTTGAAGCTTTGAGGGGTGCAGTAGGCTTCAGCGTAGTCTCTTCGTGACTCGAGTCTTCCTGTAACTCGTCCTCGGTTTGACTTCCTATAGAGGGAGGTCCACCCAAGGTTTCCCTACCGTCAATAGCCAAGCTTTCTAGTGCAGGGCGAAGAGCCACTGAAAGGTTGAGAGCGTTGCATTGTCTTTTTAAGACGGGTTTATTGCTTTCTTTGTATACAATTGTCACTGGTGACTTAGACCAAAGACCGTATAATACCAAGATACCGCATCTCAACCAACCACCAAAAATCAGCTCTAGATGCGGTCGGTCGGGGGAAGGGAAACATTCCCACGTATTGTATCACATCCTCATTCACATTCGAACTCACATAACACATACAGACATGCAAGCCTTTATTCGCCGCAGACCCACGACTCAGCGACCGCGCCACCGACGATTGTAAAACTTATACATAGACGGGGTTCTCACTCACACATCTATGGGGTCACCACTGGGGTCGTCACAGTACTAGCGCTTTGACTGCGAATTTTTACACTAGATGCAATATCTTGGTATTATACGGTCTTTGCTAAGACTCTTGCGAAGCCAAGCCCTCGCCGACAGCCGTGACTTCTGCCGACACTTGAGTGTATACCCCCACTCGAATTTCATTGTTTATATTCACATAGTTAAATACTTAAGCTTTGCATACCAAAATTTGTCCTTAAAAATGTTTTATGATTCTATAAAAATTTATTTTTTTTTAAAACCTCTCCAACGATTTAATTGTTTTTCCATACAATAATCAAGAATTCAGATGGCATTCTGTTTTTCTGTTTCTTTTTTGTATGCTTTTACATTTTATTTGGTCTTGTATATCGTCTTAATGTCAAGTTTGATTAAAATCTCATATTCAATTTTTTTTCAACGAATCCCAAACTCAATTTCTAATAGAACTTTTTAATTCAATTGTAGTGACATTTTATATCACATTTCTTTGAAAACTCTTTACCTGATATCTACCTACTGGATGTCTACCAAAAAGTTAATGTTGGTATTAGACATTTTTTACTTTTGTAATTTTAAGTTTCCAAATAAAATTCTTTTCAATGAAAACAAAATATTATTTCGGTATGAGTATCTATGTACATGTTTTTTGTTCGCTGTCTGCTGACAAGCGAATTAAAAGTTTTCAAAAAACAAAAAATAAACTTTTATTTCGATTGAAATAATTTTCTTTTCTTCTCTTACGAACTGTGAAAATCGATTTTGAATATTATATTAGTTCAATGAATTTCAAAACTCGTAGTCCCATCAACTGAAGTAGACAATTTAATCTCATTAATCTTGAATGTTTTTTGAAGGAGAAAGATAAAATAAAATTAAAAAAACAAAATAATTGAAAAAAAAATCAATTTAAAATAATTCTCTTAAAAAATTAAAAACAAAAGATTTTGTGTTTTTCTTAAAGGATGTAAGGTTGAACAAACAACCAATGTAAATACCTATAGATGGTTTTAACCCCATATAAAGTATATTTATAGAAACATGCATACATACATTATGTACATATCGATACCCCTTATATACTCGTGTTGATAGGTGGTATGAAGGTACATAGACTCTTCTAAGCCAAAATTATTTATAAAATTTAAAAGAAATTATTTTTCAAGGAAAGACTTGAGCAATTATCAATAAAATAAGCCTTTAATGATACACGATACATAATGAGAATATGTATAGAAATGAACTCGTATAATGGTGCTTCATATGAGTATTTTATATGATACACATGGCGTATCCTTGATATTTTCACTCACTCACTCAAGATTGTTAAAATATCTTCTCTTCATGCCTTTGTTTGTTATTGTTATTTTTATTTTTTTTTATTTTCTGTTGTGTTCAGATTTGTAAGTCTGGAATTAATACTTTTGAATTAAAGAATGCCAACACCCAACCTTCCTCCTTAATTGAATTGTACAAACCTAACATACTTTCGTTTCTTAGCAAAGGCAAGCCTTCGAGCCGATTAATGTTTTTAAATATGAACTCTTTACAAAGGGCTTACACTCTCTCAAATTCTCAATTACCTTCAAAATTTATTCGTAACATCGAATCGTCCTTCATACTGATTGCATACTCCTACTAAAATTTTGTATTCATAATTGTTGTGAAAGAGAATCGATGTATTGTATAACAACACAAGAACGAATACCCACATACATATACATATACGCGATTTAAACAGAAAACAAAAATTAGCATTTTAAAGCTGCATATAACGAGAAGTATATGTAACAACAATATCGAAATGGTGGGATTATAAATCTATTTTTTGACAGTTGAGTGACAAATAACAATATTCAAAAGTATTTTATATTGTTTTTTTTTATCAGCATCTCAAAAAGCTGTTCAGATTTGAGTTTAATTAAAAACACATCAAAACAACCTCAAAATATTTTTTCAATTGATAAACTTATTGATGGATTATAAAAAAACATAATATTCCACTAATTGGGGTTTTGGATTTTTTTTTTCAAGGAGCTTTATTTTGTACGCAAAAATGTTATGCACAAATTAAAATAGAACTTTCTCAAATACAGCCAGGGTCTTATTAATAGAGACACATCTTTTTTCACATATTTTTCTGCAAGGTTATATTGGAAATGGAATTTTGTTGGTGATAGGTCTGACGGAGTAGGGACTGACGGAGGAGACTCTGGAGGTGGGTCTGATGGAACTGGTTAAAAGAACAGCTATAGATTTTGTTGGTGTAGGGTCTGACGGAGGAGATTCCGAGGTGGATCAGGAATTCGGACAAAGGAAAGAATTTTTTTTAATTTCTTTTAATTTATTAAAAAAGAATAATTTTTTCGTTGATTTTTATTTTGCACTTTAGAAAAAACAGCAAATTACAAATTAAAAAATGGCTTATTTTACCAGACTAAAACATTTTTTTTTGAGTAACAGATCTTTGGCTGGCCCGCTTCGAGAGTTCTCATCAGGATTTTAGCTCCGGGCTCCGTCCTGCTCCGTTGCTCCGCTTCTGGTATATAAAGTCGTCTGACAGGCGCCAATATCAACTGTTTTCTTGGACCATATAAAAACAAAAATTGAACAAAAATGCTTCTTTTATAATGTTTCTAAAAATAAAGTTAAGAAAAGTTTAATTTTTGTATTGAAATTTGAATTAATCGTTCATATTTCGAAGAAAAATTTAAAAAAAAAAGTTGAGAAAAGTTTAATTTTGTATTGTTATTTAAAAAAAAAAAATGTTTTCATTTATATTTCGAAGAAAAGCAAAATTTCTATGAATTTCATTTTTTCTTTAAAATTAAAAATGTAGGAAAGAAGTCGGTTTCTTCTAAATTTTCCAAAAAATAGGTCGAGAAAAGTTTATATTTTTTATAATTGTTTTCAAAAACCCACCTCTATCCAGAATCCATATCCATCTCTGTCCATATCCAAACCAACCTCTGTGCAGATTCAGACCCACCTCTGTCCAGATCCAGACCCACTTCTGTTCAGATCCAGACTCATCTCTGTTCTTATCCAAACCCACCTCTGTCCAGATCCAGATCCCGACCCACATCTGTCCAGAATTCAGGCCCACCTCTGTCCAGATCCAGACCCACAGATGCAAGCCAACTTCTGTCAATTCGCATAGTTACATAACCCCAAAAATGGCAAAAAAGGGTTTTTTTTGCACTTTCTAACGATAATATCTGGAAAACCAGAGCTGATAGCGAAGAACGGCAAACGGATTTGAGTTCAACACGAAAAATTACCCTACGATCAACTCTTACTTAGTCGTGACAAAAACCTTGTAAGCCTGTATAATATTTATATAATTTTGTTTTCAGAAGTACTGACTGCATCCTGCGAGATAGTAGGAGATTTGTCAAAATTGTCTTTTCACGATGAAGTGCATCTTATATTAGATGTGTCAAATCAGCAAAAAATAAAATGCACGACTGGGTCGTACGTACTTGCTCTTATGTTCAAGACACTGTGGGTTTAAGAAGATTGTATATAAAAACATGGAAATTATGAGAGAAAAATGTAGAGAAGCATGAAATACGACATTTCAATTGGCTAAAAAATCTCTTTTGACAGTTTGAGGTGAAAAAATAATGCCATCTTAATTCTTGATTGAATATGATTGTATGGGAAAACAAAAAATTAAAATCGGTGGAGCGGTTTTTTCAAAAAAATATTTGTATGTATATAAAATTCTTAAAACATTTTTAAGAACAAATTTTGGTATGCAGATCTTAAGTATTTATTTATGTGCATATAGAAACAAAATTTGAAAAAAAATGACAACCCGTTTTTGAGATGCCGAATTTTCAAAAAAAAAAAAATTGAAACTACATATTTTTAAAAATCCGAAAACTTTTTTTTTTGAAAATTTTGATATGCAATATTATTTAATTTTATATGAAATTTGTGTATAAAAAATCAATCTAAATCCGTTTAGCCGATAACGAGAAAATTCAAAATAAAAAAATACGTTCTATCACAGGTACTACATATTAATAGTGGCTAAGTGTAAAATTTTATAATTTTTGGTAGTAGATCGTACTAACTTTAGTATATAGAAAAAGTTAAATCAAAATCGTAGGAGTCGTTTTGGAGAAAAGAAATATATTCCTTTGCGGTTTTTTAACTTTTGTATGGAAGGTAGGTACCGTTATTTTTTCATAATTGTAAAATTTTTTCTAAAAATATTTTAGAGAGTACTAAAAACCTCTTAAGTATCGAGTTTCAAAAAATCGATAATGTCGTTTTAGAAATATTTGATTTTCCAAAAAAATTTTGAAACATTTTTTAAAAATCCAAAATATTTTCCAAAATTTTGTTACACAAAACTATTTATATTTTTTGGAAGCTTCTGTGTAAAAAAAATAATTGAAATCGGTGGTACCGTTTTGAAGAAAATCAAAAATTAAAAAAAATGGTTCTTTGTGTGGTACCATTAATAACCAATGGCTACAATTGCTAACGCTTTTCTTTTACTATTTTCTGTAATTTTATATTACTTTAAATAAAATTTATAATAATAATAATAATAATAATAATAATTAATAACCATTTTTGAAAAATGGTTTTCCATCCAAAGGAAGCCTTTACTAAAATAAATTTACTGAATTTTTTTAAAGAAAAGTTGTCAAGCCGTCTTTTAGAAAAAGGCGATTATGTAAAATTGACAAAAAAATTGTATAGTATAAAAAATGAAAAAACGTGTCGGCAGAATTACCAAAAACTATTTTGTACCAAGTTTGAAGAAAATCGATCGAGCCGTTTAGGCTGTAGACGAACAGACAGACAGACAGAATTGTGCCACCCACTTTTTTGGTGTTCTCTATCATCGTAATCATATAGGGGTATTGACATCGAACCCCCTACAGTACTGGAAATTCAATCTTCGATAAATCTTCTCAAAAATAACAAAGCAGCTGCACTTGACGGTATAGCAGCCGAGTTCCTGAAAGCTGACCCTGTCAGAACGGCTAGTATTCTACACCCGTTGATACAAGATGTGTGGGAAAATGAAATCTATCCCAGCGACTGGAAGGATGGTGTAATTGTTAAGTTGCCAAAGAAAGGTGATCTTAAGAATTGCAACAATTGGCGAGGTATTACAGTTTTGTCCGTTTTTCTAAAATTAATGGCAACCATCATTCTGGAGCGGATAAAGGTTAGAATCGAGTCTACACTCAAGAGGCATCAAGCTGGTTTCCGCAGTGGGCGGTCTTGTGTCGACCATATCAACACTCTGCGTATCGTTCTTGAGCAGTCTGCGGAGTTTCAATCACCGCTTTACCTGATGGTCGTGGATTTTAAGAAGGCCTTTGACCGAGTCAGCCGCGAATGTATATGGAGATCACTTCTTGGTAGAGGAATTCCCCCAAAAATTGTTGCCATTATAAGAGAGTCTTATAATAACGCAAGATGCTTTGTTTTACACAATGGGCAGCTATCCGACTCTTTCGAAGTGCGGCAGGGTGTGAGACAGGGAGATGTTCTATCGCCAATTCTCTTTCTACTGGCGATTGACGATGTCTTGACGGCCAGCGTTGGAACAGCAGAGAGGCAGGGCATTCAATGGAGACCGTTTGAAAGGCTTAGCCACTTAGACTATGCCGATGATATATGTCTCTTGGCAAATAACATCAGCGGGCTGAACGGGATGTGTCAAGCTCTGAAGGTAAAAGGAGAGGCGAGTGGTCTTAAAATAAATAGCAAAAAGACAAAAATAATGCTCACAGGCCGCTCCACACATCAGCGTATTTTAATACAGTAGACTCCAGTTGAAGAGGTTGAACAATTTAACTACCTTGGAAGTATTGTTTCAGCAAATGGTGGTACTGATCTGGACGTTCAAAGTAGAATAAATAAAGCTCGCGCAGCCTTCGGTTCTCTCTCCCAAATTTGGAAATCATATGTCAAATATCCTTGCGCACTAAGTTGAGATTCTTCGAATCCAATGTCAAATCCGTGCTGTTATATGCTTGCGAAACCTGGAAAGTCACGACTACCATCTCAAAGAAATTGCAGGCTTTTGTGAACCGTTGTCTACGCCATATTCTAAAAATTCGCTGACCACAAATTATATCAAATGAAGAATTGTGGCGCAGGACAAGTCAAGAGCGGCTGGACGTTAACATAAGAAAGCGTAAATGGCAATGGATTGGTCACACGCTGAGGAAACCAAACGATGAAATTGCAAAGCAGTCATTTGAATGGAATCCTCAGGGTGCACGGTGGGTTGGAAGACCAAGAACAACATGGAAATCAACAGTTCTAGCAGAAGCAGACTCCCAGAGAAAGACGTGGCCACAGTTAAAATATCTATCTGCAGACCGTGAAGGATGGAAACGATTTGTTGGCGCCCTATGCCCCAACCGGGGTTACAGGACTTGATGATGATCATCGTAATATCATGTTTGATTGTTATCTCAAAATTTTTTTTTGCACGAATCCAAAACTTGCCTAACAGTACCTATGTACTTATTATATCGCTAGTAAAAACAAGTTCACTTCATATTCCAGTTGACTAACATTAGGGCACACAGAAATGGTTCAGAGTGTAACCAATAAGGCTATCGTGCAAGTTTTATATTAATTAATTAATTTATTTATTTATTTATTTACCAGTTTAGTCATTACACCATAATTGAATTATAATGAAAAATAAAAAACCGAAAGACGGTAATTTGTTTATTT
The DNA here is from genome assembly GCA_963921185.1 of Dasysyrphus tricinctus. Taxonomy (NCBI): domain Eukaryota; kingdom Metazoa; phylum Arthropoda; class Insecta; order Diptera; family Syrphidae; genus Dasysyrphus; species Dasysyrphus tricinctus. Next base: position 240,809,237 of record OY992530.1, on the reverse strand, counting down.
TTTTTTTGTCTCGAATTCTCTGGGTAAATTCAAAACCCCACACTAGTGATTTGATGATTAAAAATATGCTCAAAGAAGAAATATACTTCCAGAAGAAGCTCAGATAGCTACATACTACATCATAATTTTATTTTTCAATGAAAATTTTTTCTTTTCTGTATCTTTAATAAACAATTTTTTCATTCATGCATAAAGCCTTATAAATACAATTTAAATATTTAATATCAGGTGCAAGAAATTCTTTTCAAAAGATGATTATTAAGATTTTAAAAAATATCAATGAATCAAAAGAAATGTGTTTACTGAGAATATGAAAAGAAACCAGTCAGCACTTTTTGAACTTATTATTCGGATGAATTTTGAGAGGTGTTTTTTTTATCAAAATTTCTACAAACTTTGTATTTATTTTTGGTAAAAATTTTGAATGGGCAAAGGTATCAATATGCCATTAACAAACAAAAAATTGATAAAACCATGATAGAATTAATAAAATCGTCTCGCATTGAAAATATCACTATTGACATGCCATTCATGTAGAGAGTATGTATTCAATGAAAATATAGGTATTTCAAAAACAACGGCAGCGTCTATAAAGTGATGATGTTACTTATTAGGTTTTTAAAGAATTTAAATATAAAAAGTTATAAGTTCGGAATTTCGTTAATTTTCTGTTTAAAACAGATTTGTATTGCAAATAATTTTTTAAAAATTTATCCTTAACTCAAAATGTTTAAAAATGAATTATTTTGTTCAAACTATCTTTTCTCAAAAATTTACGTCTATAAGTACCTACCTACTAGTTTTGTTTTCAATATTCATAGACTAAGAGCCCACAGCAGATTTTGGGTGTGATCGATAGCAAAAAAAGAAGTATAGGCGTCGAAAGCTCCATTAAAAGGTATTCAAAAAATCAAAGTCTTGCAGTCCACAACTGGGGCCTTTATAAATGCAATTTCGAGGATAATCGTGTTAGCCGAAATTGGTTTTCACCCCTCCCTAGATAAGCTCCGCAGATCCCATATCACGGAATCTGAGATCATTTGAGTGTTTAATTCGCCCTGCCAGACTGTTTAAAAAAACCGTTTTTCACTTAGAATTTTGAATTTTTTAAACGGCCCGGTAGAGCGAACTATACACTCAAATGGTGTCAGATTCCGTGATATGTCATCCGAGGAGCTTATCTACTGAGGAGTGAAAACCAATTTCGGCTAAAACGATTATCTTCGAAGTTGCATTCATATTTTTTTTTCGATGCACTGTTTCTCGCAAAGACCCCAGTTGTGGACTGCAAGACTTTGATTTTTTGAATAGCTTTTAATGGAGCTTTCGACGCCTATACTTCTTTTTTTGCTATCGATCAAACCCAAAATATGCTGTGGGCTCTCGGTCTATCAGTGCTCAATTTTAAATTATAGAGCTATGTAAATTGTTAATTTCAAATGATCGAATCGTTTAGGAATCTATAACAAAAATTATTCGATCATTTCAATCCATCGATCATTTTCATTTCCAATTTATTTCAATTTCATTTCAATTTCGATGGAACTAAATCTCTCCAATTTTAACAAATTCAATTCAATACTGTATCGATTTTGATCAAATTCAATTTGATCCAAATTTTAAAACAATACTATTTGGATGGAATAAAAAATCCGAAAAAATATGAAATGTTTACAGTTTTTACTGCTCTGGAAAAATAAGATTTTATGTCAACTGGCTGACATTTGGATCGAAATTCACTTTTTATGTGAAAGTATAATATAGTTCGGTATAGTCCGTCAAGACATCAACTGTCAAATTCCATTGACGGATGGCTACGATGTCGATGGATTAAGAAACCCCTTAGAAATCTAGAAAAAGGTGATTTTAGGGCAATTGGGTGACATTTAGATCAAAATATACCTTTTTTCAAAATATACATAGTTTATCTTCTATTTTTCAAGCCATTTTTTAAGACATATAGTAAATAAAATAAAATAAAATAAAATAACATAAAATAAAATAAAAAAAAATAAAATAACAATAACAATAAATTCACTAAAACAACGATATTAACTGTTATTTTAAACGGGGTATATATTTTTGAAAACAAAATAAAAATAATTTGTTTTGTATACCTCCTTATGGTGCTTAATATATGTGCCAGGTTTAAAGATTTTCCATCCACTTTCACACTTTTTCCATAATTTTGAATCAGAAATTTCTATGTATCTTGTATGAGAAATTTCAAGTGCTTGCCGGCACGTGTTAACGTTAACCGATCTAAAAAAAAATTGCACACATTTTCGCTCTTAGGTGGTGGGGGAAATCCAAATTTGTTCACAATAAGTGCCACCCTAATACAAACATACAAACAAACAAATGTTAATAAAAAATTACGTTTTTGAAGCTAAATATACAATTTAATAAGCTTTATTTTTAACTTTCGATACATTGCGGAAACACAATTTTTCATCCCTGTTCTGCTGCTAGTTTGCCTAAAATTTAAAAATAAGAAAAACTATTTTTTATTTTATAAACATCAAAATACTCGTTCTCTTATCTGATCCCATAAGGGGCCCCATTTAGCATAGCCGCCCCGGGCCTCTAACAAGCTTAGTCCGCCACTGGCTCAGGGCTGTTCCTTGGGATGATTAAAAGCCCTCAAAAGGCGTATGAACTGCAGGTGGGCGGTCAACGGTATGATAGTCTGGTGGTGGAGGAGCTTAAAGGCCAACCTAAAGGCCAACGGCATGCAGCAGCAAGTAGAGCCTGTATTCCCATATTGGGTGGCTACAAAAGACGTCTCTTTTCCTATATTGGGCGGCCTCGATCAGTTATGTGTTTGACCATACAAAGGGCGGATGTGCCTTTCAATCTGTACTTATGTATGTTATTAATCGTATCTCGGAAAACACCATGGTGAACGGATGTAATGCTTATACATGAAATATGACAACAACTGGAAATGAGTCCCCAAGAAGTAACCTTTTTATGGAGAATCCTTCTGCAGCTTCGGCTCTTGTAAACCGCACATTGGATTTGGGGGTGCGGTACCTTTCTTGTACCGTAGTACATCGTGGCATAATGGTTAGTGCGTTGGACTGTCATGCCGAAGGTGTGGGTCCGATTCCTAGCCGTGCCACCTAACAATAGAAATGTTTTATCCGAGGTACTGCCTCTTGCGTGGAACTGACAAATCCTCCAAGAGTATTCGTTCGGACTAAGCAAAAAACTGTAGGTCCCCTCCAATCCCCCCAATAACACGCACACAAGAATGGTTAAGAGTTCTAAGTCTCTAGGCCCTGGCTCTCCACGAGCTGCCGCCCTTACCAATTTAATTTTAATGGCTTTTGACTTCTACTACGCTTTGGCATTAAGACATTTTCTATATATGAAATTTAAAAATATTATATTAGTTCCATTGTTCTTTAATTAGTAAAAACTATAGTTTCAAATCGTAACTTTTATTTAATATAAGTTTTATTCCAACTACTCTGCGTCCACTCTTTACAAATAATAAGAGGATAATCAATATTGAGTCTGATTCCCTCCGCAGATCATTCATCAATCTCAGTAGTTGGGGTGAATATTCTTGTTCCGTGTAATATCTCTTGTTCTTAAAAACACATCGCCTACTTAGACTGAATGATTTTGGGACTGGAACATAAATTGATCTCATCATCAGCTTGGGTTGCTACACACTCTTATTATGATTGTCAATTATCAATTTTTAAATTGATAAACCTTGAAATATGGTATTTCAAAAGTCCGTAGTTAAAAAATTGACCAACCATTCATTGAAAATATAAATAATATTCTTTGAACTCCCAACGGTCTACATCATTTTCAATGACCAAAAGATTTATTAATCGCATTGTTAAATAAATAAAATGCACGACTGGGTCGCACGTACTTGCTCTTCAAGACACTGCGAGTCTAAGAAAATTGTATATACAAACTTGGAAATTATGAGAGAAAAATGTAGAGAAGCATGAAATACGACATTTAAATTAGCTAAAACAACTTTTTTGACAGTTTGAGGTGAAAAAAAAGTATGCCATCTTAATTCATGATGGAATATGATTGTATGGGAAAAAAAATTTTAAAATCGTTGGAGCGGTTTTTTTTTATTAATTTTTTATATATAAAATTCTTAAAACATTTTTAAGAACAAATTTTGGTATGCAGATTTAAAGTATATATCTGTGGTGTTTGGTAGAAACATGATAACTCCATTTTAAAATTTGCGTCCTTACGGCCACTTTACATTGAGCTACAGCCTAAACGGGTGAACCGATTTTCTTCAAATTTGAAATAGTTATGGACATAACCTTTGAAAAATTATTTTCCAAATTTGAAGAAAATCGGTTCACCCGTTTAGGCTGTAGCTCAATGTAAAGTGGCCGTAAGGACGCAAATTTTAAAATGGAGTTATCATGTTTCTACCAAACACCACAGATATATTTATGTGTATATAAAAACAAAATTTGAAAAAAAATTGTCAACCCGTTTTTGAGATATCGAATTTTCAAAAAAAAAAGTTTGAAACTTATTTTAAAAATCCAAAAACTTTTTTTTTGAAAATTTTGATATGCAATATTATTTGATTTTATCTTAAAATTGTATATACAAAAATTCATCTAAATCCGTTCAGCCGATAACGAGAAAATTCAAAATAAAAAAATACGTTCTATGACAGGTACTATTAATAGTTGCAAAGTGTAAAATTTTATAATTTTTGGTAGTAGATCGTACAAATTTTAGTATATACAAAAAGTTTAATCAAAATCGTAGGAGTCGTTTTTAAGCAAAAAAATATTTTCTTTTGCGGTTTTTTAACTTTTGTATGGAAGGTACCGTTATTTTTTCATAAATGTAAAATTTTTTCTAAAAATATTTTATAAAGTACTAAAAAAGTCTTAAATATCGAGTTTCAAATAAATCGATGATGTCATTTTCGAAATATTTGATTTTCAAAAAAAAAATTTTAAACATTTTTTAAAAATCCAATAAACATTTTTTCAAAAATTTTGGTACACAAAACTATTTATATTTTTTAGAAGCTTCTGTATAAAAAAATAATTGAAATCGGTCTTACCGTTTTGAAGAAAATCAAAAATAAAAAAAACGGTTCTTTGGGAGGTACCATTAATAACCATTTTTGAAAAATGGTTTTCCACCCAAAGAAAGCCTTTACTAAAATAAATTTATTGAATTTTTTTAAGAAAAGTTGTCGAGCCGTTTTTGAGAAAAATACGATTATGTAAATTTGCCAAAAAAAAATGTATGACAGGTACCGTTATTTTTGGTTCTAAAAAAAAATGAAAAAAACGTGTCGGCAGAATCACCAAAAACCACTAAGTACCAGGTTTGAAGAAAATCGATCGAGCCGTTTAGGCTGTAGACGAACAGACAGACAGACAGACAGACAGACAGAATTGTGCCACCCACTTTTTTGGTGTTCTCTATCATCGTAATATCATGTTTGATTGTTATCTCAAAATTTTTTTTTTGCACGAATCCAAAACTTGCCTTATAGTACCTATAATCGCAAGTAATAATGTTTAAAAATTATTAAAATCAATCAAAAACTTCTGGTGGTGCATTGCCTTCAAAGTTAATGAAATCTCCAAGAAAAACATATACAGAGTACAGAGTGGCTTTGTTAATAATGGATAAACTTGCAACTGGTTATAGCAGATCATATATAATTTAAAAAAAGAAAATGCCATCTAATTGGTCAGAAAAAGTCAACTAGTCGCAGAAATTGGTCAACCCTAGATAACTTGTAATCAAGGCTTAACGTTTCCAAGGTCACGCGCGATTTTTGGCACCTCATTTGTGGGAAATTCCCAAAAAATGTTAACCATCTGAAGAACTCTAGATCGTGATAAAAGGTCAACTATTTTCAGAAATTGTTCAGCCATAGATTTTTTTCTATGAATTTTTAAGGTGAGTTTCAAGGTCACAAACAAAACTTTTGGCACCTCATTAAGGTCAATTATAAAAAAAAGGTATGTCAGTAATTGGTCACCCAAACATTTTTTTATGAATTTTTATTGAGTTTGTAAAAAAAAATTCAAGGTCATAGCGATTTATGGCAGCTCATTTGAGTAATTTTACAGAACAAAATTATAGTATCTAATACTTACTAGATCGTCATAAAAGGTCATTTGGTTTCAGTAATTCGTCAGCTATTGCTTTTATGAATTTTGATCTTTATATCAAAAATCGTTACTGAACTTGAAAAAAACTTTTAAATATGGTAAAATATAGATAGCATGGGTGCTTAATTGCCCCATATCAAAAGGAGATTTTTTTTACTGAAGAGGAAAAAACAAAAGCGCTAGAAAAAACACTAAACAAGGAAAATCTTTGAAAAATTAGTTGAACTTAAAACAACGTATAGTAGAAGAAATTTTATAAGCAAAACCAAATAAAATAGAATGTATTTTTCTGTTTTATTTTAACGACCAAAATAAATTTTAAGTTTTTTTTTCACAATTTATTATTAAAATAATCTATGATTTATTTAAGGTCTTTTAAGACTTACGAATAATACAATTCAATATAATTTTCTGTTTTATGTCGTTATCAATAAAAATAAAATTATTAAAAATTAATAATGCCAGTTCTTTTGAATTTTATTGCTATTCTTGCTAACGATTTTTTCAGTGCACAAAAGTTTTATATCCATAGGAAATCTCAAATTTATTGTTCATAGGTTTTTTTTTTTATTAAAATTTATTTTTATTTTTCAATCATCTTAAAACTATCTTACCGCTAGACAAAAATTCATAAAAACTAGCCTACTTATCAATATCTTACAACTAACTTACTGGCCCCATTCGGGCGCTCTAAGTTAAACTAATAACTTAATGCTAATGCCTTTCGGCCTAAAAACTATATTAATTCTAAAATTCAGTTTGGTTTTATTTTTCACCAAGAAGAATTGAAAAAAAAACTTGGTATCCATATCTTTTATTTTTTGGTTTTATATAAAACTTACAAACTACCTAAATAAAGGGTCCTGTTCAACACACCCAGTGTGAACATGGTGTTTGCGACAGTAATGAAAACTACAGTGTGAACGCCCATCTGAAGTCCCCATTGGTCGCCCATCCATAACCGTTCCAAATGTGTCAACCAGCTGTCAAACAATAGAATTGTCATTCCTGTCATCTACCGCCAACAAATAAAGTGTGTTTTGCTTGCAAATTCAAGTGTCGTGTATTTTTTTCTTTATTTTTACAAGTAATTTTATTAAATAAATTAAAAAAGAACTAAAAGGCTTTTCAGCCAAAACATTGGTCCTTCGAGCCCTGAAAATTATAAGGAATTTTAAAAAAGGATTAAGTTACTGTCCTTGGATTAAAAAAGTGTGTGCAACGTGGGATTTAGACATAACCAAGACAACACGAGGAAATTTTCGGACGCCATTTTAATTGAGTAAGTGACAATTTTCCTTACTATTATTAAGATATTTTCTTTCAAATAAATAAATACAAAATGGCTACTAAAAACTTGTCGGCAAAATATAAACAATTAAAAAAGGATATAGAAAATTTTAGCAAAAAAGGCAAGGCAATTAGCGCCAATTATGTGCAAGCTCGATTGAAATTGCTTGAGGATTTGTGGGAGTCAGTATCAAGTGTGTATGAGGAGTTTTTAGCAGCCGATGATGATGTTGCCAAGAAGCAGGTAGAAGCAGAATCCATTTACGAAAGCTTCAGAGAGGATTATTGCGACTTCCGAGCAAGGCTTCTGGATGCGCTGGCAAGTCTTGGTGGCAGCAGCAGCCAGCCGTCCAGCGGAGTCCCTGCGAAGGAAAGTGAGCATAAGAGTGAGGAAATTCACTTACCATCAATCAAAATACCTGTGTTCGACGGCAACTATGAATCCTGGCCAAATTTTCATGATCTTTTTATAACGCTGGTGCATAATAAATCATCCCTTACGGATATCCAAAAGATGCACTATTTGAAGACGAGTCTAACAGGCGATGCTGAGAAGCTGCTCTTCACGCTGAAGATACAAGGCCACAACTATGCCAAAGCTTGGTCTCTGTTGCAAGACCGTTATGATCACCCTCGCGTCCTCGTCAACATCCAGTTGAGTTCATTATTCAATTTGCCGTCGTTGGCACAAGAGCGCTCGGAGTCGATTAAGGATCTGCTGTACACTTCGACCCAAGTAATCCACAGTCTTGCGAATCTGAAAATAGAAGTAGAACATTTAGATCCAGTGCTAATTTTTCTTCTAGTGCGAAAGTTACCCAGCAGAACGCAGCAAATGTGGGAAGAGAAGCTGAATGATAGAGAGGACCCAAAGAAGTTGCCGACTTTCAAGGAATTTACGTCCTTTCTAGAGACAAGGTTCCGGACTCTTGAAGCGGTCGACCAGCAGCACAGTCAAGGTACATCCAAGCCATCGCGGGACTCTTCACACAAAAACTCGTTCATTGCACATGCGCAGTCTGATAAAACAAAGATTTCCTGTAAAATATGTCAGAAAAATAAACATGCGGTTAGAAGATGCAGTAAATTTTTGAAAATGAGTGTTAGCGAGCGTAGTCAGGTTATAAACAAATTGGGTTTGTGTCGAAACTGTTTAGGGTATAATCATGTTACTGATAGTTGTCCAACTAGTCATTGTCAACAACCACATCATACCTTATTACATGTAAATAATACTTCTTTCCAGCCGAACCAACAACCTTCACGCGTACAGCAAAATAATAACTCCTTTCAGCAAGTCCAGTCAACAAATAGTAGTCAGCAAAACAACCCAGTACAGCAACAGAGTAGCAGCCAAAATTCGCAAAGTACAGCTTTGAACGCAGAGGCGCCTTCATTCCATACTGCCAATAAACCATCGGGTTCTAGCAATTTAACTTCTCACCATTCTCATCATAGCAGTCCAACTAAGAACTCTCAAGTTCTACTAGCAACAGCCCTTGTTAAAGTGAAGTCTTCGTTGGGAGAGTGGTTGACGTTGCGAGCATTGTTAGATACTGGTTCTAAAGCGTCGTTCATTACAGAACATGCTGCCCAATTACTCCAACTTAAATCTCGAACAACTCATACGGGGGTGTCCGGGTTGGGTTTGGTCAGCAGTGGCACATGTTTAAGAGTGGTAGATATCACTTTTGCTTCGCAGCATTCCACTTTTGCAACAACAGCGCAAGCCTACATCTTAAAGTCACTGTCTGGGCATCTGCCGGCCCGGACCCTTCACGTTGAGAATTGGACTCATCTCAACGATTATGTGCTTGCCGATCCAGAATTCTTCAAATCGTCCAAAATTGATATTTTGCTTGGTAGTGATGTCCTTCCCGAGCTTTTGTTGCCCGAGTTGATTCCACCAGCCGATCAATTGATGCCAGTCATGCAGAAGACAACATTGGGATGGATCTTATTCGGAAAGGCCCCAATCGTATCCGAATCCAATCAAGTCAGAAGTTTCATGCAAACAGTAGATGTCGAAACCCAACTTCGAAAATTTTGGGAACTAGAAGAAACGCCGTTCAAGCCATTCCAAAAAGTCGAAGACATTGAATGTGAAAATCATTTCATCGCCAACACTGAACGAACAATTGATGGACGCTATCAAGTAGCATTGCCGTTCAAAGGAAACGTTCCTCCGGTTTTTGGCGATTCATATCAAGGTGCTTTGAGGCGATTCCATGGTTTAGAGCGACGTCTTGATGCAAACCAGCAACTTCGAGACCAGTATTCGGCCTGCATCGAAGAATATATCCAACTTGGTCATATGAGCGAAGTCGATAAGAGTCAGTTGCCAGAAAATCTGCATTATTTCCTACCACATCATGCTGTCATCAAAGAAAGCAGTTCAACCACAAAATTGAGGGTGGTGTTTGACGCATCCTTCAAAACATCAAGTGGCGTTTCTTTGAACGATGCTATGTTGGTAGGTCCAGCACTTCAACAAAATATCTGCGACATTATTCTTCGTTGGAGGTTGTATAAATACACCTTCACTGCCGACATCGAAAAAATGTATCGCCAGATCTTGATAGCGGAACAAGATAAAAATTATCAGCTGATTCTGTGGAGAAAAAATTCTGAAGAGCCTGTTAAAGTTTACAGACTTAACACGGTTACCTTCGGAACAGCAGCCGCTCCATATCTTGCGATCCGAACGTTACTGAAGTTAGCAGAAGACAATTCGAAGAATCAACTTGCTTCAACCATGATCCGTGAAGAGATGTATGTAGACGATTTGATATCTGGAGGAAATACCATTGCAGAGGCTAAGGAGAAAATGCAACAAATTAAAACAACATTAGAGACAGCTGGATTCAACTTACGAAAATGGACATCCAATTCTGACGAACTACTTTCGGGCATTCCAACAGGAGAACGGGAATCATCATTCTCAATGCCGTCAGAAGATACGGACCGAGTTAAGACACTCGGTGTCCACTGGCTTCCTTCTGTTGATAAATTTTCTTTCTGCTACAACGCACTTCCTGATCCACAACCGACAAAACGATTCATTCTATCTACGACAGCACGTCTTTTTGATCCGATGGGTTGGATTGCTCCATGTATTGTGAAGGCGAAGATTTTCATGCAGCAACTGTGGGTGAAGAAGTTGTCATGGGATGAACCAATTGAATCATCACTGTTGGAACAATGGAATGTCTTCTACGAAGATCTGCAAGCCATCAACAAAATTCAGTTTCCAAGGTGGGTTCAAACCATCGGCGATTTCACTCGAGTTGAGCTTCATGGTTTCAGTGACGCATCGGAGAAAGCCTATGGAGCAGCAGTGTATTTACGGGTTGAAGATGAAACAGGCCAAGCAAAAATGCATCTTCTCATCGCTAAATCTAAAGTTGCTCCTGTACAGCCTGTTAGTCTTCCTCGTCTGGAACTTTGCGGTGCTGTTACGTTGGCCAAACTTCTGGACCATGCCACTCAAGTATTTGGAAACCAGAACATCAAGCAGTTTGCATGGACTGACTCAACCATTACGCTTTCGTGGATTCGAGCCTCACCAAACAAATGGGAAACATTTGTGCGAAACAGAGTTGGAGAAATACAGCGATTGACTCCCGTCAAAATTTGGAATCATATTCCAACTCAGCAAAATCCAGCAGACCTGGTTTCTAGAGGTGTTCTTCCATCAGCTTTACTTGATAATCCGTTATGGTGGACCGGACCTGAATTTTTGCGCGATGCATGGGATTTTCAGTATCCAACGCAGCCAGTAATACAAGTGCATCACATCGGAAAGGTTTTACCCCCAATCAATGAACTTATGTATGGATCGTCTGAAATAAACAAATTAATACGTATTGTCGCCATGATTTTACGTTTCACCAACAATTCGAAAAAATACATACCCAACTGGAAATTTGGACCGATTTCACCAAAGGAGCTTGGCGATGCAGCAAAGGTTTTGGTAAAATTAGCTCAGCTGGAAATGTTCCCTGATGGCATTCTGAAGTCCAGAGGCATGGCATCTCTAAATCCATTTGTTGATTCGGACGGAATCATTCGAGTTGGTGGAAGACTGAAGAATGCAAATTTGCCATATGATCAACAGCATCCAATAATCCTGGTTCCAAATCATCACTTCACCAAGCTGATTCTTCACGAAGCACATGAAAAAACCCTGCATGGAGGCATTCAGTTAATGATGGGTTATCTTCGGAAAAAATATTGGATTTTTCAGACGAAGCGAGCAGTAAAACATTACATTCACAAATGCACTATATGTTATCGGCACAGGACTAAACCAGCTTATCAACTAATGGGAGAATTACCAGCGCCCAGAGTGACTGCATCCAGGCCATTCTCACATACTGGAGTTGACTATGCTGGACCGATTAGTATCCGGGCTTGGAAAGGTCGCGGAGCAAAAAGTTACAAAGGCTATTTAGCCATTTTCGTTTGCCTAGCAACAAAGGCGATTCATCTTGAAGCGGTAAGTGATCTTACGACTCAAGCTTTTCTGGCAGCGTTTTGGCGGTTTACATCACGGCGAGGAGTCTGCAGCCAGATCTACAGTGATTGCGGTACAAATTTTATAGGAGCTGAAACGGAGTTGTACCGACTTTTGAAGGATGCTACCCATGATTGGAAGGGCGTTGCTGAAGTTTTGGCGTCACAAGGAACAAAGTGGAATTTCATTCCTCCTGCTTCTCCCCACTTCGGAGGATTATGGGAAGCCGGCGTGAAGAGTGTTAAACACCACTTTAAACGAGTTGTTGGAAATGGGGTATTAACCTTCGAGGAACTCACCACGCTTTTAACACAAATTGAAGCGTGTTTAAATTCGAGGCCTCTATGTCCCTTAACAGAGAATCCTGAAGACTTCAATGCTTTGACTCCAGCACATTTTTTAATCGGAGCAGAAATGTTTACCGTACCAGAACCAGATCTCACAATCGGGAAGACGAAATATGTTGATCGATGGAAAGTAATCCAATTCAGTTTACAAACCTTTTGGCATCACTGGCAATCTGAATACTTGGCCCGTCTGCAACAACGACCAAAATGGCTGAAACCTCAACCTCAACTTCAAATCGGAGACCTGGTTTTGATCAAAGATGAGAGACTCCCACCGACAAAATGGAATTTAGGACGAATCCTAGAAACTTTCCCCGGAAAGGATGACACCACCAGAGTGGTAAAGCTGAAAACTGCGCATGGTGAATTCAAACGACCTGTTACGAAGCTATGTCCTTTACCAATTAACAACAATCAACATACAAATCAAGCCTGAAACACACACACACACACATACACACACACCCACACACACACACACACACACACACACACACACACACACACACACACACACACACACACATCACATCACATCATATATGCATCATGTTGCCATAGCAATGCGAAGGCATTAATATCTTAAAGCTCTCTCGCAATCACAATGCACATATGCAATTATTTTCCAAATAAATTATGAAAATATACAATAATTCTACGAATTTAAATTTAATTTCGCCCACTTTCAACGGAAAACACAATTAAACACTTCAAACTACTTCATTTAATCTAATTTCATTTAATTTATACATCTTTTAATTCATATAAGAATGGATAAGATTTAATGAAATTTCAACTTAATATTAGTTCATAAAATAATACTATTTTTTTTCTAAAATTATATCAAATCTTAATAAAATATCATCAACAAGCATATTCTACTGAGGAAATTAAAACGGAGTGGATAAAACGGACGTTAGTCGGACTCCGATGGAAATGTATGCCTTCGACTACAGGCAACTACATCCATGTCAAATGCGAAATTTAAATCGAGTTTTATGATGAATTGATAATATATTTTATTATAATAAACTTACCTGGATCATTTTCATCACCAACCACTTGATTTTCCATCACAATTTCGTTATACTTTACTAAATTAACACACTTTAAAATTTTACAAACTAGCGCACTTAATCAATGGATGACGTATTTTTTTTCATTCACAACTTAGCCAATGCAATTTGTTGTTGTTTGCCTCCTTCTTCATCATTACTCGATGTTTATCAATGGAAACAACGAATTATCAATGGAAACAACGAGTAGGCATTACATGAGCTATTTTGCAAATTCAAAATATCGATAACAAATCTGTATCGATAATGCGGCGATTTATCTCGACCTGCGACAGTTCGCCTCGACAAACTATTTTCATTTTCTTTATTAAACTTATTTATTTCATAAATATTAATGAATTGTTTCATTTCATGTTTAACCATGACACGAAAGGCCATCAAAGAGTTTATTGTTTTTAATAGTCAGCAACAATTCCGATGGTAAAATCCAGCAATTCGCTTTCGCCCGGGGAGAATGTTCAACACACCCAGTGTGAACATGGTGTTTGCGACAGTAATGAAAACTACAGTGTGAACGCCCATCTGAAGTCCCCATTGGTCGCCCATCCATAACCGTTCCAAATGTGTCAACCAGCTGTCAAACAATAGAATTGTCATTCCTGTCATCTACCGCCAACAAATAAAGTGTGTTTTGCTTGCAAATTCAAGTGTCGTGTATTTTTTTCTTTATTTTTACAAGTAATTTTATTAAATAAATTAAAAAAGAACTAAAAGGCTTTTCAGCCAAAACAGGTCCGCCAAATAACTTTTTTTTTTTTGAAAATGCTATAAAAAAAAAACTACTGAATATTTTCTCAAATTTCTTTTTATTTGAAAGTACAATACTTCCGGTTAATAATGGAGAATAATTTAATTCAAATGGCTGCTTCGCTAAGTGGGTCGACTTAGAGAAGATGCCGATTTTGCCAAAAAAATCATCTTTTCAGATGAAGCTCATTTTGATCTTGGCGGGTATGTAAGCAAACAAAATTGTCACATTTGGGGCACAGAAAACCCGCACGCCATTGAAAAGCCGATACACCCAAAACGAGTGACTGTTTGGTGCGGATTTTGGTCCAGAGGCATAATTGGGCCATTTTTCTTTGAGTGGTCGTTACAGTCAATGGCGATCGTTATCGGGCCATGTTGAACGAATTTTTGTTCACAAAAATTGTAGAAAAGGATATTGGTAACATTTGGTTTCAACAGGACGGCGCGGCGCTACGTGCCACACAGCCGAAGCTACACTCCATGTAGTAGTAGCATTTTCAAAAAAAAAAAAGTTATTTGGCGGACCTTTTATAAATTAAAGCTAATGCTAATTAAATCTAATTATAACTACCATAAAACTACTTAAAACTACTTAAAGCTACTTAAAGCTACTTACAAACTAGAACAGCCACAGCAAGCATTTTCGGATTTTTTATTTTGTTTGTGTTTTTATTGGGTTTATAAGTTTTTTGTGTTTTTTGAGTTTTTTTTTTTTTTGGTGCCACCTTGACTGTCCCTGCTTAAAACTAACTACCTAAACTTATTTTAGTCGGCCAAGGCATAGAAAAATACATATCCAACTTTTAAATATCCGAAGAAACTAAGGTAATAAGCCCCAAAGATTTGTTGGTCGAGGACATCACTCTAGCAATGTCATCTCGAATAAGCTTCAACAAGAAATTATCTATCCTGTTTATGTTGACACCGTTGTATAGAACCAGGTTGGAATAATAATGTTTGTACTCCGACTCTGACGTTCTGTGTAATCCAAGGCAGAGTCTAAGACACTGCCTTTCCAACACCCGAATCTTTTCCATTTGAGATGGGGCAATGTTGAACCAAACCGGGCACCCATAGGCAATCATCGGCTGGATGAGGGCCACTTACCAAATCACCTTCACCCTGTTGTCAAGCCGGCTGCTATAAGTCATTGAAACTCATCATTGAAAATTTTAATAATTGATTTTGAGACTTTTAGAAACCTAAATCAATTATTATTCTGATGGACGATTAAAGCTCAAGACTTCAAAAATATTTCTAGTCAAACAAAAAATTCAAAAAGGCTCAACTTTCCACATAAAAAACTTTTCTTATTTCAATGATTGAACTACCTTACCAATGATCATTGAAAAATCAAAAGTCAATTTTTGTGAAAAGTTGGGCCTATTTGAAATTTTTTTGACTAGAAATATTTATTAAGTCTTGAGCTTTATTTGTCCATCAAAATAATAAATCAGTTTACTTTCTAAACGTCTCAAAATCAATCATTAAAATTTTCAATGATGAGTTTCAATGATAGCTATAACTGGCGCCTAAAACAACCATTTCGTCAGGGCAAAAGCTCCCCTAGCCCTGGTCAGAGCAGCATTTATATGTCTGTCGAAATACAAATACTGATCCATCCAGATGCCAAGGTTCTTTACTACACTTTTACTCGCCAGTGGCTGTCCATTTGGCCCTACGATCACCAGCTTACGCCAGTTCTTTCTCGTATCCCTTGTGGCTTCACGCAACGGAGTCTTAAACAAGATAGTTTCTGATTTCCGAAAGTTGATTTTCAACTTCCAGTCATCGCAAATTTCTGAATCTTCTCGGAGTCACGCTGCAAAAGAGTTCCGACGACCTCGACTTTTGGAGCTGTTCTGTATGCAATTAGATCGTCGGCATAAGCAATTGCCTGAGTTAGACAACTTATCAGATCGCTGGTGTAAATGCTGAAGAGAATCGGTGAGTTGACCGCTATAGGTTTTGCATTCGTATGGGAGAGGGTTCTATATTCATTTCTGACTTTTTTCATACTTTTATTTTGAAAACAATAATCGTTGCAGTTTTTGACTTCATGTTTTCAAACTCTCACACAGATTTTTCAAACAATGTATGCACAAATTCAAACATCATATTTTTCAAGAAGAAAGTAAAGAAATTATTTTTCAAACCTTTGGATATCGGGCATTTAAGTATTCAGGCGGCGAAATGTATAGCTGACCAATTACTGAAACTAGCTGACCTTTTATATAGAGCTTAGGGCTTTTCGGGTGGTAGATATTATTTTTTTTACAAATTTCCCTTAAATGAGGTGCCAAAAATCGCTAGATTCAATAAAAATTCATAAGTAAAAATGTTTGGCTAACCAATTACTTAAAATAGCTGACCTTATTATAATCGTGAAGTGGCCTATCTAATGACATTCATATTTTTGTTTATTGATTGACCCAAATGAGGTGCCAAAAGTTTTTTTTGTGACCTTGAAATGAACTTTAAAAATTCATAGAAAAGAATCTATGGCTGACCAATTTTTGAAAATAGTTGTCTTTTTATCACGATCTAGCGATCTTTTAGAAACTAAACATTTTTTGGGAATTTTCCACATATGAGGTGCCAAAAATCGCGCGTGACCTTGAGAAACCTTAAGCCTTGATTACAAGTTATCTAGGGCTGACCATATTTCTAGAACTAGTTGAGCTTTTCTGACCAAATAGTGACAAAGTAGATGGCATTATTTTTTCACAAATTTCCCATATATGAGGTTGTAACGGAACCTGGTGTTCATCTTCTGAGACTACCAACAAAAATCAACTCCTAATCTTTCTCCGGAAAGGTGCCATAACCCTCAACAAAAAACTAGCACAAATTTATGTAAATTTTTGAAAGTGAATCCCTGAAATCCTCAACTCCCTATACCACCATTACGACCTCTAGGGTACAGGTAACTACATTTTTTTGTTTGTGGTGATGTCTCCATGTTGTGTGTTGATATGAGATATTAACAAAAATAAAAATAATAAAATTTTAGAATTATTATTTCAATTTTTAATTTATTTAACTTTATTTAAATCACAACATAAGTTTAAATTTTTTAAATTAAAGCGACGCGTTTCGGTTCATGGAACCATCATCGGGCTTGATTCTTCGATTTGCGGTGTTAATTTGCCAAAGTTCACTTGCTATTTAGTTGCTGTAGCTGTTGATGTTTTTGGGCATGTTTTATCTTATTAGTAGGAAGTATAGCTGTTTCATGTTGGTTGCTTGTTCTGATATTTAATCGCTGTGTTGAAGAGTACATTTGTTTTGATGGTTAGTTTGTCGTTTAGTATTTTGTCATGTTCGTTCTTGTATGCGTTGTATATCTCGTACTCTTCCAATGTGTCTAATTTTGTGCCTTTTTTACATATATGTAATGGTTTTAAATTTGTTTCAAAGTCAGTGTAATTGTGATTATTGTCTATCAAGTGTAATGCGTATGTGGATTTCGTATTCTGTTTTGGTCTATGTTCTTTATATCTGTCGTAAAAGGTTCTGCCTGTCTGTCCAATGTAGTAGCTGTCACAGTCATCACATATTATTTTGTATACTCCCGAAGATGATTTCTTGTCTTTTGTTGATTTTTGTTGTAACATTTTTTGTATATTATTTGTTGTTTTAAATGAAATGTTGATGTCTATTTTCTTAAATTCATTTTGTATTATATGTGGAAGCAAATTAGTGTATTCTATTGATGTGTATTTTTTATTATCTGTTAGGGTGTCATCTTTAGTTTTATTGTTTTTTATTTTCTTTTTCATTTTATAGATTAGTTTGTCTATTAATTCGGCTGTGTATCCATTTTTTATTGCTATATGTTTAATTGTGTTGACTTCGTCTTCATAATCTCTTTTGGTCATAGGTATATTTAAGAGGCGGTTAATGAAAGCATGATATGCTGCCAGTTTTTGTGTAATTGGGTGGTGGGAATCTTTGTGTATAGTTAAGTCGGTTGTTGTTGGTTTCCTGTATATTTTGTAGTTTAGTTTATTGTTGTTTTTATAAATGGTAAGATCCAAAAAATTGATGGAATTGTTGTTTTCAATTTCGGTTGTAAATTTTATGTTTTCATTTATGCTGTTCATGTATTTTGTTAATAGGTCAATTTGTCTATTAGTTCCATCGAAGATGACGAAAGTGTCATCGACGTATCTTGTGTAGAATATGATTTTTTGGTTTTGGGGGTTAAGGTTTGTCAATATGTATTTATTTTCGAAGTAGTTTAGATATATATCTGCCATCAGACCGCTCAATGGGGATCCCATTGCAAGGCCTTCGTCTTGTGTGTAAAATTTGTTGTTATAGGTAAAATAATTCTGTTTGAGTGTTATTTTTAAAAGCATTATGATTTCGTCTATTTGGTGTGTGTTTAATTTGGCGGTGGTCGTGAGATTATCTTTTAATATTTTGATTGTTTCGTCAATTGGTATGTTGGTGTACATGTTTGTTACGTCGTATGAGATGAGTTTGTATTGTGGTAGTATGTTTATGGTTTTGGTTTTTTGTATGAATTCTATGTAATTTTGGATACTTTTATTGTTTGTTATTTTTATGTTGGTTTTAATTATTTTCTGTAATTCTTTGGCAATTTTGTAACAAGGTGCGGTTTTATAGTTGATTAGGGGTCTTATTGGCGTTCCTATTGTGTTGTGATTTAAATAAAGTTAAATAAATTAAAAATTGAAATAATTCTAAAATTTTATTATTTTTATTTTTGTTAATATCTCATATCAACACACAACATGGAGACATCACCACAAACAAATATTATAGCTGAAGAAGCAAAGCTAGTCTACCAATATAAAAATACAAAAACCAAATTGACAAAAGCCAACCTAAACATCAAGTTCAATAAACAGTGCCTCAAAAAACAAATAACACCTAAATATGCACAAATTAAAATAATATCCAATTCAACCGCCGCCATTAAAACACAAATATTAGCACAAAAAATAAGAATAAAAGAAGAAATAAAATACCTATACACCAAAAAAACCACACTCAACAACACACTATATAAACTACACCTACAACTTTACAATAAACTACACTACATCACTGCCGAACACCACATACACAATATAAACCAACATGTCCAAAAGATAGCCAGAGAAATTAATATTAAACAACAATCAAAATTAAGAAAACTAATTAAAAAAACGACAATTGAAACACCAAAAAGCACCCACATATTTTACCCAAGATTAGTAAACAACACAAACATTACTTTTACAGAAACAGAAATAGAAACTCTTAACAAAGGACTTAAATTTAATATACCAGCCACTAACAAAAACAACATTACTCAAGAAGTCATAAACGCAGAAGCAGCTATAAAAACAATACCAACACAAGAAATACAAAACGAAACAAGAATCATAGTTAACAAAAAGCTCAAACATATCTTAAAAACTAACCAAACAAAACATAAAATACAAAACAAATATAAAAAAGACATAACTAATCTAAAAAACATAAAACAAAAAATAATCAACAGTGACGCAATAGTAACGAAAGCTGATAAAGGTAATACCATTGTAATAATTGACCGACAAGAACACATTGACAAGACTATAACATTTTTCAACAACAACAACATACAAAACATACAAAACGACCCTACCAAAACATACGTAAAAGAAATTAATAAAGCAATAAACAATTGCAACCACCTATTTCAATAAATTAAAATTAAAACAACCTAACGCACAAGCACCAGTTTTCACAGGATTACCGAAAATCCACAAAATAGGAACGCCAATAAGACCCCTAATCAACTATAAAACCGCACCTTGTTACAAAATTGCCAAAGAATTACAGAAAATAATTAAAACCAACATAAAAATAACAAACAATAAAAGTATCCAAAATTACATAGAATTCATACAAAAAACCAAAACCATAAACATACTACCACAATACAAACTCATCTCATACGACGTAACAAACATGTACACCAACATACCAATTGACGAAACAATCAAAATATTAAAAGATAATCTCACGACCACCGCCAAATTAAACACACACCAAATAGACGAAATCATAATGCTTTTAAAAATAACACTCAAACAGAATTATTTGCTTTGCTCGTCGGAGGGATGGGTTCATGCCATCCTAGTTCAGAACGGTTGTTACTTCTCTCATGCCGAAATTATTAAATAAAAGAAAAAAAAACTAAGTAAGTTCAAACAAAGTTGGAGCTCGAAGTTCACCCAATTCGTAAGAAAAAACAAATAAACTATCTATCAAAACGGGATGTGAGTCGAAAGAAAGTTAAATATCTGGTAACCCTATTGAGCGATCAGGTCAAGGTGTTAACTGACCAAATGTGGCAAAATCCCTCCCACGTATCATCATTGCGACACTTCCTTGGCTAACGCGACCACTTACATTTTGTACACTAGCCCCCTTAATAGTCTTATCAAGGTAACTTAAGTATTTACCTCAGTGTTGTCATCGTTGTCGGCTTAGGATTTCCTAACGTCACCATATCCACCCTAAAATAACTCTAACCCATCATTATCATCATATCGATCATATGACCACGTAAGAGATACAAACTCCCAGGCTCTTACACTTCATATAACTTTATATAAAGAATATGTACAAAAGAAAAGCTCAGATTTATGCAGCAAAAAAAAAAATTCATTATTCAATGTTCTAGCTACACACCATTTATTTACCCTAAACGCAAAACAATGTCTGTCTTAACCATAAGTAAATAATATGTAAGGAAAATCTAAGGAAAATAATAAATTAATACAAAATGTATAAGTTTTATATACTAAGTAAATAAATACGTATAAGTGATCTTAATAAGAATTCGTAGATATTATACTCATACATTCAATAAAATCAATTATTATAGATGAACTTTTAAATCTATTTAAAATGTGGATTTAAGGTTTCTTTTTAATTATTTTCTTTTTGATATCTTCTGTTAGTTAATTCGTTAATTATTATTTTCTTTCTGCTCTGTTCTCTTTTCTTTGTATTGTTGTTTAATTTAGGTACACGAACAAAAACAATAAAAAAATAAAATGCAAAAGCTACATAAAATTTTACTATTTTTTTCTCTTTAGATTACAAAGAGTGCCTACGTTAACCTCTTCTTCTTTTTTTTCCTTTTTTTTTTTTTTTTTTTATTTTGGTAAGAGCAAATTAAATTTATTCACACGCTCTTATCGATGATCAATAAGTATTTGTGTATTTTTTTTTTTTGTTTTCGTTAAATTTCTCCTTTTTTTTTTTCTTTCATATTACGATATTCTTTAAATTGTTGTTTTACTAGTTCCGGAAAATTCAGTTTAGTAACATTTTAGAATCTTATTCATGTGCATCTCGTTCAAATATGTTTCATAACAAAACTTACCCCAAAATCTTGGATCTAAGAGATTTAAAAATTATTGAGCCGTAGCTCTGTTTCGTCGGCCGATCGATTGATTAGGTGCACCGCCTCAATAGTCTGGACGTATGATAGATACTTTCTTTCATGTGTGTACCTGTGAAAATTAGAATTAAATGAACGTATTTGAAACGAAAAGCACTTACATTCGTTATATCAATTCTGCCCTAAATATTTAATTTGCATGCATTTATTTTTTTTCTTTTTTCTTTGTCTAATCAGTATTATTTTTCTTTTTTTTTTTTTTTGTATAGAATTGAGGTTATGTATTTCTACTATTTTAATTTAAATTGTTTTAATGCATTATATCGATAAATAGAATATTGTAATAGGTACTTAGCTTTTATACAAATAAATAAAATGGTGGTGTAAGCTAGTGATGGTGTTGCCCTACTGTAGATAGATTTGATGATTGGTCATATTGGTCCTAGATTCTTCCCCTCTGTAATCGTAATCGGTGAATAACCCTTCAGTAGATCTATACAGTGTTAGGTCTGGTGCCTGGTCTCTTTTTTACGTAGCCAAGCAGCTTCTCAGTTTGACGGTGAAGCGTGAGGTCGACAGAGATAATTGAACTTATGTCCCCGGCTCCGTATCTCCCAATATGTTTTATACTACAGGTTCAGATCAGTACCCTGGACAGTGTCTAATAATCTTTGACTGAGTCTATTAGCTCGATGGACTCTAATTTCTAATGTGGCGTTTTTTTTTTTTTTTTTTTTTTTTTTTTTTTTTATGATTTCGGTGTCGTTAAAGTCGCATTAATGTCGCTCTTGATAACGAGACTATACACTGAGCGTGGTATTTATTTCTCGCTTCTTCGTGTCGAGCTTGAGTCAGGTGGGGCCAGATCACGTGCACCCCAGTTTTGCCCTCTGCTTCACTTATGTTTTTGATCGTGAAACAGAAAAATCTTTAGATTTCGTTTGGAGTATCGAAACTCTATAATGGCTTTGAGAGTTTTGTATTACAAGACCTGCACGTGGTACTCATACATATAAGAACTTGACCTCGTACTTCCTCAGCCATCCACGAGGTTTAAGTACCCTTTACACATGAAAAGCACATGATAATATTAATACTATCAACTCAAAATAAATTATGAATTAATTCCAAGAGAGCTAACAATTAACATTCATTCCATCGTTGAATATATATTGTTAGCTTTCCATAAATTAATAAAATCGACAATCAACAAAAATTAAGTATCAATATCTATCTAATTTTTATTTATTTATTCTTATAACCATACCGATTATATATCGATTCCTTATTTTTATAAATATTTCTCGGCACAGTTTTGTTTTTAAACTAAAATTTTTTTGTTATTTGATTTTTGCTTGCAAGATATAAATTATTTATTTTTTCATGCTATACTCAGCGATATACCGCACACCTGACTCGCTTGACTTCTCGACACCAACTATCCACCTTTTCTTTATTTGTTCTCCTACATATTCTAACCTTCGTCAAAAAGTCAATCCATCATGGACGTATTTCCGACACAAGTATTTCGAGTGTTCTGGGGCAGATTTTGACCAAAAAAATCCAATTTTAGTCTTAAAAACTAAATTTGAATTTTTAAAGAATACATGTAACAAAATTGAGCTTCCCTAGTCAAAATCTTCCAAAAACTTAAATTTATATATATCACCGAATTATCCAATACCTGTCCATTCTTTCGTCTTAGTTAACGAACCAATTTTTGTCCTAATTTTTGCTTCGTACATTTCTCTCTTATTTTTTTTTTTAATTGGTTCTCTCAAAGCTTAACCGATAAAAGGGTGATCCAAAAGAAAGCTTTTCATAAACTCCTAGACCTAAACCGGAAAATATATGTATATATAAGTGTGTACTTCCTTTTACCTCTTATTTTAAATTTGAATAACGAATAGTAGATTGATTCTTACAAGGTGCCAAAGGTCCAGAGCCAAAAATATCACTTCAAATTTGCCTAAAAACGCATATTTTTCAAAATTTTGATTCAGATATCCCAAAAACGTGACCTGCTAAAGCAATTCTGAGTCCAGATTTGAATTCAGTGCTTCTAAAACTATCAAAAAAATATATTTTGACAAAAATTAAAATTTTGTCACAAAGCGTTATTATTAATGTTGCAAAAAAATATCAAGAAAAATGAAAACATTAAATCGCAAATAATAATAAAAGAAACACGATTTCATTTATCATTTTTGATTCACTTCATTCAATGTGGAGTCTTTTGAATTAGATATTTATTAAGATTGTAAAAATAAAGTTGGTACAAATCATTGTTGTTTGATTGAATTAATATTGTTCAACTCAGTGTGTGCTCATGCCCATCCTGTGTATTCTCTTTATAGAAGCAATTCAAAGACAAGTGCTAACATTATGTCACATCCAATAAATTCTTTTAAATTGCCTACTGTCATTGCCAACACTTTAGTAATGTTCTTATAGAGCAAAAAAAAAAAACAAAAAGCGACACATTTAAAGAGCTTTTACACAATGCAGCATAATAAATTAAAGGATATTAGATATCTGCAGACAAAAAAAAAACGTACAAGGAAACAGAACTCTGGTCCTGATGGTGTAAAAAATACCTCTATTTTACCACCTTATCTCAAATTTCTTTTTTTTTACGTTTGGACAAATTATTTATTTTATTCATTTTGTTCTGTTTGAATTGAGTGAGCAACAAAACACTGAACAGAAGGTATCTCAATAAATATGTCTCTTCTTGTTTCTTAATTTCGTCTCCATGTCACATTTGGCTAAAAGAAAACAAAAAAAAATAAATTTGAAATTCTACACGCACAACAAATTTCTTCGGATCAATAATTTCTAAGATTTGGCATTCCTGCTTCATGTTTTTGTTTCTTGTTTTTAGCTACTACATATCTCACCATCATCATCATCTTCATCAGTGATGGAAATCTATGGAATTGGAATCATTTTAAAGCGGAAACTTTGAGTGACACTTCCGGATATTGAGTTGAGAGCCTCTGGCTGTGACATTTGTTGTAATTTCATCAAATTTTCCTGAGAATTTGCTGGAATTTTATCAAAAGTGTCAAGTTCGTGGAATATTTTTGTTGTTTATGACACACGCACAGCGATAGTGAAGTTTCATACGAGCGGAACTAAATTTTCGAATAAAATCGTAGTGAGAATTTTAACAGATCCGTTTGTCATAGCTTGTACCTTCTACCATCAATAGAAACTTAATTGATGGGTGTGGTAAGAGTAACAATGAGTCAGTCCCAGAGTACATCTCGCCGGAATAACCTCGCCTCTGTCTAATTAAATAAAGTCCAACATCACAACTGGCGACGAGTAAAAAAGAACACCGTGCGTAAAGAAAAAAAAAAAAAAAAAAAAGAAAAAGATGTCATACGCATCAAAGGCCCCTACCTTCAACCACGGGGAGGACGATTGGGGGAGATACAAAGTTCAATTGGAACAATTTTTTATTGCAAACGAGCTTGAGGCTGCAGCAAATGTTAAAAAACAAAAAGCAATATTAATCGGTGGCTTATGTCCAACATCCTATAAGTTGCTGGAGAATTTAATTCAACCATTGTTAATAAGTGACACAACTACAACATATGCAAGCTGTATACAAGCATTGGATAAACATTTTGAGCCAACAATATCGGTTTTTGCAGAAAGAAGCAAATTTTATCAGGCAACAAAGGAGGAGCACGAGGTTATAAGCATGTGGGCAGCGAGAGTGAGGGAACTGGCAAAAAACTGTAAGTTCGATACTCATTTGGAAATGGTTTTAAGAGATCGGTTTATTATGGGGTTACCCAGAGGTGCTGCTAAAGACAAATTATTTTTGGAAGATTCGGAGAATCTAACCTTTCAAAAAGCTATCCAAATAGCATCTACAGTTGATTGCATAAGGCAGCAATACGACACATTGAATCAAGGAGAGAAGGCTCATGTTAAAGTCGAACCTTCAACGAGCAGTGAGGGAGGTGGTGACAGTAGTTTTTATCACATTAATCAAAAAACAAAAAATGATAATTACACTGCTTCCCAAAAAAATTCGACAGCCAGAGTAAATTCCAGACAGAATCCAAGAAAGTGTTGCAGCGTGTGTGGATTTACGAATCATTTTGAGAACGAGTGTAGATTTAGAGATTATGTATGCATTAAGTGTAATAAGAAAGGGCATTTAAAAAAAATGTGTACATCGAGCATGCGATCGATACAAAATAAGGTTAGGAATAATAATAATTCAATCAAATATGTATGTTTCGGAGAAAAATGATTATAGTAGCAGTGATGAAGAAGAATTATCTCTATTTTATTTTGGTAACGAAGAGTGTAAGAATGATCCAATTACTGCAAATGTGTTTGTAAATGAAGTTGCGATGACAATGGAAATTGACAGTGGCTCTCCAATATCTGCAATTTCACTTTCGTTGTACGAAAAACATTTTTGTGTCTCTGAGATTTTAACCACAAACAAATTATTTAAAAGCTACAGCGGAGGCTCGATAACTCCAGTCGGGTTCATTAAGGTACCGATTAAGTATAAAAATAAGAGTGGGCTACTGGAGTTGCCTCCAAAAGTGACCTTCCCATTAGACCGAAAGTCCGCATTAATGTGCCGGGCCCTCACATCACCAAGGAACTACTGGAAAACCTCCTCCGAGGTCAAAATTCCAGTTTTCCTAGTGGTGACTGGAAGGTCTTGGAGATCGAAGCGCCCTCCAAAACGGGCCAGGAAGCCATAGTGATGTTAAATCATGAAACCATGGCAATGCTTCCCTCCAGGGGTTTCAAACTAATGGTGGGCATCAATATGGTTAAGGTGCGCCCGGTAGCCAGCCTACAAAAACCAAACAGCAAAAATGATGATGAAGGTGCTACAAGTAAACATACAGCACAGTAAGTTGGCCTCGGCCACCTTAACCTCTTTGATGTCCAAAGATAATATTGATATCGCCCTTATTCAGGAGCCCTGGATCAACAGCGGCAGGATCTGCGGACTCAGCTCCAAAGATGTAAACCTGTATTTTAATAAAGGGCCTACAGAAGGTAACTATCGGACATGTATAGTGGCGAAAAAAATTATAAATCTTTTCCTCTTATCTTCCCATAGTAGTGCAGACATGACGACGGTGAAGTGCGACAGAAAAGGGGCCCCGCCCCTGATCCTAGCCTCCATTTATATGCCAGGTGATTCACCGGGGCCACCGCCGTCAGCAGCCCTTGATGATCTCGTCAAAACAACAGGGAGGAACGGTTGGGACCTCCTGGTTTGTTGCGACGCCAACGCTCATCATCTACAATGGGGGAGTACCGACACAAATAAAAGAGGTGAGTCACTTTTTGAATATATTATTAAGGAAAACTTATTGATTCTAAATAAAGGTAACGAACCAACCTTTGTTACTAGAAATAGGAGAGAAGTGCTCGACGTGACACTTTCCAATAACTCTGACTCAATAAAGGTCAGTGACTGGAAGGTCTCAAGTAATGTTTCATTCTCTGATCATAGAATGATAACGTTCCAAATAGAGCACAAAATTGAAAACTCAAAACCCTATAGAAACCCCAGGAAAACAAACTGGGATGCCTTCAACACTAGATTGGCCTCATCTTTGGGTCACTATGAACATTTACCATTGACAACCTGCTCGGTCATTGATAAACATGTAAATGAACTAACGTTAGCCATAAATAATGCTTACGAGAGTTCCTGCCCCATTACCAAAAGTAAAGGCAAGCTCAACCCCGTATGGTGGTCCAAAGAGCTGTCTATTCTTAGGAAAAATTCAAGGAGGCTTTACAATAGAGCAAAATTCAGTAATGACCCCACCGATTGGGACCTCTTTAAGGTCAGCAAAAATCTATACAAAAACCGAACGACCTATGCTAAAAGAGCAGCCTGGCAAAAATTTTGTTCAGACCTTGAGTCTACGAATGAAGCTGCTAGGCTCAGGAAAGTCATGTCTAAGGTACCCATTCCCCCGGGATTTCTAAAAAGACCGGATAACACCTGGACGGACTCCTGCTCTGAAACCTTAGAGTCACTTATAAGCACTCACTTCCCAGGATGTACTAGCAGTACATCTCCTGTGGACAGAGGGCCCAACATAAGTGAAATCTATGATATAGGTAAACAAATCGTAGACAGTAGGAAGGTGGCTTGGGCCATCGACTCCTTCTCAGCATACAAGTCTGCAGGGCCTGATGGAATCATTCCAATGATGCTCCAAAGCTCTAAAGATATAATTGTTCCGATTCTAGTGGATATCTATATAGGCTGTCTAAACATCACCTATATCCCCGCTAGATGGAGAGAAGTCAATGTCATCTTCATTCCAAAAGCTGGCAAGCCCACCCATACCGAACCGAAGGACTTCAGACCTATTAGCCTTTCCTCCTTTCTCCTGAAGACCTTGGAAAGGTTAATTGACACTCATATTCGCCTAAAACTGAATAATGGTGTGCTCTCACAGGCCCAACATGCGTACTTGAAGGGCAAATCTGTTGAGACAGCACTCCATGAAGTGGTCGGCACAATTGAAAAATCAATCCACTTCAAGGAATTCACTTTAGCAGCATTCCTTGACATAGAAGGGGCCTTTAATAATGTTGATAACAATGCTATTCGACAAGCCCTAAACTCCGTCAGCGTCGATCCATCACTGATAAACTGGATTGTATTCATGCTTCAAACGAGAATCATAAATGCAGAAATGGGTGCCAGCAAAATAAGAGTTAGGACGAGTAGGGGTACTCCACAGGGTGGAGTACTATCTCCTTTGCTTTGGCTCCTTGTCGTCAACCAGATCTTGGTCAAACTAAATCTGGGTGGCATCAAGGTAGTCGCATACGCCGATGACATTGTGTTATTGGCCTCCGGAAAATTTGCCCCCACTCTGTGCGAGCTCTTACAAACGTCCCTTGACAAGCTCAAAAACTGGGCCAATAATTGTGGCCTTAATATTAACCCACTGAAGACAGAACTGGTGCTGTTTACAAGGAAACGTAATATTCCAAACATAAACCCGCCAACCATTAACGGAATTCCGTTACAGGTTTCGGGTACTGCCAAATATCTTGGAATTATTCTCGATCGTAAACTAAACTGGAAAGAAAATATTAAAGAAAGAGAAAGAAAAGCCTCAATAGCTTTCTACACTTGTAGCAGAATTTTTGGTAAAAGATGGGGTCCCAGCCCCAGAACCATCCATTGGATGTACACAGTCATTATAAGGCCAATTTTAACGTACGCATGCATGGTCTGGTGGCCAGCCTTAGATAAGGAAACCAATCTAAAAACCATGACTAAAATTCAAAGACTAGCATGTATTGGTACAACCAGTGCAATCAGAACCACACCAACGGCCGCCCTTGAAACTTTCCTTTCACTTGCCCCACTCGATCTGTATACGAAAGAGGTGGCGGCCAAAAGTGCCTTAAGACTTGTTCAATGTAAAAATTGGAAAAAGGGCCTCTACGGTCACAGAACCATAATGAATTTTATAGACATAGACATTCAAACAGACTACGTTTCACCGCACATAGATTTCAACCCAGTAACCATAACGGATATCCCAACCAGGGAACTCTGGAATGAAAACAGGGTCATAAATGCAAATCATGTTTCGGTCTTCACTGACGGTTCCAAAACCTCGGAGGGGGTTGGGTCAGGCATCTATTCAGATAACCCACCCATAAATAGATCTTTAAAGCTTCCAAACTTTTGCAGTGTTTTCCAAGCGGAAGTGCTGGCAGTTTGCGAAGCCGCGAAACATCTTTCCTCAATCAGTGAATTAGTCAACAACAATATTGACATTTTCATAGACAGCCAGGCGGCAATTAAAGCCATTTCCTCAATCACCACAAAGTCCAAACTGGTCGATCGCTGTCGGAATGAGCTAAGAGTACTCAATGCGACGAACACAGTTACCCTTAGATGGGTCCCAGGACATAGGGATATTCATGGGAACGATATGGCAGATGAACTGGCCAAAATCGGGTCATCTCTTGATCCGAGCCAAATCGAAGCCTCTGTGCTCATGCCACTGGAACAAGAAAAAGGTAGAATACACCAGAGTTTCTTGGAAGCTGCAAATGTCAGATGGTCATCCATCGACACTTGTCGGGTTTCAAGGAATCTATGGCCAAATATTTCAAAGAAAAAAACGGATTACTTACTTAAGCTAAGCAGGCCTCAATTATCTCTCATGGTTGGTGTCCTTACGGGCCACAACTCAATGGGAACCCACATGAACAGAATGGGCATCAGCTCATCGGATCTATGTAGAGGGTGTCATGATGAAGAGGCAGAGGAGGGCTCCCCTCACTTCCTTTGCGAATGCCCTAGCCTAGCTAGAACTAGAAAAGAAGCCCTTGGAGAATACTTCTTCGATGAACTGGGCGACATCTCTGTCTTGCCACTAAAGAACATCCTGAAATTCATTCAGAACTCAGGATGGTTCAGGGAGGCCCCCCAAACCTAAAACTTCTCCTTAACTCCCTCCCTATCCCTCCTAACTAACCACCTATCCCCTGGGGAGCACAATGGATCCACTGAGATCCGAGTGAGATGGTGCGGCTTGCCGCATTATCACCCCTTACAACCTAACCTAACCTAACTGGAATTATTTGTAGTAGAAAATGGGGGTTCTCCAATTCTTGGAAGAGATTTTATGAATATTTTTAACATAAAAATTCAAGATGTAAATTTTGTTGAAAGCACTAATAAAGATTTGATTAAAATTGTTGAACAATATCCGGAGGTTTTTGATAATAAATAAGGTGCTTTCAATAAACATGAAGTGAGATAAAAGTTGAAGCCAGGTGCGGAGCCTAAATTTGTTAGGGCAAGAAACCTGCCTTTGCCAATTAAAGAAAAAGTAGAGCGAGAACTAGAAAAACTTGTCCTTTTAGGTATACTTGAGCCAGTAGATTATTCAGAGTGGGGTACACCGATAGTACCAATTCTGAAGAAAAACGGAGAAGTTTGTATATGCGGTGACTACAAAGTTACTTTAAATCCGCAGTTATGTGTAGACAAGTATACGATACCCAAAATAGAGGCACTTTTAGCAGAAGTGCGAGGTGGGACAGAATTTTCTAAGCTGGATTTGTCAATGGCTTACCAACAAATTGTTTTGGATAAAAAATCGCGAGAATATACTACTATTTCGACAACAAAAGGCTTGTTTCAATATACGAGATTAGTGTATGGATTGTCTCCTGCACCAGCTATATTTCAAAAAATCATTGAAAGATTATTAGCTGGTATAAAAGGAGTCGTTGTGTTCATAGACGATATATTAATAATTGCGAAAAACAGGGAAGAGCATTTAAAAATACTTAAAACTGTGCTGAAAGTATTAAGAGATTCGGGACTTAAAGTCTCAAAGTCAAAATGTGAGTTTTTTGTTAGTTCCGTTAAATATCTGGGACACATAATAGATAAAGCGGGTGTGCATATGGATAAGGAACGAGTTGATGCTATTTTGAAACTTCCGAGGCCAACGTCAGTGGTAGAACTTCAATCGTTTTTAGGTATTATAAATTTCTATAGGAAATTTATTCATGATCTAGCATCAACAGCTTCGAAACTGTATGATTTACTTGCTTCAAAAAACAAGTTCATATGGGGTCCAGAAGAAGACAAGTGTTTTGAACAAGTTAAAAAATTATTTACGTCAAAACAAGTCCTAGCACATTATGATCAAGACATTCCTATTAAAATAATTGTGGATGCTAGTCCAAACGGAGTAGCTGCCATTTTAGTACATTGTTACGCCAGTGGGGTTCAACGACCAATATCATTTGCTTCTCAAAGATTATCAGAAACAGAGACTAGGTATTCGCAAATAGAAAAGGAAGCATTGGCTATAATGTTTGGGGTGAAAAAATTTCACCAATATATTTATGGTAGAAGTTTCACGTTAGTATCTGACAATAAGCCTCTTATTGCAATATTTGGTTCTTAAAAGGGCATACCCCCAATGGCAGCAAACCGCTTGCAACGTTATGCTTTGTTTTTGTCAGGATATGAGTTTAAATTAGAGCTAGTGAAGTCCAAAGATAATATTGCTGATTATTTATTTATCACGTGCACCTGTAGATGGCCCAGGGAGTGAAAAACTCCATTCGAATGATATTTGCATAAATTTCACGCAGGAATGTGTTGTTCAAGTTTCCTTTAAAAAAGTAAAAGAAGAGACCGAAAAAGAGGAACTATTGAAGAGAGTTAAAAAATACATATTAGAGTTCAGACCTTTACATATTTTGTTCAGACCTTGAGTCTACGAATGAAGCTGCTAGGCTCAGGAAAGTCATGTCTAAGGTACCCATTCCCCCGGGATTTCTAAAAAGACCGGATAACACCTGGACGGACTCCTGCTCTGAAACCTTAGAGTCACTTATAAGCACTCACTTCCCAGGATGTACTAGCAGTACATCTCCTGTGGACAGAGGGCCCAACATAAGTGAAATCTATGATATAGGTAAACAAATCGTAGACAGTAGGAAGGTGGCTTGGGCCATCGACTCCTTCTCAGCATACAAGTCTGCAGGGCCTGATGGAATCATTCCAATGATGCTCCAAAGCTCTAAAGATATAATTGTTCCGATTCTAGTGGATATCTATATAGGCTGTCTAAACATCACCTATATCCCCGCTAGATGGAGAGAAGTCAATGTCATCTTCATTCCAAAAGCTGGCAAGCCCACCCATACCGAACCGAAGGACTTCAGACCTATTAGCCTTTCCTCCTTTCTCCTGAAGACCTTGGAAAGGTTAATTGACACTCATATTCGCCTAAAACTGAATAATGGTGTGCTCTCACAGGCCCAACATGCGTACTTGAAGGGCAAATCTGTTGAGACAGCACTCCATGAAGTGGTCGGCACAATTGAAAAATCAATCCACTTCAAGGAATTCACTTTAGCAGCATTCCTTGACATAGAAGGGGCCTTTAATAATGTTGATAACAATGCTATTCGACAAGCCCTAAACTCCGTCAGCGTCGATCCATCACTGATAAACTGGATTGTATTCATGCTTCAAACGAGAATCATAAATGCAGAAATGGGTGCCAGCAAAATAAGAGTTAGGACGAGTAGGGGTACTCCACAGGGTGGAGTACTATCTCCTTTGCTTTGGCTCCTTGTCGTCAACCAGATCTTGGTCAAACTAAATCTGGGTGGCATCAAGGTAGTCGCATACGCCGATGACATTGTGTTATTGGCCTCCGGAAAATTTGCCCCACTCTGTGCGAGCTCTTACAAACGTCCCTTGACAAGCTCAAAAACTGGGCCAATAATTGTGGCCTTAATATTAACCCACTGAAGACAGAACTGGTGCTGTTTACAAGGAAACGTAATATTCCAAACATAAACCCGCCAACCATTAACGGAATTCCGTTACAGGTTTCGGGTACTGCCAAATATCTTGGAATTATTCTCGATCGTAAACTAAACTGGAAAGAAAATATTAAAGAAAGAGAAAGAAAAGCCTCAATAGCTTTCTACACTTGTAGCAGAATTTTTGGTAAAAGATGGGGTCCCAGCCCCAGAACCATCCATTGGATGTACACAGTCATTATAAGGCCAATTTTAACGTACGCATGCATGGTCTGGTGGCCAGCCTTAGATAAGGAAACCAATCTAAAAACCATGACTAAAATTCAAAGACTAGCATGTATTGGTACAACCAGTGCAATCAGAACCACACCAACGGCCGCCCTTGAAACTTTCCTTTCACTTGCCCCACTCGATCTGTATACGAAAGAGGTGGCGGCCAAAAGTGCCTTAAGACTTGTTCAATGTAAAAATTGGAAAAAGGGCCTCTACGGTCACAGAACCATAATGAATTTTATAGACATAGACATTCAAACAGACTACGTTTCACCGCACATAGATTTCAACCCAGTAACCATAACGGATATCCCAACCAGGGAACTCTGGAATGAAAACAGGGTCATAAATGCAAATCATGTTTCGGTCTTCACTGACGGTTCCAAAACCTCGGAGGGGGTTGGGTCAGGCATCTATTCAGATAACCCACCCATAAATAGATCTTTAAAGTAACGAATAAATGTTGAACGGCGTGAAGTTCGATAAATTTAGTTAAAATAATTTTAAAAAAACAACACCTTAAAATAACTCCACTTGAGTCGGCACAAGTTTGTTTTCTTTTTGTTTAAGAAATTAAACAACACAAAAAGACAATAATCAAAATAAAAGAGTGGCACTGTCTTTCGTACCCCAAATAACCAATAAAATGAAAAAAGTCTTTAGCAATCATCAATTAGATATTGTTTATAAAAACGATAACAAATTGGTAAATTCATTGGGCTCTACAAAAGACAAGACATCATTTTTGAACAAGTCGGGTGTTTACAAAATTGAATGTGGTGATTGTAATAAAAAATATTATGGTCAAACCAAGCGGAGTATTGAGACTAGGTTTAAAGAACATATGATGCATACTCGCCTCAACCAACCACTAAAATCTGCAATCGCATCTCATATGTTAAATCATGGACATGAAAACATAAACATAGACAATTTAACTCTTCTCAAACAAGTGAATGACCACAGGAGATTAGATGCATATGAATCTTTCTTCATACAAAAAGACCCTGATGCACTTAATTTAGACAACGGCAATATTGAATCTTGCCTTCTCAATATAATTTGTCAAAACAAAGTATAGACAAATGTTTTACTTTCGTGACCTTTGCCCATAGCTGTGTTTTGTATAGTCCAACAGGAGATACATACAGTTCTTCAATTTCGGATGACCAACGTTTAGTCGTGGTTGCTGATGATGAAGCGCACAAGCTTCGAAATGCATTCAGGTTAGTTACGCGTTTGTTGTTTTTTGTTTGTGTTATTTATTTGTTAAATTTTAATTTCTTAAACAAAAAGAAAACAAACTTGTGCCGACTCAAGTGGAGTTATTTTAAGGTGTTGTTTTTTTAAAATTATTTTAACTAGATCTTTAAAGCTTCCAAACTTTTGCAGTGTTTTCCAAGCGGAAGTGCTGGCAGTTTGCGAAGCCGCGAAACATCTTTCCTCAATCAGTGAATTAGTCAACAACAATATTGACATTTTCATAGACAGCCAGGCGGCAATTAAAGCCATTTCCTCAATCACCACAAAGTCCAAACTGGTCGATCGCTGTCGGAATGAGCTAAGAGTACTCAATGCGACGAACACAGTTACCCTTAGATGGGTCCCAGGACATAGGGATATTCATGGGAACGATATGGCAGATGAACTGGCCAAAATCGGGTCATCTCTTGATCCGAGCCAAATCGAAGCCTCTGTGCTCATGCCACTGGAACAAGAAAAAGGTAGAATACACCAGAGTTTCTTGGAAGCTGCAAATGTCAGATGGTCATCCATCGACACTTGTCGGGTTTCAAGGAATCTATGGCCAAATATTTCAAAGAAAAAAACGGATTACTTACTTAAGCTAAGCAGGCCTCAATTATCTCTCATGGTTGGTGTCCTTACGGGCCACAACTCAATGGGAACCCACATGAACAGAATGGGCATCAGCTCATCGGATCTATGTAGAGGGTGTCATGATGAAGAGGCAGAGGAGGGCTCCCCTCACTTCCTTTGCGAATGCCCTAGCCTAGCTAGAACTAGAAAAGAAGCCCTTGGAGAATACTTCTTCGATGAACTGGGCGACATCTCTGTCTTGCCACTAAAGAACATCCTGAAATTCATTCAGAACTCAGGATGGTTCAGGGAGGCCCCCCAAACCTAAAACTTCTCCTTAACTCCCTCCCTATCCCTCCTAACTAACCACCTATCCCCTGGGGAGCACAATGGATCCACTGAGATCCGAGTGAGATGGTGCGGCTTGCCGCATTATCACCCCTTACAACCTAACCTAACCTAACTGGAATTATTTGTAGTAGAAAATGGGGGTTCTCCAATTCTTGGAAGAGATTTTATGAATATTTTTAACATAAAAATTCAAGATGTAAATTTTGTTGAAAGCACTAATAAAGATTTGATTAAAATTGTTGAACAATATCCGGAGGTTTTTGATAATAAATAAGGTGCTTTCAATAAACATGAAGTGAGATAAAAGTTGAAGCCAGGTGCGGAGCCTAAATTTGTTAGGGCAAGAAACCTGCCTTTGCCAATTAAAGAAAAAGTAGAGCGAGAACTAGAAAAACTTGTCCTTTTAGGTATACTTGAGCCAGTAGATTATTCAGAGTGGGGTACACCGATAGTACCAATTCTGAAGAAAAACGGAGAAGTTTGTATATGCGGTGACTACAAAGTTACTTTAAATCCGCAGTTATGTGTAGACAAGTATACGATACCCAAAATAGAGGCACTTTTAGCAGAAGTGCGAGGTGGGACAGAATTTTCTAAGCTGGATTTGTCAATGGCTTACCAACAAATTGTTTTGGATAAAAAATCGCGAGAATATACTACTATTTCGACAACAAAAGGCTTGTTTCAATATACGAGATTAGTGTATGGATTGTCTCCTGCACCAGCTATATTTCAAAAAATCATTGAAAGATTATTAGCTGGTATAAAAGGAGTCGTTGTGTTCATAGACGATATATTAATAATTGCGAAAAACAGGGAAGAGCATTTAAAAATACTTAAAACTGTGCTGAAAGTATTAAGAGATTCGGGACTTAAAGTCTCAAAGTCAAAATGTGAGTTTTTTGTTAGTTCCGTTAAATATCTGGGACACATAATAGATAAAGCGGGTGTGCATATGGATAAGGAACGAGTTGATGCTATTTTGAAACTTCCGAGGCCAACGTCAGTGGTAGAACTTCAATCGTTTTTAGGTATTATAAATTTCTATAGGAAATTTATTCATGATCTAGCATCAACAGCTTCGAAACTGTATGATTTACTTGCTTCAAAAAACAAGTTCATATGGGGTCCAGAAGAAGACAAGTGTTTTGAACAAGTTAAAAAATTATTTACGTCAAAACAAGTCCTAGCACATTATGATCAAGACATTCCTATTAAAATAATTGTGGATGCTAGTCCAAACGGAGTAGCTGCCATTTTAGTACATTGTTACGCCAGTGGGGTTCAACGACCAATATCATTTGCTTCTCAAAGATTATCAGAAACAGAGACTAGGTATTCGCAAATAGAAAAGGAAGCATTGGCTATAATGTTTGGGGTGAAAAAATTTCACCAATATATTTATGGTAGAAGTTTCACGTTAGTATCTGACAATAAGCCTCTTATTGCAATATTTGGTTCTTAAAAGGGCATACCCCCAATGGCAGCAAACCGCTTGCAACGTTATGCTTTGTTTTTGTCAGGATATGAGTTTAAATTAGAGCTAGTGAAGTCCAAAGATAATATTGCTGATTATTTATTTATCACGTGCACCTGTAGATGGCCCAGGGAGTGAAAAACTCCATTCGAATGATATTTGCATAAATTTCACGCAGGAATGTGTTGTTCAAGTTTCCTTTAAAAAAGTAAAAGAAGAGACCGAAAAAGAGGAACTATTGAAGAGAGTTAAAAAATACATATTAGAGGGTTGGCCAGGGCATGTAGAAGAGAATAATATGAAACCATACTTTTTGCGAAAAAATGAACTTACAATAGAGTCTGGTTGTATTTTTTGGGGTGTTAGGCTAGTAGTTCCTACTGTTTTAAGGGAAATGGTTGTGCGAGAAATACATAGCTCACACATGGGCATCGTGAAGTCAAAAAGTGTAGGTCGCAGCTATTTTTGGTGGCCTTTAATGGATAAAAACATCGAAGAAAGCATAAAATCATGCGAAAATAGTTTGAAGCATAGAAACAATCCAGAAAGGGCACCATTAATATCATGGGAATGGCCTGATGGTCCTTGGCAAAGGCTGCATCTAGATTACATGGGTCCAATATATAATAAAAAGTTTTTAGTGGTAATTGATGCATACAGTAAATGGCTAGAATGTATTGATATGGGCAATAATATTTCCAGTAGTCACACAATTACACAACTGCGTCCTCTATTTTCAAGATTTGGTATACCTAAAGAAATTGTAACTGATAATGGTACATCATTTGTTTCCGCTGAGTTTGAAAACTTTTTGTTAAAGAATAAGATTATTCACATTACTAGTCCGGTGGGCCATCCAGGAAAAGCTGAGAATGGTGTTAAGTTATGTAAACTTGCAATGAAAAGAGCAATGCATTCCGAAAAATCATTGATTAAATTAAACCATCGCCTTGAGTCATTTCTCTTGGATTATCGCAACTCCATTCACAGCACTACAGGTATTTCGCCAGCAATGTTAATGTTTGGGAGAAATATTAGATCTAGATTTGATATTATAAACCCAATTAAAAATAACGCAGATTCGAAATGCATAAATGTTGAAAATGTTAAAAAAAAGTTAAAATTATTTATTTAGTGGAATTAAGAAATAAAAAAAATATAATTTGGAAAAGACATGCAAATCAATTGAATTTAGGTAAACAAAAATTTGAAAATTATGAACCAAGCTTAGTAATTGATCCTCTCGAAAAAGAAAATGTATTAAATAGTAAAAAAGATAGTAATAATAATAATGGAATTATTGTAAAAACTAATGAAACAAATGAAATTGTAGAACCTAATAGTAGTATTAACGAAAAAAACGCAACCGATGATATTGATACAAATTCTGAAGTTACAGTTAATCCAGAATCTAAAAATAATAAAAAAAAATAGAAAAATAGATTGGAAAGAACTTCAAGATATAAACAGGTATCCAAAAAGGAACGTAAAAGAGAGTAAAAATTGAAATTGAAGCTTTGAAAATGTTAAATTGTAATTTATTATAATTTATATAAAATATTTTTAATTTGAACATAAATTTAAGAATATTGAATTATTGTAGAGATTAAAACTAAAACGTAAATTTAAGAAATATTGAATTATTGTAAATAATGATGTAAAATATATCTTAAATTTGAGGGGGATATTGTGGTAAGAGTAACAATGAGTCAGTCTCAGAGTACATCTCGCCGGAATAACCTCGCCTCTGTCTAATTAAATAAAGTCCAACATCACAACGGGAATGATAGAATGGGCATTAAAAGAACTCCAATGGACACTGAGTTTGTCTTAAGTAAATCTTTTGTCAGACACAAACAAAACAAAATAAAAGAAATCAAAACAAATATACCAAAGACATGAAGCAAATACACATTTCCGGTAGGAATTTTAATGACCGACTTTTGTTTGATTTGTGTGTGATGATATCCTGTTTCTCAACGACAAATATTAAAAAATATATTTTGCTTCATTTTCAATAATTAAATTTCAACAAAATTTTAATTGCATTTTTCAACAAAGTTCAATTGAAATTCTTTAATTTAACTTAATTCTTTTTTTTTATTTTAATTGTTGCACAAAAAGGACAACCGTGCACTGCAGCTTGTCATTATGCGACTTTAAGATTATCATTAAGTTTTTGAGATAAAACTTAACAATTGACCTTAAATCCTGTTTGAGATGTGTTTTTTATTCATATTTTCCGCTATTTATTCCTAATTGTATCCTGATACTGTAGAGACGAGACGAGACGGTTGTAAATTTAATTTATGGTATTTTGCTTCCATAAAGTGCACAACAGAGCAATTTCACACTTTTTATCTGCAAAAAAATAAAAAAAAACTTCTGGTTTCAGGGATTAAGGATAATGGAATTTCTATTTAATTTGGATTGGTGGTCAGTTGTGAAGAGATTATTGACATTAACGATGAGAGTTATTCCAATAATCTAGGATTGTCTGATGGCATTATTATTTTTTTTAATTCGATGAAAAAATAATTACATTTAAGCTTTATCTATCTATTTTATTATTGTACAAAACAAAGTGTCTATGAATGATTTGTGAGTAGGAAAATCAATTTCTAATAGTATCTTCCTTCTTATTTAATATAATTCTTTTTCGTTTTTATTAGTTTATTCGATGTTTGTTTGTGAAGCACGTGTTTCCTGGCACGTTTAGATGTAATAAAGTCAGTATTGGTACATTTATGTATGTATGTTGGTACTATAATCTTATTGCTGGAGGCAATTTTGGTGATTTGCACGTCCTTCGTTGTTGTCATCGGTCTATTTTTTGATATGCTCACAATCACGATTGAATTAAGTTATTCTTTAAGTTAAGAGTCGATACAATAATTTAAGGAGAACAGCACAAAATAAGTGATTGAATTCAACTGCTGAATATATGGGTGATTCTTCAAATTTTGGAATAAAGTGATGAAAAAATCTTGATACAGCAATTTTGGAAGCAACGTTAAAAATAATTTTACTTGAACATTAGAATGTCTTTTTACATCTTTGAAAATGGCTATAGTCAAAATACAACAATTTAATGGACATTTGTCTTGAAAACAGGTGCTCAAGGAACTGAGATTTTCTTCAGGGGACTGATACAAAATTCTTGAACCTGGGGGATTGGGATTCAAAGACCCCTGGCTGGAATGTTATTGTACATTCACCAAGAAAGTGTTTTGATTTTCTGGACTACATCCACATCTTGATTCAGCTCGTAGAGTTGATATTCTCTGCCATTCGCTCTCCTCGCCGACAAGACCAAATATCCGTCAAAGAATTTTTCTTTTGAGAGAGCCAAGTACCAGCTCTCCTTTTCTGCTTATCGCCCAACACTCAGCGCCATGAAGCAGTATACCTAAGAGTTTTGAACCCATCTGTTGTGCAAAACCGAAGTAGCACCGGTTTGCTAGAGTAATTCTTCATCGGATCACACACTAAGATGTCGTTCGTGGGATTACTAATTTTTACTCCAAGGTAGATGAACTCACTTACTTACTTACTTAAGGTGAGACAAAGGTAACACTCCGGGGTGGACCAAAGTCTCAACCAAAAAGCTTCTTCCAGCCGGCTTGGTTTCTAGCTAGCTGTGTCCAGTTTAGCATGCCAAGTTAGTGGGGATCCTCTTCCACTTGCGTGCGCAACCTTTTACGCTGTCCACCTACTGCATTGTCCCACGGGGTTGGATTCTGTGATTCTACTACGATGTCGCCCTGATCATCCTTGCTGGTTTCGGTTCAGGCCTTGCAACCATGGGAGGTTCTCTTTACTTTTTGGTAAAAATTCTGTACTTCATTCCTGCAATGGCACCTTTCTATTTCCTCGATCGTATGCTTCTCATGCTCTTTCTTTTTCATTCTTAGAAGCTTGTGTTTTTCTCTCCTCTTCTGCTTGTAGAGCTCGAGAGCAGCTCTGGTCCTTCTATGCAGTGCTGCTTTGTATGCCTGTTTGGTTGCATGTACTTGTCGGAATTCTTCATCGAACCAGGGTTTTCGCTGTGGTGGTCGTGCGGGGCCCAGCACGTCAGAGGCGACATCTCTGATGGCTTCCTGGCAATTCTTCTACTGGTTCTCGATACTTGCAGTTGGTGGCATAAGACTATTTAAGAGGACGCGAAAGACTCTATCGGAAAAGGATCTGGCAATTTCTTGCGACTGTAGCCATCCGATGGCAAACTTTCTCACAGTATTTCCCTATTTTGGATTTGGTCTGGATATCCGTAGCATTACCTTGGCTACAACGAGGTGTTGGTCCGAGTTAACGTTGGCTCCGCGGAACTTTCGGAAATCCTTGATACTGGAAGATTGCAATCGCAATGTATTCAATCTGGTTGGCGGTTGATTGACCAGGAATTTGCCATGTCCCCTTGTGTAAAGTCAGCAAAGTCGATTAGCATTGGTCCGTTATCGGAGGTGGTGTCGTGCAGGCTATATCTTCCGATTATGCCACCAAAGACCTCTTCTTTTCCTAGTTTGGTGCTAAAATCTCCCAAGACATCTTTAATGGCATAGCTAGGGCAATGCTCATATGTCTTGTCCAGCAGCTCGTGAAAGTCATCCCTGGTGTCGTCATCCTTCTTCTCTGCGGGGGCAAACACGCATGTGAGTCTAATGTTGGTGAATTTAGCCTTGATGCGAATTATTGTCGTTCACATAGTTGAAACTCAAGACTTCTTGCCTAACGACGAATCCACATCCAAAGAGACGCTGGCCTTGTGGTCGGTATCAGTTACCGTAGTAGATATCGCCTTTCAGTTTTCTTTTGCCCGGCCCATCCCATTGCACATCTTGGATGGCGGTGATGTCTGCTTTGTAGCAGTCTTGGGCTTCCGCTAAATGTTCGGCTGCACGTGGTCTATTGAGAGACAGAACATTCCACGTGCAGATCCGAAGTTTGTTGTCCTTATTTCGTTTGCTTGGTTCGTCAACAGTAAATCCGTCCGTATCCGAGGCTTGTTGTTGCATCGGAGCTAAATAGCTTTACGTAGCCGGGAAGTCACCCCGACCCCCAACCTGGAGGACCAGACCCTTACAATATAACTCCAAGGGCGGGAACCAGATTAACCGCTCCTTATAGCCCTGAGCTCCATCTGGAGAATTCTTCCAGTGCCATCTGGATGAAGGAGAAGTGCCTTAGTGGGAACACTCCTTCCCTCCTCTCTCGTTTGCTGCCTCCTTAAACCGTCCACC
This sequence comes from Dasysyrphus tricinctus, assembly GCA_963921185.1. NCBI lineage: Eukaryota > Metazoa > Arthropoda > Insecta > Diptera > Syrphidae > Dasysyrphus > Dasysyrphus tricinctus. The sequence continues at coordinate 240,767,190 of OY992530.1, read as the reverse complement.
GGTATTCGAACCCCATCTTCAGTTAAAGGTACAAGGTACCCGATGTTCACCACAGGGAGGTGAGAGTAGGTGTTGATAGATAGAGGTTCGCTTTAAAAAAAAAATCTTGTGGACGCTTGTGTCCTATTGAATGCTCCGTGTTAACCTTTTGAACATATTGGCCCGTCATCGGTGAGTTAAGGTAAGGAAACTGGAGGTGGTTACGGGCTTGTCTTACAATTTTGCCAATGAAATCCAAAGTGATTTAATCGGAAAAAAAGAAATGGTTGGATATGCGGGAGGTGTCATCCATATCGATTACCTTGAGAAAGTTAAGACGATTACCGGCGCTTATTTTGCCTGTTTGAGTAAATCAACATTGATTGAAAGAGAGTAAGACCCTATTTGACGAGGAAAAACGTTCTTGTTTATCAAAACAACGTTCCTGCGAATAAGTTCACAGTCGCAATGGCAAAATTGCATGAATTAAGTCTTCTCGGTGGACACAAAATTTTTCTCGAATGCTGAGTTAAGTCGAGAAACGAGGCACCTAGTTTATTTATTAGTTCTCACGTGCCATATAGAACTCCGTAGGAATTCCATCAGATCCAGCTGCTTTCCCGTCCTTTAAATTTGAAATCGCTTCACTTATCTCCTCAATTGGGATTGGAGCGTCTAGAGCATCATTTTTTGAATTCGGATGAGCATATAGAAAGCAAACACTGTTCGTTGATGGGTTGAGAAGCTTTTCAAAACACTCTTTTAGGAAGTTAGATCTAAGCTCGTTGCCCATTACATGTCTAACTCCATTCAAACTTCTTATCTTTTTCCAAAATTCAGATGCATTTCTTGCAGTGCGTCACACTTTCGGCTTCATCCTCTTTTTCAATTTCTTTTTCTTTTGAATGCATAAGAGCTGAAAACTTTTATTGGCCTCAATATATAAATGAACAGTTCCATTTTACTTTCTAGAAATTTAAAGGCAGGCAAACCAACGCTGCCTGGCTCTCTCACACTCCTCATCAAACTATGGTTTCCGAAATTTAATTTTACTGCACGGAGTGAAATATTGCTTAAAGGTGACCAAAATAGGAAGATGATCTGAGTAGGGAACAAGTTTGACTTCCAGGTCAGAGATATGTATATGTATTCCACTCTTTTCCCATAAGGCAGTAGTCAATAACTGAAGTCCCTTGCTTGCCCACAAAGGTGAAGCTTCCATCTTTATCACTGATAGTAGTGAAATTCAATATACGTAGCCCAAACGAGTCGCAAAAGCTTAAAGCTTTTTCCCTCTTGCATTGCATGACGGGTCCATTGAAATACGTGTAACCCCTGCTAAAATGCTTTCGGTTCCATTATCGTTACCTACTCTTGAATTAAGATCTCCAATTCCATTTATTTATCGTTATTAGATTGGTTTACAAATTGTTTTAGCTTTTCAAAATTTTGTTCCCAGGTATTATTACAATTTATAAAGGATGGAAGTATGCAAAACTTAGTACCTTCAATAGTGATGCTCAGAAAAGTCAGCTTTTCCAAAACTTTGATTTCACAATTTACTTCCACTAGATCTTTCTTGAAACTAATAAAGCATCCTCGACTAGCTCGACCCCTGTGGGTCAATTCTCGATCTGTGAAACTTTGAAATGTTATCATTTCAGTTTTCACAGAGTTTTATCATTTTATCACTTCACAAACACGGGGAAGGCGATTCCCGAACTTGCTATGAGAAAAAGCTGTCAAAGCTAGTACTAAAAAGTACTAAAATGAAAAAAGCCACCATTTTCTCATAGAAAAAGATGATTGGGACGTCATTGAAAGATCAAGATGGCGACTTGCGTGTATCGAATAAGGACAATTTGTTTCTGTTTATCATTTTTATTTTCACAGAATGAATTGATTGTGATAATATAAAAGAATAATCATATGAAAACATTTGTTTTAATTTTTCCACACTCCGAGAATCGCAGTTGGCGTGAAGAGGGGTTATCATATTTATCACTTCACAGTCCACTCCCACTGCGGGAATGGAAGCCATACTCAATCTAAGACCCCTAGATCTATTCGTACAAGAAACTGCAGCCTATGGTGCTCTAAGATTAAGCCAGACCGATAGCTGGAAAAAGAACTCTGTAGGTCATGCACAAATTATGAACAAATTCACGGAGGGGTATGTATGCACAGACTACACAACACCCCGTACAAATTTTGAAAAACCGTTTTCTGTATCCATCCCCACAAGAGAAGAATGGGATGCTGGTTTACAACAATCAGATACACCGATGGTAGAAATTTACACAGACGGATCAAATATGGATACGAGAGTAGGTGCGGGTTTCTTTTCAGAATCCCTCAATTCAGTGAACTCTTATAGACTCCCTGATTATAGTAGTGTCTTCCAAGCGGAGGTTCTGGCAGTGATTAAGGCTGCCGAACAGATCTCAATGTTGGCGATACCACGGGCTGATATCACCTTTTACATTGACAGCCAGGCTACGATTAAAGCTATCTCTGCAACAGAAATAAAATCCAAGCTGGTTTCATGCTGTCGCGAAGAGCTAAATGTTCTTGTCACACAGCACAACATCAGACTCTGCTGGGTTCCTGGGCACTGTGGAATTCTGGGAAATGAAAAAGCAGATGAGCTGGCAAGGACTGGTTCATCGTTAGATCAAAGCCTAACGGACTCCGGTGTTAAAATTCCATCCTGTGCCATTAAACAGACAATTGGTAAGAAGATAGTGGAACTTACCAATGACAGATGGAACTCACTCGCAACTTGTACCACTACAAAGAATTTGTGGCCTAGCTACAATAAGAAAAAAACGCACCATATCATAAACCGGAAAAAGAGATCCCTGAATCTTTTAATAGGAATTATCACGGGACATAATCTCTTAGGTTACCACAAGAAAAAGATGAGACTAAGTACTGAAGACCTATGCAGAGGTTGCGGTGACGTAGAAGTAGAGGAAGACACCCTTCACTTCCTAGGTCAATGTCCGGCACTATGCAATATAAGGAAAAAATGTTTGGGTAGCTATTTAATTTCAATTTAGCATAATAACGGGTGATTTTTTAAGAGGCTTAGAACTTAAAAAAAAAAAAAAACACAAAAAATTCGAAAAAATGAATGAAATATTTATTTGAATCGATAGTTTGAACCTTGCAATTTAATGTTTAAAGATTATTTCATGCAAATGTTGACCGCGGCTGCGTCTCAGGTAGCCCATCCGCTGAGTCCAATTTTGGCATACTCTTTCACACATATCGGCCGGTATCTCACGAATGAATGCATGGATGTTGGCTTCCAGTGCGTCAATCGAAGCGGGCTTGTCCCTATAGACATTAGCCTTGACATACCCCCACAAAAAATAATCTAATGGTGTCAAATCGCACGATCTAGGCGGCCAATTGACCGGCCCGAAACGTGAAATTAACTGTTCACCAAACTCGCCTCGCAATTGCGCCATTGTTTCGCGTGCTGTGTGGCATGTGGCACCGTCTTGTTGAAACCACATATCATGCAAGTCAAGAACTTCCATTTCGGGCAAAAAAAAGTTTGTTATCATCGCTCGGTAGCGTTCACGGTAGCGCCGAATCGACATTTCGCGGTCTTCTGTCACACTAGCTGATACGGCCGCAATATTTTCTTCACTACGCACAGTACGTAAACGTGTTGGTGGTTTAATGTCCAACAAAGTAAATTTGGTGCGAAATTTGGTCACAATCTTCCGAATAGACTGCTCAGAAGGTCGGGAATGCCGACCATAAAATGGAAGCAGCGCGCGATGAACATTTCGAACCGAGCACGAATTTTGATAGTAAAATTCAATAAATTGCAAGCGTTGTTCATTTGTAAGACGATCCATGGTTAAATTGCAAACCAAACTGAAGCTGTTTGACAGTGACACAAGTTACTTAACACACGTCAGCTGTCAAAACCAGTGTTGCCAAAACCAAACCAGCTAAAAAATCACCCGTTACAAGCATATATAAAAATATAAATAACTTAAATCTAAAACAATAGAGTACTTAAGACTAAATTAAAAATAAAAAGATTTAATGAGCAGGATGAGAGAAGGATTATGGGGAGAGTGCAAGTTTTAATTTAAGGGAGGTTTTAGAAAGGTTTAAATCAAAGACGGTGGAGTTGTTTACTTTTTGAAGCATTCTTGAAACAGGTTCGTTTTTACCGTACTCGGTACGGTGGAAGGGGATAGAGAATAGTGGTATTGACCTCAGAGGACGGAGGTTAGTGTTCAGAGTTATTTTCTCGAGTAGACCTACGTTGTCAATGCCTCCAGTCAAAAGCTGGTGTACAAAAAGAATGTCAGCATTATCACGACGTTTACATAATGTTTGAAGATTGATTAATTTTAAGCGGTTTTCATAATGAGGAAGAACGTGTGGGTCATCCCAACAAAGGCCACGCAAAGCAAAACGAATAAATCTTCGTTGAATAGCTTCTATCCGTTGAATATGGACATGATGGTAAGGTGACCAGACCTGCGAGGCATATTCAAGAAGAGGTCTAACAAAGGTTATGTACAAAGACTTAGTGACATAGGGATCTGAGAATTCTTTGGACCAGCGTTTGACAAATCCAAGAGTAGAATTAGCTCTATTGATAATGTGTTCATAGTGGGCACGAAAATTGAGTTGGTTATCGCAAACAACACCTAAGTCGCGAATGGAAGTGACGATGGGAATAGGTTCGTTATTAATGAAATATTTACGCTGTAACAAGATAGGGCGCTTGCGAGAGTAAGTAATGGCTTGACATTTATTCACATTCAGTTCAAGAAAGTTATGTTGGCACCAGGTAGAGAAATTATTTAGGTCTGTTTGAAGTAATTGAGCATTAGCCAAGCATATTATATGCTTAGAAATGCGCATGTCATCAGCATAAATCTGAAGCTCAGATCCAACAAGTACAAGTTCAACATCATTAATAGCAAGCAAAAAAATTAAGGGACCTAAATGACTTCCTTGTGGGACACCAGATGTTGAGCGGATAGGTTTCGAAATACATGATCTAAATAGGACTGTATACTGACGGTCGTTGAGATAAGACTGAAGCCAAGATATAAATAATGATGGAAATCCATAAGCTTTAAGTTTAAAAATGATTACCCTATGAGAGACTTTGTCAAATGCTTTACTATAATCGGTTGCTATTGCATCAACTTCATTGCCAGCTTCAAGGGCACATAAGGTATTGGACACGAATTCGGTAAGATTGGTGGTTGTTGATCTACCCTTAAGAAAACCATGTTGTTTAATAGAGAAAAGGGAACTACAATGAAGAAGCAAGGTATCATAAATAATACTCTCAAACAGTTTAGGTATACAGGAAAGTTTGGCAATGGGTCTAAAGTTTGAGATATCGTTTTTACATCCTTTTTTATGAACAGGGATAATGAAGGATTCCTTCCATACTTTGGGGAATAAGCCTTGAGAGATTGAAAGCTGAAAAAGAGCAGTGAGTGGTTGTGCTAAATAAGAAACGCATTTTTTAAGAACTGCAGCAGGAATCCCATCAGGGCCTGAAGAAAAATCGTCATTAAGCAGGCGGATTTTATTAATTACTGATGATACAGGGATGCTTATGGATTTTAGGGAGGTTTGGGAGCAGCCGTTCATATAGCTGAAGTAGCTAGGATCAACATCAGAGTTAATGGGGGAAAAAGCTTGTCCAAAGAAATCAGCAAAAAGATTTGATATAGTTTTTGGATCGGTTGATGACGTATCAGAGTATTTAAATGATGAAGGATAGCCATCAGATTTTCTTTTTGAATTTATAAATTGAAAAAAATGTTTGGGATTCGAGATTAAATCAGATTTCTTACTGAATAGTCGTTGAAGCCAGGATATATTAGCAATTCTTGGAGCGCAACTCAGAAAAAAAGAAGAGGAAGACTTGATGTTAGATTTATGAAGACGTGCAAGGCGGTTGTCCCATTCAAGTTTTGTCCATAAAGTTCCAAATTTTGTGATCGTATCTGTAGACAAGCTGATATTTGAATGCTCAGCAGGGATATCCAAATTATGAAGTTCGGCAAATAATGAATTATTATTGGTAGAAGTGGATGTTGATGGAGCAGATGATGAAGGCGTACAATCTTGTGGAGCAGTTGAGTTTATGTTGGTTAGCTCGCTACAGTTCCCAAGATCTTCTAGTTCAAACTGTAGCGTTCTTCAATGATCTAGCAGAAATCTCGAAGTCAACAGGAAATAACATCTCAAGTTTAATGAACTTCATCAACGCCTCTAAATGGTTCGATGCTCCATAGGATTTCATAGGTTATATTTTTAAAGGGATGGTCCAATCCATCAGGGTACCACAATGGATCAACATTGATCTAAGTGTGACGGGAACAAGATCCACCGTCAGCCCATCAACCTAACCTAACCTAACCACTTCACAGTTTCACAGATCGAGAATTGACCGCTGGTGTGTATCCTCGTTGCTGGAGTGTATAAATAAAAGATAATTTAACTGACTACAACTTTGGCTTGAACACCTTTTCCACTTAAACCAAATGCTTCGGAGACAAGAAAAAATTCGCATTTTCCTAAATGGCGGATCTTGTTGCTAAAGGTCATGCTTCATGCAGTCACGAAAACTGGGACCTAATCTTTTATGAATATAAACTTCTCTCAAATATCGGCCAAAAAACAGGTATTTTTTGATAAATTTTCTTGTACTAACAGCAAAAACCTAAAGAGCGCTTGAAAATAAATCTTATTTTCGTTGGAATGGCAGCCTTTAAAGATTTTTCGTTATACAGGGACTGGACCTGCACTTAACAAAGTGTTCAGTAAAGTGAAAATCGACTTTGTTTGTTTGTAAACAATAATTAAATACAAAATTTTCAGATGATTAGCATCGTAAAATCTCTCATTAATACCATGTCGAGAGGAAAGTCTTTTGTTTATCTACCATTTGCAGTCATTATGGGTTTTAAGCTTTCAATCCAACCATTTTATTTATCTGAATCTATGTTTTAATTCCCTTAGAATTACTCCTGGAAATAGCATCATTTGGTAAACAATGCAAATTAACAAAGATTTATTTAATCCTTGGTACTTACTTATACCTTCCTACCAACGAAATTGATGACGACACACCTGCAAAAGACACATTTTCATTAGTACTACTTATACCTTATCCTATACCCCATATTCAATTTAACCTAATCCTACATTTCTTATTTGCATTTTCAAATGAATATGATTATGGTTAAATAAATGAAGGAATAAAACTTGTTCAAACGTTCATAATTCGAACCTTATCCCTTATGTATGTGTGTTTGTTTGTAAAGGACCTGAATACTTCCTACATCCTTATCAAAGATGATGAGTGTTTTTATTAAAGAAAAATATGGGTACTATTGTTGTTAATTTTCATTCTTCAAAGCTTGCAAAACCATTGTGTAAGCTTTACTATGTCTGTCCTACTCTATAGGTCTCTTCCCGAGTGGATGGAAAACGGCATTCGTCCAGCTTGTCCCTAAAAAAAGGCACGAATCTTCATCACCCGCAAACTATTGCCCAATTGCACCTACATCCCTTCATTTCAAGGTCATTTAAACGCTAATAAATCATCAGCTCAAGAAATTTCTCGAAGAACAAAGGCTTCTTAATGACCGGCTCTCGTAACAAAATCAACTTGTGACCTGATAGTACATATATCTCCCTCAGTGAAAGCAATATTAACATTGTTTTGAAGAAAGTAAGATTGTTGTTCTTTATATTTCAAATGCGTTTGATAGAGTTTGGAACCTAGTTCAGCGTGAATTTGGTATGGTCGAATCTTTTCTTCGATGAGATTAAAAATGACCTTTTAGTCCTTTAAGTCTGAAGTTCACAAAATATATGCTGACATGCCTCAGGGCTCCGTTTTGTCTCCCAATCTTTTTCTTATACATATCACCGATCTGCTGCCTGAAACTTCTAATCCATCAAACTGGTTTTTCACATTAGGTACCTTCAGCTTATCATATTTGTTTCAAGATTCATTTTCTTGGTCTCCGGATATGGTGATACTTGAATGGCAGCGAATGATAAGCTCCTTAAATCCTGATTCGGGCAGCATTGACCAATGGGGAATAAGCAAACCAACTTGATATTTAAAAAAAAAGATGATATTTTTGTAGATAAAGTGAAATCTTTCAACAATTTATTTTACACTTGACCCCAATTTTGGACGTTCTGTTTAGAACAGAGCTTCTTTTTTCAACCGTACTACTTACTTATCATACTTACTTACTTAAGATAACGCTACAATCCGGGGTGGATCGGAGCTTCAACCAACAAGCTTCTTCCAGCTGGCTCGGTTTTTAGCTAGCTGTCTCCAGTTTCGCACCCCAAGTTGGTCGAGGTCATCTTCCACTTGCGTGCGCCACCTTTTACGCTGTCCACCTCTATTGTGCTGTCCCACGGGGTTAGATTCAAAGATTTTTCGGGCCGGAGCATTGGTGTCCATTCGCTCTAGGTGACCCAGCCATCTAAGATGTTGGCTTTTCACATTTGTGGCTAGTTCGGTGTCGCTGTACAGTTCGTTGTTGTATCTTCTTCTCCCTTCTCCATCTATGCAGATGGGACCAGAAATCAGCCGGAGAAAAACAGCCTAACGCGTTCTAATCCATCGTTAGCAGTGTCCATGCCTTTGCACCATACATCAGGACCGGGATGATAAGCGTCTTAGGGCTTGGCCACGTAGTGAGCGGCAGAGCGGCAAAGAGGCAGAGTGGCAAAACTACAAAATCCTGAGCGGCAAGAAAAAATTAAAGGGATTGTATGGTTGCGGCCACGCAGTCAGTGGCAGCGGCAGAGCGGCAAGTGGTAATTCTGAGATTCTGTTTTATTTTTTTTATTCAATCCTGAGCGGCAATTTTTTGAGTTTTTTGAACGAAATAATAAAATAAAATGATTGTTTGATTATGTTTTTATATTACATTACTTGGCAACGACATATTCAGAACTCGAACTTGCCGCTCTGCCGCTTTGCCGCTTGGCGCTCACTACGTGGCCAGGGCCTTATAGTTTAAGGGGGCCATTCACGTTAAAACTGTCGTAAGGACTGTCCCGCAAATTTCAGTCGTATACGACAGGTTCTACCGTGAATGTCCTTGTTGTACATCGGACCATGCGACTAACGACAGGTTGGAAGTCCGTTGAAAATTTCAACGAACCTTGCGACACGACCGAATGGTCGTATAGTGAATGGCAGTTTTTGAGACAGTCCTTGCGACCAAACTACTCAGTCTACGAATAATCTTCATATTTTTTATTTTGTTTCTAGGAGACGAAAGTACTAAAAAACAAAATGAAAGAATTTTTTGACACACTGTTTGTAAAACTGGTTCGCAACCTGTGTGCGTACTTTCGACAGTCGTTCCAACAGTTCGATCGACAGCCTGTGTGACAGTCTTAACGTGAATGGCCCGCTTTAGTTGCTGGAGAGAGGGCTTTGCTTCTCAATTGGCTTCTTAGCCCATGGAAACAGTGATTGGCAAGAGTAATACTTCGTTTGATCTCAGAACTGGTATCGTTCGTTGAGTTGATAGCGGATCCAAGGTAGACAAAGTCTCTGACTACCTCAAAATTATAGCTGTCTATAGTGACGTTCTGTCCTAGACGTCATCGGTGTTGGGTGTCCTTTCTTGTTGACAGCATATATTTCGTTTTGCTTTCATTCACCAATAATCCCATCTTCTTGGCTCCCTACTCAATACTCACGATCACGAAAGCAACACTAACATCTCGCTTAGTTCGTCCGATTATGCCAATGTCATCAGCAGAAGCAAGAATTTAGACGGACTTTAATTGAAAGATTGTGCCGCTAGTGTTGGCGGGAGAGTTTTCCACTATGCTTTCAAGAACGATATTGAAGAAGAAGAAGTCGCATGACATCGCTTCGCCTTGCCTAAAACCTTTGTTGACATCAAAGGTGTCGGTGAGGTCTTTGCCGACCTTGATGGAGCAGCGTGCATATACTCCATCGTCATCCTGCACAAATGGACGAATTTGGAAGAGATGTCAAAAGTAGACATTGCTCTAGCTCGTCTCTATAGATGCTGTCATACGTGGCCTTGGAGTCGATGAAAAGGTGGTGGGGATCGATTTGAAACTCCTGGGTTTTTTCCAAGATCTTCCGTAGTGCTAAAGCCAAACTGATATGGACCTATCAGATTGTTGACGAATGGTTTCAAGCGTTCAAAAAATATGGCAGAGAAGATCTTGTAGGTGATATTAAGAAGACTGATGGCTTTGTAGTTGATGCAGTCCAGAGGATCGCCTTTCTTGAGGATCGGGCAAACAGTGTTGAGGTTCAATTCATCGAGCATGCTTTCCCCCAACCATATTCTGCTGATGAGCGGATACATACTCCTAACCAATTCATCACCAGCCGTTGTGAATAGCTTAGCTGCCTATGCAATCAGCTCCAGCAGCTTTATTGGACTTAAATTCAGATATAGTTATCTTTACTTCATCGAGATCGGGTGGGACGGAATTGTTGGCCTACGTTGCCTAGGTTGAATGATGCAATCTGCATATGGTAGTGGAACTCGGTTCGTCATCAGTCATCACCGTTATACAATTTGCGGAAATGATTTTTAAATATCCTCAGCACCGGCTGTGATTTTAACACGATGTTCCCCTGATCATCCTTGCAGGCTTTGGTTCGGGCCTTGTTACCCTGGGAGTTTCTTCTTCTGAACTTCAATCCTGCAATGGCATCCCTCTTATTTCTCGATTGTGCGCTTCTCATGCTCTTTCTTTTTCCTTCTGAGAAGCTTGTGTTCCTCTCTCCTCTTCTGCTCGTAGAGCTTGCGAGCAGCTATGGTTGTTCTATGCTGGGCCGCTTTGTATGCCTGTTGTTTGGCTGCATGTACTTGTCGGCATTCTTCATCACAAACCAAGGGTTTCACTGTAGTGCGAGGTCGTGCGAGGCCCAGCATGTCAGAGATGGCATCTCTGATGATGCCTTCCTGGCAATTCTTCCGCAGGTTTCCTATACTTGCAGTTGGCGGCATAGGACTATATAAGAAAAATAGGACTACAGGAATGCGGAGTACTCTATGTTTTCTTTCTTTCTTCTTTCTGAATGTGTCATGCATCAATGAAAAGGTTATTGTAAGTAAATCATTTCATTATATGGCCGTTAAGCTCTACAACATGGGGTTCGCGAGATATTCGGCTTCAAAGCACCGAAAAGAACAATACTTTACACTTTGACATTAGCCCTGTTTTTTAGTGCATTTTTATCTTCGCTTAGAAAAAAGTAGCATGTTAATTACAACAACAAACTGGTATAATTCCGTATTGTTGTTGTATTTAACATGCTACTTTTTTCTAAGCGAAGATAAAAATGCACTAAAAAACAGGGCTATTGTCTTCCTACTCAACTTTAATGTGTCGTACATCGTTGAAAAGGTTATTATGAGAACTTCATTTTATTATATGTAGCCATTAAGCTCTAAACGTCTTAACCATGGGTTTCAAAGGTTATTTAGGTTATGTATGGATATTATTAGTTTTGATTAGTTAAAAATTAACTCAGTGTGTGATTATCCGGGGCAGCCTCCCCCTTAAAACTAAGCTAAATATTTTTCGAACCCCATGGCTTAGAGCTTAATCGCTATATAATAAAATAAAGTTCTCATAATAACCTTTTCAACCATGTGTATGACACATTCGTTTTGAGTATGTAGGCCAGTACCCAATGTAGAATTGCATTATTTTTCTATTTTCCTTTTTTTATGTCAAATATCTCTTGAACCCCATGTTTTACATTATTGTGGACTAGGTAGACCAGCTCCAAATGCGGAATTGCCTTATTGTTCTTTTATTACCAAATATCTCTCGAGTCCCATGGTCTACAGCTTAATGGTCACACACAAAAATGAAGTACATGCTATAACCTTTCCAAGGATTACGACACATTGATGTTGAGTACTAAGACAATGTCCAAATGCTGAGTTGCCTTATTGTTCTTTTCAGTGCTTTGAAGCCACATATCTCTTGAGTCGCATGGTTTATATATAGCTTAACGGCCACATAATTAAATGATGTAATCGCAATAGCCTTTTCAAAGATGTATGACACATTCGTGTTGATTTAGTAGACCAGTGCCCAATGTAGAGCTGCATTATTTTTCTGTTCGGTTCCTTTGATGCCAAATATCTCTCGAAACCTTTGGTTTAAAATTTTACAGCTATATAACAAATTGAAGTACATGCAATAACTTCTTCAACGATGCACGACACATTACTGTTGACTTGGTAGACCGGCTTCCAATGCAGGATTGCATTATTTTTTATAATGCGTTTTTGTCAAATATCTCTCGAACGACACTGCTTTCACCTTAATATGCCTTTAAGAAAATAAAGTACTCGCAATAACCTTTTCAACGATGTACGAGACATTGAAGTTGAGAAGGAAGACAATGTTCAAATGCGAAGTTGCATTATTGTTCTTTTCGGTGCTTTTAAGCCGAATATCTCGCGAACCCCATGGCTTAGAGCTTAACAGCGCTATAATGAAATGATGTCCTAACAATAACCTTTTCAAAAATGTATGACACAATATTATTGTGTTGAGTATATGGGCCAATTTGCCCATTTCTTTTAATTGACTTCATGAAGCACTGCTGTCCTTATATCTGTGGGTGCAGGGAATTAACTTCACGGGAACTATCTTCACATGGGAATTTACTTCACCAGTAGTGGGAATTAATTTCACCTTTTTTTTGTGAAGTTATTTCCCCCTAAATGTGGGAAATAATTTCATCCGAAAATTGTGTGAAGTTATTTCCCACCTATGATATGATAGAAATTACAAAAATGTAAAATTGTATTTCCTTAAATCCCGATTCTTTAAATGCAAAAGAAATTTGCATACACCCAGCCCCGCACCTACCCCAAATCCTATAATGGGCCCAAGCAGGGGGGTTGCAGGGGGGCAGCATGCCCCCCCAAACATACCTCACTGTTTATTCGCCGTAATGCTTGCTGCTAGCATAAATACAGTGCTAGCAGCAAGCATAAATACAGTGCTAGCAGCAAGCATTACGGCGAATAAACAGTGAGATATGTATGGGGGGGGCATGCTGCCCCCTGCAACCCCCCTGCCTGGGCCCATTATAGGATTTGGGGTGGGTGCGAGGCTGGGTGTATGCAAATTTTCTTTTGCATTTAATGAATCTGGACTTAAAGAAACGCACATTAAAGTGAAATTAATTCCCACAAAAAAGTGAAATTATTACTCACTTTCAGTGGGAAGTAATTTCACTTCAAAAAAGTGAAATTAATTCCCATGTGAAGGTAGTTCCCGTGAAGTTAATTCCCTGCACCATATCTGTGCTGGTTAAAAATTATAGGCTTTGTTTGCAAATGATTTTTATAACTAAAAAAATTACTAAACTAAAATTTAAAAAAAAAAAATTTATTATCCATTTCGATGGTATGTTTTACTCTCTACGAAAAAAAAATTCAGCATTATCTAGAAATTTGGCTTTGAAGATGGATCAGAAAATTTGAAAAAAAAAACCCAAAAATTTAACTTCAAATTGTGCCAACCCTTTGCTTTGGCCACTTTTAGCTAGGCAATCCATTCGCTAATTTTTCCTTAGACACTACCTTTAAAATATATACCATTCATCTTTTACCTTTATGAGGGTAGGTCGTCCTATTGTTTTCATTAGAAATACTGCAGATATTCTAAATACTGTTATTGATTTTTTTTTTAAATCATCCCTTTAAGAGATAGACCCACAGCTTGAACAGTAAGACTGATTCGCTCTAAATTTGGAGTTACGTATGTACGGACGCATGTACATATGTATGTTTGTATGCATATTATAATCTTTTTTTATTATAAATGTAGCTTTCAGTTTAAAATTGTCTGGCAAATAAAATTTATAGACATTTATTGTCAAGGAAACACCAGCGGTAATATTGAATTAATATTTTTGTATATTGTTTTTGTCCTCTGGCATAACTACTACATTCTATTAATATACTTATATAGAAAAGTCAATGATTGGCGGGCATCAAAAAACATGCATAATGATAACGTTATTTATAGTCAATGTGAATTGAATGGATTTATCTACTTTGAAATAAACATTGACCTTTGGGAATTATGCTTACATCCAATTGTGTACATTAACTGAATCAAATTACTGTCCTTATTGCTTATACACGTGGATGTACAATAACAGTACAGGAACTTATACTATTTGGCAAACAAAAAGTGATTTTGAATATGACATTAGCTTGGAATCATATCCAAATGGTGCTGATTAATTTCATTAATAAACCATACTATATCCATTTCAAGGAGAAAGATTCTGATTAAAATTTATTTTAGGTTAGGCATGTCAGTATCCTGGAAACGTATTCGGGTATCGTCATAGAGTCCTCATCATTTTATTTTCATATAAATAGATATGTATGTATGTACATGATTGCAAACCTTTTCTTATCATTTTGAAAGTTTATCATGGTTATGAGTTTCACGTGAAAAACATTCCACCCGGAAAAATTCACATTTCACTGTTCGCCTATTGTGAGTTTCACCTGAAAAATGAAAATTCCCATTTTTTGTGAGTACCTACTCATTCAGGGTGAAATGTATTGTAATTAAGAACTTAAACTATCACTTATTTTTTGAAGGTGAAAAAAAGATAAACAAGTGGTTCTGGTGGCCTTTTGTGCAAGTTTTTTGTTTATTTTAGGCCAAGAGAAGTTCGGGCGAAACTCATAATAGCTTTAAAAATTCCGGGGAAGAAAACATTTTTCTGGTGAAATATTTTCCGGGTGAAATTCATAGTAAGGTTGAATGTCAAATAGAGGAATGGTTCTTTCTCACAAATGTACGTACATAAACAAATAAAATGCACGACTAAGTTGCACGTTCATGCTCATATATTCAAGAAGCTTAGAGATAAAAGATTGTCAATAAAGACATGGAAATTATAAGCTAAAAATATTAGCTAACTGCTTAAAATGATGTCATTAGTACGCCATAATTTTGTTCTATATCGTATCGAAAAATAATAAAATTGTGGTTCACTCGGGCGTATACGCACTTTTCTTTTTAATTGAATTTTTAACAAACAATGTTCCTCCTATTTTATTGGTTGGTTTATGTCAATTGAAATTTTATTTTTACTTAAGAATTCTGTTAACAGTTAAGGATTAAAATCAGATTAAAATCAAAATGGTTTGTATAAACTGTTGTAAATACCATAGACAAGGGAAGGTTAAGGGAAGAAGATTTTTTTCATTTTTGTTGTTTTGCTTTATATTATCTCAATACGACCCTTATTACAGAGATATATCTCTTCAAAAAACTATTTAAAAAAAAAAAATAAAGAAATATTCTTCTCTTGATGTTACTGACTAGTACTATCAAAAAAAGCTTATTCACAGCGTCGAATAAGACTGTGCTTTTTTTTATTTTTTCCTTTTCCTTATATCCATCACTGCATAATATGATCAACATGAACAAAAAAACAAAAAAGTCTATTTAGCAAACGTCAAAAAATGCATAAGTAGGTTCGTTCCTTTATTCTGAATTTCTATGATTTTCTGTGGGAATACCGACCATAATCTCCAAAAACAAAATCCACAAATCCAAAATCGCCACACTTTTGAAAATCCACAAATTTGAAATCCCCAGTCACAAAATCAATGAATCAATGATTTCTGGCTTTCCAAAAAGCTACAAAATATTACTGTAAGTGTTGCCGTTGTTTTTTAATTATTTTTTTTATTTATGCAAATATTTTATTAAATTGCCCCTCCCGTCCAAGCGGGGAGAGATATTACCCCCTCCCAATTTTTTTCTTGTTTAGTTCCCACCTACTACTCTTAATTTTTCTAGCAGATCTTACGCGAATTTTCTAGTATGCAAAAAAAGGGGAAATTTAATTTACCCCTACAGCGACTATAGGGAATGAAAATTAAAATCTGAAAAATTAGGGAATTTTTTTTTTTCTTCATTTAGAGCCGATTAAAGCCCATCCGGAATGATCTTTTTTTAAACAACCACCCAAGTACGTACATACTTTGAACCAGAATAAAATAATGGAAAAATGGCCCAAATATTTGGCATGTAAATTGCTTTTGTAGAATTTTTGCGAAATATCCTGAATTTTGAGTGATATTTTCAAACTTATGCTTTCAAAAATGAATAAGGAAATATCATATCAAAATTACAGTTAACCATTGTAAAGTTAGCAGGTCACTCGATTGCACCGTTGTTCGGTGAACTGCAAAATCGGGAATAGAAATGCAAAAAATAAACTGTACAACACTTCTGTCACGATCCCATTTGCCAAAGTGAAAGTTGCCTTTTTTGACTTCACAGACGTCAAAAAAACGAGGGTAAACAAAGAGAAAAGTCCAGAATCTATTTTCAAAACGAATTTCCAAAACAAAATGATAGAAAGTATTTTTTCTTTTGTGATTGGTAGATTTTAAAAATGCAAGAAAATCATTAGATAAGTAAAAAAAAATATTAAAAATCTGCAAATCGAGATATGAACATTTTAAAGTCGAAAATTGTAAAATAAAGGTTTCAGAAATAATTCACCATAAATCATAATGATTTACCAAAATCTGGGTATGAGGATCTACTGGTTCATCTATCCTGATATCGAATACCAAAGTCTGGTAGGTTTAATCGAGAAATTGATGTGTGTGCCAAATTTGAAGCAAAACCTGTCATCCATTTAGTTGCTACCTCTACGTTTTCCTGGACGCACAAACGTACACGCACATATACCGACAAGACCAAGACGCACCAGATGGTTTGATGGAAATAACTTCTTTGAAGGACTTCTCCAATGGTTAGCTAGGTAGGTAGGTTGGTAGAAATGGTGGCATGAGCATTACAACACGCTCTGTGCCCAATTAGCACTGGACTCCACCGTTTTGATACCGTAACTTGTTTGACCTGTGGATGAAAGCGAAATCAGCTTCTTACCTCAGGTGGTCATCCCGTGACTCGGATTGGATGTAAGATTTCCTCCTAGGCCTCCGTCTGCCCACTCCGCATGACAAGAGGTTTCTAGTGAAGATCAACCATCCAAAGAAACCAGATACAAAAGTGTTCCTTGGTTTGAAATAGGACTGCTGTCGGGTATGGTTGAGTTGAGATACATTGTGGGCCAGCAAAAATGGCAGGAGGTGGGTCATATAGGACACTCCTTCGATTGGATCGCATCTTGCCCGAGCCAGCCACATTATGCCGAGCTCGGCAGATAGAGGAATAGCACGGAAGCACTATCGATCCAACCGTATGATCATCATTGTCATTGAGCAATCATGAAATCTCACAGAAACCAGGATTCCGATTACTCACGGTCTTGTGGACTGGAGGGGAACATGATGCAAAACGCAACCAATTTTCGTCTAAGATCCATTTAGTCGTGCTTAGAAAAAAGATCAAGTTTTTGAACTTAATTAAAAAAATGCCACTTCAATCGATTGTGCTCTAATTCTGGCTAGAACAGGACATTTACATTAACAAAGAAAATGAAGAACTGTTTCATTTTCTTGTTGGTCTCTTCAGCTTTGACAGTGAGTATTGTAAGGAATGCATGTTTTCCTATTGGCCATGGCCAGTGTCCAGTACATGTTGCCACGACCCTGGCTATGCCCTGCCTGGGTCTACATATGAGATCAACCGCTTGGGAGCGGACCAGATCATTTTGGATATTTTGCATTTGATTAAGTTGTTCCACCTACGATTGGATTCACTAAGGAAAATTGACAGTATAGTGCCTTCACTTCTCCAAGGCGAAAGTTGACTCTTTCCACGAGTGAGATATGAAGGGCTGATCCTTGTCTGGCTAGTTCATGAGCCTGTTCATTTCATTTAATGCCACTGTGGCCAGGAACCCAGATAAGAGTGACCTTGAGGTAAATATTTAGGCTTTGCTAGCTCATCTTGACATTGCTGGACCAATTTGGAGGATGATGTAGCCGAATCAATGGCTTTAACAGCTGCCTGGCCTGGCTGTCTGTAAAGAAGGCAGTATTACGCTTTTGGTTTGGATCTACTTTAAGTATCTTGCATGCATCCCTAATTGCCAGTAATTCAGCTTGGAATACACAAGCAAAATTGGGTAGCCGAAATGATTTAGAGATGTTAAGAGACTCGGACAAGATTCCTGAGCCAACACACACTCCATCTGTGAGCCATCAGTATAGATAGTCGTGTTAAAGTCTCTCGTCACAGCGGCGTCATCAGCACAGTCCTTTCTGGATGGGAATAAGACTTTAAAATCTTTTCTCCAATGTTAGTTAGATATGAATAAAACTACGATTTTCTGGCTATGGGATCTTGGCATCCCTTAAATGGGATATTCGAAAAAGAGTATGCCATCTTATTGGTCAGTAATTGGATAGAAAAAGGTCGAATGGTTTTAGAAAATGGTCAGCCTAAGATGTTTGTTTAAATTTAAATTTGTTTCTAGGTCATAGCACTTTAACTGTGACCTAGAAAAAATCTATAGAAATTCATGAAAAAAATCTATTGTGGACCAATTACATATTGACTTCTTTGGAGATTGAGTTCAGATGGAATACTATTCTTGCGAGTATCTCACATAATAGGAGTCAAGATCCAAGAGTCTTTTGTTTGGCACGATGCACGAAACAAATACATATCTACGTACTTGTCCTATGAGCAAGTAAAACATATTGCGGTTATTATTTCATGCAATAACCAACTAATGAAAATCATCGATTACATTACTTGCTTCTATTTGTGGCATCAATATTGCTTATAACAACACTCGTTACAAAAACTACTCAAAGCTAGAAGTATGTAGGTATATGAGTACAATACATATTTGTATTTGGAGCATATATTAAGTAGAAATGCTAACTATCGCACTAATGTGACAATACTCCCCATGGGGTTAGATTATCGTGAAAGTGAAAGAGAAAAAAAAAAAACATTTACTATCTAGGAATATAAGGAATTTTATTAATTAAAATAGATAACAAGCATAGATTGTGTAATTGCATGTGTATAAATGTCAGATATTATGATCAATTCCCAAGACCACCTTCATTAGTTAAGTTGAGTTCTATAATACCTAGTTAATTGCATTTACGTAATTTATAATACTTATTTTGTATTTCGGTTTAATTAAGTAGATTTATAATGCAGAAGCAAACTGAGTTAAGTTGTATATTTTTATCCTTGTTGAACCTTGGAGCTTTTTATACCTACCTAAACCTACATAACTTTGTATATCTATGTTTTTATGTAGGCTTACTTAAGATAATTGTTTTCAACTTTTGTAAGTAGTGAACCTAATCACATAAGAAACTTTATTTCTTCATGTCATTGGCAGTCATTCGGTGCTTGAGTTACATACCGAGATAAACCAAATCACAAAACTTTTGCCTCGCTTCCAATTATTAATTTAACGCTAACATAAAAAAAACTTATTCAGTTTATTCTTTATTTATTATTCCTAAAACAATATGTATACCAAACATATTTATTTTTTTCTTATAAAACCGAAGTTTTTTTTTGAAAAAAGTACTAACTTTATTTATTTTACAATTTTTTGTTTGATGGGTAAAAATAGTCTATTTCACTGGAGTTCGATTTTATAGTTGAGTGCATTTACACTTTAATGTAACAAAACAAGCATTAGTTCTAGGTCCTAGTTAGTCAAAATTCAGCAGGATTTAAAAGAAATCCGGAAAAAATGTAGTTTACCAAGGTATGGTGAACAAATTTAAATGAGACGTTGCGAGCAATGACCACTACCTATAGATGATTCATTCCATGAATAAAAGTATTTGTATGTTTTTATGTATATATGTATGTAATGATGTTCAAATAAACGAGTGAGGTAGTGACATTTTTTTAAAGCGTAAAACTGTTCTCATAGATTTTCTGCTCGATAAAACGCATAAAACACACCAATTTAGAGAGTGTTATTTATTTATATGTAAATACACAGTGACATTTGCTGATCACAATCGATGCATACATATTACAAATCCAACCTTTAAAGACATCTGTACGAACATGAAAATGAAAGCGAATAATTTTATTTTATTTATGTATTTTGAAAACGCAATGACAGGTTTTGAAAACAGACTGTGAATTCTGTAAATGAGTTATAGTTTATAGAAACATGGAAAATAATAAGGCTTTAGCTACATATGTATGTATGTAGGCATTTGACATGCATATAATTTAAATCAATTTTTAATTTTTAATTAAAGTCACAATATAATTAGAAACTTCAGGGCTAGGACATGTCACGCGGTTCTGACATTGAACTATTGAACTGTCTCTATTATACAAACAAAATTATCTAAGTGACACCCAACGGCCTCTTCCTAGTGCCGCACCCACATCATCGCACTATGTGACAAAATGATGAAAACTATCACGAAAATCCCTAACTTCTTTGTTTCCTTATACTTTTTCCTATAGTTTTCGATTCGTGCAAGAAGCAAAACTATAGATAACAATCAAACATGACATTACGATGAAAAATATAGTATGGGAGGGGGGGTTTTATTCACCCCCGTTTTGCTACTCACAATTAGGTATATAAAAAAATAAAAGAAGCGATTTTTGGCTTTACAAAAAGATACAGCATGGCATTGCCCCTCCTGCCTAAACGGGGGTAAATAAAACCTCCCCTCTCATACGATTTTTTCTTTATCAACCCACCATACATGCTCTAGCTTTTTTTCACATTTTATACAAATCACCCTGCATAAACGAAATACCATGTTTCGTGACCTTCGCCCCCTTATGATTAATGAAGTGGAGCACGAATCGATGGGGAGCTTTGCCAAAACCTTTCAATAAATCTCTGTAGATATATATTTTTTCGAACTGTTTTCTAATTTTCCTGAGGGATACCACGCAGGAAAAACTCACCAGGTACTCCACCTCAAAGGTGGTGTAATAGAGTACATTTTATACAGAAACATGAAATCCATAACTCTACCGATTGAATTATTTTGAAAACGGTAACTCTTATGAAAAAAGGTTTTCAATATTTTTTGTCGGAAATTTTAATAGCTACAGCCTTGTAATTGACATTTTTTCTGTAGGAGTTACCGTTCGGGAGATATTCCTTTAAAACCGTTTGGAGGGCCTTTGACCCCCCGTAAAATTGTTAGTGGCGCTCATATCAATGGGGACATTTTACAGTTTCCAAAATTCAGCTTTCCGCCATTTATTCCATAATTTGGCTGACTTTAAGGCTTGTATGACTGGACTATTACGGAAAAGCTTAATCATCTCAAAAACGACCCTTATCAATTTGATACAAAAAGTTTTCTGAACATTTGTCAGTATATTGTACTTTTTATAAAAAAATCTGTACCAAAAACTTTCATCGACGGTTACTGCTATATAACGGTTTTTTGGGTTAGTAGTTTGTTTGTTAACCGCAGTGAGTCCTAGGAAAAAAAATAGATCGAAGCCTAGGTATTACAGTCAAGCTATAAAAGTATGCATTATATAGTTTTTTTTATTGATAACTTCAAAAATACGTAAATACTTTTGCCGATTTTGAACCTAAAAATTGGTTGAAAAGTACCGAAAACTTGAAGTTTTAAATATACCTAAATACATATACATATACCATAAAGGATTTCCGGATTTTGCATAATAGTTTCTTACTTTTTTTTCATATTTTTGTTATTTTTGTTTAAGTTTAAGTGGCGTTAAAGTTGTTTTTGATTAATTTGAAATCTTATTATATTATATTTATTATTTTTTTTTACTGAAATACTTATTTTTGTAAGTGAAAAGGGTAGTGTTTCCAGGATCTGTCGGATATTTATTGCCTTATCAGTTTTGTTTGTTTCGGTTTGCTCCTTATTTCCACCTCCAAAGAGTTCTATAAGGGTAGGTTATCGGATTCCGAAAATAAAGCCTTTAAACTTAGTGCCAAAACAGGTGCTTTTATCATCGTTTTGTTTGATCATCTTGATAGACCTGTGAGAGACGCATCAGAGTCACGTTTTTTCTTTTTTTGTTAGCCTGGTTTGTAAAAATTCAAAATCACAAGATTTTTTTTTTAAAGATTGATATAGTTAAAAGTCCGTTTGTACATTATTTTAATATCAAATCCTTATAATTTTCTTAAAATATTTGAATTCATAATTATTGTCTCGATGTTTATTGTCATTCTTCAAATAAAACTGCTTTTAACGCCTATTTTTGCGAAATTTTGCGTTTCTTTGATTTCGGCATAGAAATCATGATATTTTGAAGATAAACTTTTCAGGGGTGCGGATGGTAGCCCAGATATTTCGGTGAAGATGGTATGACCGGAAGCTGGTTATCGACATTTTTGGGGGAATCCAAATACAGCCAACGGATTCCTAGGTTGGCTGGGTAATGGCAACACTGCCACAACATCAGCAGTGCCCTTGAAGTGGTGATAGTCGGTCCGCGGTCTTTTTTTGATTTGTTTCTACTCTGGCCTGATTTGGGTTTTGTTTGCAGGTGAGGTCAAGTCTCGAGGGCAAGATCCCCCCCATTCCAGCGAGCTAATGTCGCGCACAGCAAGCAGGCCGCGTCCTCGGAACTTGACATTCCTTTCCCCATTCCAAACTCTCCCTTTCCTATTTTCCTGACCTTTCCTTTTTCCTTTCCTACTTCATTACGGACTCCTATCCGCACTTCCTCTTGCCTTGCAACACAAATTTGAATCAAAAATTTTATTTAAAAGCACCTTTAAAATGTTAATACATAATAATATTAAAATTTAGAAATTTTTCAAAAAATATTAAATTTTTTTTTGAAAACTCGATTATGTATTTTAAAAACTGATTGATGCATTGTCTTCAAATTTAAATTTTGCATGTATATTTAATAATTATTAAAAATTGGCATAACAACATTTTTACTTGCGATAAAGGTACTATAGGGCAAGTTTTGGATTCGTGCAAACAAAAATTTTGAGATAACAATCAAACATAACTTTACGATGATAGAGAACACGAAAAAAGTGGGTGGCACAATTCTGTCTGTCTGTCCGTACCTCAATCTACAGCCTAAGCTACTGAAGCGATTTTCTTCAAATTTTAAACTTAAGGTTTTTTTGTAACTCTCCAGAAGGTAAATTGAAATTTTTTTTTAGTTCAAAAAATTACGGTACTTGCCATACAACCGTTAAGGAAAAGCTTATTTATCTCAAAAACGGCTCTAAAGATTTTGATAAAAAAAACAGTGTATTATTGTAGATATGATATACCTTTAACTAAGAAAAAATTTCACCAAAAACATTTAATAACGGTACCTGCCATATAACGGTTTTTTTTAATTTTGGTTTTCTCATTAACCGCTCATTCGATTTCAATAAAAAATTTTGCACAAAAGCTTTGTTAAAATATAAATAATACTGCATACCAACATTTTTGAAAAAATAAATTTTGGATTTTTAAAAAAAGATTCAAATTTTTTTTTTTGAAAATTCAATATTTCAAAAACGGGTTGATGAATTGTTTTGAAATTTCAGTTTTAAATGTATATTAATATATACTCGAAATTGATATACCAAATTTTATTTTGAAAAATGTTACAAAAATTTTATATATAAAAAATTAATTTTTAAGAAAACGGCTCCAACGATTTTAATTTTTTTTACATATATTCATATTTGTTCAAGTAATCAAATGGCCTACTTTTTTTTAGCTCTAAGTTATCTATCAGGCTGTATATACAACTAAACGAACGATTTAAATGCTTTTTTATACTTTTTCTATAATTACTTGAATATTTTTTAAAGTTCTTAAGTTCCACACAACTTGAACATAAGAGCAAGTACGTGCGATCCAGTCGTGCATTTTATTTTTTAATGTTACAAAAATTATATATAAAACCATTGTATATAAATCTAATAGTAGTATTACTTGAGGAAGAAGATACTAGCGCTACAGACGACTGAAGCATGAAGTGTTTTATTCCCTCATCATAGCTTCACACCCAACTCACAGCAGATGAAAGATAAAAAAATACATTATTTCCTCACTACATGAGAGAAGGCAATTATCTTCCTTCTCCTAACGTCACTGCAGTGCCAATATACGAGAGTGAGAAGGGAACAAAAACAAACTGCGGAAAAAAAATATAGAATGAATTGGTATGTACATATGTATGTACATACATACATACGTAGGTACAGACATTGAGGAGAAGAGGAAACAAAAAAAGAGGATCAAAACAAGTTTTTATCGTTACATAAAGGTTCAATACACATCGCATATTTTCCAAACAGAAACAAATTCTTTTATTCTCGATGACTGTTCTTTGCCAAGATAAGGCACACAAAATGCTTTTCGTGTCGGGAGCCTTTAAAATAGATTGGAATGAAAATTTGAAACTGATGTCTATTTGCGTAGGTACTCGTTCTTATTTTCTTGTATGTAGGTGGAAACAGGTTTTTTATTTTTTTTATCGCTTTCTAAGTGGTTTTTTGATGTGGAGCGTCGAGTTTCTCAGATTTAATTCAAAGCAATATGATGCCGTGAGTGCAAAGGTGGTGTAACCCATTTTTTTGGCATTGTTGATATATTTGCCTCGTATTTTTACATTTATGCATCAAAAGTCATCAAAGGTAAAATTTTAATTTCTAAAAGCTTTCCAAAAATGTGACGTATACTACATATTTGAATCTCAATAAAAAGATTATTAAAAATCGATTCAAAACGAAAAACATGATAAAAAAAGTGGGTTAAGCCGCTTTTGCACTCACAGCCTCATATATGATTGTATGAAAAAAAAACTTAAAATCGTTGGAGCGGTTTTTAAAAAAATTAATTTTTATATATCAAATTCTTACAACATTTGAAAGGAAAAATGTTGACATGCAAATCTTAAGTATTTATTTATGTACCTACATAAAAATCAAATTAAAAAAAAATTTTTGAACCCGTTTTCAAGACATCAAATTTTCAAAACAATAATTTGAAACTTTTTTAAAAGTCCAGAAATTAGTTTTTGACAATTTTGATGTGCAATATTATTTGAACTTATTTGAAATATGTATATGGGTGATTCTCTGCAAACTCTGATTCTTTTTTTAGAATATTTTCAAAAATTAAAACTTCTTGGAAACAATTTTTGTTTTGTGTTTGTGGCTTCATTTAGTCAGAGTATCATATGAGTAAAAGCATTTTGCTACAACTTTTAAAGAAATAAAAAATACAGTGAAATGTACTAAAACTAGTATAGACGATAAATGAAACTCCTTTTCTTTTTTTGTTTTTAGTTCTCCCTCTTTTTGACCATATTTTTGTAGAGATTCATGATTGCCTAATATACGTTTTGTACTCTTGGCATTTCTACTTCCCTTTTTTTTTTCTTTAAAAAATTATCTCTTTTTCGTTTTTGAAGTCTGTTTTTCTGAATCGCAACCCTTTTCCTTGTGCTGGGTTATTACTTAGTTTTTATTGCACGGAAATTGGTAGAAAAAATATTATTGCAGGAAATAAGTTAATTATATTTAATTAAAGTTCAAAAAGTATTGAAATGCCACGGTACTGACATCCACAGTACTGACATTTAGACAGTTTATGTGACCTAACTTCTCTATGCTAACGAGAAAAATAATTTCTAGGACAATTTTAACTTATGCCGTTAAAAGGAACACAAAATTGTGATAACCAGCCAAAAACATGTTATAACATGCTTTAAAAATACTACCACGGTACTGACAAATAAATTTGTGACATACTTTCATCCCATGAAAACATATCACTCTTAAAGTACAACAACGTTCAAAAATTAAAATAACTGTTGTTAACTATACAAATTAAAACAACCGGTTTGCCTTTTTGTTTTTTAAAAAGGTTTTATTTGGTTGTGGAACCAATCTGTTCCAATTTGTTGGGGTGCAAGCTTAAGACTAATTACAATTTTTATTCTTAAAGATAAATTATCTAAAAGTAATATACTAATCGTCAACATAACTGCTGACTCGATAGATGGGTCCGTGGGTGGATGGATGCTGGTGTAATAACTGTATTCATTTCCAATAAAGGAAATGCTGACTCAACGGATGGGTGCATGGATGGATGGTCGATGTAATTCAATATATTCGTTGTGACCATTGATGATACTGAATAAAATATTTTGTGGATTATCTGCACTTTTGGGTGGGATATTGAATTGTGTTGCATGATGATAACTTACATAACTAGTTTATCTTTTAGAAAACCACAATACATATCTACGTGTTAAAGCTAAAACAAAATGGTAGTTGAGCGGGAAATCTTTTTAATTCAAAAATAGAACCAAAACCTCGGACAACATTCGTTCGTGATTATTTTATTCAGCAATAAGTATTTTTACTTCATTTTTGCATTATTTTGTCAAGCAAGTATTGCACTCAAACTTTTCTTCGGACAACATTTCAATTCAATGAAGTATTTCATTAGAAAGTAGCAAATTGGGTCATGATATCGAATGTAGATTGTAGTAAATAGCCATTTACACAATTTAAACCAAAAATATATACGAACATTTTACATTAAATAACAAAAAAAGCACTGGACACAAAGAATCACAGTTGAGACGGAATCACCCATACATAAAAATTAATCTAAATCCATTCTGCTGATAATGAGAAAATTCAAAATATAAAAAACCATTGTATGAGAGGTACTTCTAATAGTTGCTAAGATTAAAATTTTATAATTTTTGATAGTTTAAGCATACGGAAAAAATTTAATAAAAATCGTAGGAGTCATTTTTGAGAAAAAAAATATTTTCGTTAACCGTTTTTTAACTTTTGTATGTACGGTACCGTTGTTTTTTCATAAAAGTAAAATGTTTTCTTAAAATATTTTGGAAAGTATTAAAAAGTTCTTGAGTATCAAGTTTCAAAAATATCGATGATATCGTTTTCGAAATATTTGATTTCAAAAAAAAAATGGAAACATTTTTTTTTAAATCAAAAAAAAAATTGTTTTGAAAATTTTGGTTTACAATACTGTTTTATTTTTTGGAAGCTTTATTAAAAAAACAACATTGAAATCGTAGTCATACAGTTTTGACAAAAATGTTCAATTAGAATGAAGTACAACTTTGGATGCTCTGCCAGTCAATTTTAGTCGTGTTGATAGAAGCTTCAGAGACTGGAAATTGTATAATTCTTTACGAAGCCTATAAATTATATAAATAAAATAAAATAAAATAAAATAAAATAAAATAAAATAAAATAAAATTATATTAAATTAAATTAAATAAAACACTTTGAACATTGGTTCCAAAGTTCTATCGATAATCTTTGAACCGTTGTAAATAAAATTGGAATAAAGTGTGGGAAGTTCAAAATTTACAAGAAAAATAGTTTTTTGTCTTAGATTTGTGTCTACAAAAATAGATATACATACATAGGAATACTTAATTTATTTTTTTTTGTTAACTTTCATAATGCAACGTTTGTATTGATACTTTGGAGCTCCCTCTTATTTTAACTTGATCGTTTAATGCTATGTTTCCACCAAAGGTTTATTCCAGTTCAGATTTAATAAATGTATTTGGTGTTTCCACCGCACAAAAAGATTTAAAAAAGATTTACTTTGACAGCAGATTTAAAAATGCAAATGGTGTTTCATTTTGTCTTATGAAGAGGAAGTGAGATAGAATGTTTCCTTTGTGAAGAACTGAATTCAGCCATGAATGAATCCTTCAGTGCCATACAAGAATAGGTTAGTTTGATCTGTAAAAGTGTTTGTCCTAGGAAGATTTAACAAGATTAATTTCTAATCTTCAAGATTTACGAAATATATATTTGTATGGTAAATCTTCGAGATTTAAAGGAGATTTGAGGTAAATCTTACTAAATCTCAGATAAGCGTTAGGTGGAAATGTAGCATAAGACGAGAAACACAGGAGTAGGTACCTACCTAATTAACTATAAAAAAAACTATAACAACCTTGCAAGAAAAAAAAATAGTGGCCACGAAGATTTAAATTTGTAAATATTAAATTACTCTAAACCCCGACAATTTTAAGATGAAATAAATTCTTGGTTCATGTTTTCAACGAAAAATAACTGTCCACCCACTTCAATAGCTAAAAATTATAGATCTTAATTGACATCACATTTCTGCAAAGAAATCACTCAGAACTGCAATTAGGCAGGCAGATACCTAACTCCTTTTAGAGTGCATGAAAAATAGCTTGAAATATTGAAAATAAATTAATTGAAAAACTTCTGGTACAAGAAAACCAAACTCAAACTACCTTCGAATGAGTTTCTCTATCTCAATTTTTTTAAGTATACTTTTTCTTACTTCAAAATAAACTACCAGAGTTCAGACAAGAGAGACCGAAACAATCAAACCCGAAACCACAAACAAGTTTTTTTCTCTGTCATTTTTTGTGTGCTCTGCTCATACTTACAGTTTTTTTTACATTGACTTCTAAAAAAAAAAACTTATCGTAGGCGCAAGTAGATATACCCACATGCTACATGCTACAATGTTCCTATCCTATTCCTCTCCCTTATTCCTAAACACAAGGAAATCGAAAAAGTAACCAGTTTTTCTTGTTTTTGTCTGTCGTTTGTTGTTGTTTGGAACCAGTTTTTCTTGTTTTTATCTGCCATTTATTATGGGCTCTTGTGCTGTTTGCTCAGTTGTTTTTTTCCCTTAGTAAGGGAATTTTTAATTTCCCTTTCTGTGAGAAGCGATCATACGACATCTGGTTTGTGAAGGAGTCGAGAAAAAATTTCGTCTGATGATAATACTATTAGATTCATATACAATGATAAAACATAAGAAATTATTTTTATTTTTGTTTTTTTGCATTCATATTTCCTTAAGTAATCAAATCTTATGCTTGCTTTTAAGCTCTTAGCTAATCTACGAGTTTTTAATATAATTAAAATATCGATTTTCATGTTTTTGTTATATTACTTTGCATATTTTTAAAAATTCTTAAATTCAAATCGACTTAAAATAAAAGAGTAAGTACTAGCGATCTAGACGTGCATTTTATTTGTACACTTAAATAAATTAGGGATTTAAATTAAGAAGTCATTTTGACCTGAAAAAAATATATTATTATTTTGTTTGAGTACCTAATGTAAGCAATCAAGATATTAATACAACAAAACAAAATATAACAAAAAAACATCCAACCCCTCAAATTCCTTACTGATTTCTTCTAAGCCGCATACGAAAAAAGGCAACAAATATAATTGAAAAGTCACTTTTATTTCGACCTGTGTTTTTTTTTTTTTAAGGGCAAAAAAAAGTTATGATGAATATGAAAATAAGCCCCTACTTTTTTTCGTAGGAAATAAAATTTAATACAAGCTTGTTCCACAACTTTATTTCTAGCGTCAAATATACGTGACGTGCGAAAATAAAAAGAAACGTTAAAAACAGAATGGCGGCCAAAATAACTATAAGTGCTACTGTGAAAAATGTCGTGAACCCTTTCGAACGTAGAAGTCAAACTTTGCCTCGGAATTATTTCCCAGTAGAAGTCAAATTGTTACAAACAAGAGCCCACGAAATAAAAAGTCAAGTCATTTTCGTAATATTGTAAGTCATATCAGTAATAGCCTTAAAGAGGATGGACTATTAGCCGTTTGTCTGCCTACCTATACACGTGACCAACAGGTGTAAAATTTGACGTACATTACATCGATTTATTTCAATGCTTATTGGTCCGAGGGAAAGAGTGGGCATAGATGAAATATTAAGCTTGCAATTTTGAACAATTGTTGTCATAGGTCCATCTCTCTGTAGTGAATCCCTAAGAAGATAAAGAGCCACCAAGTTTCCAAACATCACTTGTTAGCCTGTTTTTACCCGAGTGTTTTTTGCACATTTTGCTGCTTTCTATCGTTTAAGAAGGGACAAACAACAGAGAGTTTCACCTTTGACAACAATTGTTTAAAACTGAAATTGATTTGATATTGGAGATTTTCAACGTGTTTTTTCATGAAATAAATAAAAGATATTATTTTGAATAACTTAAAAACACTTATTTTATTTATTTATTTACTTAAATGCATTTCGGAAGCAATGCTTCCATCGTCAGTAAATTTTATATAAATAATAAGGGTATTCATGCAACGTCGTAAGTTTACAAATTGTGTAAAATGATAAGTTTACGCAAAAGTTTGCATGAACGACCTTTTTATTAATTTGGTTAAATGCTGTGTAATTGAATCAGCTGTTCGTTAAACGTCAAATATTTGGGCGCGTTCGGCTTGGGTCGAGGATTTGGTTTTACAGATAATGCCTTATGGTCTGTTTATTTGCATGTGTGTGTACCTGTACAAATATATATTTGTTTTAATAGATACTTGTAGTAAGTAGTCCTGTTAATTCAATTATATTTGTTTTGCATTGGAATAAATACATCAATGCCATTCGTTTTGCTGGAATCTCAATACCATTTCAACTCAACTCAAGTGACAAAAAACCTGGAGTCCCGATCCAACGTGAAGTCGAAAACTCGGAAGGATAAAACAAAATGTAAAGCTAGAACTATTAAGGCTTTCTCAAACCAATGCGAAATATTCGGAACGACGAAGAAACTTTAGCCTATCAAAATCAATGGGTTAAAAGCCCTAAAAAAGTTGCTTTCCAAACAGTCAAAAGAAAAAGTGAGGAATATTCCACTTAAGTAAAATGAATCATCTCTCTCTTTTTTTCGTTCTAACTTCACCAAATGTCAGTTTCACTCCCGTGAGATGAGTATGGTTTTCATGTATTCGCTCATTTTCAACCCACCACTTCAGTAAACTATTTACAATTATTATAGTTCTACCTTAATATACATGACAATAGTCGCGTTGTAAGGTAGAAATATATTAGTCACAAGCTCACGGCAGTGGTCGGATGAAAATCCCATAATGTACTTTTCTTCATTTTCGTTAACTTTTGCTTTCGGAAGTGAATAGAGCGCCCCCGAGTACACTATACGGAAGTGAAACTGAAAGGAGATGGCCAAAAAAAAACCCAGAGTCGACAGAAAAAAATCATATGCAGGTTTTGAGGGGTGAATAGGTACATCGAAAATATGTTATCGTTAGATCGAAAAACCATCATGGATCGTTTATATTAAGAGATAAAGTACTTGAATATAATTAGTGAACAATCCGTTGTAAATATTATTTTATGAATAGCTTGTGAGAGATAATGGAAAAGTATGGTTGATATGTATTGTTAAATAATCCATACAACTAAAATATAAAATACCTACAACACAAAACGGTTATAAGCAATAGCTAAATATGTACATACTTTTATTATTCTACTCGTTTGTAGCTACATATGAATGAACAGTAGCAAAAAATAATTATAGTCTTAGTAGGTTATTTATTTATTATTTTTTGGATGTTATTTGTTGAATTTTGCATTTTGGTGTGTTTTCATTTTATTCTGTAAGCTTTGTTAGTTTTTGGATTTTGCTAGCTTGCTCTCTGGGTTTTTGCATTCTGGACACCATTTTTTTTCTTTGGAAAACTACCATCTTCTTTTGTTTTTGCTAAAATGGATAAAAACTACAAAGTGTGAACGAAAAAATCTTTGATATCTCACACAAAACTCCTTTCATTCCATTTTAACAGCTATCTTCTATACAAAACAAAAACAACATGACTGGGATTTTTGTAAAACTTGTCTTATTGATTGGCTCATAGCTCCTATACTATATGGATTTTGGGGTTGCCCCATTGGTGATGTCAATTGCTTATTACAGGGTAACTATTGGCTTATATTTCGTTCTTGTCGATTCTGGGTTTTTTGTCCATACATTTTTGGCCATCTCCTTTGTTGAGGTAGGAACGAAAAAAAGAGAAAAAAATGAAGTATTACTTTGTTCTGATTTTGACAGTTCAAAAAGATACTTTGCATTGGCTAATGACATCTGTTTCTAACAGCTTCCGACTATTTAGAATCTTCCTAACCAGTGCGAACCATTCGTTGACCCCAACAAAAACATTAATAACAACACGTTGTTGTAAATGAAAACAACACGTTCTTCGTCGTCAACGAAAGATTCGCATTGGTTAAGGTGAGAATTTATAGTTCTACCTTAATAATTTACAAAAAGTAGCTTTCCTAAAGGCTCTCCCAAACCAACACGAAATTAAAGTGAATGATCTCAATTATAAAAACAACAAAAAACTGTCTTTGTGAATGCTTCGCTATAATTTCGCGTTGGTTGGGCAGAGCCTTTAATCGTTGAGTAAATGTAGACCTTATAATTATTTTTGTTTGTGTAAACTACGTTTTAATTCACAACTTTTATCACCAACTAATTGCAATGCAATAATTACAGAACACATTCAGAACTTTTTTAGTTCTCCGAGATATTATCATTTATATCATGTTTCTAAACATGCCTGATTCTTAAAGTCACAAACACGCCTAATTCAATCTCTAAAAGTCACAATGACGTTTGGATAAGTTTAACCAAATATTTGGTTAATTTTCCGCAGCTAAATCCTTGGATAAAATTAACCAAATTGTGTAAACCATTTCCCATACAAAATTTGACAGTTCATTAACCAAAAGATAAAATTAACCAAATCGTAAACTTATCTAGTGTTTTACGCAGTTGCATGAATACCCCTAATAATACAAACAAAATTTTTGATTGATATTAAATACAAATAACTCAATACAAACAAAACAAACTACACAAACAATTTTATAGTGAATTTATAGCCCAGTCAAATTAGTCAAAAAAGGGCATCAAATCGCATTTTTCGATGGACAAAATTTTTTTATTGAATCTGTTGGGCTACGTCTCCTGATCATAAAAACGAGTTTTTGGGATTTTTGAGGTTAGGGAAGACTCGCCATCTTGAAAAAGAGATTGGTTTTGTTTTTATGCAATAACTCGCTTAGATTTTATTTTTCAACAAAACGTCCTACTACAATCTTGTAGAAGATAAAATTACCTATACAAAAAGCTCAACGACCTCTGTAGGTGGTTTTATTTTTGAGATATAACGGACCAATGTTCCCCTATGGGTAGTGTTTTGGGGGTGGTATGACTTTTCTTGAGTTTTCTAGGTAACCGTTGATTTTTTTGGATGATGCTCTTAGAATCATTTTCAGTTCTTGTATCGACCTAAAAAATGAGCCATCGATCGATATCATCGGCCACAAATTGTGCGAGTTATCTAATTCATAGGATCACACTTTATAAGTAAGGAGAAAAACATAAATATATTTTTTTTCGAAAATGTTTATCTGATGTATATCGTTCAAAAAAACTATTACTTAAAATGTTGTCCATAGTAATGATAACAATTTAACATACATGGTACGTGGAGTTGCATCCGCACCACACTGAAGGTTGTAAAGCAGCCGGGAAACTTAAGACACCTACATTTCTTGTTGTTGAAAACTGAGTTATCTTTTTTCAATCCAAATGTAAAAGGTATTGCATGCGGTTTCCTAGGTACTACGAAGAAAAACTTAATTGATTGGTTTTTATTAACAGAATAATTTGAAAAAATGATAAAAAAAGAGGTAAAGTGTATTTTACATTAAGTTTTCTTTGTGAAAGTATTTGAAGGGGAGACAAATAATATTAAGGGGAATATTTTGAGATTTTTGAAGGTCCTGGTAGCATTTCACCATCGCATACATCAGCTTCAAAAATCGTTTCGTTTGGTGCCATTACTTCGTTATGAATCTGCAAGAGCAGGGTACTTTCTTCTACGTAATAATCTTCAGCAATTGTAATACATTTTTGGATGTTGCTGCAAGTTTTACCGCTGCAGTGTGCACAGACGGCGGAACATTTTAAACCCGCTTTGCAACATCCACAAGCCGCTCCACATTTTGTTGCGCAGGAACAAGGTGGACATCACAGGAACATACATTTTTGTGTTTTTTTTTCCAACCCCACTTTTCCGGATCCTGGTCGTTTCCTAGCCACGTTTGTACCTAGTGATAAGTCCTAAATGTCCGACTGTTTAATGGCTGTAGTGACAATAAGCAAATCAGCATCACCTTTGTCCTGAAAAACTGTATATAACCTGTGTCTTGCAGTTTATGTCTTAGGAGTTGGATGAACTTATTTTTGTTTTGTTCGTTGGCAAGGAATGGTTCTTGGGCTGTTGTTGGGACTGTGTCAGCATTAAAATTCAGCTCAACAGATCTTTTTTTTGTTGTTCTGCGGAATCTTTCCCATGTCTTGGTACCTGCAATTGCAGGATCATCGGAATATCCGTCAAAGATAATGCGGTAGCATTGAAACCATAGTGGTTTTCAACGTACTTTATATATTTTTGACAAATAATGTCACCGAAAGTAGGTTTTAGGCAAAGTGCGTAGTACCGCTGAAAACATTACGATTTTTGCAAAGTACTTTGCATTCATCTATAGTGCGAAAATTTTGTCTTAGCACTGGTGTTTTGATTTTTATAAATGAATACCAATCAATAAATTTGAAATTTTGTTGAGTTTTTTTTAGGTAACACCTGTGAAGTCGTATGCAATACCTTCGGTTTACATTTGGATCGAGAAAAGATAACTCAGTTTTCAACAACAAGAAATGTAGGTGTCTTAAGCTTCCCGGCTGCTTCACAACCTTCTGTGTAGTGCGGATGCAACTCCACGTACCATGTATGTTAAATTGTTATCATTACTATGGACAACATTTTAAGTAATAGTTTTTTTGTACGATTCACCAGATAAACATTTTCGAAAAAAAATATATTTATGTTTTTCTCCTTAAAGTGTGATCCTATGAAGTGGATAACTCGCACAATTCGTGGCCGATGATATCGATCGACGGCTCATTTTATAGGTCGATACAAGAACTGAAAATGATTCTAAGAGCATCATCCAAAAAAATCAACGGTTACCTAGAAAACTCAAGAAAAGTCATACCACCCCCAAAACACAAACCATAGGGGAACATTGGTCCGTTATATCTCAAAAATGAAACCACCTACAGTGGTCGTTGATAGCTTATTTTATAGGTAATTTTATCTTCTACAAGATTGTGGTATCCAGCACCAGCATGTGTTGTGCTACACTCGACTTCTCAGGTTCATTGTATTTTAATCTCTTTATATTGTTAAAAATAGAAATAATTTAATGAATACTGACGACGGACCAATAAAAGATCCAATTTTCAAAAAAATTTATAATAGATCCTAAATTCACTATAAAATTGTTTGTGTAGTTCGTTTTGTTTGTATTGAGTTATTTGTATTTAATATCAATCAAAAATTTTGTTTGTATTATTATTTATATAAAACTTACTGATGATGGAAGCATTGCTTCCGAAATGCATTTAAGTAAATAAATAAATAAAATAAGTGTTTTTAAGTTATTCAAAATAATATCTTTTATCAAAACTGAAAACTAAATATTTCATCTATGCATGAAGCTGAAGATCGCTGCACCGAAAGTTAAAATATTTTTAGGAGAGGATCTGGACGTATTGTGAAATTATTTTTCAAAAATTTAAAAAGGATTGTGTTGGGCATGAATTTTTCTAGACGTGATGTCTTTTCTTTTTTTTTATTGTGGTGTTTAATATTTTGTTTTTATCAAAAATCGAAAAATTTAGCTCCCTTTTTCTTTTAGGAGAGGATCCCCGCCACAAAAATAGTTTTTTGAAAAAAATAAAATATGTCATAAGTAGAATGGCTTAAACTACAGACGTGATGTTTTTTATTTTTTTGTTCTTTTGTACTGTTTAGGTTTTTTAGTATGATTTCTGAACAAAACTTTAGACCCTTAAAGCTTGGAGCTGAGATATGATAGGAAGAAAACAAGAACATCAGTATAACGGTATTTTGGAAATCTAAACGTGATTGATTTTTTTTTTTTTTTTACGATTTAAGCTCTTTTTTGTTGTTTTTATTAACAAAACAATGCAATTTTAGTAGCAAATATTTAAGAAAAATTAAGTTAGAAGCTAATGGATTTTTTAAGGAAACTTCAGTGTGCTTATATATATTAGATAATCTGTAATGCCAAGCGAGTGTAAGGTTCAGGTACGTTGTACGTACAACAGTCGGAAAAAGTATTTTGACAAAAAAAAACTTCGCAATTTTCTTTATATCTTTTTTTTATTTTTTTGAAAAAATCTGGAAAAGATATATGTACATTAGGGTGGTCCTTATTTTAAAAACTTTTGAGCACCCGTTTTTTTTGTTCATTGACATCTTAAAACACTACCCTATTTGTTTTATTTTTTTAAATCACGCTAACACGTGCCGCATTGAGCTTAAAGTTGATGCCCCTGTGAAAGTTAGGGATTATTTAAATACTGTTTTAGCTCAAAAATAACGGTACTTGCTACACAACCCTTATGAAAAACCTAATCTAAAAATGTTCGTATAGTTACTCGGATATTTTTAAAAATTCTTAATTTCCAAGCAAATTGAACTTTTTGAGCAAGAACGTGCGACCCAGTCGGGCCTTTTATTTTTTTATTTTGAAGCAAGAGTAGGTAACATATTTGAAAGTGCACTTTATTAATTCTGCAAATCAAATTTTTAAAAGCACCCGGTTTTGGTCGATTTTATGAAAATTCAAATTTTCAAACTCATTGCGGCACGTGTTAATACAATCCGATTAGCATGAAATTTTTTTAGTACACGTTTTAAATGTAGAAGAACAGAAAAAAGTGGTGCTCAGTAAAAACAAACAAGTTTCTTTTCCTCCATACAAATAAGGACCACCCTAATGTACATATTATAATGGTATCAAGACTAACTTCCAAAAAAACATACAAAAGCTAGATTTATAATTATAGTTTTGAAAATAAAAATTGTATTTCAAAAACGTATGGAGGAAAAAGTATTTTGACAAAATTAAAAAGGCTACCAATCACCGGTTAGCTTTTTAGTACAGGCAGTGAGGACTGGTTTTTAGTATACTTAACTTAAACAAGATATTGGAAAGATATAGACTGATATTTGAAAGAGAAGATTGTTGCTTTCAGATAGTTTCGAAATTTTTTTTGAAAAATAATTATTTCAAGATATTTCGAGGTCTCAATAATTGAAAAAAAAAACGATTTTTGATCATTTTATAACGGGAATTTTGTGAAATCCCGAGCTGATAGTCACAAAATAATAATAAAATTATTATTATTATTATTATTATCACGTCTGTAGTTTAAGCCATTCTACTTATGACATATTTTTATTTTTTTCAAAAAACTATTTTTGTGGCGGGGATCCTCTCCTAAAAGAAAAAGGGAGCTACATTTTTCGATTTTTGATAAAAACAAAATATTAAACACCATAATAAAAAAAAAGAAAAGAAATCACGTCTAGAAAAATTCATGCATAAATTTTTGAAAAATAATTTCACAATACGTCCAGATCCTCTCCTAAAAATATTTTAACTTTCGGGGCAGCGATCTTCAGCTTCATATCTATGCACACTTTTTCCATTCAACCAATTGACATTGAAATTACTCGATGTACAAAATTTACGTCAAATTTTACATCTGTTCGTCACATGTTTAGGTAGGAAGACAAACTCCTAATGGTTCAACACCTTAAATGATATAGCTGATATGATTTACAAGTTTAAGCAAATGACTGGATTTTTTATGTCGTTGGTTCCAGTCTATATGCTCCTGTACGGATCTCTAAAACTTATATGGGTGATTCCGTGCCAACTGTGATTCTTTGTGTCCAGTGCTTTTTTAGATATTTAATGTAAAATGTTTGTATATATTTCTGGTTTGAATTGGGTAAATGGCTATTTACTACAATCTACATTCAATATCAGGACTAAATTTGCTACTTATTACACATTGCTTGCAAAAGTGTAGTCAAAATGTCAGTACCATGGCATGTCCGTTCCTTGTTTTTCCAATTAAATCTACTATTTCCGAATTAAATACTTCATTGGATAAAAATGCTATCTTTAGAAAAGTTTTAGTATAATACTTACTTGACAAAATTTTGCAAAAATTAAGACAACATACTTATTGCTGAATAAAATAATCATGAATGAATGTTGTCCGAGGTTTTAGTTTTATTTTTGAAAGCAAAAGATTTCCCGCTCAACCGTCATTTTGTTTAGGTTTGAACACTGTATTGTGGTTTTTTAAAAGAGACAGTATTAATGTGTAGTTACCAACAAGAGTGATATGTTTTCATGCGATAAAAGTATGTCACAAATTTATTTGTCAGTACCATGGTTGTATTTTTAAAGCATGTTATAACATGTTTTTGATTGTTTATCAGAATTTTGTATTCCTTTTAACGGCATAAGTTAAAATTGTCCTGTAAATTATTTTTCTCATAAGCATAGAGAAGTGAGGTTACATAAACTGTCTAAATGTCAGTACCGTGGATGTCAGTACCGTGGCATTTAAATACTTATTGGACTTTAATTAAATATAATTAAAATTATATTTTTGTCTACCATTTTTCTTGGTAAGAACCGTAGCAATACCTCAGATGAGCCAAACAAAACTCATTCCGTGCAATAAAAACTAAGAAATAACCCAGACTTCAAAAAAGAAAAAGAGATAACTTTTTAAAGAAAAAAAGGGAAGTAGACATGTCAAGAGGTCAAAACGTACCTATTAGACAATCAAGAATCTCAACAAAAATATGGTCAAAAAGAGGGAGGATAAATTAAAAACAACAAAAAGAAAAAGAGTGTCACTATCGTCTAGTCCAGTTTTAGTACATTTCACTTTATTTTTTGTTCTTTAAAAGTTGTAGCAAAATGCCTTTACTGATTTGATACTCTGACTAAATGAAGCCACAAACACAAAAAAAAATTGTTTCCAGGAAGTTTTAATTTTTGAAAATTTTCTAAAACAAGAATCACAGTTGGCAGAGAATCACCCATATGCGCTACAGAGCGAGAACCGATAGCCGCATAACCATAAGGAAACTATTTAGACAAAAAATATAGATACAAATTGAAAGGTCTATAACTTTTATTTCAATTTATTTTAGAACAAAAAAGAAGATATGATGAATATAAAACATCAATTCCTTCATTTTTAAACAAAATGCAGTACTACTTTTAAAAGCGGAAGTTCTTAACAAAAACAGTAATGTTCAGTAACTCTTTGTATAAAATTAAATTTTCTAAATGTTTGTTCTACAGATTTTTTCTAGCATCAAAACGAGTTAGTTATGTCTGAAAACCAAAATCGAGAAAAATGTTGTTTTCGGCCCGTTATATACTATACTAACACCCTTTTGAATATCGAAGTCAAACTTCATGTCTAAATTATTTCACAGAGCGCCATATAAATTAATCTTACTACCCGAACTACAATTTATAAGAAACTTTACCAAAAAATTTGTTTTCGTCTGAATACATTAAGAACAAACAATAATGATATTGGCTTTGGGCTAATTTAATTATACAGGCAAACCACTTTTTGATCTTCACTTGAAAACGTTTTCGAATATCTTGAACTGGCGATTTTTTAATAAGAAAGTAATAAGGGTATTTATGCAATGTGATAAGTTTACAAAATGTGTAAAATGATAAGTTAATGCAAACGTTTGCATGAACGACCTTTTTATTCATTTAGTTAAATGCTGCCTAATTGAATCCGTTATTCGATAAACGTCAAATATTAAATGTCAAGAACGTGACATGTTAGACGTGTTCAGATTTCGAAGTTATTTTTAAATGGATAACCT
This sequence comes from Dasysyrphus tricinctus, assembly GCA_963921185.1. Classification (NCBI taxonomy): domain Eukaryota; kingdom Metazoa; phylum Arthropoda; class Insecta; order Diptera; family Syrphidae; genus Dasysyrphus; species Dasysyrphus tricinctus. The sequence goes on along the minus strand of OY992530.1, from coordinate 240,727,544 downwards.
TTCCCAAACCAACGCGAAATCGGAGTCTCGGCACGATAAATAAATGTAACACCCCGACTCCACAGGACATACAGATGCCCAACATCACAACCACAATCCAATCAACAATCAGCAGATTTTTTCTCGCTGGGCAGTTCATGTCATGTCGTTTCATTTCCCTCTCACCACTACTTCTATCTTTTGCAATAATACTCGCCCTTTAGACTCCAGATAACAGTAGAAAGACCTTTTTTAATATCAAGTTACCTCTAGATACAAGGAAAACCTGAAAAAAACTCACACGCACGTGAGACGTCAAATCTGATGGCAAGCTTTGAACAGCGTTCATGTCTTGTTCAAAAGTTGGTTTTCTTCGACATGTCGTCGACAAGACATGGATTTTTCAGGCTCCATTGGATTTTTATTAGACATGTTCATAGTCTTGGCATTGTATAAAAATTCTATAGTATTCTCATGAAGAAAAAAAGCTCGTGGCCATCTATGCGTCCAAATGCCATACTAATTTTTGTTAAGGGATCTCGGTAAGGCGATCACAGCGAACCTATCGACCAAATGTCTACCTACAAAATCGTGTTTCATGAGAATACTATAGATTGGATATACAATGGTCTTGGCATCGTTCATGGCAGGTGGAGCCAGCATGTTATAATTCAACTACGACAGTACAAACTACAACTTCAATCTATTAAGGATCTACCAAGGGGTCAATTCTCGATCTGTGAAACTGTGAAATGAAAACAAAGTTATCATTTCGGTTTTCACATAGTTTTATCATTTTATCACTTCACAAACACGTGCAAGGCGATTCCCGAACTCGTTATGAAAAATAGCTGTCAAAGTCAGTACTAAAAAGTACTAACACTAAAAATGCTTCCACTTACTTATAGAAAAAGATGATTGTGACGTCATAGAAAGACCAAGATGGCGACTTGGGTGTATCAAATGAGCACAATTTGTGTCTGTTTAACATTTTTCTTTTCACAGGTTTTCACAGAGTAAAATGATTGTGAAAAACGAATAATCATATGAAAACATTTTGGCATTTGTTTTCATTTTTTCACACTTTGAGAATCGCATTTGGCGTGAAGGCGCTATCATATTTATCACTTCACAGTTTCACAGATCGAGAAATGACCCCCAAGCCAATGTGAATCATGCCGGCAATGATAAAGAAAATAACAATAACTTTGCTGTCAATGAAAATAGCATGTTGCTGCTGTAGTTTCGTTATCATCAACTAATGATTCGCGTTGGTTTGGGAGAGCCGAGAAGAAGCTTTTTTAGTCATTGAGTAAATGTAGACGACCGAATTATGTATTTTTGTTTGTATACACTACGTTTTTATGCACAACTTTAATCGCAATACGACAATTACAGAACATGGTCAGAGTTTCTTTTAAGTTCTCTGAGATATCATATATCATATTTCTGAACACGTCTAGTTCTAAAAGTCACAATGACGTTTGGATAAGTTTACCCAAATAAATTTGGTTAATTTTACGCAGCAAAATCCTTGGTTAATTCTAACCAAATTGTGTAAACCATTTCCCATACAAAGTTTGACAGTTCATTAACCAAATGATAAACTTAACCCAATCGTAAACTTATCTAGTGTTTTACGCAGTTGCATGAATACCCTTAATATAAGGTCTCTAGCTTCTGCGGGTCGCACCAGTGTGGGTCGCACTCAGTCTCTTTTTTCTATTTGTTCTTAAATCTTATTGGCTTTCTAATACTTTAAAATAATTTTGTTTGTTACTTTCAAGATAAGAAAAGAAAAACCTATTTTTTGAGATAAATTAAATGAAGATGCAAATCTTGCAATGGGATGACTTTTAAAAAGCCACCTAGATACATAATGTTTGAATTAGGTTCACAAGTGCTTCATAAATTATTGTTCGCATTTCTGGAAGTTACCCAAATGTCCAATGTAAATTACTGAGAATAAAACACTAAAAGGAAAAACAAACACATGTATCCTTTTCAAAAACAAAAACTCTTGATACCTATACCAAAAATAATTTTCAAGAAATTGTATATAATCGAATTAAAAAGAAATTAATATTGCATTTGGTAGATGATTTCGGAAAATGATATTAGAATTATCGAAATATACATAATGACTATTGTTCTATATGCGATTGAATATTCGAAGCATGTCTTTAGTACATGTACTAGTACCTACTTTTGCATTAAAAACGAGGAAACAAAATACGTACAAAGTTATTGCAAAACCCCATCTTTAACATCCCTTAGATAAAGGACAATCGGCAAAACAGTATGGAAGGTGGTCTAGGAACCAATAAAAACGAGTTGTATGTCGTTGGAAAGGTATTTTTATGCACTACAATAGTCACTATGGCAGTTCATTTCAAATCACTGTGAGAAAAAAGTTATTTGCTAACCAAGGTTTTGTTTTGGTACATTTCAGTGTGGAAACAATTTATACAAACTGGTCTTACCAATACCAATAATATGTATGTCGTTGAAAAGGTATTTTAATGAACAATAATAGTTTCTATAACAACTTAATTAAATCACTGTGTGGAAATAGTTATTCGCAGTTTTAGGGAATTTTGGTACAGGTAAAATTTATGGAGCATGGGTAACAAGTAGCGAATAACTTTTTTAACACAGTGATTTGAAATAAGCTTCCTCATTAACTATTGTAGTTCATAAAATTTCCTTTCCAACGACATACGTCTCGTTGTTATTGGTTGAACTTGCGTTCACACTTCTTGCCCATACTAAAAAGAAAGCATTTTTTTCATACTAAAATGAACCACAATAATTCATTAATTTTCGAATAACTTTTTTCACACAGTGATTTGAACTGAACTGCTATTAAAGGTATTGTAGGTAATGGAAATACCTTTACAATGACATATATATTGTTGTTATTTGTTTGACCAGTTTTCATAAATTTTGCCCATACTAAATATATTTTATTCATACTAGAATGCACCAGAACACAATTCTATTTAGCGAATAACTTTTTTCACACAGCAATTTGAAGTAAGCCCTAATAGTAGCTATTGTAGTTCATAAAAATACGTTTCCAACGACATATGTCTCGTCGTTATTGGTCCTGTAGACCGTTTTGTCCTATTCTCCTTTTGGTTTATTTTAAATAAATAGAAACTCTTCCTTCAATGTAAGCAATTATCAGAGATATACATATACATACATTTAAGGATCTCCTTTCTGAAATAGATATACACATATTTTCATGTTGGTATTTTCGTAAGTGACCATTAACCCCAGAAGAATAATAATATCCTTGGAAAATTTGCATATAAAATGCTTTGTGTGCAAAAACAAAGTATGACATTAAAATATTTCTCAGTTTTACCTTTCTTTTGGTATTCTTCATAAAACCGAAGTTCTTAAAACCGTATATCTCTGTTAAGAAGTGCAAAAGTAGTAAGCAGTAGTAGTAGTAGTAGTTATAACCACTAATTACAGCCACAATAGCTTGGGTTTTTTTCTATGTTTATACTTTTGTGAGCTTCCTTGTTCTTAAAAAAACACCACCACATCAATACATATATAGCAGCGTTATTTTAACCTATCAAAGGATAATAAAGTTTACTTACTAAAACAAAAATTAATCCGAAGTCTTATTTTTTTTTTTCGAAAATAAACAACAAAAAAACCCTTACATATTATTTACTTCGAAGATAATAAAAATATAACCCTCGGAGGTGAAAATAAGTTATATTTTTCGATCAATAATCCAGAGGGTGGTTGAAGGGTGGATAATATTCTTACCTCTTTAATTGGAATTTTTCGCAAAGGCATTATACTTTTGTGTTCTGCTCATAAGTTTGCCCTCTGTTAATTAATAAGTGCCACAAGGTAGATGTGAACTTGACTTGGGATCAATTTACGAAAATAAAATATATATTTCTCACAGTTGAATGAGAAAATCAAGGGAAATTCAATAAAATTTTGTATTGAACGTAAAGGTCACTTCTCGGATATAAAAGATATATGTATTCACAAATATACAAACAATTCTTTTTAATCGAAAAATTAAATTTCATGACCTTTTTTCGACTAATTTCTCTGAAATATTCAATATTCATAATAAACTAGATTCATCAGCTATCAATAACTCATCATCTTCATCAGTTCCCCCGTTCATCTTCAACGCTGTCGTTAGTTCTAGTGTGTTTGTAGAACAATTCGCGGCAAATTCTACGCTGCCAGTTAGCGACAGGGTCTCACCTGTACTTGAGAACGTCCGATTCTCTTTGGGACCAATTAATTTTTGTTCCCGTACACTTTACGTCTGGGTGGAAAAAGGCATATGTGCAGCCTTTCCCTAAAAAAGGCGATTCATCTTCTCCTTCCAATTAATGACCAATTGCTCTGACATCCATTAATTCCAAGGTCATGGAAACGCTGATCAATCGTCAGCTTATGAAATATGAATAACAATTCATTGAAAGCTTTTCAGTTTCCTCGATGCAAGTTCCATTCATGAATATGGTAAATTGGGTATATTCCGCTTTAACGACTGGAGACAACTTTGGGTTGAAGAAAATAAGAAATAGTGTCGGAGACAATACGGAGCCTTGGGGACGTCTGTGAAGTTAGCAGGGCAACTTTCACCCACGCAATTGGGACCTTGACAGGAATTTGCAGTTTTTTTGCATTTTTTTTGCATTTCTATTCCCGATTTTGCAGTTCGCCAAATAACGGTGTAATTTAGTGACCTGCTAACTTCACAGTGAAGTTAGCAGGTCACATGGCGTATCTCAGGAACCAAACGTGCTAGGAACTTGTATTAAGGCTCCAAATTTGCAGTTTTTTTGCATTTCAAGAATAGGCTAGGTCAGAATTTTGAAGTCCTTTTTTTGAAAAAAATTTCATACTGACCTGCTAACTTCACAGTGAAGTTAGCAGGTCACATGGTGTATCTCAGGAACCAAGCATGCTAGGAACTTGCAAAAAGGCTCCAAATTTGCAGTTTTTTTGCATTTCAAGAATAGGCTAGGTCAGCATTTTGAAGTCCTTTTTTTAAAAAAAATTTCATACTGACCTGCTAACTTCACAGTGAAGTTAGCAGGTCACATGGTGTATCTCAGGAACCAAGCATGCTAGGAACTTGCAATAAGGCTCCAAATTTGCAGTTTTTTTGCATTTCAACGATAGGCTTTGTTCAAAATTTGAAGTCCTCAATTTAAAAATTTCCCAAGTTTGACTTCAATATGAAGCAAGTAGGTCACATCGTGTATCTCACGAACCAAGCATGCTAGGAACTTGCAGTAAAGCTCCAAATTTGCAGTTTTTTTGCATTTCAAGAATAGGCTAGGTCAGAGTTTTGAAGTCCTTTTTAAAAAAAAAATTTCATACTGACCTGCTAACTTCACAGTGAAGTTAGCAGGTCACATCGTGTATCTCAGGAACCAAGCATTCTAGGAACTTGCTCCAAATTTGCAGTTTTTTTGCATTTCAACGATAGGTTATGTTCAAAATTTGAAGTCCTCAATTTAAAAATTTCCCAAGTTTGACTTCAATATGAAGCAAGTAGGTCACATCGTGTATCTCACGAACCAAGCATGCTAGGAACTTGCAGTAAGGCTCCAAATTTGCAGTTTTTTTTGCATTTCAAGAATAGGCTAGGTCAGAATTTTGAAGTCCTTTTTTTGAAAAAAAAATTAAATACTGACCTGCTAACTTCACTGTGAAGTTAGCAGGTCACTAAATTACACCGTTATTTGGCGAACTGCAAAATCGGGAATAGAAATGCAAAAAAAATGCAAAAAAAACTGCAAATTCCTGTCAAGGTCCCAATTGCGTGGGTGAAAGTTGCCCTGCTAACTTCACAGACGTCCTTGGGGCACACCAGCATTAATTTTGTGAACTTCAGATTTGAAACCATCTAAAACAACTTGGATTTAACGGTCAGAATCTTGTGGAAGTGGAACGACCACATACAAGATATTGCTAAAAATGCTGCGAAATGCGTAGGTTTCCTTAGACGATGTAAGACCTATATTTCCCTTCTGATTTGGAGACTATATATAAAGCATACATTGTTGGAGTTATATCCAGGATTTCCATAGCGCTTATCTACCTTGGTGCTGGATGTCATTGTTGGTTTGTCATCCTTCTCATCAGTAGATTAGGGTGGTTGGCGATGTTTCTAACCAGCTTATCCAGGGGGCTACCATAGCATCAAAGTAGAGTTGCTCGTTCTGGAAATGCTTACGCCGGATACCCCATTTGGTGTAGAATTGGAAGAGTTTGGGGATATGCCCCTCGACTTCTCGGACAGCTATCAATGGAGAGAATGATGAGCAATATGTAAGTGAGTCATCAGTGAAGAGAACGTTCTCGCATTTACTTAAAATTGGTAGGTCAGAGGTCACGATGTTATAGAGAAGTGGTCCAAGTTTCGACCCTTGGGCAACTCCAGCCCTGATGCTTTTTACTGTTGATTTGTAGGTTTCCAGTTGCACGAAAAAGTTCCTGGAAGAAAGAAAAAAATATAATTTTGATTAGTGCAAAAGGAAAGCTTAGTATGTGGAGTTTATGGATAATGGCTTCAATCCATACGCTGTCGAATGCTTTCTCAACATCCAGGAAGCATCCCACAGTAATTTAATTGCTGTTTAAGGCTGTGGTGATGAAACTTCAGGAGTGTATGCAGGGCAACATTTGTTTCGTTGGAACACCGTCGAAATGTTTCTTTCTTATCACTGGTTTTTCGCTACCTACCTACCAAACGTTGCTCTGTTGAAGTAGCTAGCTGCATTCCTCCCCTTAAACAATTTCAGCGTAGTACCCGCACTGCTTGGAATGCTCATCAGTATACCCTTGAGCGAGCCCAACTTTCGACGAATCGTCAAATGTGGAATGTGGAATTCCTTACCCAACTCTGTTTTTCCTTCCCATTTCAATATGCAAACATTTAAGACAAATGAACATCGTTATCTCCTTTTCTGTTCTCCCTCTATATCCTTACAGTTTGCACTGTGTGAAAACATTTTAAGGGTATTCACATAACCCCTTGAGTGCGCGCCAATTATAAAATAATAAACTAAAACTTAAGTACTAAGTAGGTAATCTACACACAGGATACCTAAAGCCCATCGTATTTTTCTCAAAAACGGCTTGACAACTTTTCTTAAAAAAAGTTCAATAAATTTATTTTAGTTAAGGCTTCCTTGGGTGGAAAACCATTTTTCGAAAAATGGTTATTAATGGTACCTCCCTAAGAACCATTTTTTTAATTTTCGATTTTCTTCAAAACGGTATGACTGATTATAATGATTTTTTTTATACAGAAGCGTCCAAAAAATATAAATAGTTTGTGTACCAAAATTAAAAAAAAAAAATATTTTTTGGTTTTTTTAAAAAATGTTTCAATTTTTCTTTTTTTTTTAAATCCAATATTTCGAAACGATATGATCGATTTTTTTGAAATTCGATACTTAAGAGTTTTTAAGTACTTTCTAAAATATTTTTGGAGAAAATTTTACATTTATGAAAAAATAACAGTACCTTCCATACAAAAGTTAAAAAACCGCAAAGGAAAATAGTTTTATTTCTCAAAAACTACTGCTACGATTTTGATTAAACTTTTTTCATTTACTAAAATTAGTACGGTCTACTACCAAAAATTATAAAATTTTACACTTTGCGACTTTGTCATAGAAGGTTTAATTTATTTTTAATTTTCTCATTATCGGCTAAACAGATTTCAATGAGTTTTTTTATATATACAAATTTCAGATAAGATTAAATAATATTACCTACATATCAAAATTTTCAAAAAAAATTTTTGGATTTTTTAAATATGCATAATTCAAGTTAAAATTTGAAGTGAGCTCAACTCCATAGTTGCGTTTCGCCCAGGTACGATAGTTGGGCTCCTCAGTTAGACGACTCTCGTATACAACATTGCGTCTTAGAAGGTTACGATAGTCATCTAACTGATGAGCCCAAGTATCGTCATTGTATATAAATTCTATAGTATTCTCATGAAGAAAAAAAGCTCGTGGCCATCTAGTGTCCAAATTTAATCCTAATTTTTATGAAGGGATCTCGGTAAGGCGATCACAGCGGACATATCGACCAAATGTCCACCTAAAAAATCGTGTTTCATGAGAATACTATTGAGTGGAGTTTTTTTTCATACAAATTATATTCAATCAAGAATTATTCAAATGCACTCTTTTTTCACCTCACTGTCAAAACAGTTGTTTTAGCTAATTTAAAAGTCGAATTTCATGCATCTCTACATTTTTTCATTAATTCCATGTTTTATATACAATTTTTTTAAACTTGCAATGTCTGCAAAATAAGAGGAAGTATATCTACGTACGACCCAGTCGTGAATTTAATTTTTTTTTTGGTTGGTTTTTGTTAATTTTTCTTGCTAAAATTTTGTAAAACAATTTTTAAAGCATCTATTTCTATAGAAATTTTCTTTTTTTTTTAAAGTGAAATTGTCAAATTCATCTTAGTTTACCTGTTATGTAGATATATGTACCTATCAAGCATGTTTAAAAGTTGCCAGTGTGACCACTCTCTCAGAAACGCATGTGTGAATTTAGTATAGCATTTTTTTGTTTTAAGCATGCTTATGCCCCAAAAAACCCTTGGCTGTAATTTATCCTCAATGACTAAGAGTCCACAGCAGATTTTGGGTGTTAGTGATAGCAAAAAAAAAAAAAGGAGTATAGGCGTTGAAAGCTTCAGAAAAGGCTATTTAAAAAATCAAAGTCATGCAGTCCACAACCGGAACCTTAGTGATTAAACAGTGCATCGAAAAATAACATGAATGCAACTTCGAGGGTAATCGTGTAAGCTGAAACTGGTTTTCAGCCCTCCCTAGATAAGCTCCTCGGATCCGATATTACGCAATTTAAGGTCATTTAAATGTATAGCTCACTCAGTCAGACTTTAAAAAAAAAACCGTTTTCCACTTAGAATTTTCTATTTTTTAAAATGGCTAGGCGAACTATATACACACTCAAATGGTCCGTAATATGTGATCCGAGGAGCTTATCTATTAGCCCAGTCGGAATAGACAAAAAAATGAGCTGAAATGCAACAAATTTTTTGATTTTAATCGTTAGAGGGGTTCATTTAGAGTCTAAAAAAATGTTGTCAACTTTCTAGCTCCATTGCGTTAGCAATGAATTTTACGAAAATCGGTTTTTGTGAAATAACTCGCCTATTTTCAACTTTTGAGCAAAAATGTACTTAACAAAAGTTGTTCAAAATTTTATTATCTACAACTTTGGTTAAATCTTTTTTTGTCTACGATTGATATTTTTCGACTAAATAAAAAAGAAAGTATCTTAGACATTTTATTTCGGTTACTCTGAAGTGCATCGCATAAATAAGCATTTTTAAAGTACAGGGTGTCCGCCGGGAAGGTACACTACTTGGTTTGTTTATAATTTTTGATTAAATAAAAGAGAATGGATCTTATATTGATAAATTTTGTATTTAATGTTGGCAGCTATGTATGAAATACAATAAGGTAAATGTCCGCCTCTGTTAGTCTCACAAATGCGAGCCCTTTTGAGCACATTTTTCATTACATTCTCACACATTTCACGCGGTATTTCATTAATTTCATCACGAATATTTTGTTTGAGTCTCTCAAGCGTTTCTGGTTTGTTTACATAAACCTTGCTTTTCAGATATCCCCACAAAAAGAAGTCCGGAGCAGTCAAATCAGGCGACCTTGGAGGCCAATCAACATCAGCATTTCTTGAAATAACTTGTTGTGGAAAGAGGTCTCGCAGTAATTCCATTGTAATCCTGGCTGTATGCGATGTGGCACCATCTTGTTGATACCATATGTTAATCAAGGCCAAAGCATGCAGTTGTGGTGCTAAAAAGTTTTCAGTTATATCACGATATCGATATTGAAGACCAAGCTCCTGAGCACGGCGCGCGTCGAATTGAGGTTGATGGATTGTTTTGAACACTTCCTTGAGCAGCAGTAATATTTTCAGCCGATCTTGCAGTACGTTGTGGTCCATGCTTGGGCCTATCACCTACAGACCCTCTTTCTTCGATATCATTTACTACACGATAAATAGTGCGTTTTGTTGGCACGTTGTTTCTCCCAAAAATTTTACGTAACTTTCTCATCGTCACAGTATTCGATGTTTAAACGATTGAAACAAGTTGGTTTATAAAATATTTTCCATAATAAATTTGCCACGTGTCTAATTCACGAATGCCAAATATGAACTGTCAAGACTAGCGTTTACCAAAATGGCGGCAAAACAAAGTAGTATACCTTCCAGGCGGACACCCTGTACAAACAAAAAGTTATATGTATATTTGTTTCAATTCATTAGAAGAGGATGGCACAAGGACTCTAAAAAAAACAGTTTGGCCGCCATCTTCTATTTAAGGAAAATGAAGTTTTTGTTTAATAATTTCTTCTTTTTTTTGCCAAAAATGTGTTAGAATAAATAGTGTAATTTTTTCAACTAAATTAAACTAGATTAAAAAAGCTAATGATATTTATAGTTGCTAAGAATATAAATGTTCTCATCTCTATGCATTAAGTATCTTAAGTAATGTATTATGTTAATACCGTATAAATAAAAATTGAAAATAGAAACAAATAAAAAAATAAAAAATAGAAAAAAGCTAGAAAATGCCTTATAATATTGACAAGACATGATAGCTATTTTCCAATAGATTTAATAGATAAATAGGTAAAACGTTAAATTAAAGAGAAAAAAATTTTAAAATAGTTTTTTTTTTATTTAGTCGAAAAATATCAATCGTAGGCAAAAAAAGATTATGACCAAAGTTGTTGTAGATAATAATTAAATTTTGAACAACTTTTGTTAAGTACATTTTTGCTCAAAAGTTGCAAATAGGCGAGTTATTTCACAAAAACCGATTTTCGTTAAATTCAAGATGGCGGCTAACGCAATGGAGCTAGGAAGTCGAAAACTTTCCCCTCTAACGATTAAAATAAAAAAAGTTCTATCTAATTTTTTGCATTTAAAATGCTATTCCGACTGTGCTATATAGAGAGGAGTGAAAACCATTTTCGGCCAAGACGATTACCCTTGAAGTTGCCTTTATAATTTTGTTGATACACTGTTTTAATCACTAAGGCCCTGGTTGTGGATTGCAAGAATTTAATTTTTTGCTCTTTACTAAATGCGGTACATTTAAAGGTATTAGAGGTATATTCAATAGCCTAATACATATATGTTTTTAAAATCACCAGAAGACCAGAATATTTTTTTAGATATTATAGCGCTGGCTGTATGTACTCAACACCAAAGTTGAACAGCTCTAACCCATCTTCCTGTTCCTTTAGCCCACAACTAATTAAAGTTCAGCCAAGACCCAAGTATTGTTTGACTGTCATCATTTTTAAATTATTCAAAAACAGGGTTGCAAAAGTCGATACAATTATACTTTTTTCGATACACTCGAGTCTGCAAAAGTACACAAATACACTTTTATAAAATTTGATACACTTTTGCATTCAACGATAAACATAACGTAAATTAAGAAGAAATAACATGATCTTTCAAAATGTATACTGTGGAACCTAGGCTAAATTTTGTAAATATACAGGGTGTCCTGTAAATAATGGATAACCTTGCAACTGGTCATAGCAGGCCTTATGACCTTTCCAGAAAAAAATATAAAAAAAATATTTTCCCAGTGGTTACTTTGTAATGATGTTTTTTCCAAAAGTTGTTAACAAGTACTACTTTCCTCAAATACGTGAACGCTACGACCATGGATGAACAATTTTCAATATTTTTTTATTTTTGTAATTTTCTAGAATAACTGTTGTAATAGATAGGTGGTAAAATTTAATAGTAGTTATTGCATTTTTTTTATTATAATTTTTTAAAATATTTTTTTCAGTACACAAATTTATTTTCAAAAAAGTTTGACCACATCTTATAAATTAAAATTGTATGAGAACATGAATGGCCAGTTACTTAAAAAAGTTGTCTATTCAATGCACTTTCCAAAATGGTATAACACATGCTTGTGTATTAACAAAATATCCAAGAAAATTTGTCAATCATCTAAGAAAGCAGCTTTTAACATTTTCGCAAAATGTCTATTAAAATATTTGGGTTGGACAAAGATTTTCTCTTTTGATGTGTAAGCGGGTTCAGTGCAAGTATTAAGGTGTTGAAAGCCCCACCATTAGGCCACCATATTGAAAAACGAGTTTAAAAAAGTTTTTCGTGGCAACTTAAATTTTATTGGTCTTAAAAAAAAAGACTTTGGTACAAATTTGTAGCAAATTCAATTCTCTTCAATTTATGTTAACACACTTTTTACCCTAAGGCTGTAAATACAAAATTATAATCAAAAGCATATGAATTTTTTTCAATTTTAAAAATTTGATTATAACTTTTTATTTATAGCTTTAGACCTGGTTCACATGAGATTTTACCGCACGTTTTTTATCGCATTCGGTTTTTATCGAACAAATATCGGGTGTTCACACGATATTTATTATTCGTTTAAAACTCGAATAGCTGCAGTATAATGAAAATGAATGGAAAAGTTTGAATTTGCGAAGTATTTTATTTTTATCTTTTTAAGGGAAAGGGCTAGAGAGCTGAAATTTGGACGGATGATAGAAATTATTGATTTAAATATGAAGTAAAAAAAAAAGAGTCCTAGAATACCGTTGGGCGGAGATAACGTCAATATTTGCGCGCTGTCACATATGAACTCATATCTCTTTAGTGCATTGATGAATTTTTGCTGTTTTTTAATATTACATATAAATAAAATTACCGTTATTTTGATACCTCATTCATTATCCTACGTGGTATATAAACGATACAATCTTGATTTTAAATTGATCGAAAATCAAAACAATTGCATTGAAATTACATGCTTGGACCATTGTCCACGACCATCCACCAGCGAGAAGATCCCGTTATCTACATGGAGTTTTTTTATTTAAATTTGATATGGATATGGCTTTAAAAAATTATAGCTCCCGTTCTACTGAATGGATCTTCAAGGTTAAGGTTTTTAAAGAAATCTGACATAACGGGCTATTCTGTGTAAAAAACTCATTGAGGAGGGGCAAAAATGTTCATACTTAAAGGGTGAATAAAGCCCAATTCAATTCCATTTATTTTATTCTAAATTCAAATGTTTATGAAAATTTTTATAATTTTGAAAAACTAAAAACGCATATTTGTTGCCTCATTCCTCTTCTTCATTTAAAGACCTTAACCTTCAAGATCCAATCAGTATCACCGGAGTTATAATTTTTTTAAATCAACCCTATCGGTCGATTAATTTTTTTTTGTATACATAGGCTTTTCTCTCCACTGAAGCTCATTCGATGCCAACGAACAACTACCCAACGTGGATTTAAACCGTGTGAACGAGACTATATAAAACTATACGCCACTGGAAGATGATACGTCGCAGTTCATTCGTTTTTTTTTATAAGTCCGTTGAGTTTTCGATAAACGTACTTAGCTGAGTACGTTTTCTTGCCGTACAAAGGTCGTGTGAAAGGCTCTATGTAAAATATATACGCCACTGCTCATCCGCACGGATTTATGCTGCAAAAAATCGTGCGGTACAATCTCGTGTGAACCAGGCCTTAGGGTAAAATGCGTGCTAACATAAATTGAAGAGAATTGAATTTGCTACAAATTTGTACCAAAGTTTTTTTTTCTAAGACCAATAAAATTTAAGTTACCACCAAAAACTTTTTTGAACTCGTTTTTCAATATGGTGGCCTAATGGTGGGCCTTTCAACACCTTAATTCTTAGTTTTATACTTGCACTGAACCCGCTTACACATCAAAAGAGAAAATCTTTGTCCAACCCAAATTGGGAGGTTATTTTAACATATTAATAGACATTTTGCGAAAATGTTAAAAGCTGCTTTATTAGATGATTGACAAATGAGGCCATGAGCGCAATAGTGGCCTAACTGCATTTCTCATTATTTTCAGTAGAGCAAAAATAAGAAACAGGTTATTTTCAAACACTTGTTGTTTTTAAAAAAAAGAAACCTAGGCTTGATTTTCTTTTTGCACTATGATCAAACAATAAAAGGTTTTTGATTTTGTATCCATGGTCCTTCAACATACTCTTATAACTGATTTTAAAGTCAGATAGGCCACTATTGCACAGAGGAAAAAATATAAAAATTAAAATCCTGTAAAGATAGGCCAATTATTTGTAAATAAAACTGATTTCTATGAATTTTTTTCTTATTTTTTTGTAAATACGTTGAAATTTAACATTTTTATTCACTTTCAGATGTGTTAGAATCCATATAAAAGCTTTTGTAGTATTTGTTAATTGTTATCTTGTGATGGGCGTAAAAACTATGATGTATAAGCGGGTATAAGGATATAAAGTATCAAGGTTAAAGCTTGCTAGTAGAACGAGAGCCCACAGTAAATTTTGAGTCTGAATGATACAAAAAAGGAAGTATAGGAGTTGAAATCTTGAGTATTCAAGAATTTAAGATCTTGGCAGTCCACTACCGGGGTTTTAGTGTTTAACAGTTCATCGAAATCAAAATATGAATGCATCTCTCCCTTGATAATGATCGCAGATCACGGAATCTGAGACCATTTGAGTCTTAGTAAGCCCTGCCAGATCGTTTAAAAAACTCAAAGCAAAAACCGGGTTTTTAAAACAGTCTGGCAGGGCGAACTATACACACAAATGATCTCGGCTTCGGCGATCAGAGGAGCATTACCCAAAAAGGGGTGAAAACCAACTTTAGTTAGCATAATCATTACTCTCGAAGTAGTATTCATAGTTTGTTTTCGATTCAGTGTTAAATGACTAAATCCCCGGTTATGGACCGCTTGACTTTAATTTCTTGAATAAGTTTTACTCAATCTGTCAACTCCAATATTTCTTTTCTTTATACCATTCACATATGTTATTATTATGGGTATGCATGCAACAGCGTAAACTTGTCGTAATCATTGTAAAGTCTAAAACTTCGTAATTCTGTCACAATTTGTATGGAAAATTTGACAGATTTACGAAGTTTAAAACTTTACAACGATTACGACAAGTTTACGCTGTTGCATGAATACCCTTTTTATATTTATTTTTTTCGAAAAACAAACATATGTCGAACAAAAAAAATCAAAAAAATGTTTTAACAATATGAAGGGTCGGTCTTACAATATTGAAGCTCATGAGTCTTTAGTCAGTTTACCTTCAGCCTTTCTCTAGAGGTCATTCTATTTGAAACTTCCAATTTCAAAGTGAGAAGAAGAGAAGAAATGATTTTTGGTAACTATTATGACATTAAATGTTTTTTTTTTCTCGCTGATCGTATGAAACTCTTACTTTATGGCTAATCGAGGGTGATTATCAGGATACTGACTTATGTTTAGTTCAAATAATAAGATAATTGGCCTTACTTAAAGTTTCAAACAATAAAATCAAATATGCGAGCGCAATAGCGGCTTTTAAGAAAGATAGGCCACTCTTGCACTTAAACTTTTAATTTTTTTGTGTTTGGCCTAAGTACAAAAGTCCTATAACTATGGCATGAAGCCGTCAATTTGAAAACTTTAAATGCATAAATGTTGTTTAATACATACATATTCAATTTTCGTCATTAACTCAATTTCGATAAAATTGCAGTTAGGTTGAGCGCAATAGCTCACGGCCTGAAATTTTCTTGGTTATTTTTTTAATACACAAGCATGTGTTATACCATTTTGGAAAGTGCATTAAATGGACAACTTTGTAAAGTAATTGGCCATTCATGTTCTCATACAATTTTAATTTATTAGAGGTGGTCAAACTTTTTTGAAAATAAATTTGTGTACTGAAAAAAATATTTTAAAAAATTATAATAAAAAAAATGCAATAACTAATATTAAATTTTACCACCTATCTATTACAACAGTTATTCTAGAAAATTACAAAAATAAAAAAATATTGAAAATTGAAATAAAAATGATTAAGATAGTTTGTTTGAGAAGATTTAAGAAAATGGTATCAAAATCCAGGTTTCAACAATCTCGCAATTATAAAATCGAAAACATTAAATTTATCAAATTAAAATCTCGCAAAATTGAAGGGTATTGCAACAAATTCCTTCACATATGTACTTATGTACCTGATATGTTTAATTACATAATAAACAATAAAGAGAATTGCACAAGTAATTTAACCAATTGGACATAGGTACATAACATACGTTCACAGTTCCCATGCCAAAAAAAATCAAATTTTCAAATCGATTTGCCACCTATTCTGTGCACCAAATTGAAAAAGATTCAAGGCGAAAAACGTTTGCCTTGGCCTAAGTCACACATTGAGTCATACATTTACCCTTAATTAAGCAACTATATGCTTAAAAATGGAAAATAATTATTTTTGGATGCAAAAACCATTTGCATGCAAATAATGCCTTGAGGTGTATATTTTTTTTTTTGGAAGTATAAGCCGGCCATACAAAAAATTTTTTTTTTCGCATGCAAAACAATTGCCGTATCATTGTTTTGCATGACATTCCATGACAGCAATGTTTTTCTTGCATGAAACTGTAAACCAATCATGCGAACAATTAATTTAGCATTTCACCTCTATTATTTTTGAAATGCGAGAATATATGCATATAGATTTTTTTTTGCGCACGGGAACTGTAAACTAGGCTATATAAGCAAATGTGGACAAAATATTATTTTGATGAAGCAAATCAAAAAGTACAATTCGATACACTTTATCTTTCGATACATTGCTGAAACACGATTTTTCATCCCTGTATAAAAATCCCTTAATACATCAATTACAGGTTTATATGTTTTGTAAATCGATATTTTGAGGAGTAACTGTTTTTGAAAAAATATCCCACTATAATGTTTAGAAGTTTTAACGACTTTTAAAAGAGTATTGGTGTTGCTTGAATATTCTTGGCAGGTGATGGATAGGTTGCAGAGCACGATAGTTTAAATGGGCATATTTAATGTGTCAACAAAATATTGTACGTACTCGAACAGAGAAAACAGTTATAATAATTTATTAGCGAACACACACTACCTATACTTGCCGATTTGATGTTAAGGCTTTTGTCGTATACATAGCTCTTTAATTATTTAGATGACATTATAGCAGATCACACATGATGGTGTTCTAGTAAAATTTTAATAAATGTTCTTTAAGTAAATATGATGGGTGGTACTTAGTATTATTATTATGTATGTAGAGGTACCTACACATACATACATATATATTCAGAATTTATGGTAAGTCTGGTTAGTCGACAGCCACGAGGAAATTTTAATGCCTTCTAATGGATGTTAACTTTACCCTCGTAATTTATTTAGGTGATATTTTACAATTTTGCACCCATCAACTACATATTCAGATAATTAAAAACCTGGTGGAAGATCTCATTTAATGCTCGTATCCTATCTTTCAACTCATTAGCCATGGATTCTTATCTTTTGACTTTAACCTTATAATAATTTAATTAAAAGGCAATATGTATATTCATTAGTCAACAAAAATATATATATAATTATAAAATTGCCCCAAAAAATTCAGTTTCTAAGAAAACAACACGTGTCTGTTTATCAAAATATTAGAAATTAAATTTCTGTGTAAAAACACAAAATTTCATTTCACTTCCGTTATTTTCATATTGACTTTTCCATCCCATTGACAGAGACAATCGTTTAGGATGCCTCCTCCCTCCTCAATAACAATTCCCATACCAAGGACTAAACATACATAATTTAAATAATAAATTTTGTTTTGTGACAGAGAATTACCTAAGGCTATAAGGATAACAAATAAACACAAAAACATGCCATCAGACAGTAAATTGCTATATTTCCGGTATTTAAAGAAATACAAATAGAAACGAACAAATAATAATAATTTTGTCATAAAGTTGATACGAGTACGCAATTCTTGTTTTGAAAAAAAAAACGTTTCTTAAGAAATTTAAAAATTCCATTAAAGCTTAAATATTCATGACCCACTAAGCATGTAAAGCAAAGATACAAATCTCCCTTCTCTTCTCGAACATGATGAATGACAATATACAACGAATAGTAATTGAAGTATTGCCTTAAGTGCGATGTGCTACTTAACCATGTGTGGGTATGTCTAAAGAGGTTCATAGCATTTTTGACTTTCAACCAGCAACAAAACAACAATTGCACGTAAAGTACAAAACGATTACAAAGTTTCTTTGTTCCTTAAGTCTAAACGAAATCTAAGTGTTTGAGCCAATAGAGCATTCTTCTTTCAGTTTTCTATTCTTGCTTCATGCTTAATGGTGACATATGCCAAAGCTGTTAAAAAAGAAGCCAAAAGAGAAATTAAAGCAAACAAAATCTTTTTGTTGATGACATCTATGTACTGTACATTCCTTAATTGAGATAACGACTGAAGTCATATCCTGATTTTTTTTATGACATTTTTCTTTCTTTCCTTAACAGAAATAATAAAAAAATAAAGCCAAAAGGAAAAAGGAGACTTATAACGCGCCTTCAATGGAGAAATAATTAAATAGCCTTATTTGCAATGTTTCCTTATTTTATTGTGGTTTGTAAAAAAAAAACCGAAAAGAAGAATTCGAACTTCAAAGATTTCTTACCCAGGGTTGCCAATAATGAGCAATAAAAACACATCCATTAAGATTCATGGTTCGTTGACGTTGATGGATTTGGGATAGAATTATTGTTCCAACTGGAGCGATTCGAGATACTATATGGATGCTGAATAATGGTCAAGATGATATACTTTTCTATAATGTTTGATTTTTAGTAAGGTCGACACTCCCTGGAGAATAACTGAAGCGTAAATGATGACCAAGTTGGATTTACTGGCTGTGCCGAGGTTATAAAGATACTTTTACTGGTGACTTCAGTGACAAGCAAGAGAGAGCACATTCAGCATCAACACTACCTTCCTACATACTTACATATATACACTTTTAACTATACATGAACAAAAAAAAATCTCTACGGAAAATAAATTCTAGGTTATTTGTTTATATCTATTTCTATTTTGTATTTAAATTAATATTTTATTTTTATTTGTGACACAACAATGTATTGGTTTTTATTCGAGTCAAACACATACTTAACAAGTGAAGCAAACACACATTTTTTCAAACGTTTACTTGTCTTATGAATTATGACACAAAAACGTGTTTTACTGATTGCTTGGTATAACTCTGAAACTTATCCGAATTTGACAATTTTACATTTGAAACTATTGTTCAAAATTGAATGTCCTATCGAAATAAAAGGTTTAAAAAATTAAGCAAAAAAAGTTAAGAAGAATCAAACCAAAAAAATCAAAGAAGGACTTTTTGATGAAATATTCCACACACGTCAGCAATAAACTGCCAAATTCTATTGAAGGATCAGAAAAATAAGACAAAGTTGAATATTGGTGGAGAGCTTTTTTTTTGACGTCTTAAGCATTTCCTAAAATGAAACCTAGAGTTCGACTGGGGCAAAAATTTTAGTGGAGGTGAACTTCATGGTGTAGCAAGTTTAGTCAACAAATTCATCAACATTATTGCATTAATCGATAGGTAACATTTTTCAACGTTTCTTGTTTGGCTACATTTTCTCATTATAAAACCAGTGTTTTTGGAGACCTATCTTTCAAGCCATCAAGTAAAATAATTGGGTTAGGTTTGTTTAGGTAGAAGTGGCTATCAGTAATTAATAATATGACATACTTGGACCAAAGTTGGCCCGTTTTCATATCACATGAATCTTGAAACCTCCTTCCTTACTCGTCAAACCATTTACAGCTCCTAGTCTAGGCAATCTAAGCTAAAAATACCCCAAACATGGGCAAAATTTCAACAGAAGCTTTTTTGATGAACTTTTGTTCAGTATCCATTACTGAACAACATATCCAAAATCGGACAAAATCCGTCCATGGCAACACCCTCAAAAACGGGTGCTGTTTTAGGTTGTTACTTTTACTACGCAGTTGTATTACTTTTTTTCTGTGCAAAAATCAGTTGCAGAGGGCCATAAAACTTACCAGTCATGATATTCCCAGTCACACCCTCCCTAGTCATAACCCCTCCCCCATATCTGGCCTCCAGAGGAAATAATGGATACTTCGACTTTTCACTTTAAGTCTTATGCTACATTTCCACCTAGCACTAATCTGAGATTTAATCAGATTAACCTTAAATCTCCTTTAAATCTCGTAGATTTACCATACAAATTGATTTCGTAAATCTTGAAGATTAGAAATTAATCTTGTTAAATCTTCCAAGTATAAATAGTTTTACAAATCGAACTAACCTATTCTTACATGGTGCTGAACGATTCATTCGAGACTCGCATTCAGTTCTTCATTGTTTCACACGAATCAAACATTCTGTCTCATTCGCACTTCATAAAGAAAATTGGAACGCCATTTGCATTTTTGAAGGTGCTGTCAAATTTAATCTTTTTTAAATCTTTTTGTGCGGTGGAAACACCAAAAAGATTTATTTAATCTAAGCTGAGATAAACCTTAGGTGGAAACATAGCATAAGTAACTGAACAAACGAATTTTTTTCCACCCCCTTCGTGCAAGAGGAGGTGTGGCAGGAAATCAATAATGTAGTCCTATGCTTTCAAGGGTGGCAACACTTCTTAAAAGTAAAGTTGGGACATGAACTATTTGTATACTAAAGCTCAACCTGCCAGGTCAAAATGAAAGTTTTGCCCTCATATCGTGCACTAACACCCTACACCCCTACCATAAGTAAATAAGAAGAAGTAAACATAACCTTATCCGTAAAACAAGGGTTTCGCTTTTTGAGTGTCTATGGCAGTGATCTACATAGTTCGCTCATTTTTTTTTAAAGTTTTAATAACACTAGTTTACAAAATTTTGGGTCATGGTAGGGTCCTTCGAAAAAATATATTTTCTAGACTAATTTTGGGTCACTGAACACAAAAATCAAAAAAAAAATTTTTTCCAAAGAAGCGTTTTCGAGATATGCGCAAAAATCATTTTCTCAGCTATTTTTTCAGGTATTAATTTACACAAAATGTGTATTTTCTGAATGATGTGATCTGTCTCCTTCCGACAATGTACTGCATGTATAAGTCGGACTGAAATGTTATAAGTTACAGGCATTCAAAGTTTCAAAAACTAGTATTTTTGAAAAATTTCTATTTTTGGTTGCTCCATATGGATAGAAAAAAAAAATATTTAAAATAATTTTAAGAACTGAAGTGAAACACAATCTTTTTAACAAAGATTTGAGCCAAAGTTTTTTGAAATCGGACGATAAATGTAAAAGTTATTAAATACTTAGTGAAAAAAGGCAATTTAATTTTTTTCAATAAAAGTCATATAAATTTATATTAGGGGTTATTTCCCAAAATCATTTTTTAAAATCAGAAACCCCTAAAATCAAAATTCTATGTCCTTAATTAAAGTTTTTGACCAAAAAATTTTTGTCTAAGGTGATAAATCGTTGCCTCTTAGGCCATTCTCTTTTCCATACAAAGGAGAATTGAACACACCAAACTCCAAGACCAATAATGACGGAGAATTGAACACACCAAACTCTAAGACCATATAATGACGTGTTATATATCGTTGGAAAGGTATTTTTATGAACTACAATAGTTGGTAAAAGAATTCATTTCAAATCCCTATGCGAAAAAAGTTATTCGCTGGCCAAAATTGAGTTTCAGCGCATTTTGGTGTGAAAAAACTATCCTTAACTAGCGAATAACTTTTTTTCACATAGAGATTTGAAATAAACTCTTTTAGCAACTATTGTAGTTCAAAAAAATACCTTTCCGACGATATATATCACGTCATTATATGGTCTTTGAGTTTGGTGTGTTCAATTCTCCGTCATTATTGGTCTTGGAGTTTGGTGTGTTCAATTGTCCTTTGAATGGAAAAGAGAATGGCTTAAGAGGCAACGATTTTTAACCTTAGACAAAAATTTTTTGGTCAAAAACTTTATTTAAAGACATAGAATTTTGATTTTAGGGGTTTCTGATTTTAAAAATGATTTTGGGAAATAACAGACACCCTAATATAAATTTATATGACTTTTATTGAAAAAAATTAAATTGCCTTTTTTCACTAAATATCTAATAACTTTTACATTTATCGTCCGATTTCAAAAAACTTTGGCTCAAATCTTTGTTAAAAAGATTGTGTTTCACTTGAGTCCTTAAAATTATTTTAAATATTTTTTTTTCTATCCATATGGAGCAACCAAAAATAGAAATTTTTCAAAAATACTAGTTTTTGAAACTTTGAATGCCTGTAACTTATAACATTTCAGTCCGACTTATACATGCAGTACATCGTCGGAAGGAGACAGATCACATCATTTAGAAAATATACATTTTGTGTAAATTAGTTATGCCGTTAGTGAGATTTATGGGAATACCTGAAAAAATAGCTGAGAAAATGATTTTTGCGCATATCTCGAAAACGCTTCTTTGGAAAAAAAAATTTGATTTTTGTGTTCAGTGACCCAAAATTAGTCTAGAAAATATATTTTTTCGAAGGACCCTACCATGACCCAAAATTTTGTAAACTAGTGTAATTAAAAAAAAAAACAAATAACAAGACTTCATTGAATTCATTATGTATGCCATAAGAAAATTATATTTTTTAAAGATAATATATTATACGCATTAATTTGAATATGAACTAGAATAAATATTGGTAAAGTAAGTAAAATAATATTAATTTAAAAAATAAATCACAAAATAAAATCCAGTTTTCTGTTCTTTTTAGATAAGACACTTATATCCTCGTCTGCTGTTATCGGTATTTCGCGATGAATAGCTAGAGCAGCCAAACCATCCAAACGATCCTGCAAATAAGTAAACATCCAAATCTTATCACACTGTTATTAAAATAGACATATTTTTAATAATCTCACTTCGTTGGTCATACTTCTTTGTATTGTTTTTATTCTCTTTAAACTGAAGAAAGTTCTTTCGGGAGTTGACGTTGAAGCCGGTAGTGTAGCTAATATCTTTAATAAAATATATATATTAGGAAAGCTTTCTTCGGGGCAGCTATCGAGCGCTTCCAATGAGTACTTAGAGGAAGAATTATTCCTTCGGATCAAATATCTCTTCCAAGTTTTTTATTCTTCAAGAATAGAAGATGGTCCGACAGTCAAATATGTTTGGTAAAACTCAACAGTTTCATTAAATTTTTTTGCTGCTTTGTCTATTTCAGACGAAGAATCCTTGAAAAGAACCGAAAACCCTTCTAGTATGTTTTCATGGTTTGTAAATTTTTCTCCATGGTTCATCACATAGAAATCGAGAAAAGGATTGAAAACAGTAACACGAAAATATTCTTCTGTACTTTGAACCGAAGGGTTCGAACGATTATCTTTTGTCGGTTCACTATTCTCTTATGTTTAACGTCAATGTCAAGGACATCAGTTATTTTTTTTGCATCTTCAAACACTTTCGAAAATGAGTAGTCTTCTGCCCGTTTAATTTTTAGTTGATCCCTTAAATCTTTGACGAGATTCATAGCTTGGACCAAGTCTAAATTCATTCTTTGAGTGCGTTTCTTTAACTTATTTGGTTTATGACTGGTTATGTTGAACAATTATCGATCCCAATGGGGGGGATATATCCCCCTGATCCCTCCCCCCCTATCTACGCCACTGGTCTATGGGATATCCTTAACAGAGAGTGAGCCTTCCATTTATGGCTTATCTTAGCAATATAAGAAATAAGAACATTTATTTGAAAAACAGAATAGAGACGGTATAGAGATTTAGTTTTTTCATTCTTCTTCGGATTGACCATTGACAGTCTTATTTTTCTTTCGATTTTAACTTTTCTTCTCTTCTCTGGAAAACCTATTTCACTGTAGAGCTGGTAGCAAATTTTGTGGGTGAACGCATAACCGCAATATGAGTATGAGCATCTTGATATCAAATTCAAAAGTCTAGCAGAATTTCTTCGATGCCCATGTTGGGAACGAAGGGTTGAAAATAGCGGACTGGTACCCTCTATGCTTACTGATAGTGTAAACTGTCCAAGAGCCCCGGATTTTCTATAGTACTAATCATGCTCCCTTTTAAAACTTCCTGGCTGTTGGTCAAGCATCGTTAATAGCAAAAACAAGAGACAATTTACAATGAGACTCCCACGAAGAAAGATATTTCCTCATAATCGACTGGACTGTTTTTGTTTAAATTTGAAAAAAAAAGTAGTAGGTATAGTTACTTTTTTCCAAAGAGACTTAACTTCGAATTTTTCAATTCAATAAAAAAAGAGACCTTATGTTTACAACGAAGACAAAAAAGGGCATAATGTCCCATGTGAATGTTTCCAATAAAGGTCAAAATATTTTAAGTTATCAAATCTGCGGCGTTGAAAAATGTTAATTATGCTGATCATGAATTTTCAGAAAAGGTATCTTGAAATCTAGGTGTTAAGGCTTTTACCCTACATTAGGTACCTACATATATGAGAAAATAGTAACATAACCAGATACATACCTACATATATCCCTTCCAAGTTTCCTCTCAGATACCACCATTGCATTGGTCCGTTTTTGAGAATTTTTAAAACGACATAGGTACCTAACCCTGATTTCTACTTCTTTCCACGTACCTCCATGCACCAGAAAAAGAATAACAATCTTTACGCACAACGTGTATTTCATATTAATAAAATTCCATTGAACAAATAAAAAAACAAATATCGAGAAAAAATATTACAAATGAAGTGCAAAAAGTTTTGATATTAGAATTGAGAAACAAAATTCGTGATGCCCTTAAGGAATAAAATACCTATACAGAAAAAGGCTAACCCCATTTATTTAACCCCAGTTCATACCTTTTCCAATGAAAATATTATCTTTGTTCATTTTTCTCCTTTCATCACTTTTGTATATATATTAATTCCCTTGAGATATTTATTTAAACTGAGAGTAGATATTTGTTCATGTCATCGCAGTGCTTTTATAAACTTCCCACGATAATCAAAAACTCAAGAATGCCTCATGGGCATATTATTTGAAAGCCGCCCTGTGTTAAAATTGTAATAAATATGCTAAAATAAAATTTTGTTAAAAGTACTTGACATACATTTATACTGGTACTAACAGGACTGAAATTTGAAAAATCTTCTGGCAAATAATGTATATGATGAGTTACCCACGTGTTTTGATTTATGATGGTGATAAGGGTGTAATTCTATGCCTAAGGGATGGATGTGGATAAATTTAAAATTTAATTTTTATTAAAAACATGTTTTTAATTTTAATCTGATTTGGTTGAAATTTTAAAGTAGATTAAATAAATAAGTAAGAAAAATACTACAGGGTCATCCAAAAACAGATGCCACTTTAAGTTTGACGCCATTTTTAAAATATAAACATTTAACTGCCATTGATATGACATTTAATAGGTGAAGAGCTAAAAACAAGAAGGCTATTAGTTTCATATCAATACCACATGCGAACGACGTGTTAAAAAAGTGAACATTTGCAATTGTGTGAAAACGGAACAAGCAACTTTGTTTAAAATTCAGGTGTTGCCACTTTACTATTTTATATCAAAGGGATTTGCACTTTTTTGGTAATGTTAAATATTTTGAATACGAAAAAACTTGCAACTTATTTTCCCAACACTCGTTTGGCATCGGTAGACGGTCTGCATCTTTTTTCATGCTCAAAATATTATAAATAACCATGGAAGTGGAGGTCCCACTCTTAGACATAAAAAAAAATATCTTCCCAAAAAGTGGCAACACTGACCTGTTTTTTAAGATATTAACCCTTATTTTTCCAATACACTGTTGGCATCCTCAAGCGTTGTCGCAACTTTTTTCATGTTAAAAATATTAAAAATTACCAAAAAAGTGAACCTCCACTCGTTGACATCAGGAAAAAGTATGTTCCCGAAAAGTGGCAACACTTAAATTTTAACGGGTGATTTTTTAAGAGGTTAAGAACTTTAAAAAAAAAAAAAACACAAAAAATTCGAAAAAATGAATGAAATATTTATTTGAATCGATAGTTTGAACCTTGCAATTTAATGTTTAAAGATAATTTCATGCAAATGTTGACCGCGGCTGCGTCTCAGGTAGCCCAACGTTGAGTCCAATTTTGGCATACTCTTTCACACATATCGGCCGGTATCTCACGAATGAATGCATGGATGTTGGCTTCCAGTGCGTCAATCGAAGCGGGCTTGTCCCTATAGACATTAGCCTTGACATACCCCCACAAAAAAAAATCTAATGGTGTCAAATCGCACGATCTAGGCGGCCAATTGACCGGCCCGAAACGTGAAATTAACTGTTCACCAAACTCGCCTCGCAATTGCGCCATTGTTTCGCGTGCTGTGTGGCATGTGGCACCGTCTTGTTGAAACCACATATCATGCAAGTCAAGAACTTCCATTTCGGGCAAAAAAGAGTTTGTTATCATCGCTCGGTAGCGTTCACCATTGACAGTAACGCTGCGATTCGCATCATCTTTGAAGAAATATGGCCCAATAATGCCGCCGGCCCATAAACCGCACCAAACGGTGGCTTTTTCGGGATGCATTGGTAGCTGTTGCAATGCTTCTGGCTGATCTTCACTCCAAATGCGGCAATTATGCTTATTTACGTACCCATTCAACCAAAAATGAGCCTCATCGCTGAACACAATTTTTCGATAAAAAAGCGGATCCTCGGCCAGCTTTCCAAGAGCCCATTCACCAAAAATTCGGCGTTGTGGTAGGTCGGCTGGCTTTAGTTCTTGCACCAGCTGTATCTTAAAAGGCTTTACGCCCAAATCCTTCCGCAATATTTTCCACCTAGTGCTGTAACAAAGGCCTAACTGCTGGGAACGGCGCCGAATCGACATTTCGCGGTCTTCTGTCACACTAGCTGATACGGCCGCAATATTTTCTTCACTACGCACAGTACGTAAACGTGTTGGTGGTTTAATGTCCAACAAAGTAAATTTGGTGCGAAATTTGGTCACAATCTTCCGAATAGACTGCTCAGAAGGTCGAGAATGCCGACCATAAAATGGAAGCAGCGCGCGATGAACATTTCGAACCGAGCACGAATTTTGATAGTAAAATTCAATAATTTGCAAGCGTTGTTCATTTGTAAGACGATCCATGGTTAAATTGCAAACCAAACTGAAGCTGTTTGACAGTGACACAAGGTACTAAACACACGTCAGCTGTCAAAACCAGTGTTGCCAAAACCAAACCCAGCTAAAAAATCACCCGTTACTCGAAGATGCGTCTACTCAACACATATCCTTTAAGACACCAATCGTTATATTGAGTATGGACATTCTGCAAGCATTTTACGAGTTTTTTCTATTCAACTATTTTCCACAGATTAGGCGCCATTTTAGAAAATGGCACCCAATTTTGAAAATGGACCCAAGGCACGGGGTTAAAATGGCTCCCAGGCTTTCATCATAAGTGTAAGGAATTAACTCCTATCATAATAAATGTACACCTCCCCCCGCCCTAAAAAGCGCACGGGATGCGATTTCCTGACCAGACTATTAAAAACCAATCCCTTTATGTTTTGATTAAAAATGACACCTTTTGTTGGATGACCCTATATATGAAAATTGAATTGTGCTCAACAACTTAAGGAAGAGTAGGTACTTTCAGAATATTATATAAACAAAATTAAACAAAAAAAATATATTTAAAGCATTACCGAAAAGTTTATATAAAACAATCACGACCATGGAATACAGGCTCATCGAAACAATGTTTTAATCGTATTTTAGTCATGTAAGAATCATCAAGCAGGAGGAGAGTTTTAATTAAAATAAAATTTCTCATACAATGAAGAGGCTCATATCCTCGCTTCATCCCACGAAAAAGAACTTGAAAAGTTCACTTATTTGCTGGTGGTATAATTCTGCAGAGCATAGCTAATGTCAATACATGCTGATGGCAGATTATAAATAAATATCAAGTTATTGTTAACATGCCTGTTATAATAATT
The DNA here is from genome assembly GCA_963921185.1 of Dasysyrphus tricinctus. Taxonomy (NCBI): domain Eukaryota; kingdom Metazoa; phylum Arthropoda; class Insecta; order Diptera; family Syrphidae; genus Dasysyrphus; species Dasysyrphus tricinctus. Next base: position 240,699,582 of record OY992530.1, on the reverse strand, counting down.
AAATTAAGAATTGCTGAAGCAGAATAGGTGGGTCAAATTAAACGAATTTGATTCGATTCCAGGAAGAAATGGTTGCTTGAGGCTCTTAAAAAGTTACTTAAAATATAAACTCAAAATCTTAAGGCTTTGTTTTGAAGTTCCTTACCATCGGAATTATAACTCTCAAATATGGGAAAAAAGACTTTGGATTTTGAACGTTGAAAATGGGAATATTTGTTGAGATTGACTTATTTGAATAGAAAGTTGAACACTCTTAACAAATTGACTGTTTAGAAGGTTATGAGTGCTTAAATTATTATTATTAACAATTGACTCTCAGACTCAAGTTCGACAGCTGTTGAATAGTATATTCGATATTTCAACATTGACGATTGATACGAAACAGAGTTGTATAATGCAAAAAAATGCATTTTATATTAAAAATATAATTTTAATGCAAATGAAAATTGTTTGCATTAAAAAAAAATGTTTATGCAAACACCAATACTTGTTGCATTACAAAAAAAAATTCAATAAAATTTGAAAAAAAAAATTTTAGTGCCAATCAAAAATTTTCTGCATTAAAAAAAACTAGAATGCAATATGAAAAATTTATTACATTAAAAAAAAAAATGTCAATAAAATTTCAATATTTTTTGCATTAAAAACAAATTTCAATAGAATTTGAAAATTTCTTGCACTAATAAAAATGTTAGAAAATTGTTTGTTAAAATCGTTAACGTCAGTACTATTTAAGGGCATGATTCGTGTTAGGACACGACTTTCAAATGAGTTTGTATAATAGACCAGTGCCAATATATGAAAAAAAAAAATTACAAGCAGTATATGGGTGATTGGGAAAATTAAGATAAATAGTATATAAAAGGGGAAAAATAAATTGCCCCCCAGCAAATGACCGGAAGTGGGGTGGGGGTGCGAAAACAGGGTTTTTTTTACGATTTATGGCAGAAGTAAACCTCCTATCGAAAAAAGTTATGTGGAAAAGTTGTTGACAAGTGAAAGACCTATAAATTTTACATATATCATTTTTTTCAAATATCCTCAAAAATATTGAGAAAATACCAAAAACCAATTTTTTGTTTTTAATTTTTATTTCCGACAAAAATAACTTCATTTTGCTGAAATTTGGTGAAAACGTAGGTAATTGCATTTCAAGCAAGATGTAATTTTTTCAAGGCAAAATATAAATTTGTAAATTCTTTGAGAATTGTATTCGAAAAAATGGACTAATTTTCAATCAAGAAAAGTTGACGAAAATTTTTTGATTTTCGAAAATTTTAGGACAGCATTCTTTTCGCTGAAACATCTACTTTATGACGGTTTAAAAAAAACATTATTTTAAAAAAAGATAGTCAAAAATGGCAAAAACTAAAAAAAAAAACGTTTTTTCAAGTTCGATTTTTCCGTAAACGCCTGTAATTGTTTACTGTTTATTTAAATGAAGTGCTGAACGTAATGCAAAACGGTAATTTCAATGTGATATATAATAGAAGAACTTTAATTAACCGTTTAAGGTTATATTTACTGAAATCCCAAGTGTTTAAACAGTAATCTTACCTAAGAAATTGCTTTAAATGACAGCTTTAGGCAGAAAAACATTTTTTTTATTTATTTCGTTCAGTTCCCCAACGTTAGTCATACGTATATCTTTTTTTTTTAATTTTTTGGTATTTTTCTCAATATTTTTGATGTTACATTTATATGCCGATTTACAGTGCCGATCTGTATTCCATCGAGTGCACACGTCATGTGAAAGTCTGTCTCGTCGAAAGAAAAGTTCGTTTGTTTGTCCGTGCCTGTTGTCGTATTGTCACTGTGTTTCAATTCCCCAAATTCAATTTAATTACAAATAAAAAAAAATACGAATAACCATCATTGCAAAAATTGCATATCAAATAAAAAATTAAAGCAATAGTCCCCAAACTCCAATAAAAAAAAAAAAAAAATACCTACTCGCGCCGCAAATCTAAAATGTCTCAGTGCAAGTGCATCAACAACAACAAATTTATACAGTGTCGCTAACATAATGTGCAAAAAAAATCTAATCAACAAAAATCATCATCACAAAACGAGCGGTAATCCTTCTCTTTTTTCCTTTCATCTTTCACAGTCGATTTGGTTTAGTTATTGTTGTATTGCATGGGGTATCCCACACAGTACATGCAGTGACTAAGCCAATTTGATTCTCGGGCGGATAGCTGTTTGTCTAATATGTAACCAGGGGCGGAGCAGAACTTTTTATTACTAAGGCATAACACTAGTAATAAATTGCTTTGTGAAGTCAAATTGGAGCATAGTAGACACTCATCTTAGATACTCGTCTGGGTTGGTTTTGTAAGTTTTTGAATATTTAAGAATGGTGGGTAATTTTAGGTTCGATTTTAGCAACATTCGTGGGCTAAGAAAAAATTTCTATTCTGCGTATGTCTACACTGCATTAAACAGGCCAGCTGTTTTGGCATTAAGTGAAACCCAAGTGGGTGACAATTCCGATTACACGGAATTCAATCTCCATGGGTATAACTTAGTGCCATTATTCTTTCCCCACCATGGTCTCGCCGTCTATATAAGAAAAGATGTCGCGTACCAACTTCAGCCTCAATATGGTTTGTGCTCAAACACAAACTTTAACTTCATGTGGCTTAAATTTTCGGTCAATAAGCACATCATTCACACTTGTTTTATTTATAGAAGCCCAAAATTGGACAGAAACTCAACTTTTAACGAGTTTGATGCTCTGTCCGACTCCATTCAAAGAATTGTTGCCCATTATCCTCACACTGAAATCGTCATTGCGGGCGATTTCAATGTACACAATTCTTCGTGGCTTCGCTTTTCGGGCCAGATAACATCCGAAGGAAGGTATGTTGAGGTCTTCGCTGAGTTAAACCAACTGACTCAGCTTGTTGACGAGCCAACTCGAATCCCTGACGTTGCAGGTCAATCCGGAAACACTCTAGACTTGTTTCTTACCTCTGACCCTGATAAATACACTGTAAGTGTATTATCACCTCTAGGCACATCAGACCATTGTGTCATATCTGCAAATTTCTCGTGCCAAAAAACCTCAGTTAAAGAGAAAACCCCCAAGAGAACCGTTTGGCAATACGAGAAAGCCAACTCAATGATTTCTTCAGGAACTTTAACTGGTCACTATGCTTCCTCGATAGTGACGTAGACTCCAGTGCAGATATGATAACAAACTTAATTCTTTACGGAATGAGAAATTTTATACCGAATAGGATAAAATCTATCAAACCGAAAGAAAACTCTTGGTTTGATTCGAGCTGTAAAGAGGTTCAGAGAAGTAAGTTTCCGATGTTATAAAGCCTACCCTACTGAGGATAACCGGAAGAAGTTTAAACAAGCTAGAAAGACCTGCAACGGTCATATTCAAAGAACCAAATTTTTGCATGACCAAAAATTACGGCAAAAAATACTACAAGGTAGTAAAAATTTTTGGTCATTTGTAAAAAACATTCGAAATACTACTTCGTCCGCGGTTCCAACACTCGTCTTTAATGACACTCCCCATGTAAGCTCACAAGAAAAAGCCAATTTGCTTGCAGCACAGTTTGATGTTAATTCGACGCTTCCAGAGAGTGTCATGACTCCACCTGTACTTGAGAGCGCCAATGATTTTATGGGACAAATCTTCTTTCGCACTCGTGCAGTAGCAAGAGTTTTAAAAGATCACGATGTACACAAATCCGCTGACCCGGATAGTATCCCTCCCATTGTTCTGAAGAGGTGTTCTTCAACGCTGGCAAAACCACTGCGTAAGCTTTTCCATCTGTCCTACTCTACAGGTCTCTTTCCGAGTGGATGGAAAACAGCATTTGTCCAGCCTGTCCCTAAGAAAGGCGTATCTTCTTCTTCCTCTAATTATCGTCCAATTGCACTTACGTCCCTTCTTTCCAAGGTCATGGAAACGCTGATTAATTATCAGCTTAAGAAATATCTTGAAGAACGAAAGCTTCTTAATGACCGACAGTATGGCTTTCGTAGCAATAGGTCCACTGGTGATCTGATGGTATATCTCACCGAACAGTGGAACAAATCTTTACATCGTTTTGGAGAAAGTAAGATTATTGCACTTGATATTTCAAAGGCATTTGATAGAGTTTGGCATCAAGCTCTCTTATCGAAAATGCGTGCTTTTGGTATCGATGAATCTCATCTTCTTTGGATTAGAAATTACCTTTCGGATCGTTCAATACAAGTCGTCTTGGATGGTTACAAGTCTGATATTCATAAAATAAATGCTGGTGTGCCCCAGGGCTCCGTTTTGTCTCCGACTCTCTTTCTCATTTTCATTAATGACCTCTTGTCTGAAACTTCTAATCCATTAAATTGTTTTGCTGACGATAGCACCCTCAGCTTTTCATATTCGTTTCTAGATTCACATCCCTGTCCTTTGGATGTGGAACTTCAACGGCACCGTATGATAAGCTCATTAAATTCTGATCTTGACAGCATTGTCCAGTGGGGAATTAAAAACCGTGTTGAATTTAATGCTTCAAAAACCCAATGCTGTCTGCTGTCGCTGAAGCAAAACCCACCCTCAATGCCGCTATCCATGAGCGGTACTTGCATCGAGGAAACTGACCAGCTTTCAGTCCTGGGTATGTGTATCATAGACCACTTTTTGTGGAACGATCACATATTCAACGTCGCCAAAAATGCTGCAAAGTGTTTAGGTTTTCTCCGAAGATGTAAGAAATTCTTTTCCCCTTCTGATCTGGCTATAATCTACAAGGCCTTCATCCGTCCCAAGCTTGAGTATAACTCCCACATTTGGGCAGGTGCTCCTATAACTCACTTGAATCTCTTAGATAGAATACAAAATAGAGCCTTAAAAATGATAGGTGATAGATTTATTACTCAAACAATCACAACTCTGAAACATCGCCGCCATGTTTCATGTCTCTCATTATTTTATCGCTATTTTTACAAGCAATGTTCTAGTGAAATAGCCAGTTGCATTCCTGCACTTAAACAATTCAACCGTAATACTCGCGCTTTTAGGAATGCCCATCAGTTTACCCTTGAGCCCAACTTCGGACGTACTGTCAAGTACAGAGATTCTTTCTTTAGCCGTACAACACGAATGTGGAATGCTTTACCAGGCTCTGTTTTTCCCTTCCATTTTGATATTCAGAGCTTCAAAACCAATGTGCATCGGTATCTCCTCTTGAATCCTTCCCTATTTTCCTGATATCGCTCGCACTGTGTCTCATCATATTAAGGGTAGTCAAAATCCCTTTAGTGCGCGCAAATTATAAAAAAAAAAAAAATATAAAAAATGATTTATATAAAAGTTATAGGTCTTTCACTTATCTGCAACTTTTCCGTATAGCTTTTTTCGATTGGAGGTCTACTTTTGCCTTAAATCGTAAAAAACCCTGATTTCGCACCCCCACCCCACTTCCGGTCATTTGCTGCGGAGCAATTTATTTGTCCCCTTTTATATACTATTTATCCTAATTTTCCCCATCACTCATATTCTGCTAGTAATTTTTCCAACTTTTATTCTTTGAAAACCGGTTTGGCACGGGTCTAAAAGTACTCATTTTGTGATAGGACGTAGATTCACGGGAACACGATTTTTGACAGGTCTTAAAATGTCAACGTCAAAATTTTGAAAAACCGAGTCAATTCGTTTAGAAGGAGGTACCTCGTGTCGACGACCACGTTGTGGAATCCCAAGAACACATTTTATTTGACAGGACCACTAGGTCCCACAACATTGGCGGTGACACTAGGTAATACCCCTTCTAAATCGATTGACTTGGTTTTTTCAAAATTTTGATGTCGAAATTTTAGCACCTGTCAAACAAAATGTGTTAGCACGTCATGTTAATTTTAAAGTAACACAATCACCTAAGATTGTCGTTTTACTAAAACGCTAATAAAACGACAAGGCTCCAGTCCAGAGACGACAATAATATTGGTGTTTGAATGCAACTAAGAGTTAAGCGTTCTCTTCGCTCTTCGCTATTCTCACAATCTTAACGGTATTTGTTTCATTGAAACGCCAAGTGTCGCTTCTTTAGACGTGTCATTTTAGCAAAACGATTATCGTTATAAGGGTGAATTTTAATTTGACCGCCACCACGTTAAACAGAGAACGGCGGTGTGGCAAAAATCTACAACCTCAATTTGCCCGTGGTGATCTTTTGCACAACACCGGACTGCACTCTGTTTTTAACCAGCTCTTTATTCTTTTTATTCTAAAATATCTGTCATTTCTTTGAACTTGTCAAGGTAGTACTATAATAGTCGAAAGCTAATACTGTTAAAATCAAACGAAAAGTAGGTATAGCATTCCGAAACGTCTAATTGGCAAGACGCACATAATAATAATTGTTTGTTCAATGTTTTCATAATCACTCCCACAATAAAAGTTCTTAATTATTTGCCATTTAAATCCGATTCGATATAAATTAACCAAAATGGAGTTTTAGATTTAATTAATTCAGCAAACGAAAAAAAAGTTAAGAAACATGCAAGTGCCAAATTGATCTTTGAATTGTTGAACAGTACCGAAATCGCAATTTTAGTCGCGTCACATGAATTCTTTTTAGGGCCACTTAAACAAATATTTAACTTGTGGTTCAGCAATTTTACATCACCGACTTCCGGAAATGGACTGAGGTTCACATACTTGAACCTAGAACCTCAGTTATTCCGCCGAAATCTGCCAGTAAGAATATTTGAGCCACGGATCAAAATTTGAACCACGTACAACGGGTCCTTATCGATCGGTTTCGTACGACCATAGTGTATCCCTCCGACTGTTATAGTTCCACCTTACCCTTCAATTTAAAAACTTCTGCCTTACTTGGCCATCATCACTCTCTTTTCAAGAGACGAGATTACAAAAAAAAAAGAAACGTCAATGTGAGTCACCTCACGCGAACTTGTCTGAACACCGTCAAAAGAAGCGCCAGTAGCACATGTGTAAACACTCTTATCAATTGTACTAGATTTTTCATTGTGAATGAAAAAATACAAGATTGAGTGCGAGTGACATGGATATGGATATACGGTAGATACATACATTTCTTCCACTTGGACACTTCTTGCAGAAAAATGTAAACAAACAAATTTCCCCATTACGATTACAACTTTTTTAAGTGAGTGCGAGTATAAATGAAAAAGATAAAAAACTTTCCCTTTTCGTAACGTATTAAGCCACGCCCAAATTCGAGTTTACCCGCCGCCGCATGAGATGTTTCATATAAATATAAAATGCACGACTGGGTCACACGTACTTGCTCTTATGTTCAAGACACTGCGGGTTTTAGAAAATTGTATATAAAAACATAGAAATTATGAAATAAAAATGTTAGAGAAGCATGAAATACGACATTTAAATTGGCTAAAACAACTCTTTTGACAGTTTGTTGTGAAAAAAAAGAATGCCATCTTAATTCTTGATTGAATATGATTGTACGGGAAAAAAAAAATTTTAAATCGTTGGAGCCGTTTTTTGAAAAATTAATTTCTTACAACATTTTTAAGAACAAATTTTGGTATGCAAATCTAAAGTATATATTTATGTGTATATAAAACCAAAATTAGAAAAAAAATTGTCAACCCGTTTTTGAGATATCGAATTTTCAAAAAAAAATTTGAAACTTTTTTTAAAAATCCAAAAAAAAAAATTTTGGAAAATTTTGATATGCAATATTATTTAATCTTATCTGAAATTTATATAAAAAAGTCATCTAAATCCATTAAGTCGATAACGAGAAAACTCAAAATAAAAATACGTTCTATGACAGGTACTATTAATAGTTTCTAAATGTAAAATTTTATATTTTTGGTAGTAGATCGTACTAATTTTAGTTTATGAAAAAAGTTTAATCAAAATCGTAGGAGTCGTTTTTAAGCAAAAGAATATTTTCCTTTGCGGTTTTTTAACTTTTGTATGGAAGGTATACCGTTATTTCTTCATGAATGTGAAATTTTTTCTAAAAATATTTAGAAAGTACTAAAAAAATCGTAAATATCGAGTTTCAAAAAAATCGATTATGTCGTTTCCGAAATATTTGATTTTCCAAAAAAAATTTGAAACATTTTTTAAAAATCCAAAAAATATTTTTTCAAAAATTTTGGTACACAAAACTATTTATATTTTTTGGAAGCTTCTGTATAAAAAAAATTATTGAAATCGGTTGTACCTACCGCTTTGAAGAAAATCAAAAATTAAAAAAATGGTTCTTTGGGAGGTACCATTAATAACCATTTTTGAAAAATGTTTTTCCACCCAAAGAAAGCCTTTACTTAAATAAATTTATTCAATTTTTTTTAAGAAAAGTTGTCGAGCCGTTTTTGAGAAAAATACGATTATGTAAAATTGATTCTAAAAAAAATGAAAAAAACGTGTGGGCATAATCACCAAAAACCACTATGTACCAAGTTTGAAGAAAATCGATCGAGCCGTTTAGGCTGTAGACGAACAGACAGACAGACAGACAGAATTGTGCCACCCACTTTTTTGGTGTTCTCTATCATCGTAATATCATGTTTGATTGTTATCTCAAAATTTTTTTTTGCACGAATCCAAAACTTGCCTTATAGTACCTATAAAATAATCGCAAGTAAAAATGCATTTTTACAACTGTGATACGAAACGGTCTAGTGCGGGCAATGTACTTGAGCCTAGAGAATCTGTGTACTGTAGATAGTGTCATGTGCACTACATTTGGAGAAGCTTCTCAGCTGAAGAATTTGCTTGCCAACGATAGTAATTAGGACGCTTCACTCGCTAATGCAATGCTACAATTTCTGGGCATGTGATTCAAGTTCGTACAATGTTCGCCATCATCACCATGGGTTAATATAAAACTCTCGGCTAGTAAAACACATTCTTATTATATTCTTCGGCTTTTGGATTTGCCAGCTGGAGTTCGATTGAGCCACATTTCTCCTATTCTACAGTCCCAGTTGTGTGCAACATTCAATTTTCTTGGGATTGGTGGACTTCAAAGGCAAGTGCGATATGGTCAGCTAAAATGGGCCAAATTATAGTGCGTATAAGACGAATTCTTCCGGTTTTGAAACAAAAATACATTAATTTATGACAGCTGTTAGTACTTTCTCTCAAAGTGTTGCCAATTTTGCAATAATTTTTGGTGATCACCTTACATAGACGTAAAATTAAATGTCAATCAACTATCACCTTAGCCGATTCCACCCTTAGATGCTGCAAGCAGTAATTGGTCTGATTTTATTTCAAACTAATTTTTGTGAGTTCACATCACACATCATCCAACAAAGAATTCTTATGTTGTTTTCCATTGGACGTCCAGAAGCATTCCGAAGCGTCCGGAAGTCTTCTGAAACCATTCCATTGGGTCAAAAATCCTCTTCTGACGATTCTGAGAAGAGAATTTCTCTTCTTGATTTGAAGTCAGAATCCACTCCAGAAGCACTAATACATTTAAACTCAAACGTCAAAACAAACTGAAGTGCAACTTTATATTTTTTGTTCATCCCATTCGAATTAATTGTGCACTCGAATCTCTAAAACACTGAATTTAATAAAATTTAATTAACAAATTAAGAAAAACAAAAAGAAAAATTATTATTTGTAAGTAAAGGGTGGATACACTATTGTTTTTAATTTCACTTTTTGTGTGCCAGCACAAAGTTTCTATTTAATGATTCACTAATACAGAGATAAGACTTCAGAATTGAGTAGAAGTAACAAGACTGTTCCATTGGATTCAGAATGAGTGTCTTCTTGAGTGAAACCAATGGAAAACGACATTAAACAAATTTTTCCCAATATCAATTTTGTGAACCTTTGCCAGATCACTAGGATCGTCAAGAAGTAGTCTCCAAAGTGAAGCCCATGTCTGTGGGAAAGAGCAGGGCATGTACAAAGAAAAGAAGGTGAGAAATCGTTTCGTCCTCCAACTCACTCACTCTAAGTTGATGATTTGATGCGTTAACCTCATCATAATAATATTTTAAGAGCTCTATAGAAGCAATTCTAAGAATCCTTTGGAGTGCAAAATGAGTGCATCCCTAAGTAAAATCAATATATTGAAAACGAAATAAATGTCAGTTTATATACACATATCCTTAAAATCCTTGTAAACCACATTGCAAACCAAGAATTTAAATTCCACCCCGATTAAAATATCAAAATGATTATAATGGTTATGGTACACACATTCTTTTATATTATATAACCATTCATTTCGCAATTCAGCAAACTATCCAGCAATGTCAAGGACTTCATATTATACCTACTTTATATATCTTTAAAATAATATCAAAATGAGCAACAATGCTTGGAACTTGGAAGAAAAAACGGATTATGGTTATGCATTGTGCTTAGTCTGGGAAAATAAATTCTTTTGAACGTTGGAGAGATAATAATTTATCATAAATTTTTCTCGTGATTTCATGCCAAGAAGATGAATGGTTGTAGAATATAAATGTTACAATAACGTGCATGAGCATGATGCATTGCATATATGCATTCTAAATTGCTATGTTAACTTTGAAATAATGTCAGTTTTTCTTGAAGATAATCAGTATGAAACAAAAATTTTCATTTAAAAGTCTTTCCAATTATTTTGGATATTCAAATGACAGTTTTGAAATTTCTTAGTTTAACAATGCAATGCCAATGTTGCCCGCATGCCAAGTAAATACTTTACAAAAGAAAGAGCCCAGAGTCAAGTACGGTGGGACTTAATATTCATTTGTGACTTGTAACATAATTTTCAGTTAATGTTATGTTATTAAGTAGCATCACCATTATCTTTTAGTTCAGCTTGCAACGATGCTTCATCAAGCTGACAAATCCCTCAAATCGTTGCGGTGGTATTGATCTCCAAACCTGCTCAGCAACGACACGTCTTTGTTATATTTTGGTTTCGCATTCCAGACTTCTTTTTCCAGATCTGGCCAAAAATTTCAAATCGCGTTGTGGCCGGGAGACTGGGCAGGCCACTTCATATCATAACCTCAATAGTGTTGTCCTGAAACACTATTGCTTAACTGTTTTACATTTACGAGCATGTATATTGTATATACAGGGTGTCCTGTAAATAATGGATAACCTTGCAACTGGTTATAGCAGGCTTTATGACCTTTCCAGAAAAAAATATAAAAGAAATTTTCCCAGTGGTTACTATGTTATGATGTTTTTTCTATTTTTTTATTTTTGTAATATTCTAGAATAACTGCTGTAATAGATAGGTGGTCAAATTTTACAGTAGTTATTGCATTTTTTTTATTATAATTTTTTAAAATATTTTTTTTTTCAGTACAAACATTTATTTTCAAAAAAGTTTGACCACCTCTAATTAATTGAAATTGTATGAGAACATGAATGACCAGTTACTTAAAAAATTTGTCCATTTAATACACTTTCCAAAATGGTATAACACATGCTTGTGTATTAACAAAATAACCAAGAAAATTTGTCAATCATCTAATAAAGCAGCATTTAACATTTTCGCAAAATATCATCTATTAAAATAGTTAAATAACCTCCCAATTTGGGTTGGGCAAAGATTTTCTCTTCTGATGTATAAAAGGGTTCAGTGCAAGTATTAAACTCGATTTTAGGTGTTGAAAGCCCTACCATTCGGCCACCATATTGAAAAACGAGTTTTAAAAAGTTTTCCGTGGCAACTTAAATTTTATTAGTCTTAGAAAAAAAGCTTCCTTACAAATTTGTAGCAAATTTAATTCTCTTCAATTTATGTTAACACACACACACATATTTTCTTTAGTCGCTGTAGGGTTAAATTAAATGTCCCCTTTTTTTGGAAATTCGCGTAAAATCTGCCGAAAAATTCAGAGCATGTGCCGACTGGCATATAAACTGAAATTTGAAGAAGAAGATTAGTGTCTACTTTTAGGAGTCGTTGTAAATTTAGTATACATTTATTTACCAGCCTCAGCAACCGAAGTGATATTCTTCAAATTTCAAATTAAAGGATTTTGGTAATCTCTTAAAATGGGAAATTAAAATTTTGTTCTTAGCTCCAAGAATAACGGTAGGAAGTAGGTACCTATACTTGCCTAAAGAGCTTTACCAAAAACTATTATTTACGGTACCTGAAATATACAAACTTTTTTTTTCGATTTCTCAACTGATTCAACTAAATTCTTCTTCTATTTTAAAAAAGAAACTACATACATATGTACAGTACATACATATATCAAAATTTTGAAAAGAACTATTAATTTTTTTTGAAAAACGAGTTGATGATTGTGAATTATGAAACTAGGATTTGAAATATAGGTAGGTACCTATAAATAAAATAAATAAATATCTTTTTAAAAGTGGCATACCCAAATGTTTTTTTTTCGAAATGTTGCAAAAATGCAAAGCGCATGTATGCAAACAAAATTTTAGAAAACCGCTCTATATTTTAAAATATTACTTTTTGAAATAAGAATTTCCTTATTAAATATGACGCTGGACTTTGCAGACGATTTGAGTATCATATTTTGGACTGTCATCAGTTGCGTAAAATGGTTTGATTTCAAAAAATGAAACGGTAATCGATTTGTCATGGGAAAATCTTGATACGCCATATTTTAATTTTTGTCATTTACCATAGTAAAAAAGTTATGACGAAAAAAGTAAGAAGTGCTGAGGAAAAACACGTTGGAAATTTTTGGACTGTCACCAGCGCCGTAAAAATGCATCGATGTCAAAAATTGAAACGGAAATCACTTTTTCATGACAAAATCTCGATACGCAATTACTATTACTATCCCCTACATTTTCATCTTCTTCATGTTCATCATCATTATCAACATCATTATCATATTCATCGTCATCATCATATGCATCATAATCATCATCATCATTAAAATGGGTGTCATTTTGTTTCGACTTTGATAAAGAACACGGTTCCTGATAAAAAAGTTTAGTTTCGACTTTGTTTTCGAGTAAAGAAACTTGGTTTTCATAACTCAATCTAATTTTTGTCAGTAAATTTATTACGATTTTTTCCCCAAATAAAATCTACCAATGTACGAAACTTTTTGGTATCTTTTTTTTTTTAATATCAAGATGGATATACAATTTTGATAATAATGGTTCATAAATAGGACCTTTATCGAGCTCATAAATATCGGTGATACAATGTATTATTGCATTGCTCACATCAGTAAGTTCAAACTTCATTTTATAATAGCCTAGTAAAAAACAACGTTTATATCATAAGAGATTTCGAGCGCAAGTGAGAAAAACATGTTTGGTACGTGTGAAAAAAAAATATATTATGAGAATAATTAAAAATAGGAAATGGCGCGAGGGAGGCCAAAAATGGTCATTCATAAATATTGCTGAGTTTTTTCTTAATAATTTTTCTGTCGTGGTGAATAAAAAAATAAAAAATTGTGTATCGATATTACAAAAATGTTCAACGTGTTTTTCCTCGACACTTCTTACTTTTTTTCATCATAACTTTTTTACTGCGGTAAATAAAAAAATAAATAAAAACTGGTGTATCGAGATTTTGTCATGACAAAGTGATTGCCGTTTCAATTTTTGAAATCGATGCGTTTTTACGGAGCTGGTGACAGTCCAAAAATGTTTAAAGTTTTTGTTCGGCACTATTCTTAATTTTTTTATCATAACTTTTTTATTGCGGTAAATAAAAAATAGCGTATCGAGATTTTGTCATGAATAAGTGATTGCCGCTTCAATTTTGCCGCTGGTGACAGTCCAAAAATGTTTAAAGTTTTTTTTCGGCACTTCATAATTATTTCATCATAACTTTTTTATTGCGGTAATTAAAAATAAATAAAAACTGGTGTATCGAGATTTTGTCATGACAAAGTGATTGCCGTTTCAATTTTTGAAATCGATGCATTTTTACGGCGCTGGTGACAGTCCAAAAATTTTCAACGTGTTTTTCCTCGGCACTTCTTACTTTTTTCATTATTACTTTTTTATTACGGTTAATAAAAAGAAAATAAAAACAGGCATATCAAGATTTTGTCATGACAAATTGATTGCCGTTTCAATTTTTGAAATCGAACCATTTTTACGCAACTGATGACAGTCCAAAATATGATACTCAAATCGTCTGCAAAGTTCAGGGTCATTATTAAATTGGTAGTCTGGTGACATTTAACGGACAAAATGCTCAAACATTTTTCGATGATGACATTTGAAAAAAGGAGTAAGAATTAATCGTTATCTATCATATTTCATATCATAGTTCTTCCAGTGTTGTGCCGGTTTCCTGTTTTTACAAAATTCGAGCCGATGAAGTAGGCAATTTGATTGAAATTAACTGTTTCTTTATCTGAATTACGAGTAGAGGGCTGATAACGTTGACTTAGCAGAATCTTAGAAATAAGCAGCAAGCTATGAAAGAAACATTACCGATGCGTGATCAGACTGATGAGATGGTGACTGCGGGTAAGGTTTGCTTACAAATATTGCAAAGTGCCATATATTTCTTATCAGATCTGAGTAACACAAAATTGAAATTAGCGAAATATGTTTTTTTCGGACGCGTTGTTTTAGCAACTATGTTAGTAAATTTAAATGATTATCCACAATTGCGATGTTCTCTGTTAACAAAAACGTGACTTTAATGGCAATCTGTCAAAATAAATACCCATTTTACCGTTTTTTAAATTTGTTTACGTTTTTTACGTTGGTTACGTTTTTTACTAGTTTTTCCCATTATTTACCGTTTTTTAAGTAAAAAAACGTAAAAAAAAGTTTTTACCTCAAATCGCCCATCAGTGATTCTTCAAACGATTACCTTATAACTATTATGACCCCAGGTATAGAATTTTTAGTTTTCTAACTATTCTAGAAATATTGTATTTTTTTTTTTTTTTTTTTTTTTTTTGCTTTTGTTTACTTTTCCTACTAATTTTCTTTATAAAATCTTTAAACTATTCATTTCGAGAGGAAATCTAATTTTTAACAAAAAGTTTTAAGTCAAGTTAAAAGTTCAAGTGAGCGCAAGTCCATATTGTGTATCCTTCAGGTACGATAGCTGGGCTCATCAGTTAGATGACTATAATACCCTTCTAAGACGCAATTTTGTATCGATGTCTACCGACTAATTTAAAAATCACAGCATAGGAGATACTGTAAATTTTATTATTCTAAAAGAATTTGGTGGAATTCAGACACTTAGAATTTAAAATGCCCGCGCTCAGGCTTTTTATAATAATAGAATATGAAGAAATTCTTCAAATTAAGTGGAGTGACAGAATATAATTCAATTTAAAAGTTTAAGTGAGCTCAACATACAAAATTGCGTCTTAGAAGGGTACGATAGTCATCTAACCGATGAGCCCAACTGTCGTACCTGGGGAAAACACAATATGGAGTTGAGCTCACTTGAACTGTTAACTTGAATTATATTCCGTCACTCCACTAATTCAGAAAAATTTCTTTTCAAATTTTCTTCATATTTTATTATTAAAAATTTTTAAGCGTTAAATTGTCATATTCGACTTAGTTTCCGAGTTATACTAAAAATATTGAAAAGTGGCCAGTGAAATCATATTCTGCAAGAAACGCAAATGAGAATATAGTAGATAGATTATCAAAGGGCACGGTAGTGCCCAGCCAAGTTCGAGGCACTACACCCTTTTTACAGGAACAAACTCAGGCGATTTTCAACCCCCCTCTAACTTCAGTAACAATAAAGTCAGAAACTTCAAATTCGGAGTATTTGCTGAACTAATCAAACATAGGTGGCTCACCAAATTTCAACTCTTAAGCATTAGTAGTTCCCAAGATATAGGACTTCAAAAATCGCAAAAACCGTAACTGACTGACTCACTGACAGATCATCAAAATTATGGAGCACTTCCCGACATCGTAGAAACTTGAAATTTCGCACAACGGTAGGCCTTGTGGTACATACAAAGAAAAAATCGAAAATCTGCAATTTTCTATTCAGGGGGCGTGGCATCCACCCACTTTCTTAAATATTCTATAAATTATATGGAGCCTTTTCGATTGTTGTAGAACAATGAAAATTGGTAAGTTGGTAGGGTTTGAGGTACTTAGAAAGAAAAAAAATTGGAATTTTCCATACAGGGGGCGTGGCATCCACCTACATTCTTAAAAATTCTTTTAAATCATATGGAGCACTTCGGATTGTTGTAGAACGATGAAAATTGGTAGGTCGGTACACGGAAAGAATTGAAAAATCACCAATTGAAAAATTTGCAGTCGTAATTTACGAATCATGTTTTACTCGTAAATCAAGACATTTTGATCCCAAATCAATACAAAAAATGGTAGATTAACATTCAAAACGTAGCAATTTACAAAAGTTATGTCTTCGTGATTTGCAATTAAAATCCATGATTCAAGCTTGTACTTTTCATAGCAAAATACAACTTTTTTGGCGTAATTTACTCTTAAAAATCATAATTTCACAAACAGCATTTACAAATATTGATTTGCGATAAATATTTAGTAATCTCCATTGCACAATTACTGATTTACGTTTTTTTTATCGCAATTTGCAACTCCATGAGAATAGTTACAAATCACCAACAAAAAAATTCCTAAATCACGACTTTCTTGTCGCAATTTACTTCTCGAAGATATAAAGCACCACAACATGGCATGTATCTAGTCATTAATGTGTGACACCAATGATCTGTAATGCAAATTAGCCTGGTGGTTGCATGCTTGCTCCGCAACTGAAGGGTTGCGAGTTCAAATCCCAGTAGAGTCAGGCACAAAACATTTATTTCAAATAAATTAAATTAAATGCGTATACCTGCAAAGTGAAGGGTAGAGCAGGATTGATCTTTCTAGAGGCAATATCACGAAATAAAAGTGGTGTTCACAAATCTTTTTGCAAATTTACACACTGTGCAATTGAGGAATATTTGGATCAAATTGCGATATGTTGTTCGCAATTTTTGTTTTCTGTCGATAGAATAATTGATACGAAAGAGGGTTGATTTACGATTTTTGAGTATCAATGTCTTTATTTTGCTCAGCTTTGCAAATTGCAAACAAATAGTCGTAAATTACGATACCCCAAGCCAAGGTATAAATCGGGATTCATTTTTCGTAATTTGCAGCTCATTTTTCGTGATCTGATCCAAGAATTCTTTCCGTGTAGGACTTGAAGTACTTAGAAAGAAAAAAATTCGAAAATTTAGAATTGTCCATTCAGGGGGGGGGGGGGGTTGCCATCCACCCACTTTATCAGAGTTGCTATTATTTGTATGGAGCACTTTCGGTTGTCGTAGAATTATGAAAGTTTGTAGAGCGGTAGGGATTTACTTTCTCCTGGCAAAATAAATCTTTGCAAAAAGGAGTGAAATCACAACACAAACATAAATGTTAAAAAAGGAGCCAGGTTCTTATGTGTACAAGAAACCTGTGCGTAAAAAGTCAGCCAAAAAAAGTAATGAGATCTAAAATATATGCCAAGTTTTAAGTTCATGAAGTTCAATATCAAAGATCTTAAGTAGAGTAATATCGAAACTATTCCAAATCATGACAGAAATTTGGTAACTAATGATTACTGATTAAAATTTGGTGGATTTACTTGGCAAGTTTTCTCTTAAATACTTACTTAATCACAAATTTAAAATGTATGAAAACTTGACCAGTGAACCCACCTAATTTTAATCAGTAATCATTAATTACCAAATTTTTGTCATGATTTGCAATTGTTTCGATATTACTCTACTTAAGATATTTGATATTAAACTTCATGAACTTAAAACTTGGCATATATTTTAGATCTCATTACTTTTTTTGGCTGACTTTTTACGCACAGGTTTCTTGTACACATAAGAACTTGGCTCCTTTTTTAACATTTATGTTTTTGTTGTGATCCGGTTTTCAGCATGTTTATGCCAAAAACAAATATACTCAATAATAAAAACTAAACTAAAAAGAAATTAGTTTCACGTAGTCTTCAAAGTGCTTTGAAGAAAATTGTTTTTCATAATTTTGAGTTTCCCAATTTTTTTTTTATTTGTAATGTCCTTAATGCAGATTTTCCATCTTTTCCTCGTGCATAGAGTAAAGATAGATTGTAAAATATTAAAATAAAATGTCCTTAATAAACTACTAATCACAATCAATTTCAAAGAATAAATCTTCAAAAAGAATTTATAATAATTTCAACTTGGTACTTTAATTTCAAACAATCAATTTCCTTCCATCCATCGCAAAGAAATGGAAATCATAATTTTGAAATTACTTCTCAAACGAGAATTCATTAAAAAACTGAATAAACCACAAATCGTTAACCAAATTACATCACACGTTTGGAACTTGTTCAAAAAAAAAAGGAAACTACATTTAATTTATTCAAAAACATTTTTTATACATTTCCATGTCCCAATGGATGCAGTTCCTTGATTTCATTTTCTCCACTAAGAACATAACAAGCCATCCCACGTTATTTGCCTATACACTCAGCGAAAAACATAAATATTCAATTCCATGAAATATAGAAGAATCACACAAATTGACTTGCGTTTTTAACTAAACAGGACTAACTGAAGGTAGGTCTAAGGCTGGGCTATTTCTTGAACTAGGGATGTAGCAAAGGATAGTTTCAAAAATTAAACTTGTTCTAAGATATTTTTCTAGATCTAAGAATAGTCTTTAATCTGATGATACGACTTAGTAGTTAGTCTATAGGGTTAAAACCAGACCAAACCAAGAGCTAAGTACAAGACTGTTCTTCAACTCTTATAAGGCACTTTACGTTTTTTAATAAAAGACCCCGCTTAAGAACGTCAAAAACTACCAAGTATTGACTCGGCCCCGTACAACTAAGTTTTGCCTCAGTCTCGTTGTAGTAGGTAGTTGTTTGTTTGATGAGTTTGTATTTTAATATGCAAAATATCTACAAGGAGAGGTTCAATTTAATAATTTAAAAACTTTAAACATATGATAATATTTTTCTTTCAGTGTAAGAACCTTTTGCAGATACCTTGTACTGCACACAATTATTCGCTTATACAAAACAAGATGCAGCAATTTAATTCCAATGTCGTATACGGCAAACAACTATAAATATATTCCAATTACTACGCTAAAGACTTCCATGAGGTTGCAAGTTTCTGAAGTTTTCAATCCTCACTCTCCATACTATTATAACAACAGCTGTATTAAACTAATAGTTTTCATAACTCATTCCCAGGATCAGCGACAGTACATATTTAGCACATAATTATATTTAAAGAGTTTAAATAGAACTTAAAAAATATATTAAGTATTAAGAGAGGGATATAGAGTTTTAATGGCGCCAAAAACAAACAAACTAGCAATAATACCATACCAAACGGATCAGAGAAATATCCTTGCGTTTTTGATGTCATCAACTTAAAATAAATCTCCCAGACATAGTTTGAACAACGTTCGAGTAGGTACCTACGTTTCCTATTAAACTTTCACTCTTCATTTTGTCGAAATGTAAATACAAATCGAAATTATGAGTTTGACATGCAACTTACCTTTATTGTTCCGAAGAAGTAATCACGTCATCATAGGTTGCACAGTGGTGCCACATTGTTTATTTCTTTGTTAAAAATATAATTTCTTGTTCTTAATATTTAAAAAAAAAAATATGAATTTAGTTATACAAAAATTCAAAAAGCTATATTTTCGAGTATTTCAGAATACTTAGAATATAAGAGAAAGGGACATAAACTCCATTTTAGCTGAGCTGAAGTCTTAAATCCATTTCGCGATTTATTTTTGTCTCGCTCTCGGCCTGGGAACTCCATAGAGCAATCTTATTAGTCAGTAATTATTCAAAAATAAGATAGAAAATTCTAGATCAATAGTTAAAGTTTATGAGGGTCACGCAAGGTCACTTTTGATTTTTGGCATCTCATTTATAGGATATAAGCTAAAAACTGTATACCATTTGAAGGGCCACTCACACACCATAAAAGGTCAATATGCTTCAGTAATTGGTCAATAATATAGATTTTTTCCCAGAGTCCCCACTCTCATCGAAAAAGGCTGATGCAATGGTGATTTCATGGGGGACATGGATGAAAATTAATAACGCTTTTGATCGTGACGGCTACCTAATGATATATTAACGGTATTCCAATGGTGTTCAACGAACAAAACGATTGATTTTTCGTCCTGGAACATTAGTCTGCAAATAGATTTGCGACACACATATTATAATGTGCAAACTCAGTATTTCAATTTTGCAATACGAAAAAAATTAATTAATGCTTGAATAGATCTGGGATATATTGCAAAGAAACTTTTCCGAAGTGTTGCCGAAACGTTACGAAATAATCTAATAACCGTCGTCGCCGCTGATGCTGAATGAAAATTTGTGAAATAGATTTGCTATACATGGTTTGCGGATTGATCAGCGTGGCTGTCCTGTGGCTTAACAAGAATATTTATTATATATCGGAAACTCCGTACAAAATTAAAGCTTTCGTAAAATTTCCCAAAACCCACACGTAAACAGAAAGAATGCTTCCAAGGGGCCACGGCCAAGGAAAATAATTATTATCAAACGTTAAAGTTGAAATGTGAAAAAATATTTCTTGAAGTGGTGCTATTATTGGTCCATTTTTCCATGCAAAGAGTGATATCTGGAAGAAACTTTACAGCCAAAGGATAATCGATTTTGAGTTTTGAGAAAATGAAATTTAGACTTTGTAAGCTATGGTTCCAGCTAAATGCAGCTACTGGCCCCAACAATCGTTTAATTGCTCACTGGCTGTTGCGTAATCTGTTGATCTAGTGATGTGATGACGCGCTATTGGATTTTTTTTTTGTTAAGGATAGATGATATGCAAGCAATCTACAGATGATTCGAAATAATATCAGTTAACCTATTTTAGAAACAGCAGCCGAAGCCATAAAAATGTATTGAAAATTGGGTTGATAAGATGGCCTTTCGCCAAGCCAGCCAAAGGCAGTCATTTGAATAGGATATTATTTTTTAATTATAGGCCAAGAGCCGGGTGCTTTCTTCTTCAAAAAAAAATTCACCATTTTAGTTAAATATACAGTTAGTTCTTTAAAAAAAAAATTGTACTCAAAGCAAAGTTGACAGTTCCCATGCGAAAAAAAATCTAAATTTTCAAAACTATTTTCCCCCTATTCTGTGCACCAAATTGAATAATTTTCAAGGCGAAAAACTTTTACCTTGGCCTAAGTCACCCATTGGGTCATTAATTTACCCTTAATAAACAATAGGCCTTAAAAATGGAAAATAATTATTTTTGGATGCAAATACCATTTGAATGCGTATAATGTCTTGAGGTGAGTGTATATTTTTTTTTTTTTAAGTGTAAACCGACCTTCCAAAAAAAAAATTTATCCACCAAACTTTTTTGGCATGCAAATTAATTGTCCGTGCAAAAAGAAATCATTGTTGCCAAGAACTACACATCAACTGATCGGCAATTATTTTGCGTGAGTTAAAGTGTGGTGAGTAAAAAATATTTTTTTGAGTAAAAAATATTTTTTTGTATGGTTGGCTTTCACTTCCAAGGAAAAAATATAATCACCTCACAGCATTATTTGCATGCAAATGGCTTTTGCATCAAAAAAATTATTGTTTCCCAAATTTAAACCTATAATTTGTTTTTTTGAGGGATATACAAAGTTTCAAACCTCTTCTTTTCCACTTTTGAGAATTAGCTATAGTCCAGTTAATTTGTGTTCAAAAAGGCTCTTTGCGAGCAAATTGAGTGGTAGTTTTGATTTTTTCCTTATTTTACGTTTTCGGGGGTGTTGAATCCAAATCTGAGGTTTGCCAACAAAATTTCGTGATGCAACATGGAAAAAAACGCAAAAAATGATAAAAATGCATTTCTTGGGAGTTTTTCACAAATGGCTCGAAAACTACCAACTGTCCGAAAATTACATCAAAGTACCATTGAAAGTATACTCAATTTCCAATAAATCTCTGTTCAATGGTTTGGTAGTGACGGAGAAAGAAAATGTCATTGCGAATGAGCGAAATAAAAAGCAAAGACTTCATCCCTCAACAAGGATAACGTTTGGCACCGATGTTTCATCGGTATTACCATCAGTACCTCGTCTTCGTTATTTACATCTATCTCACTTGGATAAGAGTTTAACTTCTCAAAATATAATCGCTTATGCTGCGGATAGGTTGAACTTACCACAAGATTTCTTTCAATGTTCTCGCTTGATAAAAAAAGGCGTTGATGAATCAACTATTCGGTATGTCAACTTCAAACTGGGAATTCCTTCAATTTCATTTAATGCTGCTCTTGACCCATCTTTGTGGCCTGTTGGTGTTCAAATTAAAAAATTTATAAATTTTCCAAAAAACGAAGAGAGACGCCCAGAGGAGATAAAGACGTCATAAATATTCCAACTCCATCGGATAAGTTATCACAATTACGTGTTTATTTTCAAAATGTTGGTGGTCTAAGAACCAAAACGAATCAATTTTATTCATCTTCTACCCTACATGAGTACGATATTATTGTTCTAGTTGAAACTTGGCTCAACTCAAACATCTCGTCATGCGAACTTTTTGACTCTTCTTTCACTGTTTATCGTAAGGATAGATCATTTTTATCTGGGATGAATTTGGGAGGAGGAGTGCTGATAGCTGTCAAGTCATCTTTAAATAGTAGACAGTATACCTTAGCAGATGATCCTGATGAATTTGAGCAACTTTGCGTATGCGTAAACTTAAAATGTAATGTAACCACAGTAGTGGATTTATTTTTCGTAGCAAGTTATATTCGCCCTAAAAGTGAAATTGAAGTTTATTCAAAGCATATTTTTAATATATCTTCTTTGGTTGGTGAATTAACGACTAATCAATTTCCATTTATACTCGGTGATTTCAATATTGGTGAAGTCACCTGGAGTTATCTTGAAGAGGACAAAGTGTTAGTTCCTTTTAATGTCAAAAAAGATGTTGAATCATTAGTCGTTGATTCATTATCCTCTTTAGATTTATATCAGATTAATTATATTAAGAATGATATAAATAGAATATTAGATTTAATATATATTAGAAATGATTTTAAATATCATGTAGAATTAGCAGATTTTCCCTATGTTAATAACTCAATTCATCATAAAGCCTTATGCTTATCATTTGAATATTATGTTTTTGCACCAACTACATTCATTGAGAGAAAATGTTATAATTTTGCAAAAGGTGATTTCATTGCACTGAATAATTTTTATGGTACCGTTAACTGGAATGAGTTATTAGATGGTAGTTCACTTGAATGCATTTATGATACATTTAAGAAAGTAATTTTTGAAGGTATTGAACTTTTCGTCCCTGTCTTCAGCAAGAAAAAATCTTTCAAGCTTCCGTGGTTCAATAAAAGATTAAAAAACCTAGAGAATGCAAAAAATAAAGCATTCAAGCGTTCCAAATTAACAAATAATGTAGAAGACCGGGAAAACTTTCGTCGTTTAAGGAGAGAATTTTCTTTTTTAAGTTCATTTTTGTATCATTCATATATAAGCTCTACAGAAACTAGCATCAAAACAAACAGTAAGGCCTTCTGGGTGTTTATTAATTCCAAAAGGAAAAGTTCTTTGTTTCCACAATGTATGGAGTACGAAGATAGCAAGTCGCTTGATCTGCAATCATCTTTTAATCTTTTTGCAGATTTTTTTCAAACAAGCTACAATTCTGACTCCATTCCAGACACTATCAGTCTATTTTCAGATCTATCTCCAATTACCGATTTTGACCTTACTCAATTTTCTGAGGATGATATATTAAAAGGCTTGAATGAGTTAGATATATCTAAAAAAGCTGGTTATGATTCTGTACCTCCTATTTTTTTGAAGAAGTGCTCCTTTTCACTTTGCACAGCCTTAACACTGCTATTCAATAAATCAATTGTATCTGGTTATTTTGTTAGTGAATGGAAGATATCTTTTATTAATCCTATCTATAAAAGTGGTTTAAAGCATTTAGTTAAAAATTATAGACCGATTTCAAAGCTGTCTGCCGTGCCAAAGCTTTTTGAAAAATTGGTCACTGAGCAGCTTTATTTTTCAGTTCAGAATTCTCTTTCCTCTAAACAACATGGTTTTGTAAAGGGTCGATCGACTAATACAAACCTTTGTCTATTTTCAAATTTTTGTATTAATAAAATTGAACAAGGTAAACAAATCGATGTCTTGTACACCGATTTTGTTAAAGCATTTGATAGAGTACATCATGGTCTTCTCCTTCGAAAATTGAAAAAGCTAGGTTTCAATGACAACTTTATCAAATGGTTGAATTCGTATCTATCTGATAGAAAGCAAGTTGTTCAAATTGATGGATATTACTCTAATTTCATAGATGTTTTATCAGGTCTTCCGCAAGGAAGCCATTTGGGCCCCCTGCTGTTCATTATTTTTATAAATGATTTGCCAACCATCCTCAAATACTGTTGTTGTTTAATGTATGCGGATGATGTTAAAATTTTTCTTGATGTATCCGGTTTACCTGATTGTATCAATTTACAGATAGATATTCAAAATTTTTTAGTTTGGTGTGATTATAATCACCTGGAATTAAATTTTTCTAAATGCAAAGTATTTAGTGCAACAAGATCGTTGTCGTTAATCACATTTAATTACAAGTTTTGGGATGAAAAACTTTTACGAGTTGAGGTTGTAAAAGATCTTGGAGTATTTTTCGACTCAAAATTCAGCTTTAAAACCCATATAGACTTCGTAGTCTCAAAAGGTAACTCTATGTTAGGTTTTTTAAAACGCAATTCGACAATTTTCAAGGATGTTTATACTCTAAAGACTTTGTTTATGTCTTTAGTATTGCCTTTTTTGGAATATTGTTCAGTAGTTTGGTTTCCTTCTTATGAAAATAGTATTTCAAGGATTGAGAGGATTCAAAAAAATTTACTCGGTTTGCCTTAAGGAAACTAAATTGGCCCGGTGATTTGCCAGATTATACCTCTAGATGTGCTCTAATAAATTTGAAGACACTTGAATGCCGTAGAAAATCTCAAAGTATTTTGTTCATAAAGGACATTTTAGATAATCGTGTCAATTCTAGCGAATTGCTTTCATTTATTACTTTTTTATATTCCGGAAAGGCGGTTAAGAAACCGGAGCGATTTGTTTTATGTTTCCACACATAGAACTAATTATGGGTCTAATGAGCCTATAACGCGTTCTTTAAGACTATATAATTCTGTGTGCAGTGAAATCGACCTTTGCATACAAAGAGATCATTTTAAAAGCATTATTAACCAAAAATGTAATAGTTGATTATATCTGGCTTCTTTTTTATTGTTATTTGTATATATGTATTTTTATAAATGTATTATTAAGTAGTAATCAGCAGATCTTTGTATCAATTGGTGAAATAAATAATAATAATAATAATAATAATAATAAGAATTTTTTCTGCGACAACCCATTTGGACTTAAGCGTTAGTCAAAATTGACGTATTTTTACTGTTTTCGAAAATCCACTCGAAGGCACTTGAAGGATTCAAAAAGCATTTTGAAGTAAAATGTTCATACTTCAGAATGACCATAAACATTTTTTCGAAAAAAATTACCTGTAGAAAAAAAATCCCCAAATTTGTATAAAAAAAAGCATTTGTTTTAAGTTTTTAGATTTGAATATCTCAAAACCGTGACGTAGTAGAGAACAGTAAAAAAACGTCAATTTTGACTAACACTTGAGTCCAAATGGGTTGTCGAAGAAAAAAACCTTAAATAGGGATTTATTTGAAATTGTGTATGCTTTTAATGGTAGCTTGATGTAATTTTCTAATAGTTGGTAGCTCTCGAGCCATTAGTGAAAAACTTCCAAAATAATGCATTTTTACATCATTTTTTGCATTTTTTTCCATGTTGCGTCACGAAATTTTGTTGGCAACCTCAGATTCGGATTCAGCACCCCGAAAACATAAAAGAGCGAACAAATCAAAACTACCCCACAATTTGCATGGTAAAAATACAATATGACCGGACTACTATTATTTAGTTAAAATATAAGTTTGGAATGACTTTTATCCAGTTATTTTTTTTTTTTTTGAAAATAACAATTGGAATACTTCACTATTGATTCAACCTGCCAATTGAGCAGATTAGGAAATTTGGAATTAAAAAACTGAGTTGAATCCTGTATTAAAAAAAAATACAAAACTTTTCAAGTACCAACAAGTTTAGGAGATAATAAGTTTTTAAAAATCCAATCTACGTATTGGGGACCTTGTAAAGAACACTTCTTCATACTAAACTCAGTTTTGAAAAAAAGGTGGAATAGAAGTGTTTTGAAACTATACCCCATACATAAGGGTTAGTACCTAATTAATAACCCAATGGGTGGCTTGGGTCAATGCAAAACATTTTCGCCTAAAATATTGTTCAAAATTAATCATAGAATAGGTGGAAATTTGTTTTGAAAAAGGAGAATGGGCAAAAATGTATGGGATCTGGTCTACTTACTCAACAGAGATGTGTCATACATCAATGAAAAGGTCATTGCAAATACTTCATTTTATTATGTGGCCGTTAAGTTGTAAACCATGGGGTTCAAAATATATTCGGCTTTAAAGCACCAAAAACAATAATAATGCATTTCTTAATTGGTACTTGGTTGACCTGCTCAACATTTGTGTGTTATATATCGTTGGAAAGGTTATTGCATGTACTACGTTTTTGTATATAGCCGTTAAGCCGTAGACTCCAGGGTTCAAGAGCTACATGGACATGAAAAACCCCAAATATAACAATAATGCAGTTCCTAAGTGGCACTTGGTCTACCAACTCAACAGAAATGTTTCATACGTCATTGGAAAAGTCAATAAGAGTACTTCGTTTTCTTATATGGCAGCCAAGCTCCAAACCATGGGGTTCAAAAGATATTCGGCTTTGAAGCAGCAAAAACAACAAAAATGCATTCTTAATATGGTAACTGGTTGCACAACTCAACAGTTATGTGTCAGGTATCGTTGAAAAGGTTAACTTATGTGCTTTATATTTTTATATGGGCGTTATACGCTCAACCCTGGGATTCAAAAGATATTTGGGAAAATTGCAGAAAAGAGCAATAATGCATTTCTGCATTGGAGCGTGGTCTTCTTACTCAACAGCGATGTGCCATACATTTTTGAAAAGGTAAAATTATGTTCTTCAAATATTTGTATGTCTATCAGCTGTAGACCATGGGGTTTAAGAGGTACTTGGACATGAAAAACCCCAAATATAACAATAATGCAGTTCTTGATTGGCACTTGGTCTACCAGTCGCGACATAGTAGAGCTAAGAAGTACTACACTTATATACTTTTAAATAGACGTGCCAAAGGTCAAGAAGCATTTAAGCATTTTTATTGTACGTGCTTCACGGGACGCCCCGCCGCGGCGGTACATGTGCGCATGTTATATCAATTTTGTGGTATTTGTGTTTTGCCCGGCATCAAAATGGATTTACGCCTCCTGCAGCTCACCTCAGCAATGTCATATTGGATGACGCTATTATTTAAATATTAATTTTATTTTTAAAACTCATCCATTGATACATATGTATATACGCTCAGCTTGAATATGAATATCATTAAACCCCAATGTCAACAGCTGATAGAAATACAAATGATTGAAGAACATATTATTACCTTTTCAAAAATGTATGGCACATCGCTGTTGAGTAAGAAGACCACGCTCCAATGCAGAAATGCATTATTGCTCTTTTCTGCATTTTTCCCAAATATCTTTTGAATCCCATGGTTGAGCGTATAACGCCCATATAAAAAAAAAAGCACATAAGTTAACCTTTTCAACGATACCTGACACATAACTGTTGAGTTGTGCAACCAGTTACCATATTAAGAATGCATTTTTGTTGTTTTTGCTGCTTCAAAGCCGAATATCTTTTGAGCCCCATGGTTTGGAGCTTGGCTGCCATATAAAAAAATGAAGTACTCTCATTGACCTTTCCAATGACGTATGACACATTGCTGTTGAGTTGGTAGACCAAGTGCCAACCAAGAACTGCATTATTGTTATATTTGGGGTTTTTCGTGTCCATGTAGCTCTTGAACCCCGGGTTCCACGGCTTAACGGCCACATACAAAAACGTAGTACATGCAATAACCTTTCCAACGATATATAACACATAAATGTTGAGCAGGTCAACCAAGTACCAATTAAGAAATGCATTATTATTGTTTTTGGTGCTTTAAAGCCGAATATCTTTTGAACCCCATGGTTTACAACTTAACGGCCACATAATAAAATGAAGTATTGGCAATGACTTTTTCATTGATGTATGACACATCTCTGTTGAGTAGGTAGACCAATTTGCCCATTCTCCTTTGATTTTTCTTTTTCATGGGAACTGTAAACTATGCTAAAACGTCAAACATTTTACTTCGCGCAAAACTCCCATAAAAACTAGATACTTCCAGGGCCGAATTTAGAGATCTGGAGGCCCTGGGGCAACAAAAGAGTGGAGGCCCCCATTATTTTCCAAATAATATTAACAATTTTTTTTTCAGTCGAATGTTTGAATAATTTATTCGCAGAAAATTTTCATTTCTCGGTGAACAAACTAGGCCCCAGTTATAGCGATCATTGAAAATTATCATTGAAAATTTTGTGCTTAGATTTTGAGGTGATTTGGAAAAAAATCATCTACTAATGGCCAGTTGCACCGACCTCTTATAAATTTGTATTGCTTCGTTTAGTTTTAAAATGACATTTATCGGTTGCACCAACCACTTCTTAATTTAACAGGCCAATAAACGAACCAATAAACTAAAGTTCCATTTTCCTCCAGACAAATTTTAAAAGCATGTTAAAACGAACCTACCTACAAAAAAAATAATTCAATTTTATTTGACGGGATTGTTGATTCCAAATTAAAATAACGTAAACAACAGCCGAAGGTGTTATGTTTCCTATTTGTAATTCACTACTTAATTAAATAAATTATTCCAGAATAATTTTTACAGACTGGTCATCTGTATTCATGTGATAACGAACTAAACCAAAAAATGGCGAGACGTCAAAGAGTTGTTCAGGTTCACAGATAAATCTATTTTCTGAATTCAATGACGTCGCTTTGAAATATCAGTTAATTATTTCCAAGCAGTGTGTCGAAAAAATATTAGTGTTAGTAAGTAGGTATCTATTGCCATAGTTTCATAGTTTCTCTAAAAAAAAGAAAATAATAAATAATAATAATAAATACCAAGATGGCGCATTGGCTGCATCTAATGAGAATACCTTGTTTCTGTTTATTGTGTATTCACATTTTCCTTATTGCTATCTCACTTGCACTGGTTACATTTTTTCGTTAAGTTTAATCAACAGATGATAAAATCCAGGGGTGGTTCGTGAACGGCATTTTAGCTAAGAAATGCGTGAAAGAGATTGGTGCAACCCAAATAAATTTATCAGTCCTATAAATTTTAACTCCATTTTAGCAAAAACCGCTTTTAGTGAATTTTGGTGCAACTAGGCATACAAAAATTTAAATATGCCCGTCCCACATAAGAAGACTTTGAATATTTTATATCATTGGTAAGGTACTTCAATCCTTGATATAACAAAAACTCATTATATGTTAAAGGCTGGGCCCTAAATGATTTTTTACTAGAAAAATAATTAAGGCAGGAGCTCTGTTTTAGCATCAAAATAATCATTGATTTCGCCTTTTAACCGTCTCAAAATCAATTATTAAAAAATTCAATTGGTGAGTATGATAGTTTTTGTATATGTAAAAACTGGTGGGTGGGCCTACGGGCCCATTTCAAAAATAAAATAAATAAAAAAAAACAAGCAAAAAAAAAAAAAAAAACAATGAAAAACCCACCATAGAATTAAGTTAAAATTTAAGTTTAGATTTAAGGCACGCTTGTATTAAGCTAAATAAATAAATAAATAAATAAATGATAGCTATAACTGGTACCTTATTTCACTGTCACCTCGGAAGACTAATCCACGTTCAGCAATGAGTTTGATTGTATGTAGGTAATAACGATAATTCTTAGGATTTCTTGTGCCCATTGCATAGATAGCTCTTGATCGATGTGTCCTGTGACTTTTTCATGTTGCACTAAACTCATTCATAAAGACGATCAGATGCATGCCTTCTCAGTTTCTCACTGAGTTTGATGTTTTGAGTGGACATTTACTAACATGCTTAACAATATATTTTCCCCGTAGTTGGAGAAATGTAAAGCCAGAATTGACGGTCTCTTGATTTTAATTGTTGCTTGTAATTGTTAACATATTCTTTGAACATTTCCGAAGAAAGTTAAACTTTCTCGCAACTGATCTTAGAACTGAATTTTGCAAAGATACTTCATCGCAATTAAGAAGTTCTGTGGAGCCTTTTTCAGCTCAATATTCCATATTTTCATTTGTTACACTATCAGGCCAAAGACTAATGTCATTTTTGAGACCACAAAATTTCTGATAGTCAGTTTAAGAAAGAGACTTAAAAAAAAAAAAAACACATGAAATAGCCCATAACCAATGAGATAATAGTCGTGCAGTTGATAGTCGAGCAAGAGGAAACATTAGCCGAAACACAAAAAAGAGTTATGGGGGTTAAGAACAGTGCACATTGAAATGTGCAGTAACATGCACGGGCGTTAGGAAATAACGCCCAAGGAAATAGCGCCCAAATCGATTTGGAAACATCGCCCAAACAAATTTGTATCACCCAAAAGCAAGGAAGAAATTGGAAATATTGCCCAAAACAACTTTGAACCCAAAAAATAAATTGGAAATATCGCTCAGAATTTAGGCGATATTTCCTCAATTTTGGGTGGTATTTCCAAACTTTATTTCAATGAATAGGCAAAGTTTTTAGAAATTTTTGTGATGGTAATACAATTTGTTTAAGATCTCAAAATGATACAGTTACAATTATTGTTGGATATAAATGCAAAAGAAACTTTGCATACACCCAACCTCGCACCCACCCCAAATCCTATAACGAGCCCAAGCAGGGGGGCAGCATGGCCCCCCATACATACCTCACTGTTTATTCTTGAATTTGTATCTACATATCACCCACTGTTTATTCGCAAATTTTTATTTTTCACAAACCAACTAAAGGATAGGATTTATTAGGTTTGTGAAATGTAGATACAAATTCACGAATAAACAGTGAGGTATGTATGGGGGGGCATGCTGCCCCCCTGCTTGTGCTCCTTATAGGATTTGGGGTGGGTGCGAGGTTGAGTGTATGCAAAATTTCTTTTGCATTAAAAGAATCGACCCGACTGCATTTGGGCGATATATCCTTATATTGCAGTTGTTTTTGGCAATGTTTCCTATTTTGGGCTTTATTTCCCATTTTGCTATTTTAATTTATTAATTTGGGCATTGTTTCATTTGTAACCCAAATTAAGAAAAAAATTTACAACAACAATTTGTTCAGTGTTTTTTTGGGCGTTATTTCCAAATCGATTTGGGCGCTATTTCCTTGGGCGTTATTTCCTTACGCCACATGCATGCACAAAAAAAAAGAGATAAAAGTAGGAGTGAATTCAAAGAAATTATTTTATATTTGAATTAACGAAAGCTATTACCTTTTGATTATAATATTCCAGGCCCATAAATAATTGAATACATTCAAGCAGAACCAAACAAACCTATTATAATTATTTATTAATCATAACCTCTCCGTTACTCTTTTTTATGTTCCTGTTCTTAAGACTTGCATTTAGCATTTGGTTACTATTACTATATATTGCTATTTACTCGGAATTTGAAACAAGTTTTTCGAAGTCCATTGTGGAGGCCCATGTTTTGTGGAGGCCCGTGGCTGTAGCCCCGGCTGCCCTCCCCTAAATCCGGCATTGGATACTTCCCATATGATAACGTCCTCAGGGTTAGTCTCAATTTGCCCATAAACTGAATTAGAATTTCTTAGGTAAATTCTTAGATATTTCACTTTCGAAAAAGTTCTTTCCGGTGTTAAAACCATTAGTCGCTGAAATTTAAGAAGCTTGTGTATGAATTCAGCCTTTAAACTTTACAAAATTGAAATTTTCTTCTTAAATTTTTTTTTTTCGTTTTTAACAAGAATTGCTGAATTAAGAAATCACCAAGGTAGGTTGGTACGTGAGTTGCATACTAAATTCAAAAGGTTTTAAACGCATAATTAATAATACCTACCTTTCTCAAAATTTTCAGAGGGGGGGGGTCAAACCCCTGTGATCCCCACTTGGCTACGGCCTTGGCCCCAGGGGTGTCTACCGAATGTAAATCCAAGTTGGAGGATCGAGGGAGAACACATTTTATCAAAAATATTTGGTATTAAAGTATTTTTTTCTTTCATCCTGTATTTGAAACATCCCTGTGTTCCTTGCCGAGTTTTAAACAGTTTTCAGACCGCCATCTTTAGTGCGAACCCGTTCCACAAGTAAAAAATTGTACTGATCCGCACTAAATCTAGCGGTCTGAAACTGTTTGAAACTGTTTGGGACTAAGTAAAAGGGGTTATATCATCGGCATAGTTTAAATGACCAAACTGTCACATAAGAGCTTATAATCTATTTAAATATTTAAGTTTCGTATCAGCAGATGGCCCTAAGCCTTTCAAACGGTTTCCATTGAAGGCCCTGTCTCTCCACTGCTCCAACGCTGGGCGTCCATCGTCAATCGCCAGAAGAAAGAGAATTGGCGATAGAACATGCCCCTGTCTTACACCCTGTCACACTTCGAAAGAGTCGGATAGCTGCCCATTTAATATTATAATTTTCTAGTCTGAAAATACATAAATCCCTTTTAATCCCCATTCAATCATACAACTATCTATTAATTGAATGAAATCTTTTTGAAATTTTGCATTCTTAGCAGTTTTTTAATTCTTGGCATTCTTTTCGTAATAAGAAAAAGCGAATCACTGTCCGTACGACTTTAAATACTAGATAAAATGCTGTCATGTAACTGTGGAAAATATTCAAAAATGTTTAATGTGGTCGTAGCTCGTAAGGATTATGAAGGATACAAATAGATAAATTTAGTAGCGCCAAAGCTCGTGGGCAACCAGGATCTAGTGACTTACAACTATATCAATCATTCTTGTGTGCGTATTGTAAGAAGGAATAGAGGAGACCTACAATGAAAAAAATGCATGAATTTCTAAATATTGCATTAAATTGAATGCTTTATTAAATTAATAGGAAAAAATGAATGCAAGCCGTGTCAATACTTGGGGATTGTATTAATTTGCAGTCGAAGTCTCAAAGTGAAGTGAATGAGAACAATTTAATTCGACAAAAAATTATTTTTAATGATATCATTTGCAAAAGATTGCACCGTTTCATATTTAGTAAGACCGTTTTCTTAGCTCCTCCAGTCATTTTCCAAGAAATATCTTGAGATAGTGGTTAAAACGCGTTTTTAGAGCTTGTATTTTCTTAAATTGACCACTAGTGCAGTTAAATAAGAATAATTGTAAATGGAAAAAGTAAGGGCAAGCTGTAACTTTTCAGGTCGTTTTGGGGGTAAGTATGGAAAGAATAGAAATACCACGCCAAAATCTTAAATCTTCGTTTATTAGGAAATGGCTTCACCAAAAAATAAAAATTTGTTTAATTAAAATACGTTTACTCTAACTGCCGCGCATGCTTTTTATTTCTTTGTTTTTCGGAAATGGTTCGAACAGTTTTCCCGAAACTGTCAGTTTTGTTCTTAATGAAAGAGAAACAAATTGACAAAAGATGGTTTAAGTAACCAGATCAATCGCTAATATTATAGATACAGTCATCGACACTATATTTTCTTTTGAAAAACTTTGGTTGTAATGCAATTGGCAGAATTGGTGGACAATTCGCGGAGGTCAGTACCAATAATTTCAAATAATAACAAATTCCTGCAATTGGTAGGAGATTTTTCCGAGAAAAAAAGAAAGGGTGCATTTTACTTTAACATTTTTTTTTACATTTTTTCTTGGTAATAATAAAAAATTGTAGAAATATCATCCATATCTATTCAGGCGTTTAATAATCAACCAAAATTATAGAAAAGTGGGTGTGGTTGCACCTCTGCAAGGGGTAGAAGGTCGCAAACTTAGATTTAAGTTCTATACCTACCCTTGAAATGACCTGCGAAATTTCAGCATTCTCGCGTACTTTTTCCAATTAATCAATAATAAATTGTCTCTTTTTACTGCACTTAAACCACTTACCATCATTTTCTAGTTCCAGTCGAACATTTTGTGTATGTTTGACGT
Organism: Dasysyrphus tricinctus; assembly: GCA_963921185.1. Classification (NCBI taxonomy): domain Eukaryota; kingdom Metazoa; phylum Arthropoda; class Insecta; order Diptera; family Syrphidae; genus Dasysyrphus; species Dasysyrphus tricinctus. The sequence continues at coordinate 240,665,408 of OY992530.1, read as the reverse complement.
TTGACTGGGACATTTTTGCATTATGAAATTTTTTTTAACCACTCACTGGTTTAATCATAAAAACACCAAACGACCAAAGTGACCACTGATATGTGATCATCGAGTTGGTCATAGGGCTCTCTAGTTGTTCATATGACATTTATACAGCTTTGATGACACTTGAACATTATTTTACATTTTGTCACGACCCATCGTATACGGCGCCACAGTCAAATAATAACTCTTAGTCCGACTTAATTCAAAACCAGCATAACGTTTGTGTATCTTCGATTTGTGATAAAATGCAATTCATAGAAACAAGTGGATTGCGAGGCCAAAGCAGGACGACGCACGACACGACACAGACCATGACGTTTGGTTGTTTGGTTCTTGGATACAAATTATGCTATTTACATTGACCTGTGGGTGGGAATATGATGGTTTGGGATCTTGTTGATTTAATTTTGATTATTGAGTGCTGTGGTTGATATATAGTAGTTATGGATATGTTTAGGTTAAGGGAACATGTGTTTTGAATTCGTGTGTGGTGGTTGATATAACTAAACACGATTATTTTTGAAGCAAGAGAATTTTAAATTTATGTAGTTACCTACTTCAATGTGTAGGCGGTTCGACCTTATATTTGAATAAAATTTCAAATGTATTTCGCGAGGTCTGACGAATCATGTATTGCGATTACTATTTTGATTTTAACTCTAGAGGCGATATTATGTTAATTTAGTTTCTATATGTTTGTGGGAACGAAAGCTTTGAAGAACTACTCTAATATTATATGAAAAGGCTTTAGTGCCTTAAGCGTTCGGATTTCGAAAGTTGGAACCTATAATAATGATTTCTATTAATAAGTTGGAACTTTAGATCACATTTTGTATCAATATACCTAAAATAAAACCAATCAGTTTTTCCCAGATTTGAACTGTTTGCATTTTTTACTTGCGTATAGGTACTATAATGCAAGTTTTGGATGTGCAAAAAAGAAAATTTTGAGATAACAATCAAACATATATAACGATGATAGCGAACACCAAAAAAGTGGGTGGCACAATTCTGTCTGTCTGTCTGTTCGTCTACAGCCTAAACGGCTCGATTTCTTTTTTCTTCTAACTTGGTACATAGTAGTTTTTGGTGATTCTGCCAACACGTTTTTTTCATTTTTTTTAGAACCGAAAATAACGGTACCTGCCATACAATTTTTTTTATCAATTTTACATAATCGCTTTTTTCTCAAAAACGGCTCGACAACTTTTCTTAAAAAATATTCAATTAATTTATTTTAGTAAAGGCTTTCTTTGGGTGGAAAACTATTTTTCAGAGTTCTCCAAGAGAAGCATTTATATAGTTCTTGACTTGAGCAGTCATATTATGGAAAATAGCAATGCTAATGACCGCTTTTATACTTTTGACTTCAAAAAGGCAAGCTTTCAGTTGCTCTCAGAAGAGTTGGCTAGATCTGGTATTGATAGTATATCAGTATCTAGTAATATTGACGAAGTAGTTACTATTTTTAACACCATACTTAACAATTGCATAGATAATACTATCCCTTTAAAAATATTGAAAAATGCGAGCTCTTGCCCCTCATGGTATACGAGAGAGTTTAGGTAACTCCGGAATAGAAGAAATAGAGCATGGAAAATATATTTAAAAACTCTTTCTTCCGTTGACCACAACTTTTACATTGCCCTTTTCGAAGAATTTAAGTCTCTTTCCAAATCCTTATACACTAATCATGTATACGAAATGGGAAGATCTCTTAAAGAAGACCCTAAGGCATTTTGGAAGTTTGTTAATTCGAAGAAAAACTCAGATGGTTACCCCGCAAATTTCATTTATGAAAATTTTGTGTTAAAAGAAACTATTGATATTTGCAACGCCTTTGCGAAAAATTTTCGTAACTCTTTTGTAAACACGCCTCTCGATATTGATGAAGATTATTTCCGAAATTTACATTCCTATCAGGGCCGGACAGGCTATACGTGCAAGCGGTGCAAATGCACAGGACGCTGACCCCAATGGGCGCCTTGAGCAAGTATCAAAAAAAAGCCACAACCACTACCTGACTATTTTTTAAATCTTCAAATCTTTTTAATAGCTTAGACAAATATTTGGAGTTTTTCGTTTATGCCTCTGAACAATCAATTTTAAATTATGTGTTTTTTTTTGTCTGTCAAATCACTAACAAAAATAAGTGAAGTTGGCTTCGCTCAGCGTTTCGCTTGATTCGCTCGGTCATTTAACCCTGAGCTGATTGAGCAAGCTCTGAGCTAACTCTGATGGAAAAAAGCAACACACTTTAAATGCTCTGATATGTCTGAGCTAAGAAAGAAACACAGAATTTTTGTTTGACAGTTCCGTGATCTGCTCTGAGTTAAAAAATAAAAACGACATTTGATATCCATTCTTATTCTGAATTTAAGGACAGATATGTATCAAATAGAGGCCATGAGAGCCATAATGGCCAAACTGCAATTTATTCGAAATTGAGTTTATTACGAAAATTGAATCGTTAAGAAACGTCTGTTCCTTGGGTAGTGAGAAAATGACATCTTCCACCAATACAACCGCAATTGTAGGGCGCTAATGATGAAGCCTGTGCAGGGTAATAATTAAGCTCGGGCCGGCCCTGATTCCTATGCACTAACGAATTGCACCAATTTCGCTGTGAGTAAAGAGTACTGCTTTAGAACTTCTGTCATCGTTAAATGATGATTACTCATCTGGACCAGATGGAATTCCTCAAATATTATTGAAAAAGTGTCGACATATTCTAGTTGAGCCTCTTCAATTCCTGTTTGAATTTTCTATTAAATCAGGGAAATTTCCTTGCTTATGGAAAACCTCATTCCTAACTCCAATTTTTAAAAAGGGTGATAAAACTGATATTTCGAATTATAGGCCTATATCCAAACTGTCATGTATACCAAAGCTCTTTGAACAAGTTATACGTGAGACTTCAAAAAAAGCTGACAGTGATCACGTTCTTCTGCAAGCTGATATTGACAGTTTCACTATTTGGTGTGGTAAGAATGGTCTTTCTCTTAGCCCTGTTAAATGCCAAACAATTACTTTTCCAGGAAGCGACTTGCAAGTGCTTTTGATTATTCCATTTCACAGCAAAAACTCTGGGTAGTCTTTAGTTTCAAGGACTTGGGTGTTAACTTTAGCTCAAATTTAGAGTTCACTGAACACATTAATTACATTGTTAATAAAGCAAGCTCTATGCTTGGATTTATAAAACTTCTCCTTATGTTACCCTTTCTTTATACAATTGTTATGTACGACCTCATCTAGAGTACGCCTCGTAAATATCGTATTGAATCAATACATCATAAATTCATTCGCTTTGTTCTAAAGGGTCTTCCTTGGGCTGTTCCGAACAACCTTCCACTATATGAACATCGGATCCAGCTACTGTAGTTCCAAACCTTATATCAAAGGCGTGTTAATAATGATTTACTATTTCTTCACCAGCTTATAAATGAGCAAATTGATGCTCCTGAATTGTTAGCCTGTATTGGCATAAATTACCGAGGAGGATCTCACCACCTGCGAAGATTTGAACTTTTACACGTTAATTTCCATAGAACTAACTACGGTATACATCAGCCTCTTAACCGCAGGTGCATGATTTTTAATTTAAACGGCTGCTCCTCTGTTGATTTTAACATAAGTAAGATGGCATTAAAGAAAGTATTTCGAACCAGCGCTCCACGGTCCTGATTGTTTTTACTTCTTGAAACTATGACTTAAATATTTTGTATATTGTTTAATTATGTATGTATATAGATTTTTTGTTTAATTTTTTTAATTTATTAGTATATTATTATGCATGTGTTAGATTGCCCTTTTAACTAAGCACTAACACATGCAGTTATGATGAGCCTCTGATTGTAGGTTGCAGCTTGCTCTAAGCTCACTACAACTAAGAATCTGAAGTGTAAAAAATTTCAGTCTGATTTATACAAGCAGTACACCGTCGGAAGGAGACAGATCAATGCCGAGATTCAGCTATTTCAGCGAGTGAGATGAGATGACTCGCCTTACTCGCCGACTCATCTCACTTCACGCTATTTAAGTGAAATGAGTAAGTTCGAATTTAGTTTCGAACATGAGACAAAAAATAAATATAAAAGAGCTAAATTCTACCTCCTTGTCACACTCATTACGCAAAATGAAATGAAACAACAATGTAAACATTTGAATCTTTAACAATGGAGTATCTTTTGTTTCAATTATTTTTTTGTCATAATTAAAGTTTAATGTGAGTTTCACCCTTGAGAAATAAAAAGTTTAAAAGTGTCGAAAGTGAATAGAATAATAATATAATATAATAATAAATCTCGGCACAGATACTTCAGAAAATACACATTTTATGTAAATTAGCTAATCCGTTAGCGAGATTTTGTTTCTTTTCCTTTCCAGTTGTCCATCGAATTAATCTGTATAAAAATAACTTTACAGTCAAAATATATTTATATTTTAAATGCATACATACCCCCTTAAAGCTCTGACGCAGTTTTTAATGAACTTTCTATGGCTATAGATTTTGTAATGGACTTATGTTGCTCTAACAGCAATATTTTACTTCTAGGTGATTGCAATCTACCGTTTATAGATTGGGTCCCTTCTGAAGATGAATCATGCCAAGAAGCTTCTTTAACTTCTGCACAATCAGACCTGTTTTTACTTGATAAAATTAGCACTACTGACTTACAGCAAATAAGCTGTATTAAAAATTCTAAAAATCGAATTCTCGATTTAGTATTTTCCTTGGACGCTATTAATACTCTTGTTCTAAAATCTAGTTCTGGGATTACTAATATAGATAATTACCATCCTCCCCTGGATATTTTCCTTGACTTGACTAATCATCTCACAGTAAATAGTAATTCTTATGATTGCTCATATATATTTGACTTTAAAAAGGCTGACTATTAATTGCTCTCTGAAAAACTAGTTAGTTCTGATATTGGTAAAATATCAGCATGTACTAATATTGATGAAGCAATTTCTATTTTTTATTCAATCTTTTATAACTGTATGAATGCTTCTTTACCCTTAAAAATATCAAAAAACTCGAACGTTTGCCATGCATGGTATACGAAAGAGCTCAGATTAGTGTTCCTTAAACATCGATAATCTATCGATAGTAATCGATGGTAAATGACTATCGAAAACATCGATGGTTTTTTTAACTATCGCATGTGTCATAATATATATAAGTTCTTACTTTCTCCTTTCATTTATTACTAAACACCCAAATAACAAATTTCGTACTAGGTTGTGTTTGTTAATGTTAGTGCTCTTGTCTTGTTTCTATATGGAATCGGTTTCTGTTCTGTCACACAATGATAAAAAATATCTGCGAAGAGGATTAAACGAACTGTTTTTTCTAAAATAAAACTATGCTATCTTTGAGAAAAATTAGTTTTTTATAAATATTTCTGTCTCTTAGCATTGTCTAGTCACAGATTTTGCCAATTTTGCCAAAATTGTCGATTCATAGAATTTAACAAATGTTTTTATTTTTTTTACGAAAACTATCGAAAGACTATCGATACTATCGGGTATTTTCTTAAAATAATCGTGAACTATCGCAAGTGCCGACTATCGATGTTTAAGGAACACTAGCTCAGATCACTCCGTAACAAGAGAAATAGGGCATGGAAAACTTACTTAAAAACTAATTCACAAATTGATCATGGTTCTTATATTGCGCTTTTTGAAGAATTCAAAGTTCTTTCAAGGATGCTTTATACTAATTACGTAAATGAAATGGGAAGCTTTTTAAAAGAAGATCCTAAGTCATTTTGGAAATTTGTCAACTCAAAGAAGAATTCGGACGTTTATCCGGCGAATTTCGTATACAAAAACTGTTCGTTACTTAATAATAGAGATATTTGCAACGCATTTGCGAATAATTTTTGTGATTCCTTCTTTGATACGCCCGTCGTTGTTGACGAAAATTATTTTAAAAATTTACATATTTATTCCCAAACGAATTGTAATAATATGCCTGTGCACCTGAACACTGTTTTAGAATATCTCTCATCTTTAAATGATGATTACTCGTCTGGTCCTGATGGAATTCCCCCAATAGTATTAAAAAGGTGTAGACATATATTAGTTCAGCCCCTTCAATCTTTATTTGAGCTTTCTATAAAATCAGGGAAGTTTCCTTGCTTATGGAAAAAATCATTTTTAACCCCAGTTTTCAAGAAGGGTGATAGGAACGATATAAAGAACTATAGGCCAATATCAAAACTGTCTTGTATACCGAAGCTCTTTGAAAAAGTTATTTGTGAAAGCTTGGCATTTCATAGTAAAAATTTAATATGCGAAAAACAGCATGGATTTATGCAAAGAAGATCAACGGTAACAAATCTTCTTACTTTCTTACACAAATGCACGAATGCTTTAGAGAACGGTAGTGAAGTTGACTGCATTTACACTGACTTTTCTAAAGCATTTGATCAACTTAGTCATAATATCATTTTATTCAAACTTAAAGCTTTCGGCTTTCCACCTTTTTTTATATGTTGGATAAAATCGTACCTTGAAAATAGATCGTACCAGGTGAAATTTCGACACTCTCTTTCAAACCCATTTAACGCTCACTCGGGTGTACCTCAGGGAAGTCATCTGGGCCCTTTTCTATTCATTCTCGCTATAAATGATGTTGTGTCATGCATTCGTTCTAGTGAAATTCTTATGTTTGCGGATGATATGAAGATTTTCAAAACAATAAGTGCTGACCATGAACACAGTCTCTTGCAGGCTGATATTGACAGCTTTACTTTATGGTGTGATAAAAACGGTCTTTCCCTAAACCCTGTTAAGTGCCAAACAATTACTTTCTCAAGAAAACGAGTAGCAAGCGCATTTAATTATTCTATTTCCCAGCACAAACTGTGCCGTGTATTTAGCTTCAAGGATTTGGGTGTTCAGTTTAGCTCTAATTTAGAATTCACAGAACACATAAATTTTATTGTTAAAAAAGCGAGCTCTATGCTTGGATTTATAAAACGTTGGGCAAAAGAATTTAACGATCCGTATGTTACAGAGTAACATATAACTGTTATGTACGACCTCATCTTGAGTATGCCTCTCAAGTTTGGTCTCCATTCTATGAAACTCATAAAAGTCGTATTGAATCAATACAACATAAATTCATTCGATTCGCTCTGAAGGGTCTCCCTTGGGCTGATCCATATAACCTCCCACCATATGAACATCGGATCCAGCTACTGCAGGTCCAAACTTTATATCAAAGGCGGGTTAATAATGACTTAATATTTCTTCATCAACTTATAAATGGCCAAATTGATGCCCCTGACTTGTTAGCCTATATTGGCATAAATTACCGCGCAGGATCCCACCACCTGCGAAGATTTGAACTTTTGCACGTCGATTTTCATCGAACTAACTACGGAATACATGAACCTCTAAGCCGTATGTGTAAGCTTTTTAATTTAAACGCTTCCTCGGTTGATTTTAACGTATGTAAAATGGGATTGAAAACATTGTTTCGAACCAGTGCTCCACGATCTTGACTGTCTTATCTACTCTTTAAGATACTTTAAATGTTTTTATTATTGTTAAATTTTGTATTTTAGGTATTGTTTTTATTTTTGTAATTTAGTTTAGTTTTGTATACTTTTTGTTTGTAAGCATGTGTTGGTTAGCATTATTTTACTATTTTACTAACCACTAACACATGCACTTATGATGAGCCTTTGTTTGTAGGTTGTAGCTTGATCTAAGCTCTCTACAACATAAAATCTGAAGTGTATTAAAGCTTTGGGAAAAAGAAAAAATCTTTTATTTTAATTTGATCGTTCTTATGAAAAACATGTCATAATATTTATTGTAACCCAAAAACCAAATTTTTTTGGCTCTTAACGGAATTTTTAAAATAATAGTTCTTGGTGTACAATCTTTGTACTAAGTTGTTTTTGATAATATTCACAATTAATGAATTGTACCTGTGCAAAAACAATTTCGTCATTTCACCGATTTTTGAAATAGTGATATCTACGGTGATATTTAAGTGATCAGTCAGAGGACAAAAAGTGTCTAAACCTTTTCTATAGAAAATTGTATGATCTGAAAAATTTACATCAAATATTTATCAATCAAGTTTTGAAAGTTATTAGAGAAAACCCAATTCTTTTGACATTTTACCTTGTATAATTTTGATGCGTACACGATTTTACAATGTACGTTTCAGTAAGTATTTTTCATGCCAAATTAAAGACAATTGCATTTAAAAACCTTCAATTGGTTTAACAACGGAGATTGTCCTTTTTTAAAAATTTTTCTATTAGCTTATCCTGAAAAAATATAAGTCAACCTAGAGTTAAGTCAGTTACAGTTTTTCTGATGAAAATACAGGGAAGATGGGAGAGGTGCCTACAAAAGTGTTGTGTATGTCCCGAAACTTGCCGAAAATTTCAAGGAAATAATCGCTAAAAATAACATAGACGTCAACTTAGCGTACAAGTCAAATCAGACCATGGCTCAGTGATGCCAGATGAAATTTCTAGAATCCCACCAAATTCCAAACAAAATCCCACCATTTTTGTACTGGAAGGAAAAAAAAACCACCATTGCCTTTTCTGCTACAAACACTTCCTAGACATAAAAAAGAAGAATTTTGGCTCTGCACTCTTGGTACTTCATATTCGCAAAATAAGTATGTAATAATTGGTCAGTAATTGATGAAGAAAGTTACCTTGTCCTAGAAATTAGTCAGCCCTAGAAAACTTGTAATCAAGTCTTAAAGTTTCTTAAGGTCAAGTACGATTTTTGCCACCTCATTTGTGGAATATTCACAAAAAATGTATACCGATCCGAAAGATCACTAGATCATGATAAGATCAACTATTTTCAATAATTGGTCAGCCAAAGTTTTTCTTATGAATTTTTAAAGTTCGTTTCAAGGTTACAAAAAAAATGTTGTCATCTCACTTGAAAGGTCACTTAACGGTCAAAAAAGGTCAGCCAATCAGTTTCAGTAATCGGTCAGTCATTGATTTTTATGAATTTTGAGAATTTTTAATTTTTTCAAGGTCAGTGATTTTTGGTACCTCATTTGTGTGGTATTCACAAAAAAAAAATATTTTTTAAAGTTTCTGTTTTTTGTGCCAAATAATTATAAGTCATAAAATTCGAAGATAGGAAGGTATAGTGAATTGTGGTTTTTCCCACCAAAAAAGAGACCATTGAAATATTTCCCCACCATAAATCCCACTATGAATATTTTCCCACCAAAGGTATTTTTTCCAACCATTTTGGTTGGAAAAACCACCAATCTGGGAACACTGCCATGGCTTCCCTCTTCACGTGTCTGAAAAACAAGACGGAAAAGGACCGTTGTACAGACGTAGTCTATAAAGTGAACTGCCAGGGGAAAACCAGTGAATCATGCAACCTTTGCTACATCGGCACAACAAAACAACTCCTTCGACAAAGAATGGCGGGTCATAAGTCAGACATTCGCTCAAAAAATGCTGGAAAGACAGCACTGGCTTGCCATAGCGTTGAGACTGGACACAAACTGGACTTCGAAGGGGTGGAGATCTTTGCAACGGAAAAACATACGTCCAAACGATACACGTTAGAAACACTACACATAATTAACAAAAAAAACAACATGAATCGTAAAGAAGACATACAGAACATATCAGCGGTTTACTGCTACTTAGTCTCCAACAGTAGATCAACAAATTAACATCACTTAGACTAAACTTCTCTATCCGAAGTGTTTAACTATTTATTTTTATTAAAAAACCTTAAGTTTAAATTCTTAAAATATTTTCAAATATTGTAGCTTAAAATTTTAAATAACAACATTTATGTAAGTTCATTTCATGTTCGCCCTACATGCACTAACACTTATATGCAATAACTTCTTTTTTATAAATAAAGATTTCCCCTGAAGAAGACGGCGACCACCGTCGAAACGTTGGGAAAAAGGAAATGAAATAATCTTTCATTAAATCATCATTTCGACCAAAAAAGCCGATGAGAATAGTCATCTATAATCATTCTCAGATATTTATTTGACTACATTTATCTTTCAGCTGTCAAAAATGTAGTAAAATCAAAGTGAGGAACTATGCGTATTACCTACCCTGTCACCTCTATTCCCTATCGAAATTGAGATGGCACCACTAGGGAAATTTTCTGTCAGAAAAATGTTTTTAATTAAGTTTCTGTAATAACTCGTCAAATTAATCGATTTTTCTCCGAGCTAACTCTGGATTTAAATTGACTGAAACACACGTTTCAGGAGTCAACTCGGGTTTTAAGACGAGCGTATGTATTAGGGTGTCCGTTATTTCCCAAAATCGTTTTTAAATAGCAGACACTCCCCAAATCAAAAGTTTATGCCCTAAAAAAATTAAATTGGGCAAAAAAAATTTTTCATGATTTGTCCGAGGCCATTTACACGTGGCTCTAAGCCATATTTTTCCCATACAAATTTGTATGGGATTTTCGCTCCTTTCACGTTTTATTTTTTTTCTCTCGAATTACTGCAGCTATTCTAAATTTTTCCATTGATTTTCGTTCGTAAGTCATCCCTTTAAAAGACATCATTAAAAAATTTATTTAAAAAAAATCGAATTTTTTGCCTCGATTATTACCATGGGAATTCCCAAATAAAAGTGTCCGTCTTAGTATTTAATTTTAAATTTTTGTTAATAAATTTTTTGAATGAGATCTTTTAAGGGGATGATTTAAGAAAAAAAATTAAAATAGCTGCAGTAATTAGAGAGAAAAAAAATAAAACGTGAAAAGAGCGGAAATCCCATACAAATTTGTATGGGAAAAGTATGTGCTTAGCTTAGAGCCACATGTAAATGGCCTCGGACAAATTTTTGTTGGCGAAATTTTTTTTAGGGCATAAACTTTTGAATTAGAGGGTGTCTGATATTTAAAAACGATTTTGGGAAATAACGGACACCCTACATGCACATACCCCTTTGACCACCTTTCACTATCGAAATCAAGAAAGTGCCACAACGGAAATCTCTAGTCAGAAAAATGTCTTTTGCTAAGTTAAGTCTCACTCACAAAACACGGTGAGTTAGCTGGAAGTTAACTCAGGCTTAACACCGAGCATATTATACTAACTTACTTATCCGGCTGCCAATCTATGAAGGATCGCAGTCTGAGACACGGCAGCCTTCCATCCTCTATGATCCTGAGAACTGCTTCCAGCCGTTTACCTCAAGCTTTCTGGCATCTGCCATAGCTAGGTTTTCAAACCGAAGATTCGGTCTTTTTCGTTCGCTTGAAACTGGGGGCTGGGATTCAAAGACTCTCTCGGCTCAAGCTTAAAGCTTTACTGTCTATTTGCTAGATGTGGCCGAGCCAATGTAGTTGACGTGTTTTGATTTTCTGGACTACTTCATGCAACAGTTTATAGAGCTCACGGTTGTGTTCTTTCCTCCATTCCTCCTCGCACACAGGACCAAATATCCTTCGAAAAAAATTTCCTTGAAAGGAGCCCAGTATCAGCCCCCCCTTTCTGTTTATTGCCATACACTCAATGCCATAAAGCCGGACTGGCAGTATAAGGGTTTATACTCGTAGAGCTGGCACTTCGTCTTTGGTGTGGGAAGTTTTGAACCCATTTATTACGTCAAACCAAAGTACCAACAGTTTACTAAGGTAATTCTTCGTCGAATCTCTACCAAGATTTCTTTCTTGGGACTAATGTTTCCTCCGAGGTAGATAATTTTCTTAACTACTTCAAAGTTGTTGCTATCAAAAGTGACGTTTTGTCCTAGCTGGTTGACAGATATTTCATTGTTTGTTGGAAGCATATATTTGGTCTTCTCCTCGTTTACTTGAAGACCAATAAGTGTCGCCTGTTTTTCAATTGCCGTGGAAGCCTCTATTACAGCCTCTTGGCAGCAGCCGATGATGTCGATATCATAGGCATACCTTAGAAGTTTAACAGATCTGTGGAAAATAGTACATTCAGTGTTAACGCCTACCCTGTGCACTATTTGCAGCTAAACGAGATTGGAAAAATCAGATGATGGTGCATCTCCTTGCCGAAATATGGTGCATGTTTGGAATAGTTAGGAAGAGATTTTCCCTAAGCGACACAACTGGAATGGTGAGTTTCGACTTAAAATTCGTTGGCCTTTTCCAGAATTTACCTGAGAGTGAATATTTTGTCAATGGTCGACCTGCCTGGTTAGAAGCCAAACTGGAACTTGCTAATCAAACTCTCTAACCCTATACGTTGAATAGGACCTTGTATATGCGATGTTTACCAAGGATATGCCTCGAAAGTTCTTGCCGGACATAGGACCTCCTTTTTGTAGATGGAACCATTGTAAGTATATAAACTCTATAGTACTCATAAAAAAAAATCTCGTGGACATCTATTTTTGTATTTATTAATCCGGCTCCCGGTCCATGAAGAGTCTCTGTCTGAGATATTGCGGCCTTCCATCGGATGCGGTCCCTCGCACGCTCTCTCCAGTCGTCGAGACCAAGCGCTCTTGCGTCTGTGACCGGCTGGTCCCTGTAGCGAAGTTTCGGTCTTCCTGGTCGTCTCGAACCTGAGGGCTGGGATTCGAAGATTTTCTTGGCTGCAGCGTTGTTGTCCATTCGGTTGATATGGCCGAGCCAGTGTAGTCGACGTGTTTTGGCTCTTTGGACAACATCCAAGTCTTGGGACAGCTCGTCAAATTCACGATTGAATCTTCTCCATCAATCCCCTCTTCGCATATAGGACCAAATATCCGTCCAAGAATTTTTCTCTCGAAAGTGCCCAGTATATCCATTCCTCTTTTTACTTGCGGTATAGGTACTATAAGGCAAGTTTTGGATTCGTGAAAACAAAATTTGAGATAACAATCAAACATGACATTCCGATGATAGAGCACCAAAAAAAAGAAACCATTTTTTTAATTTTCGATTTTCTTCAAAATGGTTTGACTGAATTCAATAATTTTTTTTATATAAAAGCTTCCAAAAAATATAAGTAGTTTTGTGCATTAAAATTGAAAAAAAAAATTTTTAGATTTTTAAAAAATATTTCAATTTTTTTTTTTTGAAAACAAATATTTCGAAAACGATAAGATTTTTTAAACTCGATGTTTAAGAGTTTTTTAGAATTTTCTAAAATATTTTTAGAAAAAAAAATGTATATTTATCAAAAAATAACGATACCTTCCATACAAAAGTAAAAAACCGTTAATCAAAATATTTTGCTCTCAAAAACGGCTTTGATAAAACTTTTTTCTATATACCTACATACTAGAACTAGTACGATCTACTACCAATAATTATAACATTTTGCACTAAGCAACTATTAATAGTAATAATATTTTTTTTATTTTTTATATAGAAATTTCAGATAAAATTAAATAATATTGCATATCAAAATTTTCCAACAAAAAATTTTTGGATTAAAAAACAAGTTTAAATTTTTTTTTTGGAAATTCGATTTTTCAGAAACGGGTTGACAATTTTTTTTTTAAATTTTATTTTTATCGGCACATTAATATATACCATAGATTTGAATACCTAAATTTGCCCTTAAATTTTGTTGATATATTCAATCAAGAATTAAGGTGGCATTCTTTGTTTCACCTCAAACTGTCATAGGAGCAAGTACGTGTGACCCATTCGTGCATTTTATTTACTTATCGTCTAGCACCCGGCGCCGTAGAGTAGAACTGGTAAAATAAGAGTTTTGTATAGCGTGCACTTTGTCTTTCGAGAAAAGAGTTTTGAACCCATCTGTTTGGCCAAACCGAAGAAGCAGCGTTTCGCTAGGGTGATTCTTCGTCGGATTTCCACTAAGGTGTCGTTCGTGGAATTGATGTTTGTTCCGAGGTAGGTGAACTCCTTGAATACCTCGAAATTACTGGACATCTAGTGGCCACATATAATACTAATTTCAGTTAAGAGATCTCGGTTAAGATATTTTAGCGCCCTCGACAAAAAATCATGTCGCATGAGAATACTAAAGAGTTTATATACAATGATGGAACATACGGAGCTGATAGACCAGTCATCGGGCATGCTTCCTTCCATAGAGTTGATGCATGCACTCTTTCAACACATCCCTTCTGTGCTTAAAGAGCTCCGCTAGTAAACCATCAAATCCGCCGACCTTGTTGTTCTTGAGCTTCCGTATAGCTAAGTCTAGTTTACTGGGTGGTCATACTGCTTTGCATCCCATTTCTCGCTCTACCTGGTGCCCATTTAGCAACTGTTGGAAATGGTGCAGGGAACTAATTCCCCGGGAACTAAGTCCACCCCACCGAGGGACTTAGTTCTCATAGAAGGTGGTATTTAAATTCCTCAAAAACTGAGTGGTTTTACTTCTCTTTAAATGTGGATTTAATTTTCACTTCCAAGTAAAAAATCAATGTTATTAGTAAAATGAAAATAATTTTTACAATTCCTAGATATAAAGGATAAGTTTAAAGTTTCTTAACCTAAATCTAGAATCCTTAAATGCAAAAGAAACTATGTATACACCCAGCCTCGCACCTACCCTAAATCCTTTAGTGTGCCCAGGTGGGGGGTTGCAAGGGGGGCAGCAAGCCCCCCCCCCATACATACCTCACTGTTTATTCGCCTTAATGCATTGTCTTACATACCTAAATACAGTGCTAGCACTCAGCATTACTGCGAATAAACAGTGAGGTATGTATTCTGCAACCCCCATGTTTGGGCACAATATAGGATTTGGGGTAGGTGTGAGGCTGGGTGTATGCAAAGTTTTCGCGCAATTTCGCATTTTTGTAATTTTTATCGTTGAAAGTTAGTTCCCTCTTTATTTTTCAAAATGTGTACTTAGTGCTCATAAAGAATTGGACTACTTTCTCAGCTTGCCTGAGAACAAAGTCCTCTTCGTTAAAGTGGATTTAGTTCCCATTTAATGAGAACAAAGTCCCTCGGTGGACTTAGTTCTCGGGGACTTAGTTCCCTGCACAAAAGCTGTTTGAATGCGTCTACTAATCCCTGTGCTTGTTCTCTAGCGACTAGATTACCATTGCTTTTCAAAGGCCGGTTTTAAGGCCAACTGCCAGTTGCTTAGCTTTTTTATAAAACTTCCGGGTGTTGGTTTGATCGCGAGGGCGAAATTCATCTATCTCCTTGAGCTGGTAGGCTGCGTCAGGGTTACCTCTAGAAATTTTTGGAAGGAGTCAAAAAAAGGAGTCCTGGCTGAAAAAAGGAGTCCCATCAAAACTTCAAGAAAAACATCAAAATTTATCAGTGTTTTAATTTAACAAAAAATAACAAATAGCTTCTTTTTTAAACAAAACAATAAACAAAAACTTCCATCTTTTCAATTTTTTTAGAAGACATTAGTTAATCTCAAAATAAAAACAACAACTACCTATAGCCCAGTAACCTTGTAGTTTCATAGGACTGAGACCTTGCGTCAGGTCCGGTAGTTCTGATTTTTTGCTGAGTTGTTTATGATGTTGGCCTAGTAATAAATCCAATTTTTCGACCTCGAGCACCGAACGCAACATTGGTAAAAATCCAAAAAACCGCGAAAAGTTTTTTGGATTTTTACCAATGTTGCGTTTGGCGCTCGAGGTCGAAAAATCGGATTTATTACAAGGCTAACATCTTAAACAACTCA
This sequence comes from Dasysyrphus tricinctus, assembly GCA_963921185.1. NCBI lineage: Eukaryota > Metazoa > Arthropoda > Insecta > Diptera > Syrphidae > Dasysyrphus > Dasysyrphus tricinctus. Next base: position 240,649,774 of record OY992530.1, on the reverse strand, counting down.
GCAAAAGATCAGAACTACTGGACCTGGCGCAAGGTCTAATGTATATAGTTACTGGACTACTAAGTTTCTTAAAATAAATAAACAGTTGCTCTTCTTAACAAAACAAAATAAGATTCTTTATATTCATATAATATTACAAATAATTTTGTAATATGTATTAAGATTATTTCTTTCAATAGTATCACAGAAACTAGAGTAGCATAGGTATCGCATCCAGTACAAATAAAAATGATCATTTTTTCAATATTTTGTGTTTTGGCGTTTTGTATTTATGTCTATGCATGTAAATCTATCTTTTTTTACATCATATATAGTCTAAGGCTCACACAAAATTGATATTACTGGGACGTAGCTCTACGTCCCACGATAAAAAAGCAGTAATTTTTGTTCTCTTTGCGTGCGATATTTATGTAATTAAAGTATCTGTGATAGTATGTTTTTCTTCATCAGCTTTGAATAGCGCTGTGAGCCAAATGGCGTATGCAATGAGAGAACATCTTTTATTGACGAAATAAGATGTATGATTTGAGATGAATCGCTCTGAAAGTTTGTATTTTATTTAAGACATATGAAAGGAAGCTTAGAAATTGATGCTGCTTAATGCAGAACTGCCTTCGAATTGAGCACTTAAATGTTGGAAAGGAACCCATAGCTGAATTTTTCTTTTTGTAACCACTAGACATTTTTCACAATTTGATAAAATTCAGAACCGTTATTGCAATTTTTCGCTGGTAATTTACAACTACAAATTTTGTATTGAAGAATCTGGAATTTTAAAATTTTGTGGGCAACAAATTTGTAATTGTAATTACAATTTTGCAAGATGGTGCAATAGGCCACAGGTGTTTTTTCCAATACAAATTTTCATAGACGTCTTTTTTCGCTCAACTGAAACTTTTGAACCTGTTTGAATGGAACAATTTTTTTTAAAACTGTGTAATGTAAACAAAGGGTAGAAATGAGCTTCAAGCGAATTGAACTCGTTCATATCATAGAATTCAATAAATATTTGTGCGTTTATGAAAAAGAGTCCTAATATTGTAAAAGGAGTCAAATTTCAATCATTTTTATAAAGAGGAGTCCTGGAGTCCCAGCGTTTAAAAGGAGTCAAAAGGACTCCAAAGAGTCCCGAAGGTAACGCTGGGCTGCGTACGTCCACTTCTTTCTACGCAGTGTCTCCTTCTCCTCTCTCTTCTCCTTGATCACTAACCCTCTCTCGCAGCATACCGGCAGGTGCATCTTCTGTCACTTTTTTTCAGCTGTACGCATTCATTATCATACCAAGGGTTCTTTTTCGGGGGTGGTTGACCCTGAGCTAAGCGTATATTCATAACTTATGGCACCACAAAAGGTTTCAATTCATCAAGCTTTAATTTTGTATCAAAAAATTTTAATGCTTATAGTGAAATTTACTAAAATAATTATTGAATACCTTTCTATCCATTCATATGTTCTTGGAGAAATTGGTATATGAACAAAATTTTATGCATCTATTTTCCATCAGCTAACAAAACACATCCAAAATCTTGACTATGAACAGAATGTACCCATGTATTTGTATATAATATTATAAAACCCATGACAATCCTTTGATGCCGGAAGTTTCTAACAACATTGATGATATTAACATCACAAAATGTGTGTCCAGTGACTTGAAAAATTTTCCCCAGACATGAAAACTTTTATCGATGCCATCAACCAAAGAAAGGAAAGATAAAATACCATCCATCATACAACAACTGAAATCCACTTCTATACAACATAAGATAGGAATTTAAAGACTTAAAGTCTTTTCTAGAATTATAATTTCAACCTTTGTCTTGCCACATATATGTAGCTAACTGGAACGGAAGCAATCCTTCTATTTATACAATCTTTAAAATCAGTCACTTTTGCTCTGCTACAAAATTTTAATAAAAATAATAAAGTTGATAGAGACGAGAGATGAGAGGATCCTTTACAAAAATTTCTCAGAATAATTTTAAAGAAGGAAAACAATGGTTTCACATACGGAAAGAATGGGTGAAAAAAACAAACAAACATGCATGTTTATTTTTTCACCCACTTATGGGATTGAGCATGGCCCCCTCTGTAGATACCTTAATGCTAAATTTACATTAAGATGCCGAACACTCATGGTACTTGTATAATATACTTTGTATATCAAAAGCAAGCATGCACACTAATTTTTTTTGTCGAACATGAAATTTATACTGCGGAGATGTTTTGTGGGTGTAATCGTGTAATGTGTTGGATCAAAGGGTTTTATGATTTTAAAACATGTGTAACCGGAATTGAAGAATTTATTAGAATAAATTAGACAAAATTGAATTGAAAAGAATCCGGTTATACCTTGAAATACTTTTTTAATTTAAAAGGATTGTAGTTTTTTGACTATTCATATGTAAACTTTTAGGTATTTGCATATCCACTTTCTAGGTACCTACTGGTCTAGAAATAGTCTAGTGCTTGCGAACCAATTTGGATGAATGAAATTTGCATTCATTGATTGCAATTTGAAACGGAGGCCTACGTTGTGTAGCCTTATTGAATCGTCAAGGTCTTCCATGATAACAACCATGTCACCTATCTAAAGGTTCCTATACTATACACCGAGAATAAGGATGAGAATAGAAAGTGGTGTTGTTGTCTTCTTCCGCTGCATCATTCGTCGTGCGCATAACAATGGAATGATTGTGACATTACTTGTCTTGTAATTCAGTCCTTTTTATAGATTTTTCCAATAGCACCCATATCCGAATACCAATTAGGTATTTTATTATACATTCGTATTGATGCATTCTATGATATCAATGCAGAATTTTTTCTATTTTCAAAATTTATTAATAAAATGTAAGAAATCTATAAATATTCATTATTACACTGAGGGAAAAATGAATGCACTCCGTACAGAACCATAAATGTAAATTGTATGTACCGATACTGCAAAGGATTGCCATCGAAGGTCTATTCATATTCACTTAGTAAAGTTAATGTGTATACTAGTTATAATTCAAGTTATGTATCGAATAAAACTAACAATCTAGAGTACCGATTTGTGTATTGGATACAGACTTAATATACTCAATACAAAACTATGGACCAGCTAAAGTCAAATATGTTTCGATTTAATAAAATTAAAATTTAAAAATTAAGCTTATGTGCTGAGTATAAGCAATGTGTACTAAGTCTATCTCGATATCTATTCAATACAGACGTTTAATACCCAACACATATCAAGTGCCAGCCATCTTAATAAAAAATTATTAACTTTATTAAGTTATGTGCTGTGTAAATACGACGTGTACTGAGTCTATGTCTACATTTATAGAATGCAGACGGTATATAATCAGCGCATATCAAGCGCCAGCCATCCAACAATAAAAAACATTTGATACATAAAGTTATATACTGAGTATATGCAACTTGCACTGAGTCTATAGTGACATTTATTCAATGCAAAAAGTTTATACTCAAGCGCCAGCCATCCACCAATAAAAAACAATTATTACATGAAGTTATGTGCTGAGTAAATATGACGTGTACTGAGTCTATGTCGAGATTTATTCAATGCAGATGGTATTTACTCAGTTCATATCAAGCACCAGCCATCCAAGTATAGAAAACATTTATTACATAAAGTTATGTACTGAGTATATGCAACCTGCACAGAGTCTATGGTGACATTTGTTCAATACAAACGGTATACTCAACACCACCGATCTCTATAATACACTGGATAGTGTATCGATACAAAAATATTGCTTCCATTTGAAGAATTGTTATATTATGAAGCTGACCACTTTTTTGTATAACAGTATAACTGTATAACATGTAATACAATGATAATCCATTAACCAGACATCAAATCTCCGTTCGTTTCACCCCCCGAGATCTGTTTGCTAACATTTGTTGTGTTCGTAATTTAAATTCATTCACTAATTAGTAAATGAAACGGAATAACAAACGTAAAGAGTGTGACAAGGAGGTAGAATCATTTAAAAAAACGCAGAATATGCAATCGCATCCTCCTCATCATAATTATTCGTTAGCTGTTTTGCTCAACTTGTTCGCAAACTGCAATGATTTATCTCATTCCACTATGTAATTATACTAAAAAAATATACCAAATGCACACAGTGAATAACTAAAGCCGTTTTCCTTTGGAGGTGGCGAAGTACTTACGAGTAGATGAAAACCCTAATCTAGTACTACCAACTGCACATGCTCTCATGCGCGAGTAGATACATTTTACATGGGAAAGCAGTTTGATGTGTTCCATTGAAAAAAGGTGGCAAAGTACTTGCAAGTACTTCGCCACCTCCAAAGGAAAACGCCTTAAGATAATAAATGATAGAACAAACTTCCACAAAAGTTTATATTTTCATATCATGGTCTATTTCCCTTTCTTCAGATAGACATCTGGAAATAGGGATGAGCGATTTTAATCGATATTTGCAAAAAATCGATAATAAAGATTTCGATGTTTTGCCCCATCGATATTAACACCCAAAACATCGGCTTAAAAAACAAACAAAAAGTTAGTACGAAAATGAATAGTTCTGCTAGTAAAATCTAGATGGAGTGACTTTCATAGTTTATAAGTCATCTGTAACATTTGGAATTTTTTGAAAAAGGATCTTTCAAACCAAATTTAAAAATTCAGAACCACAACGAAACTTCCGATGTGCAAAAAGGCACAGATATAAGTTTACACATGAAGTGCCTATCAATTTTGCTTCCATCAAATTTGTTTTGTGTTTATTTGTGCAAAAGAAATATTTTTACATCGATATTCAAGCAATAATATAATCAATGCTCAGCAAGACGCATTTTAAACCATACAAGTTTTTGTACACACTTTTGTAAGCAAAAATATCTTGCATTATCGTTAGATAACAGTGTACACATGAAATACTTGCAATATTGCTTCTATAAAATCTGTGGACGATATATTTTGCAAAATACAAATTTTAGCATCGATTTCCACGCATGAAATAATAGATGCTCAGAAAGACCCAATTTACACCAATGCAAGTTTTTGCACACAACTTCGTGTCTTGCAATATCGATATATTCCAAAAAACCACAGAAAACAGTTTACACAAAATTCCTTGAAATATTACTGCAAAATACATATTTAATATCGATTTTCACGAATTTAAATTATCGATGGTCAGCAACACGCAGGTTACACCATGCAAGTTCTTGCGCACACGTTCGTGGGAAACAAGATTCTGAAATATCGGATTTCAAAAAGGGTACACATAACAGCTTAACAACATGAATTGCCTTCCAATATTGATTTTATTAAATTTGTTGATATTCATTAGTGCAAAATACATATTTTAACATCGATATTCAAAGATACCGCTTCGCTTACACGTGGTTTTAGAACACAAGCTTCTGTTTTTATTTATTTTAGAATATCGATGTTTAAAGTTGAAATCCCTTGCTTATGACTTCATATTTTTCATTTGTATAAAAACATAAATCGATTTTTAAGAAACTTAAAAAAAAAACAGCTGGCACCAGAATTTTTGAAAGCAAAAATACATTAGAGAGCATAGTATGACGCATTTTTTGCTGTGGTCAAACAAAAAATTTAAACAAAAATACCTGAAAAAAAAACATCGATGTTAAGTAGCATCGATGTTTTCGGTTCGATATTTATTGACATCGATGTTGGGTCTCCGATGTTGACATCGATGTTGTTTCAATATCGCTCATCCCTATCTGGAAATCGTCAAATTATGAAGCCGACCACCTAATTGTCATCTTCAAATGGAAGCAAAGAAACTGTTATACATTATAAGGAATACACTATCCAGTGTATTATAGAGTGCCATTTCGACATTTATTCAATGCAGACGGTATATACTCAATACCTACACATGTATCTATTGACTAGCTACAGTGCTGAGTCCACGCAACTTGTACTGACTCTATGTGTATATTGAGCACTTCAGCCATCCAAGCAATGAGTTTCAACTTATTCAGTTTTGGCACCAGTTTTTTGTGCCCCCAAGTGGTCTAATAGATGCGTGCTATCTTCGTGTGTGAAAGGTTCCCAGTTCAAATCCGAGTAAGTATCACAAAGTATTTTTAAAATAAAATAAATATCTAGAAAATAAACTTTCAGAATAAGGTGAAACGTTACAGAGGATTCTCTTAAATGTATGGACTCATAACATAAATGTGTAGTGACATATGGACTCATTACACAAATATGTGGAGTACATAGACATATGAACTCATTACATAAATATGAATTGAGTACATAGACTCGTTACAAACATACGTAGTGAGGACATACACACATGGAGTACATAAACATATGGACTCATTACATAAATATGTAATCATTACATACAAATTTGATCTGTCCTCACTACAAAGAATCTGTACTTATCACAGATAACCGGTTTGTTTTTAGAAAATGCATACATAAAATATTTATATTTATTTATTGAGTGCATAGACACTGTACTAATCGCAGAAAACTAACAGTTTTTTCAAAAAATGCCTAAATAGATTTATTTACATCGGCCATTCCAAAGTAACGGAGAAGACAATCGGACGCTTGCAGTAAGGTTTTTATTGTTAAGAAATTAATATTTTTTTTATGAAACTCAGTGGTTTTTAAGAATTCATCACAAAGTACACGACACATAAATTTCACCAAAAAATTATGAAATTTAGTAAGTTTATTCAAAAAAATTGACGGTAACGGAGAAGACACGTACGATTTTGAGATTTCCGACCATTGCCTTGAAGTTTTAAATTCTGCGCCGTCCATTAAGATTTGAAGTTGATTTATTTTGCACACCTTCGTAATACCAATATTTATGAAAAACCATCCTTGGTTTAATGCCAAGTTTCATTTTACGAGCAGAAAAAAATATGAAAGATGGTAACGGAGAAGACAGCTAATGGTAACGGAGAAGACACGTACGATTAAAGATTTCTTTTTTGTTCAATTATATTGTAATTCGTATTTTTAAATTATTCTCATTAATGATAAAAGTGATTCAGGCAATTGAAAAATGTGTATAAAATTTCATTGAAATCGGTTAACGTTAACACGTGCTAGCGAGCACTTGAAATCTTTCATTCAAAATACATGGGGTTTTCACAGTTTTTACTCAAAATATCAGCAAAATTGTAAAAGTTGATGGAAAATCTATAAACTTGGCACATAAATTAACTACCGTAAGGAGTATCAAAAAAAAATATTTTCAATAGTTTTGCATAATATTAACCCCATAAAAAAATTTTATTAAATATAGTTGTTTTTGTGCATTTGTTGCCAATTTAAATGGAGTAACTGTTATTTACAAAAATAAAAAAAAATATATTTGTAAGCTCCTTATGGTACTTAGCATATGTACCAAGTTTAAAGTTTTTCAATCAACGTCTACACTTTTACCGGCATTTTGAGTAAAAGACTGTCAAAACACAATTTATTTATATGAAAAACTTCAAGTGCTCGCTAGCACGTGTAAGCGTCAACCGATTTCAATGAAATTTAACAAATATTTTTTGTTATTTACTTTGATCCATTTTAAGCGTGGATATCAAAGAAATTCAGACCTTTTAAAAAAAAGTGCCTATGAGCAGCGTTGCCATAATGGCATTATAAATGCTAAATCTAGCATAATACAGGAGTGAAAAGCATTTTGAAATTTTAAAATTATGCCAAATGCTTTTTTGGCATTATCTGTCTTTGTTTGGCATTCTTGAATGCTAGATTTGATTTAAGAAATTATTCAATTATGTACTCGTATAATCTAGCGCCAAATTGTTAACTTTTTTAAAATTTTGATCTTATGAATTCCAAATGTAATCATATGACGGCTCACTGAATTACTTTTCCGCCGATGATAGACTTCCTTGGGCCCTGAATTGTCGTTGGTGAGGCAGTTCATTGCACCACCAGAGTTTTGGTTGAGGCAGTTAATTTGTTTTATAAATTAATGTAATGTTAGTTTATTTATGAAATAAGTTCAGGGGCTCAATGAAAAATAATTGGTTGTTTAACAAACAGTTTATTTGTGTATGAATGACTATTCACTGGCCCGACGAAATCCATCATTGGCTGAATTCAAATATATGCAGGGATTCGGTTCAGTGTAAACAAAGATGTTTCAAATATCAAGCAGTAAAATACTTAGCCAAAACTATTAATATTCGAATCATTTATATTTTTTGTTATGCTAAGAGTATTTCTGAAAAAAAAACATTGATATTTTGTGCACTATGTATTTTTAAATGGATTTTGAAATCTAGCATTCTGTTTTTTGGGCTTCCATACGATTTAGCATTATAAAATTTGAAAACTAGCATAATGAAATTTGAGATTATGGCAACACTGCCTATGAGTCGTTGAAATTTGGGTGAGAAAAGTGCAATTTTGTCTTCTCCGTTACCCTGATTTAGACAGTTAAACATGATATAAAAATCTAAAAAAAAATCCACGGTAATTCTGTTTCAAGTCTTGCTTTGTATGCGGAATAATTTTACTATGACTAATATATAGCATTCGCACATAAAATTAACCAAATCGCAAATAGGTTTAACCTAAACGCAAATAAGTTTCACCCAAGCGCAAATAGATTAAACCCAAACGCAAATATAATTAACCCAATCGCAATTCGAATTAAACAAAACGCAAATAGAGTTAAACCATTAACAAATTATTTTAACCAAAACGCAAATTGAATTAACCTTAGCTTGATTTATTGTTCCAGGTGTACTTTTTGGGTCTAAAGGATTTTGGTACTATCCATAATTGTTAAAAAGCCATTATTAAGGGATTGGCCTTTTACTTTTGGTAAGTTCTTGGAAAAATGCGCAAAACTAGTTGAATTTACAATTGAGGTTTTGTCAAAATCTCATGCTGAACTTTTCCAACTGTTATAAGCCTTCCATTTCTTCACCACACAGCTGGAACAACAAGTTGAGCCCGGGTTAATTCAATTTGCGTTTTGGTTAAAATGATTTGTTAATAGTTTAACTCTATTTGCGTTTTGTTTAATTCGAATTGCGATTGGGTTAGTTCTATTTGCGTTTGGGTTAAATCTATTTGCGCTTGGGTTAAACTTTTTTGCGTTTAGGTTAAACCTATTTGCGATTTGGTTAATTTAATGTGCGAATGCTATAGTTCAACATTTATACCAACTTTTGTCATTTTTCGGTAACGGAGAAGACAGGAAATGTTCAACCATTTCGAGGCGTTCTACTATTTTTACAGTCCTTCTATCGAGAAAATAGTTCCGAATTTAAATAGTGTATTGAAAACACTTATAAAAACCTAACTGCACATCACCATTTGCATCACGATTTATAGAGAACTGATAGCGGCAAAAATGCTGAAAAATGCCCAGGTACGGAAGATAAAGTATGAGCTTTTTTGATCACTTGCCTATTTTACAACAACAATAACAATTTTATATTTACAGTTTTTTCGTTAAATCTAATATATACTCTAAATATTGGCATACTTAAATATATTATTTTCTTTAATTTGAAATTAAGTTGTTTGGTTTCGAAATTTTTGGAATGGCCGACATTTATTTAATAAGTGCATATGAGCTATACTCAGTACATCATCATGCGACAACCTACACATAATTATTTACTGAGTCCATGGGAAGTTTATATTTACACAATGATACCAAAAAATAGTGCATAGAATCTATTCTCATTACATAATCGTAATCTGGCGTGGTACATATTCGTTTAATGAGTCTACAGAACTATTTAGTAGCTGCTACACTGCTAATAGGTTTATGTTGTCACATTAGGTAATGAGTACAGAAAAGTATGTGTGCAGAAAAATATGGGATGAGTAAATACAATGATGTGCTAAGTGCATTTCTCTCAGTGTATAAAGTATAGTGCTTTCGTGATTGTTTACATATCTAGAACAAAAATAAACCATTGCTCAAATGCAGCATTTTGAATTACATATTTTCTGATCGATAAATTGACAATTGCCAATCAACTGCGCAATGAAATGGCTATCTTACCTAATAAAATGTGATGTGCCCTAAGAATTGAGCTATAGTTCAATTGATAGATAGAAAAGCACTTATACATTATACCGACTACCGGCTATAATAACCACAGATGAATATGCAAACGTTACATTCATTCATCAATATATTTTATGTTATGGTGGTATTGCATTTTGTATATAATATACATTTGTTATTCAGGGTGTTATGCTAATGTTATTCCTTCCAATAGTTTCTATTTATAGCCAGGGCATGAGTTCATAAGAAATTAACTTAAATTTGCAACAAAAATTTCTTGTCGTTTCATTAGAATGATAGAGAGACTGAAGTTGTTGGGTATTGGTTAAAGAAATGCAAGGGTCCCTGTTTGCAGAACTGCTTTCGTTTAACGTAAGTTTTATTTACTATGCAGAACTTATTATAGGCTCTGGACCTTTGGCACCTCATATGAGGGATATTTGAAAAAAAAATATCCCATCTAATTGGTCAGTAATTGGTCAGAAAAGGTCAAGTGGTCCCAGAAATTGGTCAGCTCTAGATAGCTTTTATTCAAGGCTTAAACTTTCTCAAGGTCGCTCAAGGTCACGTGCGATTTTTGGCAACTCATTTAAGGGAAATTTTCCAAAATTTTATACCATCCGAAAGATTTCTAGATCGTGATAAAAGGTCAACTATTTTCGGTAATTGGTCAGCCATAGATTTTTTTCTATGAATTTTTGAAGTTCGTTACAAGGTCACGAAAAAAAACTTTTGGCACCTAATTTGGGTCATTTAAAAAAAAAAGTTTGCAGTTTGAAAGGCCTCTTCACGGTTGTAAGAGGTCAGCTTTTTTCAGTAAGTGGTCAGTTATAGATACTTTTATACGATTTTTTAAAGTATTTTTTTTTTCAAGGTCACGAACCGTTCATGACCTATAAAAAAAAAACTTGGAAAAAATCGTATAAAAGAATCTATAACTGCCCACTCACTGAAACTAGCTGACCTTTTATACAGATCATAGGGCCTTTCAGGAGGTATTAAATTTTTGTAAATTTCCCATAAATGAGGTGCCAAAAATCGTGCGTGACCTTGAACAAAAATTTAAAAATTCACTAAAAAAAACTATGGCTCACCAATTACTGAAAATAGCTGACCTTTTACAACCGTGAAGAGGCCTTTCAAATTGCAAACTTTTTTTTTTAAATGACCCAAATTAGGTGCCAAAAGTTTTTTTTCTGTGACCTTGTAACGAACTTCAAAAATTCATAGAAAAAAATATATGACTGACCAATTACTGAAAATAGTTGACCTTATATCACGATCTAGAAATCTTTCGGATGGTATAAAATTTTGGCAAATTTCCCTTAAATGAGGTGCCAAAAAACGCGCGTGATCTTGAGCGACCTTGAGAAAGTTTAAGCTTTGATTAAAAGCTATCTAGGGCTGACCAATTTCTGGGACCACTTGACCTTTTCTGACCAATTACTTACCAATTAGATGGGATATTTTTAATCAAATTTCCCTCATATGAGGTGCCAAAGGTCCAGAGCCGGTAAGCCTGACGAATTGAATATTTCGTAAGCACAACGGAACTTTTTAGCTTTATGAAATTTCCTTTTCTCACCACCAAGTTTAATTTGTTTCAATAGAGTTATTGTATACTTAGTTTTATACAAAAAAATTTTTTGAATCACTTTGGAAAGGAATACATATGTATCGGTATTTTCTAAAATTACAAGAGTGCTGGAAAATTAGAATAAAATTGTTCGAGCAGTTTAAAAAATATATTATGAGAAATAAACCAAAAATTAGACAATTTTCTCAAACACCAGTTCATACCTTAAGAAACGAATTTTAAACGAAATGCTTGTATTTATGGTCTTTGAGAAAATTAAAAAAAAAAGAAAACAAAACTGTTGTATGACAGCTTCCCGTTCGAGATGAGCTACAACATTGATTTGAATTTCTCTACAAGGAACCACATAAAAATGCTTTGTTCTATGTTTTAAGCAAATAGATAAACTCTATTAGGATCAAGCGTATAGCTCGATGTACAGTGGATGCAAGGACGTATAGAGAGACCCAAAATCCAGTTGCATCAAGTAATAAATAAATAAACCTATGTGTGATTTGTATTACTTTTTTGTTAGTTTTAATCTAGTGGACATTATAAAAACAAATAAATTTTTTGAAAATAAAGTTATGATAGTTAGAAATTTTAAAATCGGTACTTTTTTTTAAGTCAAATTCAACTAAGGAAAAGTTGATGCTCACCATTATTTCCCGGTTGAACTTATAGAACATATTTTACACTGAACCATCATTTTTATATACAAACAAAATTTGCTGCTTATATCTGCGAAGCCCTTTGGTCCTTACTAATAATCAAATTTAGTGTTAAGCTTAAAAGAAAATCTCCCGATTTTAGAAAAACCGCATACCAATAACGAATTTAATCCACAGTTTAGTCGTTAGCAATATGTCAAAATTTAATACATGGAAAATCCATGTTTAAAGTCGAACACTAAATAAGAAGTGTTGCCCTGTGCTGTTTTATGGTATTTAAAATTTGTATTTAATACTTCAATCTATTCCCAAGTTATCAGGTAGATTTCATTACGTATTTACATGGGTTGGTTTCAATCTTCAGATCCTTGTTTTACAGTGAAAAAGAAGAACTTTACTGAGAAGTACTTTATTCATTGCTTATATGTTTATGTATTGCAACAGGAGCAGATTATTTATTTTTTTCATAAATGTTTAGTACGTCTGGATTTACGTTGAATGCGCATAATTTTTTGATTCTGTTGTATATACATATTTGCATATCTAAAATGTAATTTTTTGTGTTGAACGGGAAAGGATTTATTTTGAGTTTTCAGAATACGTTGCATAGTTTTTTATTTATATAACATTATATAAGTTAATTAAATCCATTTGAATATTTTTTAAGTATATTAATACTTCCACAAACGTCTTGTCAAAAACATAACGAGACAAACTTCAAAGTGATTCTCAATCATGTAATTTTTCTTTGGTCACTCTTATCTGTCTTTTTTAACTCCTTTGTATTCCAAGAGTCTTCCAGTGCCTTCGATCATTACAGTCATGTTTTAGGAGTGTTTTTTTACTTCCCGCTTTAAGGAGAAGTGTCAGAGAGCACACCTATACACGTAAACATACGTATTCATTCTTCGGATTACTTGTCAGAGAAATTAATGTAACAAAAAACACGATTCTCATAAAATACCGTCATTTGGTAAAGTACAGCGTTTCGACCCGAAACTTATCGGGGCAAATTGGAGTTTGTAGACGGTCATTACAACGGATACTTCATGACGATTTAAACTTGTTTCCGTACAAAGTCCAAATTACTAGCAAGTTAAACCCTCAGGATTTGCCTGTTCGCCTGGAATTTTGCCAAAAAATAATATCAATGGCCGAAGAAGACAACACATTGATCAGTTGTTTGTTCATGTCTGATGAGGCCCATTTTGATCTTAACGGCAATGTAAACAAGCAAAATTGCCGTATATGGAATGAGTCTAATCCAGAAATGCTTCATGAGACGGAACTGCACCCAGAACGAGTCACTGTGTGGTGCGCAGTTTCATCAAGGTGTATTGTCGGGCCGTACTTCTTTGAAGAAAACGGTGTAACCGTTACTGTCAATGGGGACCGTTATTTAAAGATGTTGAAGGAGTTTTTTTTACCCAGAACTGCGCCGAAGACGTATACCATTCAACAGCGTTTGGTTTCAGCAAGATGGAGCAACTGCACATATAGCCAGACCAGTTATGGCGGAGCTAAACAAAAAATTCGCAAACAAATTAATTTCTAGGAACTCCACTCTTCGCTGGCCCCCAAGGTCACCTGACCTGACTGCACCAGACTTCTTTTTATGGGGTTATGTCAAGCAAGAGGTGTATAAAACGAAGCCCAGGAATTTAACTGAATTAAAGCAGTCCATAACGACAATAATTGAGGCGATCCCAACTTCAACTCTTCAGGCCGCAATGAATAATTTTTTGATCAGGTGCCGCATATGCGTGGGAGAGCGTGGAGGTCATTTGCGGTCTATAATCTTTAAAAACAACTAACTATTTAAAATAAAATTTAATTTTCTAACCAATAAAAAAAAATAAATGAAATACATCGATTTAAAAAAAAGTTATTTGAATTTCTTATTGTAGCACAATTGGTGCGCCACCCTGTATGTATGAATTCAGAAAGTCGGTCGTTTCATATTTGAGCCGTTTATTTTGAAAGTGGTCTAAGTCCATTTTCCAAATAAATCGAGATAATTGACTGAGTCATCTAAAAACAACATAATCTTTTATTTTAATAAGAAAAAACCACTTGTTTTTATTTGAAATCATTTAGATTTTGTGAGTCAAAAATTGTTCAGTTAAAAAAACGACAAAAAATTTATTTTGAAAATGGTTTAAGTCCCATTTTAAAATTTAAAAATTGATTAAATGTTAAAAAGCGAACAATGTTCAACCCATTACTACAGTAAAATACACAGATAAAATGGACTTACTAAATCAGGTATTTACCATAATCACTCTCTTAGCATTCTTATTCTATTCTGTTCTTCCGGGTTTTCATCCGTTTCTAATAAAAGTGTTGCTGGAATATTGCTTATGGTAAAAGTGTTTAGATTAAGTAAGAATTCCAGACTAAAGTGAAGTTCACATAACCTATACCATGTTTTTGATCAAAAATACAAATTCGTACCATAAATTGGCCTTAACGCTAAATGTACCACGATCCATTATTTTTGAAACGTTAAGCGATAAAGAGCAAAATGTTCTGGGGTGGCATATGTTTGGCAACCCGCATAGAGTTAAATTTGGTTGAAAATGGGTTTTTGACAGCAGAACGGTAGGTATGTTAGGGATATTTTGGAACCAAAACCAATTGTTGTACAATTTGCTCAAGGAATCACCAAAAATGTCATCTTCATGCACGATAACTCTTCGGGGTATCTTCAAAAGGCCCACCTGAACACCCTAGACTGGCCCAGCATGTTCTCCTGATCTAGGTTCTAATGAACATGTCTAGAACATGCTTTTGGTAGACAATTGAATAAGAAAAGTCCATGAAGATTGAGAGAGCTGAAAAGTCCATTGCTTGAAGCGTGGGGCCAAATAACCTAGGAAAACATCGAAAATGTTATTAGAAGTATACCAAAGAGACTTATTTTTGTCCTTAAAGCAAGAAAAGAGGAAAAACCAAGTACCATTCTCATTTCTACTGAGCTTTAAAGGAATACTTGAAATTTTTTAAATCCATTTTCTCAGCAACATACCCCTTTTCTAGACTTTTGTGTTTTTAAGGAAAACAAGAAGCACAATAATTGTAACCACTTCAAACGATTCTTAACTCATCAAGACATACATAAATCTTCATTAAAGAAATAAAGATAAAATGAAAATAAACCAACTTTTTTACTTTTTACCTGTGTTCCTCTAATTTTGTCGGCAGTGTATATATGTATATGTATTTTGTTTAATATATACAATATCTACTTATTATATATAAAAACTCACTCTTTTGTTTTCTTATTTGTTTTTTCATTTTTTTTTTTTAACTTTATAGAGGACTTGATACAATTTGAATAAATCAAAAGACCATTTCATTTATTTTTAAAATGGTTTAAGTCCATTAATAACTGTAAAAAAATGGTTTTTGTTCAACAATATTTTTTTTTCTTACTGGGTAAGTAAATTAAATATATTTAGATGAAAAAAATACTTCACTTTTATATTAGCTCTTTCCCATATTTTTGAATTAAGTCAAACGCAAACCTTTAAATATCTCGAATTTGAAATAAGTGGACTTAGACCACTTTCAAAATAACCGGCTCATTTGATTGGAATTAAAAAGGATAACAATTCTGAAAAAAACCTATGGAAACAACAGTACTCTGATCCCTAAAAAAATATCTACTAAATTTGGAGGAACGGAAATATCACTGTAAAAATCCCAATAGAAAATAATTTTTTCCGTAGCAATTTCATACTGGTATGTACATATGTCATAAAACTATGAAGTTTACTCAAAATATGCATGTTCTTGCATTATGTTTATCAACTATGTACATAAAATAAAATTAAAATCGTCCAAACCCTTTAAACAAATTACATACTAAAGTACTGAAAAAGTTACTGTTTAAAAAGAATACGGCAATACTTATTTTCACTCTTTGAACAATAAAAAAAAAATGAAATTCATCTGTCATTTTGCTGAGCTAAGGAAAATGTATTGAGATTTCAAATGGTTTAACAAGTAAAAAAAATTTAATTAAACTAAATAAAAAAGTGTAATATACCTAATTAGTGTAATATGAACACTTGTTATACTTTATTAAACAAAATATAAAAAAATCACGCGGTGCTACGTTAAATCCTGTAAAAACGCCTATAATAAAGAGTGTACAAATATTTTATTTCAATAGTGAGGTTTGTCTGATATTTCCACATAAAGTGATGTGAAGTGATGTTTTTTAGGTTATTAAACATCGTTGAATACTTTTCAATTGATATTTCATAATATTTAGCTTTAATAAATCTAATTTGTTGTAAAAAAAATAAATTTCAATAAAATGATTTAGTTTAAAATCATCTGTCAAATGAGAAATTCTCGTCCAGCAGGGACGGCCTCATTTTTATTGGTGATGGCAAGGCGCTCAAATCCATTAAGTGTCTGAAGTGCAGAGTTATTTTCAACGTTTTGAATGATATATTCTTAAAGGCGAATTTTAAAAGTATTCTAAGATAATGTATTTACCTAAGGAACTCCACTTCACATAACCTTATGTAAAATATGAGACAAAACTTACTGTGATATGAAAAATGTCTTCACTCCGTATTATAGGTGTTCTTGCATTATTTTAATGCCGCATGTTGTCTTATACAAATATATTTTTTTAAATAAGTATTGCAAGTATTCACTGTATTCACTTTTGTTTCACTTTTTTATTTAGTTTGATGAGCTTTTTTTGTACCTTTTTACGTTTTAAAATCTCTATACACTTTCTTATAGCTCGGCAAAAATGGCAGAAGCACCTCAATGATTTTTTTTCTTTTTTTTAAATCTTGCTTTCCTTGGGCGCCCCAGAATTTAGCCGTGTAACTGCACGCCGACCCTGTGTCAATGCATTTGTGTTTGTGTATTTCTTCTTCTATGTTTTCACTTGTGTTATCGTAGTGTGCGGCCTTATTTGACGTAATTTGATGCAAATTGTAGTAGATTTAAGGAAAGTCTGCGGATTTTGTTAGCAAAAAGGTAAAATTCTTTATTGGTAGCATTCCTTTTAAGCTCCACATTTTATTTTAACCTCTCAGTTAACTAATAGTCGACATTAGTTTTTGATTATTAGTAAGGCCCAAAGTGTATTTCTTAAGGCTCTGGAAAATAAGGAATTCTTGAACTACGTTTTTTTATGGGAAAATTATACTATGGAAAAAGCTATACAACCTCTCCAATATGGCCCTTACAAATGGGCGTGGTAAAAACCTTTGTATGATCTTATTTTTTAAAAAGGGCATTTCCAACACATATTGTTCTAGGTGTCATTTTATTTTTTAGGAAACGATACAATTTTTTTCGAAAACGCCCTCAAAGTTAGGCGGGTCAAATATTTTGCAGTATGTTTGTTTTTAACCTGTTATAAAGGCAATTTGGCAATTAAGCTTTATATAGAAAAATTTTTGCAAGTAACATTATCTACAACTTTTTTTTAAAGAACATACCCCTAATATATATCAACTTGCGACGATTTGACGACCTATTTTAAAAGAGAACGTGTAAGTGGGCTGAATTTTTTTTTTTTTTTTTAAGTTTAAGTTTATTTCGTATAAAAGCTAACACTGTAAGATAAATCTTATAAGCTAGTGATAGTTTATGATTTTATATACATAGTTCAAGATTAAATAAATAAAAGTGAGAAAAGAATTATAATAATTAATTATATACAATTGATTACAATTTTATTAGAATTAATAGAAAGATCTATTATTATCTTTTATAATAAGTAAGTAAGTAAGTAAGTAATTCATTTATTGAACATTTTATAAAACTACATTAACATAATAAAAATGAAGCTTAAGCTATGGCAATGCCGTCAGCTCGATTAACAATAAGTATTTTTACAATTTTTGCAGTTTAAGGAATTAATTAAAAAACATTGTTAAATATATGTACATTTAACTACTCAAATTCGGTTTCTAATAAAATTCGATATTTATAAGCACTTTTTACAAAAAAATACAGATTTTTCAAATTCTGGCCATTTAGATAACGCACAGATTCCTGCATTGATAAAGTTTTTGCTCCCAAATACTTTTGTCTTAATGCTGCATATATTGGGCAGACTCCAATAAGGTGAAAGCAATCTTCTTTCGCTTTAAGGTTGCACAAAGAGCAAAATTGGCTAAAACTTCCATTATAAGGTGCTCCATTGAGGCCAAGGACCTCGCATCTGGTCTTAAAAATTATTGAAATTTGCTCGTAGGTAAACGTGTCACAAAAATAATTGTCAGCGGCAAGATTAAAGTTGAGTTGTGAGTACAAAACTCTACTTTCCGACTGCTGGGCTTCCGCTTCCAACAACGCTCTTTGGGTATCTTCAAACTTCTGGATTATGCGATACAGCCGATCTTTTAAAGTGTTTCGATCACCTGAGAATTCGACCATATCTTCTCCGTAATTTTCTCCAAGGTCTCGCCACTTTTCCATCCACCAATCCTTGTTTCTTATTTCATACAAAATCATTTTGTTGGCAAGGCGTGATTCGGGAAGGTCGAGGACTTTTAAAATATAGTCAGCCTGTGCTTTAAGTGTGTATGTATAAAGTTTGGGCAAGCCTGTCTCCAAATAGATTGCATAATTTGGTGATTTAATTGGTAAGTTGAACAATTTTTTGATGAAATTTCCTTGCAACTTTTCCATTTCTTCAAATTCTTCAGCGCCCCATACTTGTGCAGCGTAACATAAAGTCGATTTAACAACTGAATCGAAGATTTTATACTTCGTAGAGAGGCAAACGTGTTCATTAAACAAAATGTTTTTCCAAGTTGAATTGATTAGCTTTTGACAGGCCTTAACTTTCTCCCCAATGTGGGTTTTGAAATCCATCGTTGAATTTAGCTTGGCTCCTAAATATTTATACTCCTTCACGACATCTAGACGGCTTCGATGAAGGAACCAATGATGTTTTTGTGTTGTGTTACCCCGATTGTTTGTTGAGAATATCATTATTTCCGATTTATCTGTGTTTATGCTTAGCCCCCATTTATCACAAAACGAAACAAGACGATTAATCATCAACTGCAGATTTTCAGGGGTTTCAGACAAAACAACCAAATAATCGGCATACAGTAGTACATTTGCAATTGCGCCCGCAATTTTGACTCCACCAGGTAGTTCAGCTACAATATCGTTGATGAAGAGGGCAAATAACAGTGCACTTAGCGGGCATCCCTGCTTTACACCACTATCTGTTTCAAACCACTCGGAGAAACTTAAGCCATCCCAGACGGCTGCATTGGTTCCGCAATACATTTCCTTAAGAATCCGAATAAATTTAGTAGAAAGTCCTATTTGTGAAAGCTTGTACAAAAGTGCATTTCTATTAACGAGGTCAAAAGCCGCCTTAAAATCTACAAAAAGTACGTAAACCTTTTTGTTCCTGGCTTGAAATGCTTTTACTATTGAAGTTAGACTAAAGATGTGGTCAACTGTCGAGTAGTTTTTTCGGAATCCTGCCTGAAGTTCGGTGATAATGTTGTTATGAACAACCCATTTTTCAAGTCTTGTGGCTAGAATTATCTTTTATGATCTCTTATGATATTCTTTATCATGCCAGAAAATTTTGTCTGAATCGTTTGACTACTTCAGATTTTATAGATTTCAGACCGCTTCTCCATACAACTTGAACGGCTGTGCGGCGGACGTTATGACTAAATTTTTAGTTTATTCCATCATCGTAATATTGGTGGTATTTTTAAGGAAGGGTAATGGTGTTTTAAGGTAGGGCATTGCCCCACAATGCCCTACCGTAGCTACGGCCCTGTGTCCCAAAAGTCATGGATATCACTTGTTTACTAAATTTTTAGCCGTGATGGTTGGGTCCTTAGAAAAAACATATTTTCTATAGACAAATTTTTAGTCGCTTAGCATCAAAATGAAAATGCTGATTAACTGCCTGAACAAAATGCAAGACGCAGCTGGAATAGATGTCAAAAATGCTGCAGTAAAAGTGAAAAATTGTTCAACTCTTGCAGCTCCGGCAGCAGCATTTTTGACTTCTATTCCAGCTCCGTCTTAAATTCTGCTCAAGCAGTAAAGTGCTGGTGAACCGGCTTCCGGAGATATTTCTTAAAATGCGTTATTTTTCAAAAAGAATGACTGGAAGACAATACTTACAGACAGCTGCGTATTTCTTTGTACTCAGGGGTTTGCTATACTTACCGAATCCAATTGAATAAAATTTGTTCATTATATGTATATTTGCATTTTGGATACTGTTTTTTATATCTACCAAACCAAATGACCTTTAAGTGATATCAAGTCTCGATCTCATTAAACTCTAGTTTGAAAAATTTTATAGTTAATATGACGTCATCCACATTTTTGACATAAACTCATAAATGAGTTATTGGCGACACAAAATATTTTCTACTAGAATGGTTCTTAAAAAGTTTTGCATTTATTGTTTATGACTTTTATATTCTTTTTGTTAGGATAATATGACAATGCCTTATAAATCGCTTATGATAAGTCGTAAATGAATAATATTGCAGTGAATGAATGAATGTGTGTTATAAAAAGAATTTTCAAAAAGATTTTTAACAAAAAAATTTTAGATTAAATTTGAGGCATTGATCCTAATAAATTCATCCCTTGATAGTAAAACGCACAAATCAAGTTTAGCTGAATGAGATTTATTTTTTCTTTGTCCACATAAAAAATAAAAAACTTTTCAAATGAAACGAATCTATCTAATATACAGCAACAAAAACACAATATACGTACACTATATAGTTAACTGCCCAGGAAGAAGGCTAAGAAAACATTAAACGGATTTCGTTCAATGGTTTTAGGAACCCGAGAAAATTCAGGAAATACAATTCGACTTCCTTTTCTGGTTCCTTTACTTTTCTAAACGCTGAGCTTTAGTGTTTAAGGAAACAAAGAAGAATCCTGAATAGAAAGGGAAAAACATCACGCGCTTCCTTTTCCTACAAATACACAAAAACACAACATAGCTAAACCCAATCAGTGTTGCAAATAAAGGAACTTTAAGTCGCAGTAAAGTCTCAAATGATTCTTATCTGGGGTGATTGCTGCCTTTTGGTTTGAGGGCATATTATTTGTTTATTTTTGTTCTAAGGAGGCAATCATGAACGTATGAAGGTATAGGTATGGAGAAGGTATGAAGATGCCAAAAGACCGTCGTTCAATCTATTAGACCAGTCTGTATATAAAGGATACACCAACTTTGGGAAGATTTTTGTTGGGTTGTTAACTTGTAAATTATGTTTGTAAATTCTAGCTTTTCTCTGATTTGGTCTTTCCACCTAAGATGTGTTGAACAGTGAGATTACTTTTGTGCAATTCACTATCAAGATATACAAGACATAAACTAGCCAAAGGCAAATTGGCGAAATATCAAACCGAAATACCAAGGTAGGTACTCCATTTAGGAACCCTTTTTGTTCATTTAAGATAAGTTTTCGTATAAAGTAAATATTTTCGGAATGTCAAGTTAAAGCAGTGAAAATGAAAAAGTAACCGAATATTTAAATCTTTTTTGATTCTATTAGTTCTTTCAGAAATCATTACAAATTTTTTTGACAAAATGAAATTAACTCACGCTTTTAATACATAATATCGAAAATAGCGAAAAAATAAACGTTTTCTTCAATTTAAAAACGGAGAATATGTGGAAAAACTGACCTAATGGTGAAAACCGTATAACGGTCTAAGTTTTGCACCCAAAAATATACTGAGAAGCACTCTTGTTTCAATCCGAAAAGTTCACCAATATTCGTAAGGCTGTGTTAAAAAACCAAACGTGTTCAAGTTAAAGTTTTCATCTGATTGAAAAGTTATACCTTTTAGTAGAACAACTAACAAAATTCACTCTCCCTTGAACCTTGAAGTCTATTCAATTCAATTCAATTTCTTTTATTGAACATAATATATACAATCTGGCTTATTTATAACTAACATGATACTATGATAAATTTACATTTGTTGGCACATAGGGGGCCTAACGTTATACAATGTCTTAAGTTTAACAAAATATAGATATATAAATTACATGTCAAAAGAAAATTTAAATTAAAAGTCGGCTGACTTAATCGTCCTCAGGGTGTTCATTCCCGGTTGTCAATGGTATTTTGGTGTAGGTTGGAGGAAGTGTTGGCGTTTAGCCACGGTAGAAGGCTGACCCAATGTCAGCGTAGAACGAGACTGCTTCTTCGTTGTCCATGATTATGTTGTCATCAAGAGTTTCCATTACACTGAGGTACCTTGGCTCCGGATGTCGTTGTTCAGTGGTCATCCTTCTCATTAGCTGATTCGGGTGGTCGATGATGTTCCGTACTAGTCTCTTCGCTGAAAGGACTAGGTATTTGTCCAGCGGGATTATGTTGGCTTCGGAATAGAAATGTTCGTTCCTGTAGTGTTTCCGCCGCTGCCGGTCAAAGTACAGTCCGGTGCAAATTCTGAGAATCTTCCTTTCGAATACTTGAAGCTCCTTCATGGCTATCTTCGAGATTGAAAACCAGACTGGGAAGGAGTAGCTGATGACAGGTCGTAAGAGCTGCTTGTAGATCAGTAACTTCGTTGGTTGGCTTAGTCCTTTTCTTTTCTTCATCAATGGATGTAGACGGTGAAAGGCCCAGCTGGCTTTTTTGAGTACATTTCTTGAGTGCGGGTTGAACCTTAGCAACTCATTGAACTGGACTCCAAGGTACTTCACATTCTTTTTGGCAGCTATGGTGGATCCGTCAGGTAGTCTCAAGACCAGATTTCTGCAGTTGGCTGCAGTGCAAATACCTCTACCAGTTGAAGGCCTCCTGAAGCAGACAAGCTCCGACTTGGAAGTGTTGATTCGGATGCCCCATTTCGTGTAGAAATTGAAGAGTCTGTTGATGTGGGCCTCTACTTGCCGGACAACGATAAACGGTGAGATTGATGATGCATAGGTGAGCGAGTCGTCAGCATATAGCAGGTTCTCGCATCCAATTGGGGCAGGTTGGTCGGATGTCATCAAGCTGTAGAGAAAAGGGCCAAGTTTTGAACCTTGGGCGACTCCGGCTCTGATGCTCTTCATGTTTGACTTGCAGTTTTCTAGTTGTACGAAAAATTTCCTGAAAGAAAGAAAAAAAAAAAGAATTTTTATTAGTGGCGGTGGTACCTGTAATAGATGAAGTTTATGTATTAGGGCTTCCATCCAAACGCTATCAAATGCTTTCTCGACATCCAGAAAGCATCCGACGGTGACACGATTACTGTTGAGGGAGGTGGTGATATCGTGTTGGAACTTCAGCAGCGGATGCAGCGTTGAGTGCTTTTCTCGAAAGCCAAACTGCATGTCAGGGATGATTGAGTTTTCATTGCAGAATTTCTTCAGCCTCCGGAGGATTACTTCTTCCAGTAATTTGCTGATATTGTTGAGAAGTGATATTGGCCTGTAGTTGGATATTAGGTTGGAAGCACCTTTCTTTGGGATTGCCACAATCTTCGCTGTTTTCCACGTCTGGGGGAAGTAGCAGTTGTTGATGCAGTTGTTAAGGATGATTGTGAGGAAGATCATTACTGCTTGTGGAAACCTTTTCAGGATGTAATTGGAAACGCCATCTGGTCCAGCTGATTTTTTTGACTTTGAATTGCCTATGATCTCTGCTACCTCCTCTAGATTGCATAGATGTGGACTATCGGTGGGATCACTTGCTGGATTGGTGTCATCGACTCTGATTATATCTGGATTTGGCTGAAAGGTCTGCTGAATTGATGCTTCTACTTCTTGTAGGAAGATTGGGTCAGTAGGTGGGTTCGGTGTGAAGTTTCCTTCGAAGTAGTTGGCGAACGCTTCCACCTTGTCCTGGGCTAAGGTTGCTTCAATGATGTTGCTGATAATGGATTCTGGCATCTGTGGCTGTTTTCCAATGATCCTATTGATGTTTTTGAAGGCATCAGGTCCTGGCTTAATTGCTTGCAATCTTCTCTGGTACTGGATATTGTTATGGTGTTGAATGGAGTTCCGGAACATGATGTTGACTTGCTGTAGCTCATTCCAAACTGTCTGATAGTTGATGTTTGTCGTATTTAGCTCGCTTCGATGAATCCACTGGAGTCGTTTTCTTAGCCGCTGTCTGTGAGCATACAAATTCTGGACATAATCAGGAAGGTGTTGGTACCTGTCCTTTGACGTCCTAGGCCGCTTTTGCTTCTCCAGGGCTTCAGATATGGCATGTTCGAGGTTGTCAATAGCTGCATCGATTTCGGTATCCAGCAGATTCCTGTTTGAAGGTGGAAGAGTTATGTTGTCTTCGATGTCCCTGTGAAGTCTTTCAATATCCAGCAGTCTGAAGTTGATGAAGTTCCCCGGGGCTTCTGTTGTTAGGAGTATCGGTTGGTTGAGGTTGATAGACAGTTGAACAGCTTCGTGGTCCGAGTCACTTTGTACAATTGTACAGATATAATTCTGGATTTCCGGAAGAATATGTTCAAGGTTCGAGGAGGCCAGGAAGAAGTCCAGCGTTGATGGCGTTCTAGGGAAGGTGGGCTTCGGCTGGGATATTACCACTAGAGAATGTTCATTGCTGTTCAGTTCCATCCAATCTACAATTGCTTTGCCTTCGTTGCTGATTTTGGAGTCCAACCATAGGTGATGTCTCGCATTGAAATCACCCCCAATGATGCCATAGGTGCTTTGCTTCAGTATGCTGTTGAGGATGAGCAGGTCACTATGTATGTTCCTTGCAGAGGATGCGCACTTTAAGTATGTACTGATGACTGTAAGGGTCTCACCTCTTCCTAGGGTCATCGTGATGGCGGTGGCTTCACTAGTCTTTAGTCGTGGGATAGTGACTTCTTTTGTATTGGGGGAGAATTTGTCTTTTATGAAGATTGCTGTTCCAACACGGTTCTCGTTTTTGTCCTGCCGGTACGTTTTAAATCCTTTGATGTTGATGTCGTTTTGTTTGGTCACTTTCGTCTCGCTGATCAGGGCAATATCAGGGGTATTGTTCTTCATGAATAGGTTGAATGACGTCCTCTTTTCTAGGCTGTATAATGAATTAACATTATACGTCAGGATGCGGATTTTCTTCAAAGGCATATTTCGAAGACGAAGGTGGCCAAGACCGCGGACTTGTCTATATCACTAAGTTGATTGTAGTTGGATGGGACGGCATTCCGGGCTTTATCCATGATGGAGATGAGGTTGGACCCAAGGAGCCGCTGGACTTCATTGTTGAGGTTCATGAATGGGGAAGTTCCTGAAGTTCTGGTCGGTTTGACAGGCGCTGTTTTCACTGGGATGGTTTTGACTGGAATCCTTGGCTGCTGCTGATGCTGTCTGGCCATTGCTGCGTAGCTGACTGATGGACGGGTTACCACACAAGCTGATTTAGCAACGAACTCTTTGTGTGCCTTCTTCTCTGCAATCACCTTGTTCCTCTCTGTTAGGCGGGCCTTTAGAGTAGGGCAGCCCTTGAAGCTTGCAGGATGTCCTTGTTTCTGACAGTTGGCACACCATACGTCCAGTCCTGTGTTCTCCTTTCGCTTGCATTGTCCGGGCTCGTGGTCTTCTTTGCACTTGACGCACAGATATTGGCGACCACAGTTGGTGGCTACGTGTCCGAATCGCTGGCAGTTTCGGCACTGGACGATGTCATTGGACTTCATTCGCTCCCAATGAACCCTCTGGTTCATTATTAGGGTCTTGGAGCACACCTCGTTGATGTCACACATCTTTGATCTTCAACGACAAAGTTGTTGTAGTGCTTTGTCTTTGCCTTCTTGGATTTGAAGTGCGCCACTGAGATTATTGGGAGTCCCTCGATGCGGAGCTCATCTTCGACTTCTATGGCTGAACAGGTAAAATGTATACCTTTCAGCAGAAGGAGGTTCTTCCTGTCTTCCCTTGGCGTGAATGAGTTGAACTGTATCTTCATGGTTTTGAGGTACTTCTTGATGGCTTCGAATGATGTTCTGTCCTGGGTGTTGATGATGATGGTCTTCGTGCTCCTGTTTTTGAATGTCACTAATATGTTGCTTGCCTTGCAGTGTCTCCTTATCTCGGCGACACTTCCGGAGAAGCAAAATATCGGAGGCATTCCAGGACCTTTGCTTGGGTTGACGGCAGCTGCGTCATTGGTTGTCTTTGGGGTCTGAGCAGGAGCAGGATTAGAGGCTGCTACTGCTTTGATGGCGGTTGATGATGTTGATGCTGTTGCGGCTTCTTCAAGTTTGGCTGGTGTTTGTTTCTTTGCCTGGATTGGAGGGATCTTCGGTGACTCTACGTCCAATTGGGGGCGCTTGGTTATGTCCTTTGGTGCAGATTTTCCCGTTTTACGTGGTCTCTTCTGACCAGGTAAAGGTGAATCGTTGAAGTCGTCCTCTGAACTTACTTCCGATGTCTGGCTGGATGAGAGCACTTCATAAATGACATCCTTTTCCTCAGCGTTCACTTCCGAGCGCTCTTCAGCATAATCGTCATTGGAAGAATCACAGTTAGAAGAATCATCAATCTCCATACTGTCACCTTCTTTGCTCTCTTCTTCGTTTTTCTTGGTTGGAGTGACAAATTTACTAAATGTCTCGTTAAGCCTCGGTCCATAATCAGGTAGGTGAGTGACTATCCTGGTCAGCAATGCATCTAGCGAAGCAAATGCTGCCTCCGGATTAAATGGTTCGCCCATTTCCGGCTTAACTTCACTTTCACTTTTATTATTTTACTACACTGATTAAAACGCACAACACTTATTTAAAAAAAAAAACCTTTATTCCGCGAATTAATCAGGGTTAGCACTTGTTAACCGCAGGTAGCCCGCAGGTATACCTGAGTTACACTTTTGTTTAATTTTTTTCGGGGTTAATTTTTTTTAAATCTTCCGCTTACGATGAGCACGCACTGAAAGATGTACACTGAATGAAGTCTATTCAATGAAGAACATGAATCGTTTTCCAGCTGATGGTAGCCCTCTTGTAAGAGTAGGAAACCAATTTTTCAAATTGTCAGCACAATGTGACTTTCCGTTCTAAATTTGAATAGTTTAAAATCGTTTAACCTTTAATATTTATAAGAAAGTAAACAGAAAGTAAATTTTGTATGGATATAAACATTATTCATTCTTCATGAACACTTCCCAGAAAGGATAATTTGCCCTATCAAGAACCTAACCTACCATATAGGTACATTATCAGAGGTGACACAGCTTACTGACCTGAAATTAAATTCCATTCATATCACGTGTAGAAATGATTAATTTAAATTAAACTGAAATTTTGTTTACCAAAAACTTAATGTTGTGGAAAGTATTTAAAAAAATATGTTTAAAGAAGGTACGTACATATTTGCCATCTCTATTAGCTCACTTTTTTAAAAGAGATACCAAATATATGGATCGTCATCGTATATCGGTGCCATCTAATGGAGGGCCTTACTGCAAAAACAAACTTCATCAGAAAATACTTTTTTATGTGATAAAAAGCCTATTGAATAGACCTTTTAAAAAGGAACAATTACGTGCAAGGGTTTTTACTAATCAATATTTGTGTTTGGCCCATAAACATCATTAAGACCGAAAATGATATACTTAATTCACACATGCGTTTCTGAGAGAATTTTTGGTATAAATCGCAAACTATGCCGTATTTGACAACTTTGTACTTAACATTTTTTGTTCAAAATTAAATTTTCCATCGATATGGAAAGTTTAGAAAATTTCATACACAAATTTAAGTGGAAAAAGTTAACCAAAACCAACATAAAATAAATCGAAAAAATCAATAATTTTTTTTTTTATAAGTGAATAATTTTTTTTGGACCAGCCGTTCGGTCTATGGTTCTGAAAGTATGTCAAAACTGCCGAAAAACAAAATTGCGAAATTACATACTTTTGAAATATTTTATATAATCGTAATGTCATCAAAATATTGATTTCGAACATTTTTTCGAAAGTTAAATTTGCCATATTGTAACGAAAAAGAGGCTTTCGGGCCAAAACTGCGAAAAATTATAGCAAATGGAAAAGTTTGAATTGGCTAATTTTGAACAAATGCTACTTTTTGCCATATTGAAGTCTTTAGTCTCTACGTTATTTTGTCTATACATTATCTTGAGCCTATCTTTGTTTCAAAAAAAGTTATGCACAATTTATTCAAAAATTTAGAATTCTTTAAATTTATTTATACAATTTTTTTAAATATACATTTCAATAGAAAATTTAATTTTTTTGCAAAAAGTTTTAAAAGTCAAACTGTCAAGTTAAAAGTGGTCAGTGTAACCACTCTCAGAAACGCATGGGTGAATTTAGTAGCATTTTCGGTTTTAAGCACATGGTTAAAAACTTTGGGGTACTTTTTAATATTTTCTGGGTTACATACACTCCCGTTCAATTGAATAGGTTCAAAATTTCGAGTGTGATTTACCGTTATAACTCCGAACTATGTGGAATAAATGAATTTTTGAAAATGGCATTAGAGAAAGCATCCAATTGAGGAGAGAATAAGAAAACACACAATATCAAAATAACCATCATTACACGTTTTATTATCATTTCTTTAAATTCATATTGAAATCGTAGCACTTTTTTGTCGTTTATTTGAATAGTTGCACCGCCTTTATAATCACTTTTGCTTTGAACTAGTTGAAGGTCAGACCTTTTAAAGCTATTTTTGGGCCTTATATTATGGTTTCTATGATATGACACAAAACAATTGAGAAAAAACGTAGAATGGGTGGAGAAAAAGCTTTTTTCGCGGCTGAGTACGCGGAAATTTATTGTTATCATGATAAATGACTAACGAGACATCAAGTTTCGGAAAAAACTTACAGAATCTATTCTTTGATCTATAAATTATCTAAGAAATAACTGTTTGTTGGTGTTGATACGAAAGGATGCAAATAACCTGCTACCTCCGCAAGTGATAAGCGAAAAAGTCTGAGGGTTGCGTCTAATTCGTCGGTTTAAATGGCTAAAACAAGGAAAGAAGCTAAGTTCAGTGCCAGTATTTCGCCAGTCGAGAGTATTATTAAAAATTCTGCATAACGAAAAAAACTAAAATTAAATGAAACCACACCTAAACGAAGTTAGCAAAAACAAAAAAAAAAAAAACAAACAGAATGCAGAAATACTCGCACTAAACCTAGCTTGTTCCCTTATTTTAGCCATTTAAACCGACAAATAAGATCCAACCCTCAGAAAATTTCCGCGTACTCAGCCGCGAAAAAAGCTTTTCCTCCACCCATTCTACGTTTGTTCTCAATTATTTGTTTGTGTTATATCAAAGAAACCATGATATAAAGTCCAAAAATAGCTTTAAAAGGTCTGACCTTCAACTAGTTCAAAGCAAAAGTGATGATAAAGGCGGTGACCTACTCAAATAAACGAAAAAAAGTGCTACGATTTCAACATGAATTTAAAGAAATGATAATAAAACGTGTAATGATGGTAAGTTTGATATTGTGTGTTTTTTTATTATCTCCTCAATTGGATGCTTTCTCTAATGCCATTTTGAAAAATTCATTTATTCCACATATTTCGGAGTTATAACGGTAAATCGCACTCGAAAATTTTGAACCTATTCAAATGAACGGGAGTGTATATGACAACACCAAAAATGTATTGAAATCAAATACTTGACTAATATTAAAATTTGGAAGTTAATTCATATATTAAAACCTAATAATTTCAGATATTACAAAGGAATACGAAATCTGTATTATATTTTAATAATACAAAGGTATTATTATATAATACTTAATTTCATGAAAGGAGAAGGGGCATTTTTGGGCGTTAGCGGTCATTAATGAAACTAGTGTCAAATGAAAGATATATTACTAAGGAGCAACTTTCACTATGGGCATTTCCTTGCATTTCATTTAGAAAAGAAGATATTTCAATGTTAACATAATGCAATTGCATAGAGCAACATCGCAAAGTATGTCTGTGGCAATAAGTTGAAAGAGCTTAAGTCGACTTAAGTGAAAATCGAGTTTTTTTGCTTGGAAAATGCACAATTTGTTAAACTTTTTTTTTAGTCCAGATCTCATTTCTCTTCGTAAAATATAAAACATTTTATTTAATAAAAACATAATAGCTTAAGTTTTCTTGGACAAAAATTGCTTTTGTATAACAGCTTATGTCTACATTGACCAAAAATTTTTCAAATCTTATAAGGAATGCATTTTTTTTAAAGTGGCTTAAGTCGTGACATAAGCTATTATGAAACTTTAATTTGATAGATATTCATCGCTTAGGTCGACATAAGTTGTTCAAAACTTGTGTTCCAATTTTTTTGAAAAAGCTTAAGTTGACTTTAGTCTCAAAAATGTCACCAAAGAAATTGTTTAAACATCTTATGTCACATAAGCTACTATGTTCATTTGAATAGCGTTTTTTTTAAAATAGCTTAAGTCCCTTAAAAAGATTTTTAGCAGTTCAGTTAAAAGGCTTTTTACAAAAACAAAGATAGGATTAACTAGGTATTGCTACTATCTATTCTGAAAAAAATTTATTTACCTGACTCTAGTACTTTTTTTTTAAATAAATAAAATAGTCAGTTTTAAAAATATGCAAAACTTGTTTTGCTCATACTAAAAAATGACAAAAATTGACTTAAGCTGTTTTAACTTATTACCACAGATGTATATTATTAGTACGTGTAATGCTTTATCCTTACTTCAAAAGATCTCGTTACACTGGTAGTAGTTTGTATTGGGACATTACAGAACCTCTCAAGGCCCCGGTACGATTTTAAACAGAGCCAGTACGATCTACGTACGAATATGAACAGCCTTTTTTAAAATATTTTTTAACATATTTTAATCCTCATGTTTGAAGGCTTTAAAGTAAGAGGCTGGCGGATAAAAGCTTTTTAAACACCATGCCTTGGTAAGCGTAAACACATCCACATTTGTAGATATTAGTTATGACCACTTAAAACGACTAAATCACTTGGTGGGCTATGATGCTGGAGAAAATATGAATAGGCAAAAGGCAACGTTCCAAAGTACCACTAGTATTGGCCCTTCTTTGACGAAAACCAAATGGAGGACATTCAATTACACGCAACGAAATCAATGCTGTAATTCAAAGGCTGTATTAAAAAACACCCCAAAATTATTAACCGTGCATGCAGGTTTATGGGTCAGACAAACATATTCCATAATAATAAAAAACCTTGCACGTAATTGTTCCCTTGTACCCCTCATTTTCTGGTCTATTCAATAAGCTTTGACTAACAATCTCTTGATATTCATGAAGGCATTATATCCAGGCTAGATTGACAGCAGTCTCATCTGAAATTGGTTGTTGGTGTGATGTTGGGTAGGATTCCGGTAGGATTATGAAAAACTTAACTTAAACTCAATCATAATTATGATCTTTTGAATGAGTGTAAAGTTAGCAGAGCAACTTTGACGAATCGAAAAATGGTTAGTTGGATAATTTGCCGTTAATTAGTCGTTAATTAGTTGTAACAATTTCGAATTTGTCGTTCAATGTTTTCTTTGTTTTTTTCGGGTGCTTTGCTAACTTGATATAAAGTTAGCCAAGCACCCTGTCGAAAATCAGTTACAACTCCTTATACCTGATGGTTTATGGCTAAATAATTTGCCGTTAATTAGTCGTTAATTAGTTGTGACAAATTTAGTTTGATCGTGCAATGTTTTCTATGTTTCTTTGGGTTCTTTGGTAGCTTTGACATCAAGTTGGCAAAGGACTATGTGAAAATGGGGTAAAAACTGGTATTCCAGATGGTTTATGGCTAAATAATTTACCAGTTATAGCCGTTTATTATTTGTTACAATTTTGAATTTGTCATTCTATGTTTTCTATGTTTTTTTTCGAATAGTTTTAAAAACTTTCAAAACTTAATATGTTATTGCGTGATAATTTGCCATTAGTTAGTCGTTAATTAGTTGTGAAAAATTCAATTTTGTCATGCGATGTTTTCTATGTAATTTTGGGTTACTTGTTTAATAATATTAATTTATTACTAACGGCAAATTATCCACCTACCCATTTTTCAATTAGGGAAAATTGATTTGGTAACCTGACGCTTATAGAAAACAAATCACCCTTAATTACACAGAAACATCGCATGACAAAATTGATTTTTTCACAACTAATTAACGACTCATTAATGGCAAATTATCAAGGAATAACATTAAATTTTGGAAGTTTTGACCACTTTTCGAAAAAAAACATAGAAAATATAGAACGAAAAATTCAAAATTATCACAAATAATTAACGGCTAGTTACTGGTAAATTATTAAGCCATAAACCATCCGGTGTACCAGTTTTTACCCCATTTTCAGGTAGTCCTTTGCCAACTTGATGTCAAGCTACCAAAGAACCCAAAAAACATAGAAAACATTGTACGACAAAATCAAAATTGTCACAACAAATTGAAGACTAATTAGTGGTAAACTATTAAGCCATAAACAGTTTGGTGTTAGCAGTTTCAATCCCTTTTTAAGAAGGCGTTTTGCTAACTTGAAATGAAGCTAGCGAAGAATAAAAAAGAAACATAGAAAACATTGCACGATTGAATTCAATTTTTCACAGCTAATTAATGACTAATTAACGGCAAATTATTAAGCCATAAAACATTAAGTATAAGAAGTTTTCCGGCTTTTCGAGTAGTGTCACGTGAGCAAAGCACCCAAAAAAACATTGACAAAATTGAACCACAAATTCGAAATTGTCAAAACTAATTAACGACTAATTAACAGCAAATTATCCACCAACCAATTTTTCGATTCGTCAAAGTTGCTTGACCCTCATAGAAAACAAATAACCCAAAAACACATAGAAAACATCGTACGACAAAATTGATTTTCTTACAACTAATTAACGACTAATTAACGGCAAATTATTAAGCACTAAAATATTAAGTTTTCGAAGTTTTTACCACTTTTCAAAACAAAAAACATAGAAAACAAGTGTCACAACCAATTAACGACATATTAAACACCCTCCCATCCATTTTTCGATCCGTGAGAGTTGCTTTGCTAACTTGATATCAGGTTATCAAAGCACCCAAAAAACATAGAAAACATTGCACGAAAAATTGAATTTGTCACAACCAATTAACGACTAGTTAACGGAAAATTATTAAGCCATAAACCATCAGGTAAATGGCGTTGGATTGGTCACACTGAGGAAACCAAACGATGAAATTGCAAAGCAGTCCTTTGAATGGAATCCTCAGGGTGCACGGCGGGTTGGAAGACCAAGAACAACATGGAAATCAACTGTCTTAGCGGAAGCAGAATCCCAGAGAAAGACGTGGCCACAGCTAAGGTACCTTGCAGCAGACCGTGAAGGATGAAGACGTTTTGTTGACGCCCTATGCCCCAGCCGGGGTTACAGGACACGATGATGATGATGAAACCATCAGTTATAAGAAGTTTTTACTGATTTTCGACAGGGTGCTTTGCTAACTTGATATCAAGTTTTGACGGCAACTGCAACGCCAACTCCCCTTTTCTCATCTCTATATCCAAACGATAACATTAAAAATCCTTATTTAAAATATAAACAATGTTTATTATAAAGAAAACCTTAATAAATAATTTTCTTGTCTATTAAACTGGACATTAAAGTTCAGGGAAAGAAATAGTTTCAAAAACTTGTTGTACATTCAAAATAAGAATACAAATAATAATAAACTCCTGTGGGTGTTATTTCCATGCGCATGGACTGACTTTTGCTTTCGTTATAAAATAGAAAACATAGCTAATTCAATCTAAATTCATCGACTTGGTACATTCATCTATAAATCCCGAGGGAAGAAGAGAATATACAATTACCGACAATTTTTATTGACACAGCAAGAAAACTTTTACTTCTATAGAAACAGACTTTCACAACAAGTGTCGCACGTTTTTTCTCTTTTTTGTTTACATTTTTTACATCCCAATTGAACATCAAAGTTACTAAAATATTCATAATTCACTTTGAGTTGGTTAAAACCTACGTTAGCGTTTAGGTTGTATATAAAAAGAAGTCGATAAAAGCGAATGAGAATTAAAAAGTGCAAACCACAGAAATTATTCTTTTTTACTAATAAAAATTTGTCAACAAAATTCTCGCAAGGATTTTTTTATTTTTAATTAAATTTTCATCAAAGCCTTTAAATCCCTGAGTTTAAATGATGTAATAAAGCTTATGACTTTCTGTTTTTTTCATATTTTCTCAGACTCATAAAAATCGAAGAAGTATTAACTATTATCCTGGAAAAGTTATAAAATTAACTGCAGGACTTAAAACATATTGGATCTGCTTTTGCAGCAGTTTTTCAAATTGTATTTTATAGGCATAAACTGTTTAGGTACCCAAGAGCATGACTTTTGAAATACAGATTGAAGCTTCTTTTCATAAAAGAAGTGATTCTGTTAAAATTGTATTGGTAGGTACGTAGGTACTGACATAAAATACCTTCATAATATTTTCGTTGTCTGGATATTTTATTTACATTATTTTTTCTTTGTGTAAGTTGTTATGTGTGCGTGAACGAAACAACACTGAAAGTCTGATATTTATTGCTTTTGGGGATTACAAAATTCAATATAAAATTTTCCGCCTACCTTCACATTCACAAAGTGTGGATAAAGGGAATGCCAATGATTAGTCCTTGTCATGGAAAAGATTGAAAAGAACACTCCACTTGATAGAATAAGGATTTTTAAAGCACATCGTTTGTTTTTAAATCGAGTTCATTGAGGTGATTCCAGCAAAAAAAAGATTAAGCTAAAGACGCAATGTTTTGATGGATCATTTTATAATGTTGATACGATACGTCAATTTAGGATTTTTTGCACTATAAATCATAGTAATTTGCATTAGAAAATATTATGTTTATGTTACTTACTTTGACGTCCTTAGGCATAATATAATAATAATCTTTAGGTCACAGAGCAATAAACCCAAAAATTGCGTCGCGGTTGTGAAGAACCAGGTATGTATGTTAGTTGAGATGTCTGAAAGTTAATTTATATCATTTTAATGATAATTTTTGAATAAATACCTCTTTACCTTACATTATTTTAGATGGCGGTCACAGTTCAGGGTGGACTAAGGCCTCAACCAAGAAGCACTCCAAATTGGTTGAGGTCATTCTCCACGTGCTTGCGCCACATAAGGTGATGTCTTCCTCTGATGTGTAGATCTTCAGGGGTAGATTCGAAGACTTCGATGATGTTCAAAAGGTAGACATGTGCATTTAAGAGGACACAAGCGTCCACAAGCTTTATTTCAAAGCGAACCTCTGTCTATCAACTCCTACTCTCACCTCCCCGCGGTGAACATCGGGTGCCTAGTACCTTTAACTGAAGATGGGTTTCCAATCCCTGTGGATGGTTTTAGGGGGCAGCAAACGAGAGAGGGGGGAAGGAGTGACCCCACTAAGGCACTTCTCCTTTATCCAGGTGGCAGCGGAAAAATTCTCAAGATGAAATCAAAGGTGGCGTCTACAGTTCCAGTTAGGCTGAACTACTTTGTGCACACCTTATACGGGCTACTACGACATATTCGGAGCTCAGGCCTATAAGGAGCGGTTAATCCGGCTCCCCGGCTCGTAGTACCTCGTGGCTTGATGGTTAGTGCGTAGGACTGTCATGCCAAAGGTGTGGGTTCGATTCCCAACCGTGCCACCTAAAAACAGAAATGTTTTATTCGAGGTACTGCCTCTTGCGAGGAACTGACAAATCCTCCAAGAGTATTACTTGTCATGAAAAAGTGCTTCTCATTTAGCCGTTCGGACTCGGCAAAAAACTGTAGGTCCCCTCCATTCCTGCCAACAAACACGCACACAGGAATGGTTGTGAGTAACTAGGCCCTGGTTCTCCATGAGCTGTTGCGCCACCCAATTTATTTATTTTAATCCGGCTCCCCGCCCTTGGAGTTATATTGTAAGGGTGTGGTCCTTCAGGTTGGGGGTCGTGCCATCGGGGTGACTTCCTGGCCACGTAAAGCTTTTTTAGTTGCGAAGCAACAACAAGCCTCGGATACGGACGGATTTACTGTTAACGAACCTAGCAAACGAAATAAGGACAACGAACTTCTGCACGTGGAATGTTCTGTCTCTCTATAGACCACGTGCAGCCCAACATTTAGCGGAGGCCCTAGACTGCTACAAAGCAGACATCACCGCCATCCAAGAAGTGCGATGGGATGGGCCGGGCAAGAGAAAACTGAAAGACTGCGATATCTACTACGGTGACTGTTACCGACCACAAGGGAAGCGTCTCTTTGGATGTGGATTTGTCGTTAGAGGCAGACTTAGGCAAGAAGTCTTGAGTTTCAACTATGTGAACGAGCGCCTCACGACAATTCACATCAAGGCTAAATTGGCCAACATTAGCCTCATATGCGCGCATGCCCCCACAGAGGAGAAAGATGACGACACCAGGGATGTGTTCTACGAGCTCCTGGACAAGACATATGAGCAATGCCCTAGCTATGACATTAAAATTGTCTTGGGTGATTTTAATGCCAAGCTAGGAAAAGAAGACTTTTTTGGTGGCACAATCGAAAGATATAGCCTGCACGACACCACCTCCGAAAACGGACTCAGGCTAATCGACTTTGCTGCGGGGCGAAATGTTGTGGTAGCTAGTACGCAGTTCCCGCATCTCGATATACACAAGGGGACATGGCGAATTCCTGGTCAATCAACCGCTAACCAGATTGACCATATTCTGATCGACGCAAGGCACTCCTCCAGTATCAAGGATGCCCGAACGTTCCGAGGAGCCAGCATTGACTCGGACCACTACCTCGTTGTAGCCAAGGTAATGCTACGGATATCCAGACCAAAGCCAAAGCAGGGAAATACTGTAAGGAAATTTAACGTCGGACGGCTACAGTCGCAACAAATCGCCAGGTCCTTTTCCGATCGAGTCTCTCGCGCCCTCTTAAATAGTCCTATACCACCAACTGCAAGCATCGAGAACCAGTGGAAGAATTGCCAGGAAGACCACCACAGCGAAACCCCTGGTTCGACGAAGAATGCCGACAAGTACATGCAGCCAAACAACAGGCATACAAAGCGGTGCTGCATTGAAGGACCTGAGCTTCTCGCAAGCTCTACGAGCAGAAGAGGAGAGAGGAACACAAGCTTCTAAGAAGGAAAAAGAAAGAGCATGAGAAGCGTGCGATCGAGGAATTAGAGGGATGCCATTGCAGGAATGAAGTTCGGAAGTTTTACCAAAAGGTAAAGAGAACCTCCCAGGGTTACAAAGCCTGAACCGAAGCCTGCAAGGACGATCAGGGGAACATCATAGTAGAATCGCAGTCGGTGCTGAGGATATGGAAAAATCATTTCTGCAAATTGTATAACGGCGATGACGAACCAAATTCCGCTACCATGCAGATTGCACCATTCAACCTGGACGACGTAGGCCAACAATTCCGTCCACCCGATCTCGACGAAGTAAGGATAGCTATATCTAAACTTAAGTCCAATAAAGCTGCTGGAGCTGATGGCCTTGTGGCTGAGCTTTTAAAGCGGCTGGCGATGAATTGGTTAGGAGTATGCACCAGCTCATTTGTAAAATATGGTCGGAGGAAAGCATGCCCGATGAATGGAACCTCAGCATTGTTTGCCCGATCCTCAAGAAAGGCGATCCTCTGGACTGCACCAACTACAGAGGTATCAGTCTTTTTAATATCACCTACAAGATCTTCTCTGCCGTACTTTGTGAACGCCTGAAGCCATTCGTCAACAACCTGATAGGTCCATATCAGTGTGGCTTTAGGCCAGGGAAGTCCACCATCGACCAAATATTCGCACTACGGCAGATCTTGGAGAAAACCCAGGAGTTTCAAATCGATACAACCACGAACTGTATGGGCTGTACAGCGACACCGACCTAGCCTCAATAGTGAAAAGCTAACGACTAAGATGGCTGGGTCACCAAGAGCAAATGGACACCAATGCTCCGGCCCGGAAAGTCTTCGAATCCTACCCCGTGGGACAACGCAGTAGAGGTGGACAGCGTCGTAAAAGGTGGCGCACGCAAGTGGAAAAGGACCTCAACCAACTTGGCGTGCGAAACTGGAGACAGCTAGCTAGAAACCGAGCCGGCTGGAAGAAGCTTGTTGGTTGAGGCCCTGGTCCACCCCGGACTGTAGCGCCACCTTAAGTAAGTAAGTAAGTAAGGAAGATTCGAAGACTCGTCGGGCTAGTGCGTCGGTGTCCTTACGCTCCACGTGTCCCCTCCATACTCCATCGATGGACCGAAGATCACAAGAAGAATTTCCTTTCAAAGCACCCAAGCTGGTTCTTATCCGTTTTTGGAAGGGTCCATGCTTCTGCCACATACAGCCGGACCGGGATGATTAGGGTCTTATATAATGTCTTCTTGGTTCTTTGAGAGGGTTTACTACTCAAATGCCTTCTTAGCCCAAAGAAACAAGAGTAATTATTCGTTTGTTCTCTGCACTGATGACATTTTGCGATGCAATAGTGGAGCCCGGGTTGACGAAGTCCTTGAAGACTTGGAAGTTGAACCTATCCACCCTGACGTTGAGATTCATTTCTCGATTATAGCATATACTTCGTCCTGTCCTCATTAACAGCCATGCCCATTTTCACCGCCTTGCAAATGCAATATTTGCAAACGCGCCAGTAACAGCTCGCTTCGTTCTCCCAATGATGTCAATATCATCTGCGTTAGCAACTAGTTGAACAAACGTTTGAAAAATTGTACCGCTATTGTTGACTTGCGAATTGCTTCAAGAACGATGCTAAACAGGTTGCATGATAACGCGTCACCTTGCCTCAAACCTTTCTCGACATCAAGAGGTCGGTGGTGTTGTTATCAACTTTAACGAAGCAGCGAGATTTATCCATCGTCATTCTGCACAGGTGGACGAGTTTGGCAGGGATGCCGAGATGCGACATGGCTCTGTATAGTTCTTTTCTATCTACGCTATCATATGCGAAATCGATAAAGAGGAGGTGATTTGAAACTCCTGGGTTTTTTCCAAAATCCAAAAATTGTGAACATTTGATCGACGGTTCATTTGCTGGGCCTAAAACCACACTGATAGGGGCCGATCAGATCGTTGACAAACGGTTTTAAGAGATCATACAGTACAGATGATAGGATTTTGTGTGTGACGTTAAGGAGACCTATACCCTGTATTTGGCACAGGTCAGAGCATCTCCTTTTTTGTGGATGGGGCACACTATACTGAGGTTCCATTCATCGGGCATACTTTCATCCGACCAAATTTTGGAGATAAGTTGGTGAATACTCCCTACCAGGTCCTCTCCCCCTGCTTTGAATAGCTTGGCTGGCAGTCCATCCACACCAGCGGCCTTGTACACTTTAAGCTTGGTTATAGCAAAACTTCACTTCTCTTCATTTAGCTCGGGTGGGCGGAAATGCTGACCATCATCTTCCATGTTGAATGGAGTGTTCTGTCTAACAGCGGGATTTTAGTCATCTTCAACGTTAAGCAGTCTATAAAAGTGTTGTTTCCAGATCCTCAGCACGGACTGTGTGTCTAAAACCATATTCGCACTCTCATATCGACAGGCTTCCGTTTTGGTCTTGTAGCCCTGGGAAAATTTCCTCACCCTTCCGTAGAACCTTTGAACATCCCCCCTACTGCTCTACTGCTACAGTCCTCAATAGGCTCGAGGGACCGCTTCCCATGCTCTCTATTTTTCATCCTGAGAAGTCGGCGTTCCTCCTTTCGTTTTTGCCCGTAGAGCTCCCGGTCTGCTCTCTCAGCAGCTCTGGCTCTAGGTTGAGCTTTGATTGGTAGGCCTGATTCTTTGCTGCATGCGCCAGTATGGATTCTTTATCGAACCAGTGGTTTCGTTGTGGTAGCCTAGTGAAACCCAGTACATCAGTGGTGGCACTGCTGATGGCATTTTGGCAGTGTTTCCACTGTTCCTCTGCAGATGATACTGGTGACGGGCTTGCTGAGAGATTAAGAGAGAAGTGATCTGCAAAAGTCCTAGTGATCTCTTGCGATTTAAATTTCGTGACGTAAAGTCTTTTCACAGCATCCCATCCACTCGTCATTGTGGCGTCATAGATATCCGCATTTGACTTTAGCTACCAACAGGTAGTGATCCAAGTTGATGTTGGCATCTCGGAACGTTCGGACCGCCAGGATGCTGGTAGCGTGTCTGATGTTTCCAATTTCTTCCCCAACCTCACTTTGAAATCCTAGATCCTAAGCAATGGAAAATCCAAAATGTTTCATTATTCGTTAGGGCGCCACCCCTCCATTTTATATTATTCCCTAGAAAATGGTTTGTTCTATAGAGCACGTGCTTCAGTTTATTCATACTTTACAATTGAGCAGGAGCTTATCCTGAGAAGGTTCTCATAGAACTGTATGTAGATGCTTAACCGTTGAGCAGCTTCTCGAGTATTTTACTAATTCCAAATGATGCACCTGCTTCAAAAAGTTGAGTTTTGAGCAGCTGCTCTTTTTTATTCATATTATCCTTGCTCTGAACTCAGAATCTTTTTTTTAATCCCTTTATGAATATGGATTACAATTAATAGAATAGAAAGGGTGATGTGAACCCTTGCTCAATGTCACATCATTATGTCGCTGACATACTATAAATAAACCATCTTATCGCTGGTACCTACCATTGATTCTCCAGCGTTTCTTGAAGTAATAAAAATTATCTCTTCTTCCACCTTCCTTCTCATGGTACCAATTACGGCCATTTTAACCCAATGTCTATATAATGTTTCGTTTAGTCAACACAGAACATCATGTCCTTGATTTCTCCTTAGTTCTTCTTTCCTTTAGACGAAATCCCTACACAC
This sequence comes from Dasysyrphus tricinctus, assembly GCA_963921185.1. Taxonomy (NCBI): domain Eukaryota; kingdom Metazoa; phylum Arthropoda; class Insecta; order Diptera; family Syrphidae; genus Dasysyrphus; species Dasysyrphus tricinctus. The sequence goes on along the minus strand of OY992530.1, from coordinate 240,608,712 downwards.
CTTCTCTTCCTAAAACCTCAACCAACTTAATTTTTAAGTCAGTTTTAAGTAGGTTTATTGAATATTTATATTGTATCCGTTTGTACTTAAGCTAAATAAATAAATGAAGTCGTAAACTTTTTGTTTACGATGGTTTTACGACATTGCCATGCACGAATATCCTTATTATAATTATATCAAAAAGGCACTTTAGTACGGCCATAAGAAACCAAACGAATACACAAGGGAATCATTTATTGCACCCAAAAATTGCGGATTACTATTATAATTATTCTCATTCAGTTTTCGTTTACTTTTGCTATCGTAAATGAAGAACGCTCTATAATAATGCTCGGAATCCTTAAAATCACGTTCCGAAGTAATTGGAGCTAATGTATAGTCGAAATAAAAATAAGGCAGATAATTTTTTTTCACTTTAGAGAGCTATGGTTTATGGTTGACTTGTTGTCTATTTGACAATCAAAAAGCTACTTTTTGTCTAGATTTTAGAGGATTTGATGATAAAAATTCGCAAGCAACTCAAATGCTCAAATCTAATAAATCCTTCTTAACTGGCTAAATAAAAAATGATGAATCTATGCTGTAACTGAAGTTCGTAGCACTGTCAATGTATGTGTCAAAATGTGTCACAAAATGAAGCTGTGATTGTAGCAAGAAATAATGAATGTCAAGTTAACAAAGCAACTTTGATGAATGCAAAAATGGGTAGGTGGATATTTAAACGATAATTAGTCATTAATTATTTTCGACACTTTCGAATCTGTCATTCAATGTTTTCTATATTATCATGTTAGCAAAGCACCCTGTCGAAAATCAGTAAAAACTTTTTATATCAGATGGCTTATGGCTTAATAATTTGCCGTTGATTAGTTGTGACTTGTGACAAATTCGATGGTTAGGCGTTCTAGGGCGCGGGTAGTCACTGATTGGCGTCAACATGGCGACGTCCAGTGATGCAACGAATTCTACACGTTAATTGTGCTTATTTTACCTCCAAGTGGTAGCCATCGGATACTGGTCTTATTCATCCGGACTTGACTTGCTAAGTTTGTAAGCGCGAGTGTTGAACTAAAGACAAAAATAACAACACTAAAATCTTCTAACGGAAATTACTGGCGGTATAATTCGGCTGAAGTCTTGGACGAGCCTATCAGAAGCATAGTGAGTGGTGGATGAATTCAGCATCGACGGTGCCATCAACAGTTTTGAAGACAGAAACCGGGAGGAGTGTTCCAACTTAGGCACCTCTCTTTTTATCAAGGCAGCTGCGGAAGAATTCTCCAGATGGAATCAACAATGGCGTCTACATTTCCAGTCAGGCTGAACCGCTTAGTAAATACCTTATACGGGCTACTACGGCATATTCGGAGCTCGCCTAAAAAGCGGTTAATCCGACTCCCCACCCTTGGAGTTATATAATAAGGGTCTAGTTTTCCAAGTTGGGGGTCATGCCGTCGGGGTGACTTCCCAGCCACTTAAAGCTATTTCGTTGCGAAGCAACAACTAGTCTCGGATACGGACAACGAGCGAACGGATCTGCACGTGGAATGTTCTGTCTCTCTGTAGACCATGTGCAGCTGAACATTTAGCGGAAGCTCTAGACTGCTACAAAGCAGACATCACCGCCATCCAAGAAGTGAAAGACTGCGACATCTACTATACGGTGACTGTTACCGACCATCAGAAGGGCAGCGTTTCTTTGGATGTGGATTCGTCGTTAGTGTCAGACCTACGCAAGAAGTCTTGAGTTTGAACTATGTGAAGGAGCGCCTCACGACAATTCCCATCAAGGCTTAATTCGCCAACATTATAGCCTCATATGCCAAAACAGGAAGAAAAAACGTCTTTGGTGGCACAATCGGAAGATACAGTCTTTTCGACACAAGGGGACATGGTGGATTCCTGGTCAACCAACCGCCAGATTGACTACATTGCCATCGACGCAAGGCACTTCTCCAGTACCAAGGATGTCCGAACGTTCCGAGTAGCCAACGTTGACTCGGACCGCTACCTCGTTGTTGCTAAGGTAATAGTGCTAAGCATACCCCGACCAAAGCCAAAACAGGGAAATACTGTGAGGGAGTTCAACGTTAGACGGCTACTGTCGCAAGAAATCACCAGATCTTTTTCCACCCTCTTACATAGTCCTTTGCCACCAACTGCAAGTATCAAGAACCAGTCGGAAACTGCCAGGAAGCCATCAGAGATGCCACCTCTGATGTGCTGGGCCTCGCACGACAACAAACCCCCTGGTTCGACAAAAAAATGCTGGCAAGTATATGCAGCCAAACAACAGGCATTCATAGCGGACCTGCATAGGAGGACCAGAGGAACACAAGCTTCTGAGAAGGGAAAAGAAAGAGCATGAGAAGCACGGGTTCGAGGAATTACAGGGATGCCATTGCAGGAATGAAGTTCGGAAGTTTTACCAAAAAGTAAAAAGAACCTCCCAAGGTTACAAGGCCCGAACTGAAGCCTGCAAGGATGATCAGGGGAATATGGTGGTGAAATAGCAGTCGGTGCTGAGGATATGGAAAAATCATTTCTGCTAATTATATTGCGGCGATGACGAACCGAATTCCGCTACCATGCAGATTTCACCATTGTACTTGAATGACGTAGGTCAACAATTCCATCCACCTGATCATTGACATAATCGGACGAACAAAGCGTGATGTCAGTGATGCTTTTGTGAGTATTGAGAAGGAAGCCAAGAAGATGGGTTTAACGGTGAATGAAAGCAAAACGAAATATATGCTGTCAACAAGAAAGGACACCCAACATTGACGTCTCGGACAGAACGTCACTATAGACAGCTATAATTTTGAGGTGGTCAGAGACTTTTGTCTACCTAGGATCCGCTATAAACTCAGCAAACGATACCAGTGCCGAGATGGACATCAATGCTCCGTCCCGGAAAGTCTTTCAATCCAATCCCGTGGGACAGCGCAGTAGAGGTGGACAGACAGCGTAAAAGGTGGCGCACGCAAGAGGAAGAGGACCTCAGCCAACTTGGCGTGCGAAACTGGAGACAGCCAGCTAGAAACGGAGCCAGCTGGAAGAAGCTTGTTGGTTGAGGCCCTGGTCCACCCCAGACTGTAGCGCCACCTTTAGTCCGTAAGTAAGTAAGTTGTGACAAATTCAATTTGATCGTGCGATGTCTTCTACGTTTTTTTGAGTGCTTTCCTAACTTGATATTAAGTTAGGAAAGCAACTCTCACGGTTGTGACAGTTTTGAATTTGTTTTCTATTTTTTTTTCTTTTTTTGAAAAGTGGTAAAAACTTACTATGTCTTCTTGGGTTCTTTGTTTTCTTTGAGTGTCAAGTTAGCAGGACAACTTTTGACAAATCAAAAATGGGTAGGTGGATAATTTTTTGTTAATTATAGCTACATAATTAGTTGTGACAATTTCGGATTTGTTGTTCAATGTTTTCTATGATTTTTTTTTTGGGCTCTTTGCCTGACTTGACATAACTTGAAAGCAGTATAATTTTGTTGTACTTAATGTCTTATGGCCTAATAATTTTCAATAAGAAAGTCTTTAATCAGTTGTGAAAGATTTAATTGAATTAAATCAATGTTTTCTATGTTTTTTGGTTCCTTTACTAGCTCTGCTATCAAGTTAGCGAGGTACCAACTAAAAATGGGGTATGAACTGCTAATGCCGAATGGCTTATGGCTTAATAATTTGTCGTCAACTAGACTATAACTATAACTAGTTGTGACAATTTCTGTAGTGCTTTGTTGTCTACGTTTTTTGGGTTCCTTGCCCACTTGACATCAAGTTTTCATAGCACCACCTCGAATATGGCTAAAAACAGCTTAAACCGAATTGCTTATGGCTAAATAATTCATGTTTAATTAGTCGTTACTAATTTTTGACAATTAAGAATTGTTCGTTCTATGTTTTCTATGTTTTTTTTCAAAAAGTGGTGAAAATTTCTAAATTAAACATTTTATTGCTTAGTAATTTGCCATTAATTACTCTTAAATTATTTGTGATAAATTCGATTTTTTCGTGCGATGCTTTCTATGTTTCTTGTTTTATTTTCCTAAATTCATATGAAATCGACAATGATCTCCGTAAAAGTTCTTAGAACCTATTTTATTGAAATTTTTATAGATAAATAATTTTTCTTTAATTAGCCAATGATTGTATGTGACAATTTTAAGATTTCGTGCAATGTTTTCTATGTTTTCTAGTAACATTTAAAAATAGCTTAAAATTTATTATGCTTAACTTTGTTTTGCTTTATTACGTTTCCACTGGGTCAAATGATATAATTTCGTTGAAAAATACATAGAAAACATCGCACGAAAAAATTGAATTTGTCACAACTAATTAATGACTTATAAACGGCAAATTATCCACCAACCTATTTTTCGATTCGTCAATGTTACCATTAACTTGATACTCATCAAGAAATAGACGGTTTAGCAGAAGCTAAAAACAAATCAATTTTTGCTTCAAGCTACAGCTGCATTCATAATGTTCAAGGGGTTAAGTCTGTTAAGTCACTTTTATCTTGTAAACGTCACTTTCTTCTAAGCTATTGGATAAAGTCCCAAACTCCATTTGAATGACATCAGCTTGAGATCAGAAAAGGTAAAAGAGAAGGATGGCCGCCAAGACCAGACCCCGGTTGTAGTGCGAATGATAAGTATGATCTAAAAAGCATTCAAAACAATATATTATAGCATAGCAAAGGATTTCCCACCCTTAAATATATTTTTAAAAAATGTCTTGTGTCTGACTTTTTTATACTCTTTTTCCTAAACTATGTCATAATATTAATACCCACACTAAAATGTCAATACTAAACGCCCTTAAAGCCTTGAACCATAAAAGCAGAAGGCATCAGTTGAGTCGAAAGTCTCATTAAAATCTCTTTGGATGGAAATATTTCGGACAGCTGTTTTGTTTTCAATTCATGTGCATGTGTGGATATGGAGTTCGAATAGACCGTTCTTTTGATGTTTATTTTGATGTGTTTTAGAAAAATTGTTTCAAAATCATTTTTTTTATATTCGGGGTTAGGTAAGAGGTGCAACCCAGTCGTTAATATCATTTTTCTAGGTGTAGACACATAAAATGTATCCTAAAATTAGTAATGTCGGGCAAAAAATTTTGGCTTTCTACTGAATCCTTAGCTGAAGAAAAAGTGTATCACTCAACACTCAGAAAGAAACATAAGCCCTTCGTCAATAACAAAGTGATGATGATTTCATTGGCCATGAATGCTTAACAAAGTCAAGGACGTATGAAGGTATTAGCAAAAAAAAAATATTAAAGGTCTGAACCACCACATCAGACAGAGTTATAAGAACGTTCCTCAGGCACTGGATATGCCCTTGAATTATGCCATGGCCATCCATCACCATCCGAGATGTATGGTTAGCTATAAAGCATTTTTGATTCGTAAATCCTAAAGATACATGCTATATGCATGGTTTCATATTATCTCTTTATTTTTTTGTTTCAAATGGTCCCGCATTTGATGCTCTTTTATGGTATTTCGAATGATTTATCAAAGGCATATCAAAAATAATGAATAATTCCAACTTTATGGTATGATCTGGTCTCGACACAAAAACAATAAAATTTTATAATTGCAACTGATGATTTGATGATATGTGTGTATTTCCTAAAGCCTTTCATAAGGAAAAAATATATCGGTCAAGCTATACTTATTATGGGAAGAATGTAGATAGGTCATTGTCTTTGAGTATCTATTAAAAAGAAATAGTGCCACTTTGGGAAACATGTTAAAGTCAATATCTTGAGAACAAGTCATCATAAAACAAATTACAAGCATTATTTTTATAGGAAATTAAATTATCTTTTTTTCTTTCCTTATGTACAAGAGTTTTTTTTATGTTTTTGGGATTTATGCTTTCAGAGCTACATATAAGTCGTCAAAAAGATTTCCTTCTTATTTTTTGTTTCCACATTGATACTTTAGGGAGTTATGAAGCAAAAACTTGGAAAAAAAAAATAAATTTTTAAGAGCTTTAGCTATGAAACTAGAAATCAAATACGAAAATGTTGAAATAAAGATAATTTAATTTTCAACCTACTAACTTCAAGGAATAGAATGTAATCGGTATGATAGTCTTACAAGAGATAAATCTCTGACAACTGGTGTATTTTTTTTTTGTTAGCTTTATTAATGGTTTAAATTTCTTATTTGGTTTGTCGGATTAAAACAAAAAATATCTACATCAAATATTTTGAGATAATTTTGTGACTGAATCATTGCATTTTGCAAATATCTTACTTGGTGTAGGGAAATAATTCCACGGGCATTTGCCCCACATGGGAATTAATTCCATTGTTGATGTTAATCTGTCGCACTAAGTGGAATTTATTCTCAGCGAGAGGGAATTTACTACACCCAAAGCATTGTGGAATTTTTTCCCACCTAAAATTTTGGAATTTGAGAGATTATTGATTCATTGATTCATAAATAATAGAGTAACAAAATGGATATATACGTTCACTCCCAAAAGTATTCGGAATTAATAAATATCAAATCTTTATAATGATTTTACTTGCTCTGTTGAAATTATAACAAAAGTAACGGCAGGTAGAATCTCGCGCTATTAAATTTTCTTATTTCCCATCTTAAAATGAGCATATAACAAGATGAAATAAAGAGGAATGTATAGATAACAGAAAAACAACAAAAACAGAACAAAGAATAACAACAGAAAAAAAAAACTCATGCTTAAAAAAAAAACTTTTTATTCTGAATCATTTTGTGAGTGACTGTATGTACGAGTAGGATATATTCGAAGTTACTTTAAATCCAGATTCTTTAAATGCAAAAAAGGTTTGCATATCTACACCCAAAACCAACCTCGCAGCCCACCCCATATCCTATAGTGTGCACTAGCAGGGGGTTGCATACATATGTATCTCACTGTTTGTACAACATTGAAACTTGGTTTCCCTGACATAAATTCAGTGATGGCGCCCAGCATTACGGCGAATAAATAGTGAAGTATATGTATATGGGGGGGGGGGGGGGGGGGGGCTGCTACCCTGCAACCTCTCGCCGCTTGGGCACACTATAGGATCTGAGGTGAGGATCTGCCCACTGCTTTTTTTTCCATTTCAAAACGGAGAATAAGCCCGTGGGTGTTTTCCTTTTATTTTGAGAAATAAGGCCCACAATGTTGCAATGGTGAGTTATTTCAGAGTTGACGTTTGTAATATTCGTGGGTTGAGGCAATATTTCTTTTCCTTGTACGCCCACGTCCAAAAATTCAGACCAGCTGTTTTCGCTCTAAACGAAACACAGGTAGGCGAAAGCTCTGATCCTTCAGAGTTCAACCTACCTGGGAATAGTTTAGTGTAATCATTTCATTCTCCACTACGGTATCGCCATTTATATCCGGAAAGATGTTGCTTACCAGACTCTTCCACACTTCAACAAATGTTCCCGCACGGAATTTATCATTAAGTGGCTAAAGTTTAAAGTCTGTCATTATTGTTTCGTTTATCGTAGCCCCAACCTAGACAGTACATCAACTTTAAATCAGTTTGATGCGCTGTCGGACTGCATTCAGGCAATAGTAATTTTCACACTGAGATCGTCCTAACGGGCGATTTTAATGTGCACTATTCGAATTGGCTTCTCCATTCAAATCAAACAATAGCGGAGGGAAGGTATGCTGAGATTTTTTCAGACTTCAAAGATCTGACTCAGCTGGTGGACGAGCTTACTTTACCTGATGTTGCAGGTCAAACCCCTTACACCCTCGACTTGTTCCTCACATCTCACCCCAAAAAATATAGTTTGAGTGTTTTAGCTCCCCTTGGCACTTCTGACCATTCTTTAATATCGGCATTCTTTTCGTGTCCTAATTTCTCAGTTAAGGAAAAAATACCGAAAAGAACAGTTTGGCAATACAAAAAGTCAACTAGGAAGGACTCAACAACTTTTTTCGTGTTTTAACTGGTCGATGTGTTTTTTTAGATGGGGACGTTGATGCTTGTGCAGATATGATAACCAAGGTTATCTTTAATGGTCTGAAACTCTTTGTTCCTCACAGAATAAAGAGTATCAAGCCTTAAGAAAACTCTTGGTTTGACTCTTGCTGCAAGGAAGCTATCAAAGTGAGAGAATCGTTTTTTCGGTTACAAAAAATCATTCCTACAGAGGAAAACCGGACAAAATTCAAACAAGCCAGAAATTTCTGCAGTGCCATGATTCTAAGAACTAAATTTCTGCATGGAATAAAAATTATGCTAAAAATACTACAATGTCCTAAGAGCTGTAAGAATGTTTGGTCATTCGTTAAGAACATCAAAGGGCACGGTAGTGCCCAGCCAAGTTCGCGGCACTACAACCTTTTTACAGGAACAAACTCAGGCGATTTTCAACCCCCCTCTGAGGTTAGCACCAATTAAGTTAGAAACTTCAAATTCGCAGTATTTGCTGAGCTGATCAAACACAGGTGGCTCACCAAATTTCAACTCTTAAGCATTAGTAATTCCCGAGATATAGGACTTCAAAAATCGCAAAAACAGTTACTGACTCACTGACTGACTGACTTACTGACTTACTGACTTACTGACTCACTGACAGATCATCAAAATTATGGAGCACTTCCCGACATCGTAGAAACTTGAAATTTCACACAACGGTAGGCCTTGTCGCCTTGTGGTGCATACAAAGGATCAAATGAAAAATCTGCAATTTTCTATTCAGGGGGCTGGCATCCACCCACTTCCTTCAAAATTCTTATAAATTATATGGAGCACTTCCGATTATTGTAGAACGATGAAAATTGGTAGCTCGTTAAGGCTTGAAGTACCTACTTAGAAAAAAAAAATTGAAAATTTGGAATTTTCCATTCAATGGGCGTGCCATCCACCCACTTTGTCAGAATTGCTATTATTTATATGGAGCACTTTCGAATTGTTGAAACTTTATAGAGCGGTAGGGCTTGATTTCCACCTGGCAAAACTGCTAGATGAGAAGCTTTTATTCATAACAAGTATGTATGTATGTATGTTTCAAAAATATCTTAAGTTAAATACAGTTGTAACTAATTGAGGCTATTGGCATAGCGATCAATATTTCTCATCGATGGTATTAATTGAAGCAATAAAACATAGTTGTATGTATGTAGTTTAATTTTGTATGATTCAAATATTTCAATCCTAAAATTTTTGATTATTAAAAAAGAAATCACTCTGAGTTGTAGTTGTTGTCAGGGGTAAGTATTGAGCTTCTTCATAGTGAAATTATGGCTTATTTATATTTTATACATTAATTTGCAGTCAAAAAATTTCTATTTGACTTCCTGTTTTTCCAAATATTAATTTCGATCTAAATTCTTTTATCAAAGCGCCAATTAGAAAAATATAAGAAATATAAATAGCAATCTTTTATCATCGAATTGCTTTATTTAAGATAACGTATATTATCACAGTTACTAGTTATTTATTTTTCTTAATTTGAAGCAATTTTTTCAGGTTCATTTGTTTTTAAAATCGATACGATTTATCTTTATAGGCCAAATAAATAGAGGTTGTTCAAGAGAAGGTCATAACTAGGCAAATAAATAGACCAAAAAGTAGTAAATATCTGTCATATAATCCATCCGAATAGTGTAAGCTGTAAGTTTAAAGATGTAAACGCAAAACTAAATTTTCAACGATACTATTTTAGCTCAAAATGGTAACCACTGGGTGCTAGTTTATCCAGACATGGATTCGTTGAAATTTTATACACCAAATACCGTGTAAGTTTGGGTTCTCTGGGACAAAATCCATGTGGTTAATGTTCTACAAACGCCAGTTGCCTAGTTAACCTTAGGACAAGACATACCAAATTAGATACAATTTATAGGTCAAGAAATTGTTTCCTTACATGTCAGATGTCACCTACGAAAGCGGTAGGTAGGTCTATATCTTTGTATCTTCTACAAAATCATAGTTTTAAATTTGATTAATTTTGCACTACTTATTATTTAGAAACGTGATTTGTATTTTATTGTAGAAAAGGAAAAGGGTTTTGAGTAACAGCAGTTTTGTCTTTCAAATAAAAATATCATAATCGTCCAAAGCTATATATACCCTCAAAATTAACTTCCCTTCCGACTTGATTGTTATGGCTATAACAAAAACATCTGCTGCATGTCAATTAATCAATGTAATAAATCGTATTGAAACAAATAAAATTACTATTTCTAACCCATGGGAAATATGTTAACCTCACTTTAGCTTTGGGAATTCCGCAAGAAAAACAAAAATATTTTTGTTGCCTCTCATCATGTAAAATAAGACGGAACCTCTTTGCATAGAGATTTTTTTGCACTGATAAAATATAATGTTAATGTATGTAGATTGAATTATTGTTGGGAGTTCTTAGAAATTTATAAAATACAAAATATGTGTAATTTATCATAGACAACTCAAAAAGATAGCAGAAAACAGAACATGTGGAGGGGAAGTTACTCAAGGGTATTAAACCCAAAAGACAAATTTGTCATATTTTAGTAATCAAGCAAGAAGCTTCTTGGTTAAACACAAATGGCCACATGTTACATTTTTAAACCAGAGTCGATTGAAGGTCGAATGACAACCCATCAGACTATAATATTGTAATAAAACAAACAACTTCTGTTGTCATTTTAAAGATTGAATAAATAATGCTTTTAAAACATTAAAGAGCAAAGATTCAAAGTAAAAAATTTAATTGTAATTTTGAGATTGCCAATGCGCCATTAAAAATCTTAACCTTCCTCACTTATAGGTACTGAAAACTTAAAAAAAAATGCACGACTATGTCGCACGTGCTTGCTTTTAAGTTTAAGAGGCCTTAAAATTTATTATGAGAGTAAGATATTAAAAAGCAGGAAATTAAATTCGCTTAAACAACTCCTTTGATTTAAAAATATGTTTTTTTTTTAATGGAAAGGAATTGCAAAAGAAGAGAATCCTAAGTACCCAAAATCTCGAATGGAAGAATACCGAATGCCCAAATCCCGAATGGTCATAATTCCAAATGTCAAAAACCCCCAATGCATTCGATATAAAATCCCAAAATTTAATACTTTTTAATACTATTTCGGTATGTACTTACTTAAAAAAAACAATCTGCTGTTTGGCTAGACATCTCTACATTTTGGGGTCTGTACAGAAGAGAAGAAAAGAAAAGATTGTACAAAAATCACGAATTGTATAATACCAACAAAATTTCTCAACCCATTTTAAATATCAAAATCAACAAGTATGTATAAGGGCGTACGCAGGATTTCGATTTGGGGAGAGAAAACTCCTTCAAGAAATAATGTTGGCACAGAAATCTTGCTTTAAAATTCTTTCAAAAGAAAACAATTTCCTAATGTATGAAATATATTGAGATTAGGGGAGGGGGCAAGTTTCCCTACCTGCCCCCTTGCGTACGCCCTTGAGTAGATTAGGTTAGGTAGAAGGGCTGACAGTTGATCTTGTTACCGTCACACTTAGATTTGTGTAGATCCGTTGTGATACCCTAGGAAATTGTATTCCACTTAATGTAAAAACCTATGTATGCCTGGCCCCGGGCAAAAAAACTTCCAGCCTAATGATTAGGAATTCTAATCTTGTTGGCTATAGTTTACAGTGGATTTTCGTTGAAAAATTCATGTAAGTTAAACTGAACTCAAAACAAATTGCGTATGACAAAGCCCTCACTATGTCACTGATGAGTTCAAGTGAGTAAGCCGAACGAAACGCCAATTTGTAATACTAAAGGCCATAAAAAGCTATTTTGAATCGTAAAAACCTATGTGCAAAGAAAGCTATGGTTGCGCTCTGTTCCTGCAACAGGATCTTTGGAAAATTTAAAAATGATCAGGTGGATGTACACAGCAAAAGTAAGACCGATACCTACCTACGGTAATTTAGTTTAGTTTGGTGGAACACGACTTAGAAAGCAACAAACCTGAAAACCTTGACAAAAATTCGAAGATTAACATGCGTAGGTATTACGAGGGCGCGGGCGTTGAAAACCACTCCCACAGCGGGACTGAAAGCAATACTCAACTTGACACCCCTAGATCTATTCGTGCAAGAATCTGCAGCATACAGTGCCCTGCGGCTAAGCCGGACTAAATGCTGGAAGCAAAGCACATGCTGGAACAAAGCAGAACGGGCCATACTCAGATTCTGCAGAGATATGTGGGAAATGATATTTGCACAGTTTACACAACACCTTATTTAAACTTCAACAGACCCTTCACTAACTCTTTTCCTAATAGAGAGGAGTGGGAAAACAACCAACCTTTCAGTAATGAATCTACGTTAACTGTCTTCATACTAATGGTTCGAATATGGACACCCGAGTTGGTGCAGGAATTTTCTCGGAAACTCTGGGACTAGCTAGCCCCTTCAGACTTCCGGACTTTTGAAGCGTCTTCCAAGCTGAGGTCTTGGCACTGACAAAAGCAGCTACGCAAATATCAATGATGGTGATACCCTCTTTATTGATAGCCAAGCAGCAATAAAAGCAATTTCTGCCACGGATATACTAACTTGCTGACGCGAAGGGCTTAGAGTTCTTGGCATGCAGCATAACATTAGACTCTGCTAGGTTCCTGGTCACAGTGATGTACAGGGAAAAGAGAGAGCTGATGAGCTCGCGGGAAAAGGTTTGTCGCTTGATTCAAATCAAGCCGAACAACACATCAAAGTACGAACCTGTAGCATCAAACCAGGATATTAGTAGCAAAATATCAGAAAAAACCAATGACAGATGGAATCAGCTTGAAACATGCGGCACAACTAGAAAGTTATGGCCAAATTTCAATAAGCAGACAAAATTATGCAAATGAACAAGAAACTTCTCCTTGTCAGCATAATCACCGGACACAACCTACTGGGATACCACAAAAAGAAAATGAGACTCAGTACTCACTGCCTTTGCAGAGGGTGCAGCAACGAAGGAGCACATGAGAATACCTTACACTTCCTTTGCTGCACAGCACTCTGTCATTTAAGAAAGAAACACCTATAGGAAATCATTTCAATAACGACTTAGAGGAACTTTCTAGAACTTCGGCGAATAAGCTTCTGAGCTTCATCAACGCTTCTAAATGGCTTGACTGCTAACAGAACCACATAGGTTTTTACATTAAGTGGAATACAATTTCCTAGGAACCTAGGGTATCACAACGGATCTACATAGTACATAGATCTATGGTGTAGGGTTAAAAGTCCAGAAGCAAAAGTCCATAAATGCATTATAGACTTTTAACCCACCCAAGTGGGTCAAAAAACCAGAAAAATTCTAATGCACTATACTGGCCCATCGTTTATGGAATTTTGGACCGCTAAGGTGAACCAAAAGTCCATAATTATGTAAAAGCTTTCATATTTGCTTTTCTGTTTACTAAAATGATTATTACAAATGTCTCTTGCACTCTTTTCAAAGGGAGGTGATATTACTGCGGCTTAGATAAAAAAAAAATATTTTAAAATATATATAATTATGTAACGGGTGATTTTTTAGCTGGTTTGGTTTTGGCAACACTGGTTTTGACAGCTGACGTGTGTTTAGTACCTTGTGTCACTGTCAAACAGCTTCAGTTTGGTTTGCAATTTAACCATGGATCGTCTTACAAATGAACAACGCTTGCAAATTATTGAATTTTACTATCAAAATTCGTGCTCGGTTCGAAATGTTCATCGCGCGCTGCTTCCATTTTATGGTCGGCATTCTCGACCTTCTGAGCAGTCTATTCGGAAGATTGTGACCAAATTTCGCACCAAATTTACTTTGTTGGACATTAAACCACCAACACGTTTACGTACTGTGCGTAGTGAAGAAAATATTGCGGCCGTATCAGCTAGTGTGACAGAAGACCGCGAAATGTCGATTCGGCGCCGTTCCCAGCAGTTAGGCCTTTGTTACAGCACTACGTGGAAAATTTTGCGGAAGGATTTGGGCGTAAAGCCTTTTAAGATACAGCTGGTGCAAGAACTAAAGCCAGCCGACCTACCAAAACGCCGAATTTTTGGTGAATGGGCTCTTGGAAAGCTGGCCGAGGATCCGCTTTTTTATCGAAAAATTGTGTTCAGCGATGAGGCTCATTTTTGGTTGAATGGGTACGTAAATAAGCATAATTGCCGCATTTGGAGTGAAGATCAGCCAGAAGCATTGCAACAGCTACCAATGCATCCCGAAAAAGCCACTGTTTGGTGCGGTTTATGGGCCGGCGGCATTATTGGGCCATATTTCTTCAAAGATGATGCGAATCGCAGCGTTACTGTCAATGGTGAACGCTACCGAGCGATGATAACAAACTTTTTTTTGCCCAAAATGGAAGTTCTTGACTTGCATGATATGTGGTTTCAACAAGACGGTGCCACATGCCACACAGCACGCGAAACAATGGCGCAATTGCGAGGCGAGTTTGGTGAACAGTTAATTTCACGTTTCGGGCCGGTCAATTGGCCGCCTAGATCGTGCGATTTGACACCATTAGATTATTTTTTGTGGGGGTATGTCAAGGCTAATGTCTATAGGGACAAGCCCGCTTCGATTGACGCACTGGAAGCCAACATCCATGCATTCATTCGTGAGATACCGGCCGATATGTGTGAAAGAGTATGCCAAAATTGGACTCAGCGGATGGGCTACCTGAGACGCAGCCGCGGTCAACATTTGCATGAAATTATCTTTAAACATTAAATTGCAAGGTTCAAACTATCGATTCAAATAAATATTTCATTCATTTTTTCGAATTTTTTGTGTTTTTTTTTTTTTAAGTTCTAAACCTCTTAAAAAATCACCCGTTATATACATAAATAAATAATAATTATCTTACGATGTTGAAAAACAAACAATACGGTTTTTCTAAAGTTCTTCAGCTCCAATATTTAAAGTTTATTTCTTGAGTGTTTCCATAGGCGAGTGGAAGCAATTTATAATTTTTTGTGTCGCAAATGCAGAACACGTATGTACTTACAAAGTTTTCGCTGATTTAATTACATGTAATTTTTTTTTGTTTAGGGTTTTGAAAAATTGAAAAATATGATTTAAAAAAAATCACTTGATATTTTTATACAATAATATTGGGTTTTGAGAAAGCGACATTACTATGTTTTTGGATATGTTTTTTTGAAAATTTGAATTTTCGAAAAATTTAATTAGCTTTCTATTATTTCTCGCGCGTTTTTATAATTTTGCTAACTGAACTTTAAAAAAAAAAAAAATTTCAAAAAAGTAAGCTCAATAAGCCATTCAGAAAAGTTTTGTGATAGGTACACGGAATTTTAATATTTTTCGAAATTATTTTCGTGAAATTTGAATTTTGGAAAAATTAAATCAGGTACCTAAATAAATAAGTGAAGAAAATTTTTAAAATTACCTGATTGCATTTTTCAAAAATTCAAATTTCACAAAAATCATTTCGCAAAATATTAAAATTCCATGTATCTCAAAACTTCGGTTCGAAAATTATATCTCTCTAAAATTTTCTAAGTGGCTTATTAGGCTTACTTATTGAAAATTTGTTTTAAAAGTTCAGTTAGCAAAATTATAAAAACGCGCGCGAAAATTCAAATTTCCCAAAAAACATATCCAAAAACATAGTAGGTAATGTCGTTTTCTCAAAACTCAATATTATTGTATATAAATATCAAGTGAATTTTTTTAAATCATATTTTTCAATTTTCCTAAATCCTAAAAAAAAAAAAATTAGATATAATTAAATCAGCGAAAACTTTGTAAGTACTTACGTGTTTTGAATGTGAGAATGTACTTACGTGTTCTGAATGTGAGATACAAAAAATTATCAATTGCTTCCACTCGCCTAATGGAAGAACGCCGAAAGTACGGCCAAACTCAACAAAAATGAAGTGTTATGTCCATTTTGCAGGCAAATTGTGACAAATAGCACAAAAGTTTTTTTGTAAATTTTTTTGAACCTTTAATTATGAATATGTAAATTTTCTTGTTTGGTTTTTAATTGATATTCGTTAATTTTTTCTGAAATTTTGAAATAAATTGTTTTTTGGCTAAAGTATGGACTTTTGACCCATTTCCTTAAAAAATTTACGAACTTATGACCCATTTTCTTCTGGAGTTTTAGCTCATTTGGGTGGGTTAAAAGTCCATAAATCAAGTGGGTCAAAATTCCATAATGGACTTTTGGCTTCTGGACTAACCCTGCGCCAAAATCTATGTGTTGAAATTTTTTAAATTTTTATAAAAAAGCTTCTTTAAAATGCCAATAATATTGCATATCAAAATTTTGAAAAAATAAACTTTGGACTTGAAAAAAAATATATATATTTTTTTTTTTTGAAAATTCAATATTTCAAAAACGGTTGATGAATTTTTTTGAAACTAGGTTTTTAAATGTATTTTAGTATTTTTTAAAAACGTTTATCCCAAAAATTTATTTTTTAAATGTAACTAAAATTTTATATATATAAAAAAGTTTCTAAGAAACCCGCTCCAACGATTTTATTTTTTTTGTTTGCATATATTCCTATTTTTTAAGTATTAGAATGGCATACTTGGATTTGAGTGCTTAGCTCCCCTTGCACGAAGGGGGTGGAAAAAAGTCGTTTTGGAAACAAAATTTGAAAAGCCAATAAAACTTAGAAAATTATTTTTATTAATAAAATTTAAAGATGGTGCGACGCAGAATTTCACAATCTACTACATTACATCCAGAGTTGATTGAAAACCTACTTTGTTTTTTTTTAAAGCTACTTTCAAAGTGCTGGGGAGGGGTATATGAAAGATTTACCAACTTAAATATTTATCTTTGAATAATATAATATGCAATCTGCAAAGTTGAACAGTCAAGACGTGCTTTGTTTAGTCTCTGTCGTAATGTCTAAATTTGCCTTAAATGTGATAAATCTTTAGTCAATGAAGAATCTATACGTTGTGGAATTTGCTCCTTAAAAATTCATCTTTTGTGCTCCAACATCTGTGATAACGTAGCTAAATTGATTGAATCAAATAACAATATTTGCTGGAGGTGCAACTCTTGCATTCACTATTCTTTCCTTGAGTGTTTTGCTAAAGTAAATAATATCCATGCCTATTTAAAAACTGTTGAAACGTCTATTACGGAACTAAGATCAGAATTCGTTGCTCTTAAAGATTCTAAATCCCATTCCCAAGTGGAAAATTTAGAAAGTGTCAACATAAAAAAATCTAAAAACCAAAAGTGTAATGTTAAATCTAATGTTGATTCGAATAGAATTCTACGTTCTGTTTCTAATGCTGGAAAATTAGCAAGTAACTCTCCGCGGTATCTATCACCAATACCAAAAAGAGGTAACACTTCTTCTCCTGCTAATGTACGTGTATCAAGTAAATCTGCTCAATCCCCTCGTTTACCTAATCTTCCGCTGCAAAAGAACAATAAATCTAAAAACAAAACTCTCTCTAATAAAGCTAACGATAAAGTACCGAGTGTTCAACTAAAGCCTAAAAAAACAAATGTGGATGCTGACGGCTCTCTTTACTCTACAGCTGATGTTCATGCAGATGTTTTGTCACCAATTCGTTCCGCCAAAAATGTTTCTCCTAACAATTCTGATGCTGCAAAATTGTTTGCTGCTACAGATCTAGTTGCGAATGATATGGATATGATTTCATTTGTTGATACAAATCTTGTTGAAAATGCGGATGATGATGAGGTAATTGTTGTTGCTAATCCAGATAAGAAAACTAACATTGACGGTGTGGACTCTGTTGATGTGGATTCTGTTGCTAATTATTCTGATGTTGCTGATTTGGATGCTGTTGCCGTTTATGAAGGTGTTACTCATTCTCATGCTCTTTTGAGTGTGGATGGTATGAAAAATGTCCCTAAAGATTCTGTTGATGTTGCTGATATGCCAGCTGTGCCTGGTGTGCCTGCTGTTGCTGCTGATGTGCCTGCTGTGTCTGCTGTTGCTGCTGTGGTTGATGTTGCTGATGCGGCTATGAATGCTGACGATGATTCTATAGCTAAATACTCTGATGTTGTTGCTACCTCGTCCGCGGCTTCTTTAAATATCTTTTTGGATAATTCTAAACAAGCAAATACATTCAAACAAACAATTTTGGGAACAAATGTTTATGAGGATGTTACTCATCCTCATGCTCTATTGAGTGTGGATGGTATTAATAATGTACCTAAAGACTTTGTTGTTGTTGCTGATGTACCTGCGGTGTCTTCTGTGCCTGCTGTTGCTGCTGTAGTTGATGTTGCTGGTTTTGATGCGGCTATGAATCTTGCCTACGATAATGTCGCTAAATATTCTGAAGTTGTTGCTGGCTCGTCTGCGACTGCTTCAAATGTTTTTTTAGATAATCCTAAACGAACGAATACATTTAAACGAACAATTGTGGGCAAAAATAGCCTACAACCTGTTTTAGAGGTTCGGCTTAAGCACAAATGGCTTCATTTATCATCTTTTAAGCCCTGTACAACTACTGAATCGGTCATAAATTATGTATCTGCTGCGTTTTCTATTGATCCGTCCAGACTAAGATGCTACAAATTGGTCAAGGAAAATACCTCATTGAGTGAACTTAAATTCATCAACTTTAAACTTGGTGTTCCAGAAGACACAATCGCAAAGTTCCTTGACCCTAGTATTTGGCAAGAAGGTATTTGTATTCGTTTATTTAATTTTCAATCAAAAAACGAAAATGCAGGGTCAGAGATCTTGCAAAAGTAACGAAAGCTCCTCCTGTATCTTCATTAAATTATGGATCGTTCAAAAATAATTTTGCGATCTATTATCATAATGTTGGTGGTATGAGATCCAAAACAACTGAGTTCTATGTTGCTGTTGCTGATGCTCCGTATATTGTAATAGCTCTTACTGAAACCTGGCTGACAGAGAGCATACTTACGTCAGAGTTATTTGATGCTAGATATGTCGTTTATAGAAGGGATCGCTGTCTTACTGGAGTGACAAGAGGAGGTGGGGTATTATTGGCTGTTAATTCATCAATTATTAGTAAGAAAATTGAACTTTATGACTTATCTAATGCAATTGAACAAATTTGTGTAAGAATAGACTATTTACGTTCTGAAGATAGTACACTTATAAAATTATATTGTTTTTTATCATATATACCACCTAAGTCTCCATTGAATGTTTATTCAGCCCATATTTCAAATATTAAACATGTTGCTAAAGATCTAGATTCCGATTCTTATATAATTATTTTGGGTGATTTTAACCTTTCTCTTGTTAATTGGCTTCATTCTGAAGATGATAAATGTTTAATTCCTTATAATATCCGGAAAGATTTTGAAATTGAAGTAATTGATTCTATGTCTTCGTTAAATTTAGTTCAAATTAATTATATTCATAATAATATGGGTAGGCTGCTTGATCTTGTTTTTACTTATAGTGATCTTGATGCTATTGTTACTGAGCCTGATTATTATTTGCTTAATAATTGTGGAATTTATCACAAAGCGCTTAATATAAGTTTTGATATTTCTATATTAAATTCAGATTTATGTCAAACTAGTTTAGATCATTTTCAGTATGATTTTGTTAAAGTCGATTATGATCGTGTTAATAATTATCTGTCCTTACTTGACTGGAATGGTATGCTTAATAATGGTAATTTAAATACAAAATATGAAGTGTTTAGGAATGTAATTAATGACGTTTTCTCTAGATTTGTTCCAAAAAAACGAGTTTGGAACACTAAAAAGAAACCTATTTGGTTTAACAAAAGACTTTCCAACTTAAAAAATGCGATGTATCAAATGTTGCGAAAAAGCAGAGTGGATTTCTCTCTTAGATCTGAGTTCTGTCGCCTAAGAAAGGAATATGAATTCCTGAAAAGGTTTTTGTATCGTCAGTATGTTTGGTCTTTGGAGTCGAAAATTAAAAACAACTCTAAAGCTTTTTGGAGTTATTTAAATTCAAAAAAGAAATCTACAGGTATTCCGTCGACAATGAGCTTTAAAGGTGTAACTAGTAGTAACTTATCTCATATATGTGACATGTTTGCTAATTACTTTCAATCAAATTTCGTCTTTGAATCTCCTCGGATTATTATAGTCCAAGTAGCTCTGTCATAGATCTCGGTTTTATATCTATTTCGGAAGAGGATATTCGAGTTGAATTATCTAATTTAGATGAATCGTTTAGCTTAGCGCCAGATAATATTCCGCCTATTTTCCTAAAGAGGTGCACTGGTAGTTTGATCAGCCCTCTTTTTATCATATATAATTTTTCCTTATCTAGTGGCACTTTTTTGAACTCATGGAAGCATTCTTATATTTCTCCCATTCATAAATCTGGGTCGAAACATGCTATTGATAATTATCGACCTATAGCGAAACTGCAGATTATACCTAAAATTTTTGAAGCTATCGTTAAAAGAAAAGTTTATAGCATTGTAAAAAGTCATATATCAGACAATCAGCATGGATTTGTAAGTGGAAGATCAACTACTTCTAACTTATCAATCTTCACAAGTTACTGCCTACAAGCAATGGAAAATAGACATCAAGTTGACGTAATCTTTACCGATTTTGCCAAGGCTTTTGATCGCGTACAGCATGATGTTCTCATTAACAAGTTGGCTTGTTTGGGATTTCATTCGAAATTCTTAAGCTGGATTGAAAGTTATTTGACAAACAGAACTCAGTCTGTAAAAATAGGTAGTGTATCATCTAAACTTATTCAAAATTATTCAGGAGTACCTCAAGGTAGCCATCTTGGTCCATTGCTATTTTTGATTTTTATTAACGACTTGCCATCTGTTATAACAAATGCGGTTAATCTTTTATTCGCAGATGATTTTAAATTATTGATGACGATTAAATCTTTGTCTGACTGTTGGCTACTTCAAAAAGATATTGATTCCTTAGTTGAATGGTGTCATAATAATTATCTACATCTTAATATAAGTAAATGTTCTGTTATGACATTTAACCGTATTAAGAATCCAATATCATTTGATTACATGATTTCCAACATTTCCGTTAGAAGAGTGTATGTACAGAAAGATTTAGGTGTAATTTTTGACTCTGAGCTCAATTTTACCTCCCATATCGATTACATAATCTCCAAAGCCAATGCAATGCTTGGTTTCATTTTTAGAAACTCAAAGGATTTTAATGATCCTTACACTCTGAAAACGTTGTATGTTGCGTTAGTCCGTTCGATTTTGGAATATTGTCCGGTTATTTTGAACCCTTATCACCATAACACCATGATTCGAATTGAGAGAATACAGAAAAAGTTTACCAAATTTGCACTCCGTAAATTATACCCGTATTCCAACATGCCATATGAAACGAGATGTATGCTTATAAACTTGAAAACTCTTGATAGTAGAAGGAGCTACTATTTTGCTTTGTTAGCTCATGATTTATTATCCGGACATATCGATTGTCCGTTTTTACTGTCTCTTTTAGGTATTTACGCACTTAAGCGTTCTATTAGACCTAGAGTTAATGAATTCTTTAACATTCCTAGACATTCTACAAATTATGCTCTAAACAACCCGATTACTAATGCTTGTGTTCATTTTAATAGTTTTTATCACATAATCGACTTTAATATGAATAGAGAATTATTTAAAGCCACTATTTTAAATTCCTTATAAGTTTTATTTTAAATCAAATAAATTATGTACTTCTGTTTTATATTATAATTATAATTTTTTAAATTTAAGCTTTCTAATAAAGTCTTCAGAGCTTGATAGAATAAATAAATAAATAAATAAATAAATAAATAAATAAATAAATATAAGAAAGGCGTATCTTCTTCTCCCTCTAATTATCGTCCAATTGCACTTACGTCCCTTCTTTCCAAGGTCATGGAAACGCTGATTAATTATCAGCTTAAGAAATATCTTGAAGAACGAAAGCTTCTTAATGACCGACAGTATGGCTTTCGTAGCAATAGGTCCACTGGTGATCTGATGGTATATCTCACCGAATAGTGGAACAAATCTTTACATCGTTTTGGAAAAAGTAAGATTATTGCACTTGATATTTCAAAGGCATTTGATAGAGTTTGGCATCAAGATCTCTTATCGAAAATGCGTGCTTTTGGTATCGATGAATCTCTTCTTCTTTGGATTAGAAATTACCTTTCGGATCGTTCAATACAAGTTGTCTTGGATGGTTACAAGTCTGATATTCATAAAATAAATGCTGGTGTGCCTCAGGGCTCCGTTTTGTCTCCGACTCTCTTTCTCATTTTCATTAATGACCTCTTGTCTGAAACTTTTAATCCATTAAATTGTTTTGCTGACGATAGCACCCTCAGCTTTTCATATTCGTTTCTAGATTCACATCCCTGTCCTTCGGATGTGGAACTTCAACGGCACCATATGATAAGCTCATTAAATTCTGATCTTGACAGCATTGTCCAGTGGGGAATTAAAAACCGTGTTGAATTAAATGCTTCAAAAACCCAATGTGGCTGCTGTCGCTGAAGCAGAACCCACCCCCAATGCCGCTATCCATGAGCGGTACTTGCATCGAGGAAACTGACCAGCTTTCAGTCCTGGGTATGTGTATCACAGATCACCTTTTGTGGAACGATCACATATTCAACGTCACCAAAAATGCTGCAAAGTGTTTAGGTTTTCTCCGAAGATGTAAGAAATTCTTTTCCCCTTCTGATCTGGCTATAATCTACAAGGCCTTCATCCGACCCAAGCTTGAGTATAACTCCCACATTTGGGCAGGTGCTCCTATAACTCACTTTAGTCTTTTAGATAGAATACAAAATAGAGCCTTAAAAATGATAGGTGATAGATCTATTACTCAAACAATCACAACTCTGAAACATCGCCGCCATGTTTCATGTCTCTCATTATTTTATCGCTATTTTTACAAGCAATGTTCTAGTGAAATAGCCAGTTGCATTCTTCCCCTTAAACAATTCAACCGTAATACTCGCGCTTTTAGGAATGCCCATCAGTTTACCCTTGAGCCCAACTTCAGACGTACTGTCAAGTACAGAGATTCTTTCTTTAGCCGTACAACACACATACAATGTGGAATGCTTTACCAGGCTCTGTTTTTCCCTTCCATTTTGATATTCAGAGCTTCAAAACCAATGTGCATCGGTATCTCCTCTTGAATCCTTCCCTATTTTCCTGATCGCTCGCACTGTGTCTCATCGTATTAAGGGTAGTCAAAATCCCTTTAGTGCGCGCAAATTATTAAAAAAAAAAAAAAATTTCTTAAGAGGGGGAATTTGACAGTGGCATAATGAATATTATCCTATACCAAATGTTGAATTTTTTCTATCCCTTGATTTCGAAAATGGGGCTGCAGAATAAGGATTTTCATTTAATATCGTAAATAGTTTTCGTAACCTCTAAATTCTTTGCTTATTGATGTTTTAATTGAAGCAATAAGATGAAGGTAGATGTCTATTTAAATGATTTTTTTAAATTTGATTTTCTGAAAAGGGTGGGGTGGGGGCTTTTTTCTTTTTAATTTAGACATTGAAAATATATTTTGAAAAAAACCAGGATTTTTAAACCCTTCTAGAAAATTAATTTTGAAATTAATTTTTTTTTTTAATTTTGATGGGGAGTCCGTTGGGAACGAAAAAAGTGATGTAATCATTTTACTTAGATTATTCATTTAATAACGCATAGATTTGCATGAAATTTTGGTGTATAGTAGAGAAAACCAATTTTTACTCGGAAAATAAAAGGAGTCCAATAGAGATTTAAAATTCAAAAACTCGGAGATGATTTCTAAAAGCTCGTTTTTAGGCTGATTTAGTTTATGCAAGGACAAAGGAAAGTAGAACATAAGCTTTTAACTAGAACATAAATGCAAAAGTAAAAATTAAAAAATATTGGGGAACCCTGATTTTAGTTTTTGAAAAAAAGACTTTGAAAAAGTATATACTACACTCTACAACATTAAGTTTTTGAAACAATGTTTAGAACACTTTTCTTAACTCTTTACAATTTTTTCGAAATTTGCCCATAACTCTTGAAATTTTGAACATAGAGGTCCAAACAACATATAGGTTCAGAACAACAAGAGCAATCTGGAAACACTTTAAAAAATTCGATTTTCGAAAAAGGGGACGGTTTTTCGGGCTTAAAACCCCCACTTCACACCCTCAGATACAAAACTATTCACTTAGTTTTTTTTTTTTTTTTTTACAAATTAAAGAGTGGAGTATTAGCTTTTAAAAAAGCCCACAAAAGTAAGTTGAATAAAATTATTTTAGGTTTACATCACACATAGGTACTTTTGCCCTAAATTAACATATTTTCAATAATTAAATATTCAATAACCTATGCACAAATAGTTTTCTAAGTAAAAAACAAACACGAAACTAGCTTACCCAATTCTCTCCTACAAGTATCATCATCATAATTTTGAATAAGTATCATATTTTGGTGTAATTAAAAATCACATCTGGCGATCTGGCTTTCATTTTTGTAAAGATTTTCCATCAACAGGTGCTATTTAATTTGTATACCTCTGCCAAATAAAACCCAAGCAAAGGTGAGAAATTACGTGAAATACCTATACATAGAAACAAAAACTGAATCTTTTTATGCAGAGCAAAAGATTGAAACAAATATTGGAAACGTGTTTTGTTTAGAAACAAAAACAAAAAAAAACATAATTTTCTATGATTAAACTAAAAACAAATATTTCTTCGATTTCGCTTTTGTACAAATATTATTTCTTTTATCGCTGCAAAGCAATCTTGTTGATGATGTGTACATTCAGGTCTAGGTGTAAATACATAAATGTGTGCAGAGATGGGTCGCATCGCGCGCCCGCTGTGTTGTCGTGAAGGTGTGAACGGATTAATTTAGTGTTTATGGCAAATTAGCACAAACAATGCCAGGTGGCATCTTAGTCAACATAAGATAACTTTGGTAGAGAGATGATTTTGGCAAGGTGGGGAGAATCATCGCAATTATGTGCAGAGTCATCCTTAGGTGCAAATTATATTATATCAGAAGTGTCAGTTGGCTTTCACATTTGTCTCAAGGTGTTTAAGATATTATAGATTATGTGCAAAGGATGCCTTAGGATGAGAGAATAACAATGAGATCGAAG
The DNA here is from genome assembly GCA_963921185.1 of Dasysyrphus tricinctus. Lineage (NCBI taxonomy): Eukaryota > Metazoa > Arthropoda > Insecta > Diptera > Syrphidae > Dasysyrphus > Dasysyrphus tricinctus. The sequence goes on along the minus strand of OY992530.1, from coordinate 240,583,661 downwards.
CAAGTGATTCCCAGATGACGCACTAAATACGGGTATAAGCAAATATCTACCGGTTGAACAGAAAGTTTTATGAAATTAGCTTCGGGTAGGTACAAGTCATATTGCTTATTCAATGTCGTGAATGGTAGGTACCTATCAATTTATTGGATCTATATAAGAACTAAGAATATAATCTACATAAGAATGCATTAAAGAGGACACCAATAAAAGAACGGTGCTATATCCGTTATGTACGAAATTATGGGCAGACCATCTGCTTTAAGGGAAGAATTAATACTACAGTAAAACCCGGTTAAGTGCCTCACCATAAATTTCCAGTTTTAAGAGGTACTTATGGGGGTTAGGCAGTTTTAGTGCTCAAAAGCACTTATCTCTTGTTGACAGAAAAAATATATATTATAATAATAATATAATATTTAAAACATGACATAAGAAAGTGCATTGCTGCTTTGAATTTACTACATAAATAGCTTAGAATGTATGAATTTATCAAAAGCAGTAATTTTAGAACTGATTTCAATGGGCTAGGTACTTATGTAAAGGAAGTAAAGGGTCCGCCAAATAACTTTTGAAAATGCTATGAAAAAAACTACTGAATATTTTCTCAAATTTCTTTTTTTATTTGAAAGAACAATCCTTCCGGTTAATAATGGAAAATAATTTCATTCAAATGGCTGCTTCGCTAAGTGAGCCTGCGATCGACTTAGAGAAGATGCCGATTTCGACAAAAAAATCATCTTTTCAGATGAAGCTCATTTCGATCTTGGCGGGTATGTAAACAAGCAAAATTGTCGCATTTGGGGCACAGAAAACCCGCACGCCATTGAAAAGCCGATACACCCAAAACGAGTCACTGTTTGGTGCGGATTTTGGTCCAGAGGCATAATTGGGCCATTTTTCTTCGAGTGGCCGTTACAGTCAATGGCGATCGTTCTCGGGCCATGTTGAACGAATTTTTGTTCACAAAAATTGAAGAGGAGGATATTGGCAACATTTGGTTTTAGCAGGACGGCGCTACGTGCCACACAGCCGAAGCTACACTCCATGTAGTAGTAGCATTTTCAAAAAAAAAGTTATTAGGCGGACCCTTTATTTTCAGGTAAATTTAAAGGGATACCGACATAATCTCCAAAAACAAAATCCACTTTTAAAAATCCACAAATTTGAAATCCCAAGTCACAAAATCCATGAACCAAAATCTCCGATCCAAAATCCACATATTCAGAATTCACAAATCCACAAATCCAGAATCCACAAATCCAAAATCCACAAAACCAAATCCCCAATCACGGTTGCCGTTTTGGTAGGATCCTACCAAACTTGGTAGGATTTTTCCGCTTTGGTAGGTTGGTAGGCTAAGATCCGATTTGGTAGGTTTTTTCATACGATTCAAAATCTTAAGCATAATAGGCGTTTTCTTTTGGAGATGGTGAAGTACTTGCAAGTACTTTGCTAGCTTTTTTTCAATGGAACACATCAAACTGCTTTCTAATGTAAAATGTATCTACTCGCACATGAGAGCATGTGCATTTGGTAGTACTAGATTAGGTTTTTCATCTACTCATTAGTACTTTGCCACCTCCAAAAGAAAACGGCTAATATACGACATTGTACGAAAACAAAAATTGAGATGATTTCCGATCAACTCAAAAAATGTCAAATACACTCAATTAAACAGACTTGAATCAATTGGCGTTCATCTGCCTATGTTTTTAAGAATAAATGTGATCTAATTTCGTTGAAAAATCTTAATTTCATTTCCAAATGATAAAATTTTTGAAATTCATTTTTCAAAATTAAATGATTTTAACCAAATTCATACAAAATTATGTTGAAAATTATACTCCCAAGTAACATTTTTCCTCTCATAAGACTCTGCCAGATTCTTAGTAGATTATTTTATGGGAATAAAATATTCTCTGGTAGTCTACTACTAGATTCTTATACGATAGTTATGAGTGTTAAACGGCCTAGTTACTAGATTTGATACCTCTTTAACAGATTTTTATTTTTATCAAGTCAAAAAACTATTTATTTTTGTAAGAGTATTTATCTTATGAGTGAATCAATAATTTTATGTTTGAGCTGTACCTAATATGGACATTATTATTATAGTTGTTTTTCACACAATTGGACCAAAATTCGATTGCGGTTGAAAATTTATTATCTAATATTAACATTTTACCTCCAAAAAAACAAAGCGCTTTCAAAATAAAGCATATTTCAATTATTTTTGTATGTATTTTTCCTCATCTTTTTTTTCTCATGTTCACTTTTTTGGCAATAGAGTATCTTTACGCAGCAACTTGAACTCTCCCCATGTAAAATATTGAATATTTGATTTCTTCCATTGATTATTGTCTTTTTTTTTAATTGTTTGTTTTTGTTTTACAACGCAGACATTTTTTTATTGTGTGCATTTTGTTTTTATACTATTTTATAGGATTATAGGATTACGATTATAAGCATTACAATATGGTTAGCAGAGATCAAATTTCATATCAAGATTATTATAAAACTTAAAGTTTATGCACTCCTACTGAGGGAGAAAAAATTGATTTCATAATAGACTAAAACGTTTGGAATTTGAATTTGAAAAAAGACGCAGTCTTATTTTAAAATTACTATGAGAGTAATTTAAGTTTCATAACAAGATGTTAATTATTAAGTATAGCTATGGGATCTAAAAGAATCTTATGAGAGAGGATTTGAAGATTTCGGGAGCTTAACTCTGAAGAGTATGTTAGTAATAATTATAATAATTATGTCACACCTCAAGTGAAAACATTTGAAAATTGTATGCATAGAAAATTCCAAGGAAGGAGAAATCATTAAATGTTAGCATGAAACTACCTAAATAAATAATTCGGAAATATAACTAGCATCTATGGGTCCAAAAGAACCTCCTTAACATAAACCTTGATTCACTTTAAATTAACTGCACATCTTTGGTTTTAGCTCATCATACAACAATTTCTGGTTTTTTTCAAATTTTCTGGAAAATGGATATCACGATTGTGAATAGACCTCGTACCTCTGATGTGTTTGAGGTTTCTACCAAAGAAAATTTGCAGAACAGAATTAGAGTTTTTTATTTGGTAGGTTTTTATTCGTTTTGGTAGGATTTTTTGGGAAACTTGGTAAGAATTTTTTTTTGCAGGTGGCAACCGTGTCCCCAATAGATTTATTTAACAAACAGCATTATATCACTCCCTCCCTACAAACGTCAAAATCGGCACTGTGGCGAATTATCATATCGAAATTGGCTGTAGAGTTGTATTTTTTTTGCTTCGCATTTCGCAATTTGACACTTCAGCCCACAATGAAACCTGTCACTCTTGAAATTGACAAATTCGTAAAATTCCCTATGCTTACTTTTGGCATATCTATTATGTTGGATACGATCTACAATTTTGGTTGGTTGCTGACAGTCTTTAAGGCATCTCTCCCCGTATACAAAATTCTACTGAGCCCTGGCCCCACTGCACCGCCGCGCCACTACATTGAGGCCATCGCTGAAAAAGACCCTCCAGGCTTCGTATAGGTACAAGTCATATTGCCTCGCGCCATATATAGATATTTAGGCGCGCGCCAAACATTCTTCAGCTATGGGGAATCTCTAGGATTTTGGCTTTGTGGATTTTGGTTTTGTGGATTTTGTTTTTGTGGATTTTAGTTTCGGGCTTTTGGGTTTGAGGCTAGGGTAGCCAACCCAAAATTAAAACAAAGTATACAAAGTAAGAGGCAATTAAGCGGGGAAGGTAGCTAAACGAACGTTACTTATAAGATGGGTTTTATATGGAAAATTCTTCAAAATTTTGGTTCTCAAGATATAGAGGCACTTATGCGAGAGGTACCTACTTATGCGGGTTTTACTGTACATATTTAATATTGGAACTAAAACTTCAAGATTTAATTTCATTGACTTTTTTCAAATACCTACACATTATAAAAATATACTTCGTGATGTGCATTTTGCTTTCGAGGTTCCAGCTGCGGTTATGCTCAGTGGCCTTGTCAGGATCGTCCTGAATAAAACAAGAAACTTCACAGGAAAAGGTCTTAGAACTTTAAAACAAAATTTTTATTTTTTGAAACAACTCTTGAAAAATATAACAAATTACATTACTTGGTCGACGGCGCGCGTGCCGCCCGCGGCGGTATCTGCAATCTGGTATTCTGGTTAATGCTGACTATTTAGTGGTGTACTCATGCTGGTTGCTCAGCTTTCAAGTCCAGGGTGTTCTTGTATTGGCAAACTGGCTTATTATACTTGAAACTGTGTGTCGTTAGGTTATATTCACTATTGGTGTCTCTAGTCAGCAGGAACTACACCCCTGGTGGCACTATTCAGCAACTAATTGGCAAGTGCAACGCTGTTAGTGGCACTATTCAGCAAGTAAAATGCCCTTGGTGGCACTATTTGGAAAGTAGGTACTGTACTCTTGGTGGCTCTATTCAACAAACACAAAACCCTTAGTGACACTATGCAGTAAAGAACAACGTTCTTGGTGGCACTAATCACCAAGTACAACGCCCTTGGTGGCACTTATCAGCAAGTACAACGCCCTTGGTGGCACTAATGACCAGGTGCTAGACCCATTGTGGCACTCGACATGGCAGGCTTTTGCTGCGGTAGATCAGCAGGTACTAAGGCACCTGGTGGCTATTAGGGAGGTTTGCATGGAACATCATTGTTGACAACATTGCTTGATGGAATCGGAACAAGTTTTCAAAATATTTTGAGAACCTTACAACTCAGGTTGACAACATGGTTTTCTTGCGTTCAAATGATCAAACATCGGAGGTTGTCAACAATGTTTAATGAAATGTTGTTCAATGTAAACCCCCTATTAGGACGTTTATCTTCGAACTATCATCCCCAGGGGTGGACTAGGCCACCGGGCAGCCGGGATTTTTGCCCGGTGGGCCCCCGGGCAAGCAAAAAGTTCATAAAAGTTCCTGCGTTTCTTTTTTGATTTTTTTGAAGAAAAGTTTCTAATACAATATGGACCACTGAATATAGTGTTTTTGTGGATCAAAATTTATATTTGGAGGCCCCCATAATGCGGTTGGTGGCTTCTACAATTTTTTAAAGGCCAAACATACTAGGATGGTGGCCTCTACGGATCTTTGGAGGCCTCCAGGCCTTGGTTTGTGGCCTCTACGGATCTTAAGAGGCTCTTAGACTTCGGTTGGTGGCCTCTATGGACCTCTACTATCGACAGTGCCATAAGGCAGGACTCGCAGTATAAAGGGTTTCATAAGCGCGTGCACTTCGTCCTTCGTGTGAGAAGCTTTGAATCCATCTCTTTCGCCAAAATAGCACAGGTTTGCTAGGGTAATTCTTTGTTGCATCTCCGCTAAGATGTCATTCGTGGGATTAATGAAGATGAACTCCCTAACTACTTCGAAATTGTTGCTATCAACAGTGAAGTTTTTCATTTGACAAGTCTTTCTAGCATGTTTTTGGTTTTGTCCTTGTTTACTTGAAGACCAACATTTTTCGCGTGTTCTTCAAATGTACTGAAGGACCTAATAACAGCCTATTGGCATAGCATAGAAATGGACAGATCTGTTGAAAATAGTGCCCTCAGTGTTAACGCCTGTCCTGCGCACTCTTCGCTCCAGAACGAGATTGAAAAAATCCACATGATAGCGCATCTTCTTGCCCAAAACCTGTGCATGTTTAGAAAAGTTTGGAGGAGCCTTTCCCTAGTCGCACATTGCATCACGTATTTTTCAATATTACGCGACACAACTGGATCGGAAAATAAGGAATCATCAGTTCAGCCATCGCCATATAGAGCTCCTGACGATGAACGATGTTGAGTCTCAATTTAAAACTCATTGGTCTTTTCCAGGATTTGTCTAGGAGTGAATATTTGGCCAAAAGTTAATCTTTATGTTATAGTAAGCCACATTGGTACTTTCCGATTATAGTGCTGCAGAACGGCTTAAGACGCTCAAACAGTACGTTGGATATGTCTTGATTGGTACATAAATGTCCACCGTTTCTATACTGGCTGGTGGTACTGGGTCTTCATTATTTTGAGGTGGATTCTCTTCTTGTTCTTTTTTTTTTCTCTACCTGATGGCCATTAAGCAGATGCTGAAAATGCTGCCCGAAAACATCTAGGTACTATTCCCTGTGCTACGGTGACAAGGTTACCTTCGCTGTTTCGAAGAACGTGCGGTCTGATTTTTAAGCCAGTGGTTAGTTGCTTGATTTGTTTATAACACTCCCGGGTGTTGTTTTCATCGCGATATTCTTCAATTTTCTCTCTTTCCCTTGTTCGATACTTTTCTCTCGGTTGTTTCATTTTGCTGGCTTATCTGGGCTTAAATAGATTGCTGGTGCTTTAGAGCAGCTTCTGTCCCCAAAGTCCCCTCTGGATACGTTCCTAACCTTGGGTGATGATTGATTTCAAAACTTTGGGTTTTCAGTCCTATTTTCTTTGCAGTAACACCTATTTCTTAGTGACTTGTTCTCCTTTACTCCTTGTCTTGAATCCGCTTGTAGGTTCTTTAATTCACTAAGGGCCTGTTTCCCAGAGTCTGATTAAAGTTCTGATTAGTTATTCTACACATAAATTCTGAGGCTGTTAGACCTGTTAGATCTGGACCGAGGGAAAAAGTCCTAAAATTGGACTTTTAAATTTCCCTCAAACTTTTTCTGTCATCGACAGCCTTTTCCAGGTATTTCAGTACATTAGAACATACCAAATTCCTATTGATATTGTTAAATAAGCCCTTAAATGTCAAAATCGACTCATTCACTTAGTCTATAGCTATATTTACCTACATTCTACATGCAAACGTACACGAAGCTACGCTATGGCCTACGGGTCAGCAGATAAATAATATTGATTTCCCTTAAATCAAAAGTCGATTTTTGTTTGTGTAAGAATGAATAACTTTCATTTCCTTTAACGCAAACAAAATCGTAAACAAAACGTGTCAACACAAAAATCACTTCTTTTACCTTTTTCTATTAGGTTGATTTTGTTGCTGTAATATCACAATGTAAACCTCAAATATTCCATTCCAAATACCTACTCAAGCGACCTTTTTATTGACTTCGTAGCTGAAAAAAAAATAAATGTTGAGATACTTTTCAATGTAGCATGAACAATGAACACAATCAACAACTTGATATCTAAAAATTTTATATGTATCTAGGTACTGTCAGGGGCCATCAAATTTAACCCAAAACATGAAAAGCAATCAAAACAATGAGGAATCATTTCATTTTTTTTTATCTCGGAAATATGCGCAGCACAACAATATTACACTTTAAAATCGCATCTCTGCTTGAGTTTAATTAAATTTAAATTGTAGCTTTTCCATTAATCATTGTGTTACCATCAACGCTTGTTCTAAAATTCCACATTCCACTGACCCCTTAAAAATCTGGATGATCTGCTTTTTGTTAACAACAGGTTCTTTGCCAAAACAATGGTTTCTAAAAATAAAAATTACCAAGTTTTGAATTATTGCCATGAGACAGTCAACAGTGGGGAAGAGTAGCATAAAAACAAGAACTAAATCATCTTATACAAAGATCATTTATTTGGTAAATTTGTATTCTTAAACCGAATAAAATAAAAATCCATCCTGAATATATGTACATATGTACATAAGTACTGTACATACACACCTGCGTGTATGATGTCACAGATTTTCTTGTGATTACAAAATGGTTAAAAAAAAGACGCGTGTGGGCAAACAGTGGCTCGTTTTGACTTTTTTGGTTACAAAAATCATAACTCTTAAACGAATATTTTCGTCAAATTAAAAGAAATTTACAAGGCTAGTCTTTTATGGAATTTTAAAATAAAGTATTTATAGGCTGTTTCAAAATCTAAGGTTTAATTATGACTTTCCTCCTACCCACAGGAAATGAATCTAATATTTTAACTTAAAAATTGTCAAAACCTCATAACTGAAGAAATTAATGTGTGTCTAAAAGTGAAACAAAGCTAAATCAAGTGAGATATTGGTGGATTAAAGAAATTTTAATATGCAATCAGGGTTGCTAGAACAGGCTCTTTATCGCCAATTGGGCTCCCCGAACTTTTCACTCGCTCCTTCACATTCTGATTTGCGGTAAATCCCAATTTGGGCTATGTTGTTTTGAAATTGGGCGATTTTAGGCTCCTCAAAAAAATTTTAACTTTTGAAAAAACTATTGTGAATGGGCCTACTTACTTTTCAATATTTCATTGTAACCACACCCTTTACTGACTTACTGTAAGCAGTTGGTTCAGTTTGCACACTGCACACTTGTGAAACAAGTTGATAATTTGGGACTAGAGATTATCAATAAATAATTGATAGTCTCTGATAGGGACCCTTGGAGCAATATTTCGAGTTTAAACTTCTTACCAGAATTCAGTTGACTTGAAAATGCTTAAGAACTCTGAAGTGACTAAAAATATGTACATACATACATGACTCGTTTAATTATCAGTTTTGCTAGTTTTATTGAATTCTGTGAACTGTGTATAGGTAGTAGAAAATTTGATTTACCTTTTTCAACACCCTTTTTCAAAATGGCGGATAACACAAAATTTCCCACCAGCCAGAGACTGCTCTCACGCGTATCGAAGAACAAGCCAATCTAAAATTACTTGTGCTTTGACGTTGCTTAGCAATCGTACTATTAAGGTTTGATATTGTGTGTGTCAAATTCATTGAAATCGTTCAAGGAACAACGAAGTTATAATACGTTAACATTTCTTTAAAGATCCTGTTGTGAAATATTTTTTTCCGTTACAATTTTGTATCAGCTATTACCTGAGTAAATTTCATTGCAATCTCTTAAGAAAAAACGAAGTTGCAAAATGTTGACATATTTTAGAAATATCCTATTTTGAAAATATTTTTTTCTGCTATAACTCTGTCTCAGCTATCTTTAAAAACTTTTTTTGGAACTTTGTACTTCGATACTTTATCTTGCGTAACTTTGGCTTTTCGATATTGTGTCCTGTCGTAAATTTACATTTTTCTTTCTTCGGTTCAGGGAATGCATCTTCAATAGTTCTTCCATGATAGATTCGGGAACGAACCAAATTTTACAGATCCTTGCAGATTTGATTCGAATGAAAACGAACTTTAATAGGAACCAAAAAATAAGATTCGTGATCGAATCTAAAACAAGATTCTTTTGAGTTGTTCACGAGAGAACGAATCATATTTTATCGTTCTACGAACCTTGGCTGTGTATCGTCTTTGTTTAGGCATTGTTAATTTTCTTACCTATAGTAATAAGTTGCTGAACAGATATGGGCTGCACATCCATTAAAAAGTTTTACTCTCCCAGTGACAAAAAATCCAACCAAGCAGATATCAAAACGGCAAAGGCTCAAAAATCAAGTTTTGCCCCGGTTCAGACAAATCGTAGATCCGGGGCTGGACTCTCCCTTCACTTGCAGTGTTTGGCATATCCCGTTCAGCCCACTGAATGGGATAGTCTAAATGACTGAGCCTTTCGAACGGTCTCCATTAAATGCCGTGTCGCTCAGTTGTACCAACAATGGCTGTCAATACGTCGTCCATCGCCAGCAGGAAGAGAATCGGTGATAGAACATCCCCTTGTCTCACACCCTGTTGCACTACGAAGGAGTTGGATAGCTGCCCATTGTGTAAAACAAAACACCTTGCGTTGTTGTAGGACTCTTTAATAATGGCAACAGTTTTTGGCGAAACTCCTCTACCAAGCAACTATCTCCATATACATTCTCGGTTAACTCGATCAAAGGCCTTCACAAAATCCACAAACATGAGGTAAGGTGGTGATTGAAATTCCATTGTCTACTCGAGGACGCTGGGTGTTGATATCGTCGAAACACGATCGACCACTGTGGAAGCCAGCTTGATGCCTCTTGAGTGTAGACTCGTTTCTATCCTTTATTCGCTCGAGAATGATGGTTGCCATTAGTTTTGGGAAAACGGACAAAACGGTGATACCACGCCAATTGTTGCAACTCTTAAAGTCACCTTTCTTTGGCAGCTTAACAATCACACCATACTTCTGGTCCTATGGATAGCTTTCGTTTTCCCAGATGATTTGTATCAACGGATGTAAAATACTAGCCGCTGTTACGGGATCGGCTTTCAGGAATTCAGAAGGTATTCCGTCAAGTCGAGCTGCCTTGTTGTTTTTGAGGAGATTTATTTATGTCTGGAGTTCGATGTCAATACCCCTATACGACCCGCGTATCTCGTTTAGTTGGGGCACTTCAGCACTCTGCTCAACTGAATCCTCATTTTGCAGGGCACAAAAATGGTCCTTTCATCTGCGTAGCTGATCCTCAATTGATACCAAAAGTGTGCCATCCACATCCATTACAGGATGATTGGTTTTTTTTGTTGTTCAATGACATCTTTGGTTATTTGGTGCAATTCCCTCATATCTTCTCTTCGTGCATCGTTTTCCGTATTTTCTGCGAGACCGTCTAACCTCATCCTCCTGTCACGTCTCACACAGCGATAGGTCATCTTATGTGCAATGCGATACTCGCTTCGCATTTCAACCTTTCATTGAACATCTGCTTCGGCATTTATTTGCATTTTCAACCACATATTTGCGAAGCTCTATTTTATCCCAGGTGTCTTGGGATATCCAAGAGTCTCTAACTATCGTCCGCTTGGGTACAGTTTCAGATCCAGCCTCCATAAAAACACTTTTAATTTCACCCCACATATCATCAATTGTTGAATGTTGTATTCCGTTTAATGACGAGGCTCTGTCGTTAAGGGTGCTAACATAGTTGCGACAAATGTTGGGGTCATTTAAAGCATTCGTAATGAATTTTATTCGTAGTTTGAGACTCATCGGAACCAAATGGTGGTCGCTTCCCACATCGCTATTTCTTATACTCCGGACATCACACATAGACTTCCTCCATCGCTGATGAATCATGATATGATCAATTTGGTTTTCGGTTTGACCATCTGAATGCATCCAGGTAATTTCAATACACGTCTTATATGCTTAAATACAGTCCTACCTATCACAAGACGATTCGCGTTACAAAAGTTGACAAGCAAGTCACCAATTTAATTCCGTGACCCCAAGTCATTTCTTCCTATCACGCGCTCCAGCCCATCTGAACCGACTTGGGCATTGAGGTCTCCCATAACGACTATGATGCCGGCTCTCAGAACACTCCTGTAAACTGAAATATGAGTGTAGAACGCGGTTTTGTCTTCCTCGGTCGCTTCATTTGTGGAGGCGTATCACTGAATAATTGTGACGTTATGGATTTTTGAACGAAGCCTGGCTGTCATTAATCTTGCAGAAATGGGCGCCCAGGAGAACAAACTACGCCTCGCTTCTTCGTTCAACATAATTCCGACACCATGCAGTCTTTGGCCACCCTCCCTTTCATCTTCCCCGGAATACAGCATTCTCGTCTGTCCAGTGCCTGATCTGTATTCAGCTCTTCTTCTCCACTTAGTTTCGCTTATGCCCAGGATACTGATCTTTAGGCGAAGCATTTCACGCTCAACCTGCTCGTATCTACCTTCGCTGTACAAGGATCGAACGTTCCATGCTCCGATTTTCGTACGTAAAGACTTCTTCTATGATATAATATGATATTCTTTATTCTGTCTGAAAAATTCATCTAAATCGGTTGACTGCTTCAGAATTTTTAGATTAACGACCCCCTCCCTATACAACTTGAACACCTGTGGTGCAGCTTATAGTAAGGTTTTAATAGAACAAAATTAATTCGCATTAGCTGTGATAATTTTTCCAAGACCCATACCCTGTTACATTTATCCTACTTATCCATTAGTCGAACGCATTTGTAGGATAAAAATGTTTTTTTTTTTCATTAAATATTTTTTTAGTAAACAGCATCTTTTAGGAAAAATTTCAAAATAAAATCTCTGCTCTTTGACTTATACTTAACCTGTTCCTACTGATCCCACCAGTCCACCTCCAACTCTGGTGGTCCTTTTATCGTTTTAATGAGAACTCGAAAAATGGGTATTTATTTTAATGGTGAATGTAACTAATCTTCCACCCTCAGCATCAGATGTATGTAATTGCACCAACTTGTTATTTCCCTCGTTACCCAAAACACTTCTTTTTTTCTAGGATGTTGTAATTCTAGTCTTGTCATCATTTTATATCTCCCTTGGCTCAAATTTATATCGTCGTTTAATAACCTCAACCACCAGCTTGTCGAAAAACATGTTGACATTAGTTCCATTAAAACTCCTTGCACAAGCTTAACTTTTTGCTTGCGGAGAGACCGGAGCGATAGCATGGGATGTCATTTTAAAAAGCCAGCAAACCGCTACATGAAAATATAGGTTCCTGCTTTAAAATATAATTCAACCAATTTAACATTTTTGGGGCTCGTATATCTATATAACTAGAAAAAGTTATTCTTGGTCTTTGCGGGTAACGTCACGAAGCGTGGTCAAAGTAACAACAACAAATTGGAAAAACCAAAGAGGCGTAATCTTGTATTCTTTCATTCATTATGAACTCTTTGTTTTGTTTTTCCTAATTTTTCTTTTTTAAACCCGAAAAATATATTATATATTCAGGCTGCACCACTGTGTCGTGTCTATCCGCACACAAGTTTTCACTGGTTCTTTCGAATGTAAACAAAATTTATTTCCTTAACTTTGAGACTTTTTGTATAAACTTTGGATATAAATGTAGTATAGCCGCCATAATTCATTAATTTTGAATTCACGCCTCCCTCCTCCCATGGATATGCCGTATGCCCCTATACCATCACGCTAAATGAACAAAAAATCTATTAAAACACAATTTATAGCCCAATTTATTTGTCTTATTATAAGGTGATTACAAGATTTAGAACTTTAACAGTTCCACATGGAAGACGCGAGTAATGATTCAATGTGTTGTTATCTGCAATTTTCCGAGCGTTTCCTATTTTATATCAATAGAGACGACGAGCTATAGGTATGTCTGATGAATTCTGATCCTATAAGATTTGGCAATAGGCTGTGTCTTTTGGCACATTAAAGTATATTATGAGTATTTCAATGAAAAGATAAATATACTTCTCAGCATCATCGTGGCAAAGACCACATAGAAAAAAACGAAACGAACCAACAAAATTTATGGGACATTTTTCTGAATAGGCTCTTTGTGGACGACCATAGTCTTTAGCCCCAAGTATTAAATACTAATGACTTAAGGAGCTTTAATGGTGAGCACCAGGATTCTTAACAATGCACGTAAAGAATCTTAACGACTTTACGCACAACCATGTGGTTGGTTATTGGTTTGGGGTTGGTATTGTTTTTTTTTCTTTTTTTGATTTATATTCTCAATTGTTTTTGAGGAATATTTAGAGAAAATATTAATACCTAATGGCTATGGCTAATTATATCGTTCAGGAAAACAATTCGGTCATTTCATAAATTTTGTTTGTCATAAACATAATAATGAAAAAGAATAAATTAATGTTATGGACATTTGACATTGTCAATAGAAATAAATAAGCAAGTTTTAATCTAATGAATGCTTATTTATTATAAATTGACGCAGATCAAATACAATGATGATAAATTATATTTACTTTGGTCATTATTTGCTTGAAAAAGTAATAATCGACAAAAAAAAATAAATTAATCTACATATATCAAATACATTAGTGCAGTTGGGACATACCTACCTACATAAATAAATAGATAAATGCAATTAAAATAAATGTTCAATGTTAAGCTTTTAATACTTTAATTGAGCTAATTCCAATTAAAAATAATTATTTTTAGTGTTTGTTTTATTTTCGAGCTGTTTCTATTTTAATTAGGTATAATGCACGAACAAATATTTTATTTAGAAACATAATTATAATTTCTTACTTAAAAAGCTTTAATTTTGATCTATGCTTTTGTAGCACAGAAACAAATACATGATTTTGTTGATTTAATGATGATAAATTTTATTTTATTCTAAACTGTCTTCGTGAGTCTAAGGCAGCGTCCATATCCCGGCAGACGGCAACGCCAACCCAACTAACAATTTAACTTCTGTTAGGGTCTATCAAGCTTTTTCCTATGCAGCAAATTTGCTTCTATAAGTCCTTAGAAAAGTGGATTTGGCCCACTTGAGAAGCTTAAAAGGTTTTTAAACAGTCACATACAGGTTGGTTGGAGATAACAAATATATTTCTAGAAAGCCTTACACAAACAAAAATATTCAAACATTACAAATGCGGCAGGCTTATACTTTCCCAAAAAAGTAATTTACAAGTTTTTAGTACAGGCTATTATTTACATACATCAAGAAGTTTTGTGAAAGCAGATGCAGCCCGCAATTGACACATTTTTAAACACTCACGGAACTTTATAAAAGGTTTGGGAAAGCCTTATGCAAATAAAATCAAAAATTAATTTTTATTTTTTATTTATCTATCTGTTTTTCTCTTTTTTTTGTCCAAATCAAGCGTTTTATCTGAAACTTTGTTTACAATTATATTTATGTGATGAAAAACATTTTACATACTTGATGGATTTTCTGGGATTTGAACCATGGATATGCTGATTGGGGGTCAGGTACCTTTTTTTTTTTTTTTTTTTTTTTTTTTAAATTCATTTTTATTTTTCATTCATCTTAAAACTATCTTAAAGCTAGACAAAAATTCATAAAAACTAGCCTACTTATCAATATCTTACAACTAACTTACTGGCCCCATTCGGGCGCTCTAAGTTAATGCTAATGCCTTTCGGCCTACGAACTATCTTAACTATCTTTTTTTTTTTTTTTTTTTTTTTTTTTTTTTTTTTTTTTTTTTTTTTTTGTGCCACCCTGACTGTCCCTACTTAAAACTAACTACCTAAACCTATGTAAGTCGGCCATGGCATAGAAAAATGCATAGTTAACTTTTATATATCCGAATTAACTTCTTGTTCAGGTTTCAACCACCAGAACTGGTTCTCCTGCCTTACCCTATCTCTTCGGTCCCGATCGGACACAGTCCTACTGAACCGAAGGTGCTCCGCTCCGTGTTGTGCGAGGACGTCTCGGTCATAAAGGAGCCGCCGATCTACAGTTCTACGGCCGACGTGGTAGATTAGCGGAACCGCCGCTCTATCCTGGATCAGCCCTCGACTGTCTAAGTAGAGGAATGCATCGGGCGGAATAAAGCCGCTTAGACGCACACTCTCGTAGTAATCGTTTTTAGGGTAATAAGCCCCAAAAATTAGACTGTTGGTCGAGGACATTGCTCTTGCAATGTGACCTCGAATAAGCTTCAGCAAGAAATTATCTATCCTGTTTATGTTGGCGCCGTTGTATAGAACCAGGTTAGAATAATAATGTTTGTACTCCGACTCTGGTGTTCTGTGTAATCCAAGGCAGCGTCTAAGACACTGCCTCTCAAACACCCGAATCTTTTCCATTTGAGATGGGGCAACGTTGAACCAAACCGGGCACCCATAGGCAATCATTGGCCGTATGAGGGCCATGTAGCAAATCACCTTCACTCTGCTGTCAAGCCGGCTGCTATAAAACAACTGTTTCGTCAGGGCAAAAGCTCCCCTAGCCCTGGATAGAGCAGCATTTATATGTCTGTCGAAATACAAATACTGATCCATCCAGATGCCAAGGTACTTTACTACACTTTTACTCGCCAGTGGCTGTCCATTTGGTCCTACGATCACCAGCTTACGCCAGTTCTTTCTCGTATCCCTTGTGGCTCCATGCAACGGAGTCCTAAACAAGATAGTTTCTGATTTCTGGAAGTTGATTTTCAACTTCCAGTCATCGCAATATCGCTGAATCTTCTCGAAGTCACGCTGCAAAAGAATTCTGATGACCTCGACTTTTGGAGCTGTTCTGTACGCAATTAGATCGTCGGCATACGCAATTGCCTGAGTTAGACTACTTATCAGATCGCTGGTGTAAATGCTGAATAGAATCGGCGAGTTGACCGCTCCCTGCTGAAGACCATTTTTAATATTAAAGGTTGTGGCAGAAGTCACATTGCCACTCTTGACAACAAACTTTCTACCATTGAGCATATCGTAAAGCATATATAACAGCGGTTTACTAATGCCAAGTCTGGTCAGCTTTAGATAAAGACCCTCTAACCATACGGTGTCGAAGGCCTTCTCCAAATCAACCAGACAGGCACCCGTACACTGCTTTTTTGATTTGTTCCATTGGACATCAGAAACGAGTTTAGACGCGGCATGAATGGTGTCATGTCCCGCCTTAAAACCGAACTGATTATCCGGTATGATATTATTGTCCTCTGCCCACTTAGACAGAGCTCTATTAATAACTTTTTCGAATACCTTGCTGATACTCGGAAGAAGACTTATCGACCGGAGATTCGCCGGATTGGAGTTGTCCTTTCCCTTTTTCGGGAGAGGATGCACCACAGCTGTCTTCCACCGCACTGGATAATATGCATTATTCAGAGCGTTGTTAAACAGTGTGGTATAAATGTCTACTGCTTCTTGGGGTAAATGTCGAAGTACAACGTTGGATATGCCATCGACTCCTGCTGACTTCTTCTTCTTTAATGAATCGAAGATAAGCTGAAGCTCCACCTTCGTAATTAACAGGGAACTGGGCCCATTTCGCTCGGCGATTATGGCGTTTGCCAAATGATCTTCATTGAACCCGGTGAAACCGAGGTTCTCTGATCGCCATTGCGTTATGTCATTCCGAAGGTAGAAGTGGTGGAGCAAGGCTCTGTTTTCCAGGTCATGGTTCGGGCGAATGCATGCATTCACCTTGTACACTTGCTGGAAAGCAGCCCCCACAGCCTCCACTTTCTCCTGCGGATCCTCGACAATAAAGAGGTCATCGTCCAAGACGGCGTCCTCTGGATCAATTCCTGCTGTCAGAAGTACGTCTCTGTTATCTGTCGTTCTCTGGAGCTTAAGACACGGAAGGTCGTTCTGATCATTCCTTCTAAATATTTTGTTAATTTGGGGAAACATACTCGGGTCGCTAGAATTAACAGCCCGAATTTTGTTATCCCAATACAAATTAATCGACAACCGATAATTTTCCTTAATAAGCTGGTTGATGTTCTTGATCGACGACTTCAGTGTCCTAATCTCCAGATCGTGTGGGTCAGTAAACCTTCGGTACAAGAGTTTGAGTCTTGTCAGCAGTCCACTTTTTTGTCTGTGTAATGCGTCAATGGTCGCATTCCGGTACATGTCGGTTACGTCCCGTTGTTTGTATTTTGGTATTGTTCTGTCCATTGTTCGTTTGATCGTCTCGTCCATTTGTTCGAGGTATTGGTCTATTTCGTTATTTGTCAAATTCCTGTCATTTGGTGGGGATATGTTATTCGAACTGATTTCGCTCGATAAGGCGTTGGTAAAGCGTGGCCAGCGCACCTTACTGTAATTGTAAGTATGCACAGGCACATACTCATCCAACTCCACGTGCTCGTTCGGAAGCTGTATTACGGCGGCGAGTCCGCAGTGGTCACTGTCGTACTCGATCGTTCGTAAACAGTTTCTTGGTCTTTGACCCACAGTGTCAGTAATTGTCAGTCTTGAGTCTATTAGCAATAGATCCAGATAGGCACCGCTTCTTGGAAACGATGGCCGATCCGTAGCCAGCAGGTCGACACCATATTCAGTGTTATATCGACTCATCCAATTAAAAAGATGAATACCTCTTGGATTCTGTATTTGATTTCCCCAATCTAGGTGTTTGGCATTCAAATCACCGGCCATGAGAAAGTAATTTTCTTCCAAGCTCAAGCGTAGACATTCGAAAAGTTTTTCAAGCTCTGTCATAAAATCAGTTGGCTGAGGTGATTCCGGTGCATAAGCCGCGATCACATACATTCGCTTCCCCTGTTGGAGAGGAATGCACACGATGCACGCCTCTAACAGCCGAAACCTGCGCAGTTCACTATTATATATAACTTTATGATTAATGCCTTTTCGTATGAAGATTGCGACGCCCCCCCCTTGAGTGGAGTTGGGTCGATCTCTTCAAACGATATTGTAATTGTTGTTAGTCAACTTATGTTTCTGGTTCAGCTTAGTTTCGCTGGCCATAAACACATCTGGACTTTGGTCTTTCAACAATTGGAAAAGATTAGCTCTACGTTCGGTCCTAATCAGTGAATTTACATTCACAGCAAGGATCCTAAGAGGCCTCTCCGACAGCGCGCCTTTAACCTCTAATTTGCGTTAAGCTAGGCAAAACAGAGTAGATATAGTCCACCCTATTCGCCTGCTCCCTTATCTCTTTCTGAAGTCCTGTCAACTGGCCTTGAATTGCCAGCAACATGCTTCTTATTTCGGCCTGAGCGTCCGGAGCCCTAGGCACGAGGGCCGGTTGGGCTACCTTAGCTGCAGGCTGTACCGTGTTTCCCCTTCCTGCCGCCATTTGGGCGTAGGAGATCTGGGGATTGACGGGTGTTGTTGTAGGAGCACGCGTTGATGGGCGTACCACTACCGCTGTCTGCCTAGCTGCTTTATTGGTACGAATTTGCTGAAAGGCTGAGCAACCCCGATAATTAGCAGGGTGCCCCTCCTTTCCGCAAAGTGCACATTTAAGCTGGGTCATGTCTTCGACCCGTTCCTCTCCGAGCTTGCACTCTCCCTTAATGTGGTTCTCACCACACTTCACGCAGCGTGACTGCATTTCGCAGTTTGCTGCAGCGTGGCCGAACCTTTGGCAGCGCATGCATTGAAGCATGTCGCCGCGTCTCTTTAATTTATCCCAAGTTACAACCTGGTAGTTGAGGACGGAGATACTCCTCAAACTATCCAGTTTGCTGTTGGGCGAGAGCTGAACTAAGAAGAACGGCAAAGACCGCTTCTCCCGTCTGGCTCTGACTGTAGTGAACGGCTTGACCCCGATAAACTCGAGATCGCCGCTCGCTTTTTCACAGAGCTCCTTATAGAGCACCTCTGGTTCCGTGCAGGAATCTATGCCCTTCAAGAGGACCGTTTGACATTTATCCACTTTGGGGGTAAAACTGAAGAACTCAGTCGTGGATTCTTTCAATAAATTTTTAATAATTTAATGATCTGCCACTGTGAAGCAGTGTATAGCATGCCTATCTTTGCTTAGTCTTTTAATAAAAAAGTTTTGGCCTATGGCCGACTTACATAAGTCTATGGTTTCCTGCAATTCCATCTTATAGGTGTTGATGGGCGGCACCTTTTCTTTCTTGCTTTTGGGCGGCTGTGACTGCTGCTGGTGTGGTCCCTGCTGCTGTCCGCTCCGCTCCTGCTGCTTTTGCTGCTGCTGTAGTTTCTGCTGTTGTTGTTTCTGCTGCTGTTGTTTCTGTTGCTGTTGGTTCTCCTGCTGTGTTATTTGCTGCCTCTGCTCCTTGGGCATTGGCTGCTGCTGTGGCTGTTGTTCTTGCAGCTTTGCTATCGGCTGCTGCTGTGCTTGTTGCTGCTGTTTTACTTCTGGCCGTTTTGGTTGCTCTTGCGCCCCTTTGTTCGGCGCCTGGGATGCCTTTTTATTCTCCTGCTCCAGCCTCTCTTTTTCTCGGCGAGCCTCTTGCTTGTTTTTGAGAGCTAGCACCAGTGTAGCAAGTTGGGCATTGAGGCGCACCATCTCCCCTTCTATAGCTCCTATTTGTTCACTGATTTGCTGCTCTTCTTTATCTTAAGGCTGTTCATTATTCACATTTTTAGTGTTTTGCGCCTCAACTTCTTCGTCTGAGGACGCCTCTGGAGTGGTAATGTCTATGAACGTGTTGCTCTCACCCGTCGTATATAGTCCCTCTCCCCCTTCGGACATATATTCAATTAGCTCCTCGTCGGAGGGCGACGAATTCAGCTGTTGTTGTATATTGGCTGCTGCTGATGTTTTGGCATTTCGCGACGCCCCTCTCCCCCCAGCTGGCAGCTCTGCTGGAGTGTTGGTAGAGCGCCGCTTTACCAAGTTCGGCGCACACCGTATCTTCTTCCTCCTCTTATTTTTTGTATCGGCTGTTGGTGCCGTTGCTGTACTTGCCGTTGTTGGTACGGCACTAGACGACGGTATGGCTGGTGGTGCCATCGCTCTCTTAGTTGTTGTTGGTGCTGCTGCACTTGCAGTTGCTAAGGCTGGTGGTGCCATAGCTTTCTTCATTGTTGTTGTTGCTGCTGCAACACCTTTCGATGTCCCCGCCGTTTTGTTTGTGTCTTTATGCCGCTTATCACTCGCGATTATATTTTCAACCTCGCGATTGTGAAAAAAAGCGGCTAAAAGTTTTTTCCCTGACTGGGACTCGAACCCACTACCGTCGGATTCTCGGTCCGCCACCTCTTCCTCTAAGCTATCGACGCTATTGAAAATAGGTTGCTTGTAGCTTAACTTTTACAGGTCACTCCGATTTAATTAATTTAAATAAACTGGGAAGCCGAAAACGTGTTAACACCTCCACAGTACGAGATCGACTGACTGGGGTCAGGTACCTTACGCATCGTGCTATAGTGTTATGTATTAGGAGGGCATCAAATCGGAAGCAGTTGAAACCGAAATTAGCTTCCCAAGAACTTCGTTGTGACTTCCTCATGATTAATGAACAAGATTTAACATGAGTTGTTACTTTTGTTTATGTTTGGAAATTGTCTTAAAATATATTATATAAATTCTTTTCCCTAATTTCTCATTAATGAGAACATGAGAGAGTTAGTAGAAAATTTAATTTCCTAGACATGAAAGTGAAAGTATAATTTTCGCCTTATCAAATAACATTCATAACAAATGTTTAGATTTGAGAAACAACGAATCGAAATACTCGTATCTGTTAACAAAATTTAATTCTCCATACAATGAGTCCTATCCATTATAACCTTCAAGAACATAATGTAATTGTTATTTTGCATCTTTAAGGGCCATTAAAATGGCCATAGTCATTTTTTCAACTGTTGACATTCACGACATAATATAATTTTGACAATAATTGTTAGACTATTTCGTATAATGCTTTGATAGCTTAAAGTTTTAAACTTTACAACGTTTACGACGACTTTGCGCTGTTGCATGAATACATTAAATATTTTATAAAAAGAGATCATTGAGTGTTTGGTTTGGTCAAAGTTACAACTACATATATACATATATAAGCTATAATTTATAATCGGAGCTTTTTTACTTTGTCAATGATCGTAGAATATAGAAAATATTTTCTTCCATTGGACATAGCTACAAATCTTTCTTTTTTTTAAATAATATTTAGGATAAATTACCAAAATAATCGCAATTAATAATGAGGAAATTCTTAATGGATGAACTATAGAAAAGATATAATGGTAACCTCAGATGTATCTAAGCTTTCATGATTCACTTTGAAATAATTCCGCTAAGACAAACTAATCGAGATCATTGCCTCCTGCGCATGCGTCTGTCAAAACAAACTAATTATGCTTGTATCGGACTTTTGTTTACAGGATTAATAGAAACAAAATAAGTTGACATCATTTCGCTGAAACCAACTCATCGAAATAAATGCTTCTCAAACAAAAATAACAGCTTCTTTCAGGCATTTGTGAGCAGGCTTCAACAAACTCTTTGATGGAGCTTCTTAAAGAAAGCTTTTTCTTGCTTTTATTTCGCGTACTTCTACAACGGAGTTTGTGGAAGCCTTATTGGCGAAATATTAATGAAGCTGCACACCTATAAGCTTGTTAATAATTTAGAAGTACACCTCTAGTAGGTTTCCATGAAGCTGTTGACAAAAATACAGCCTCAAAGATTCGAAACTTCGATGTACAACCTCAATACAGACCCTGTAGAGGTAATAATTTCAAAAAATTCAAAAATTTAACCTATGATTCCAAAAAAATTTATACAATTACAGATGAAGAATATTTTAATCATTGACTCATCTTAAGTCGAAATATAGCATAAAGTACATTTTTTTGGCTATTTTAACTTGTTTTTACACACAACGATTGTGCACTTCACTGAGACCACCAAATCGAAAATTATGCTTCGTTCTGAATGTACCTGACAGTACACAAAATTATGTTTGTATCGAGCTTGTGTTTTTCACAGGACCTAAACAAACAAATTTTAGTAACATCACTTCTCTCAAACCTACTAGTCGAAAAGAATGCTTCCTGCATAGGCATATGATAAATAATCAAAACATGGTTGTATTTTGTTTGTATTCAGAGGACTTATACAATCAAAATTAGTTGACATCACTTCGCTGAGACAATCTCTTCGAAATAAATGCTTCTCAAAACAAAATAACAGCTTGTTTCAGGCTTTTGTGGACAGGCATCAACAAACTCTTTGATGGAGCTTCTTAAAAAAAGCTTTTTCTTTGCTTTTATTTCCCGTGCTTCTACAAATGAGTTTAAAGAAGCCTTATTTAAATATTAAGGAAGCTGCACACACATAAGCTTGTAAATAATTTGGAAGTAAAGCTTTAATAGGTTTCAATGAAGCTGTTGACAAAAATACACCCTCGAAGATTCAAAACTTCCATGTACAACCTCAATACAGGACATGTAGAGGTAGTAACTTCATGAAATTCAAAAATTGGACATTACCGAGGGAAAATTGTTAGTTGGGAAGGCCACAACTTTATTTAACTATTTTTTTAACTATAGTAATTATAATTTTTAAAAATAAGAACATCTATAAAACCAAATAAGACCAAACCATTATGTTGATTTTTGTGAATCCACATGGATGACCAACTATGTTGATTAAATGAGGACGTGCTGATCATCAAATTTGTTCAACTTAATAGACCGAGAGCCCACAGCAGATTTTGGGTGTGAGTGATGTCAAAAAAGTAGTATAGGCGTCGAAAGCTTCATTAAAGGCTATTCAAAAAATCAAAGTCTTGCAGTCCACAACTGGGACCTTTGCGAGAAACAATGCATCTAAAAAAAAAATATGAATGCAACTTCGAGGATAATCGTGTTAGCCGAAATTGGTTTTCACCCCTTTCTAGATAAGCTCCTCGGATCACATATCTACCCGACCGTTTAAAAAATTCAAAACTCAAAGTGAAAAACGGTTTTTTTAAACAGTCTGGCAGGGCGAATTAAACACTCAAATGATCTCAGATTCCGTGATATGGGATCCACGGAGCTTATCTAGGGAGGGGTGAAAACAAATTTTGGATAACACGATTATCCTCGAAGTTGCATTCATATTTTTTTGGATGCACTGTTTCTCGCAAAGGTCCCAGTTGTGGACTGCAAGACTTTGATTTTTTGAATAGCCTTTAATGAAGCTTTAGACACCTTTACTTCTTTTTTTACTATTACTCACACCCAAAATCTGCTGTGGGCTCTTAGACTATAAGATATGAGCTTTTGAAGTGAACTCTATCTGCTCTATTTTGGAGACTTTTTTTGTTGATTTTTTATTTTTTTAATTCTCTAGATATCTCTCGATATGGTCCACTTTAAAAGCTTAGATCTTAAGTTAATCGGACCGCTAAAATTAGATTCAGTTGACTTAAAGAAAATGGCATTTCCCATTTTCAATAAATGAACTGAAGTGCATGTGCCCCTAACACAATAGTTTAAAAACCGATATTTTCAACCCCTCGTCCCTACCAGCAGAGGCGCCAAAAAATCCTGCCAGACTTTTGTATTCGATGTCAAGATGCAAGCACCTACAGGCTCATTTTTACTTGCGATATACATTATATGTAGGTACTATATGGCAAGTTTAGGATTCGTGCAAAAAGAAAATTGAGATAACAATCAAACATGACATTACGATGATAAAGAACACCAAAAAAGTGGATGTCACAATTCTGTCTATCTGTCTGGTTGTACCTCAACCTACAGCCTAAACCACTGAAGCGATTTTCTTCAAATTTTGAACTTAAGTATTTTTTTGTAACGCTGCAGAAGGGAAATTGAATTTTTTTTGTTTAGCTCCAAAAATAACGGTACTTGCCATACAACCGTTAAGAAAAAGCTAATTAGTCTCGAAAACAGCTCCAACGATTTTGATGAACAAATAATAATCAGGGTATATGGTGTACTTTTTAGTATACAAAAAAATTTCCCAAAACTGTTATTAACGGTACCTGCGATATAACGTTTTTTTTTACTTTCTATTTTCTCTTTAACGGTTCAACTAATTTCAATCTTTTTTTATACAAAAGCTCCTGCTTAAGAAATTTTGAAAAAAGTAAATTTTGAATTTTTTAAAAAATATTCAATTTTTTTTTCTTAAAATTCAATATTTTAAATACTCAAAACTGGCATCCCAAAATTTTGTTTTAAAAATATATCTAAAATTGTATATATAAAAAATTAGTTTTTAAGAAAACCGCTCAAACAATTTTTAATGTTTTTTTATATTTTTTATATTTCTATTTTTTCAAGTAATAAAATCGCATACTTGGTTTTGAGCACTAAGCTGTCTTACTAGTTGTTTATACAATTGAGTAGTTGAGAACCAAAACTTGTCATATCCAAAATGTTCGTTTTGTGCAAATGGAGAAAAACTTAATACGGCTAAATGATAGTTGTTAGAAAAGATTTTATTTTGTATAATGAAAGATTTTTAAATCTATGTGTTAAATTAAATTTGGATATGGAGAGTTTTGTTACAAGTGATTCGATATGGCCAGTTTCTACACCTACCCCCCTCTCTCAATTGCACCATCTAACATAATACCTCCACACTACTTTCCAATCTTCCATGACCCATTTAAAGATTTTTACAATAAAAACCCATGAACGTTTTAGTTCCTTCTTAAATTACATAATTGATTGCCTATGATGGATAAGAAGAGTCTTGAAAGCAAACCTATTCCAAGCAATGTATATAGAAAGTTTTGATGCAAATCGCACTTGGGAACAATAACGGTGTTTGAAATCAATATTAAAGAGGATTCGAGGGGTAAGGCTGTCAGATTTTCTTTCAAAACTATTCAATATGTCCAGCTTAACAAATCTGCATCAAATCTTAATTTTTGATAAAAGTGGATATGACGAGTTTTGGTTCTCATCTACTCAATTTAAAAACTATTTAAATGCTATTACAGTCAATTCCGCTTAACTGCACTCCGTTTAACTGAAAACCTCGCTTATCTGCAACAAGAAATTTATAACGGAGCCTTTTTGAGCATTTTTCACACAAACTACTCCGCATAACTGAACTCCGGTTATATGAAAACTTCGCATAATTGAAACAAATATTTTCGTCTCAAATGCTAATTTTGCACTTATTCAACTTCGCATAAGTGAAACTACCATTGAACGCTGCCACTAAATCTTGAATCGAGCACACCCCTCGGATTTTGGAAGGTCAAAAACTCATTTCTTGTCAATCCGTCCCTGGAGGATACGTAACCCTAAAAAATATTGACCAATGTTGTGGAAAATAACCCAAAATAAATGTAATATATTTTTTGTTCGATGACATTTATTATATTTTGACGGAATTCCGCTTATTTGAAACAAATTTCAGTTATCCGAAGTTCGGTTAATTGAAAACTCCGCTTAACTGATACAAATATTCTGCAATTATCGTGTTCCAGTTAAGCGGAGTCGACTGTATATTAGGGGTGTCGGAATTTTTTTTTATTTTTTATATTCAAAATGGCTATGGTGGATCTTGTAAAGAGTTTAGAAAGACGAAATTTTTGTTCTGGGACAATTTCCAAAACGGAATTTTGAGACCCCGCGGCCGTTTTTAGGTAAAAAACTGCAAAATTCGAAAAGTGGTCAGGAAAACCAATTAAATTTGCGTCGATATGTACTCAAAATTACTTATAATGTTTTATTTTGGCTTTCTTTTCTCATTTGTATTGACCGAACATTAATTTAAAAATGCTGTATAGTGTTAAGAAAGCAAGTTTCAACCACTTCGAGCATTCCATTTAGAAAAAATAATCGAAAACATTTAAGAAATCGATCAATTTGCCGGGGGTTTTTAAGATTAAAAGTTATGTCATGATATTATGACAAGCAGATTTTAATGCTATTTTCTTAGCAACTGGTTACAAAAGCAAAAAAAAAATCCTTATAAGTTACTGTGACCTCATCTAGTATTGTTTTTTCAGACCGCTTTTTCGAATTGAGGTTTTTTAATCCAAAAACGACCGCGGGGTCTCAAAATTCAATTTTGCCAAATGTCCCAGAACAGAAATTACTTCTTTCAAAACCCTTTACAAGATCCACAGTACCCATTTTGAATATTAAAAATAAAAAAAAATTCCGACACCCCTACTGTATATATATATTTTTCCATATTCTTTAATTGTATTTTTATATATTTATATTTATATATTTATATTTATATTTATATTTATATTTATATTTATATTTATATTTATATTTATATTTATATTTATATTTATATTTATATTTATATTTATATTTATATTTATATTTATATTTATATTTATATTTATATTTATATTTATATTTATATTTATATTTATATTTATATTTATATTTATATTTATATTTATATTTATATTTATATTTATATTTATATTTATATTTATATTTATATTTATATTTATATTTATATTTATATTTATATTTATATTTATATTTATATTTATATTTATATTTATATTTATATTTATATTTATATTTATATTTATATTTATATTTATATTTATATTTATATTTATATTTATATTTATATTTATATTTATATTTATATTTATATTTATATTTATATTTATATTTATATTTATATTTATATTTATATTTATATTTATATTTATATTTATATTTATATTTATATTTATATTTATATTTATATTTATATTTATATTTATATTTATATTTATATTTATATTTATATTTATATTTATATTTATATTTATATTTATATTTATATTTATATTTATATTTATATTTATATTTATATTAATATTTATATTTATATTTATATTTATGTATAATGACTTACATATTTTAAAAGTTCATAAGTTCCAAGCAATTTGACATAAGAGCAAGTATGTGCAATTCAGTCGTGCATTTTATTTGGTTATGCGTTCAAACCAAAAATTTGCATCATGCAGCTCTTAGTCTATACAAAAATAATATATAAACAATTTTTTACCACAAATAACAGTCTACACTTCAACACTGACACGTGCATGTTGATCGGCATAGTGTGGACAGGGTTGTCAGAACGGGCTCTTTTTCTTTATAAATCCCAATTTGGGCTATTTAGTTTTGAAATTAGGCGATTTTAGGATCCTCAAAAAAACTTAAAACTTTCGAAAAATCTACTGTGAATGAGCCTACTTACATTTCAATATTTGATTGTAACTACACCCCTTACTGTTATTAGTTGATTCACTTTGCATACTGCACTCTTGTAAAACAAATTCATAATTTGGGACTAGAGATTATCAATAAATAAATGCTAGAAGTAATATTTGGAGTTTGAACTTCTAACCAGAATTCAGTTGACTTGAAAATGCTTAAAAGCTCTGAGGTGACTAAAAATATGTACATGAATCGTTTAATTAGCTGTCTGTGAGTTTTATTAGATTTTGTAAACTTTGTAGTTACATTAGGGTGGTCTTAAAAAAGGCATTGTTTCAAAAATTTTTCAAATTGGGCTCCACTCGTCTTCAAAAATCTGGCAACACTGAGTGTGGACGCTGCTTAAGCCTAGTACGCTTAATAAATATTTAAGTTTATTAATCTTTCATATTCCCCCTCCCCAGCACTTTGAATGTGGCTTTAAAAAAAACAAAATAGGTAGGTTTTTAAACAACTTTGGATGTAATTTAGTGTTTATTTGAGAATATTAAAATATTTTCATAACACCCATCAAACAAATCTTGGACATGAAATCTGTCACAATTATTTTGTACCTTTGCGTGCGATATCTATCTTCTATTTATGTTACTTTAGTTTGTGTGATTGCATTGAATCATAAAAATAAATTAAACTATGTCAATTAAGGTTTGTGTCCGTCAAATTATCCTAATCCAAAAAGGTATAATTTGACATATCTCTCAGAATACCAACGTTAAAGCACCCAAAAGAATTCTTGATCCTCTGTTTCTTCCTAATCATTATGTCGTCAAGTATTTCATTACCTTAACTTACAATAAAGTCAAACTACAACTACATATTAACTGAGTCACGTGAAGCAAATGTTTTGTAGTAGGTGTGTATCTACTTAGTTTTGATGGATGGATGTATGTATGTGACTTTGGGTTTTATGCCTACCTATGCATCTTCGTAAAAATAAAATATAGTCATTCCTTTAAAAAGCTGCGAAAGATAATAAAATAACTATTATCATCACCTTCATAAACTTGCTGTAATAAAGTCAAATATACCTACCCAAATCTCATTCAATTTGTACATCAAAATCCATTTATTCTTATTTTTCATTAAGTAGTCTTTTGAGGATTAAGGTGGTTTTCCGAATTTATTACCACCCTCGCCTGCAAGACGGTTGCTGCCATTTGTTTTCATTAATTTCTCTTAAAACAAATCCGCTTCCGGATGTCGGATCGGAAGTGCCTCATTCCTATAATCGTAAAATAGTTTGGTTCGATTATGGTTATAGGCATGGACATACTGCTTGCTGATGGTGGACTGTAAAAACCTGATATAAAAATAACTCACAGGATTATATAAATAACACTGATTAAGATCATTATGATGTTGTTTCTTTTCATTTTATTATACACAAAGCTCACAAACAACAGGTTGGTTAAAAATCCACAGTAAAATTCTTTTTAATGATCAAACAGTAGCATAAAATGTTTTCAAGAAAAAAATGAAATTAAACTGCTATAAAATTTGATGTCGTTTTAGATAAAAAATGAGATTTATGTTCCGTACCTTTACAAAAATATCCTTTGAGTTGTTGCACTTGGATTAGGTAAGGTAGGCACCTACTCCTCTTTGTTTGCTAAAAATGATGAGAGGATTTATGTGTTTTTTGTTGAGTTCCATCATAAAAAATTCAAACGGAAAATGCAAGAAAAAACGCCATAATGTGTTTCATTTTATATTCGTACAAACCTATCAAGATTTTTGTTTTAAATGTTCATTTAACTGTGAAAACTCGTAAATATTTAATCTGTTAATAGAGTTTCGTTTTCAGTACAAAATAATTTACTTAAATTACTTCGCGGATGGAGAAATTTAAGCTTTTTAAAACGGCCACAAAATGCAAGTCGAAAAAAATATTTCATTAAGTAGATAATAAAAATGAAAACAAAAAAGAATTTGTACTTTTTGTATGTGTTTCCGGTTCTAGATAATTTGAATCTATTCTTATCGACAATTCTACCACAGAAGAGCACTCAAATAATAATACCAAATAAATTAAGAAGTTAATTAACCAGTAGAATTGTCGAATCTTCTCAAAACAAAGGGTTGACCTACTTCCTGGCACACCGAATTGCATTAAAAGTTGGTGTTACTTTATGAAAAGCTTAATGGAGAATGCATTCCAAATAATGTTCCTAAATGAATAACGACATCAGAATAATTTACCCGCAATCCTCCGTTGAATAGAGAAACGCAAATTGCTTTTTTCCGAATATTCTTAGTATTCAGAATTTATAAGTAAACACACTCGTTGTAACCAACTACTGACTCTTTAGATCGCATATGTATTTTTTTTTTTTTAATATCCTACATATGGGGTACTAATAAAATCCCGGAGTCCTTCAAAGAACTTAAGCATTCATAAAAAAATTAACCCGAGATTTTAATCAAATTTGTTATTACGATGATAGGGAAGACGAAAAAAGTGGGTCTCACAATTCTGTCTGTCCGTTGAGCTACAGCCTAAATGGCTGAATCAATTTTCCCTTGTCTCCATCGACTAAAAATTATGCGTCTTAGAAGGGTACAACAACATCTAACTGATGGATGACCCCAATTGTTGTACCTGGGGCGAAAAGCATTTGGGCTTAAGGTTAGGTTAGGTAGAAGTGGCTGTCAGTAATTAATACTGACACAATTAGACCAAAGTTGGTCCGTTGTGATACCACTTGAACCCTGAAAACTCCCTCGTTACTCATTAAACCACTTCAAGCTCCTGACAAAGCGTGCGAAACTATAAATGTTTGCCAGGTCATTAGGAGCGTTATAGAAGTAATCTCCTAAGTGGGGCATACGTGCGTCGGTGGGAAAGAACGAGGTATGTTCAGAGAAGGTGAGGAACCGATTGTTTCTCCTCTTCGTCCATACAGCTTCTGCAAAAATCGTTTGAAAGTACGCCAAGCCACGTTGCGTGCCTGGTTTTAAACAGTGTCCTATTATGACACCTACAATTGAGCTAATGTGCAGTCTGCTTAGAGATATTAAGCACTTGGAGCGCTTTAAATCAAGGCTTCGCCATACTTGTTTTGTCGCCAAAAAAGTCGTTATTTTGTCCCACCTAATGTTTGTTCTCTCCAAAGCATCGTGATTCAGCAAAAGCTTACACGTAGCGATTGGTATACCAATATTTACCTTTTCAGGTAAAATGGGTAGAAATTTTTAACTTCTAGCTAGTTCTAGCTTCTAGCTTTATAATTAGATGTCACTATGGCCTGTTACCCAACAAAGGTGAATATTAAACTATTGCGCCATCTCCAATCGCAAATCATGTATCGGACTTTACTGACGGTTCCAAAACGGACGCTGGGGTGGGGTCAGGCATCTTCTCAGACAATAAATAGATCATTGAAGCTCCCAAACTTCTGCAGCGTTTTACAAGCGGAAGTGCTTGCGGTTAGCGAGGCTGCAAAATATCTTTTGTCATGTAAACTGACGAACAGAAATATTGATATCTTCATAGATAGCCAGGCGGCAATCAGAGCCATTTCGTCAATTGTCACGAAGTCAAAACTGGTTGATCGCTGCCGTAGTTAGTTGAGATTGCTGGGCCAAACGAATTCAATCACCCTTCGATGGGTACCGGGTCACCGTGATATTTATGGGAACGAAATGGCTGATGAATTGGCCAAAAGCGGTTCATTACTTGAACCGAGCCAAATTGCACCTTGGATACTTATGCCACTGGAACAGAAAAAGAATAGAATCCACCAAAGCTTCCTCAAGGCCGCTAACGATGGTCAACAAGTGACACCTGTCGGGCACAATGGATCCATTGAGATCCGAGTGAGGTGTTGCGGCTAGCCACATCATCACCCCACCTAACCTAACCTACAGAGCAGTTTTAGAGTTTAAAGAGACAGGTTCCAGGGATTTAATAGTGGCTTGACTATCAGAGAAGATGCGGATATCTGAGGTTGATATCACGTTTTCTTTGAGCCAAGATAGTACTTCTTTTATCATTAGAAGTTCCGCCTTGAATAAGCTACAGTGATTATAGGAAGATGGAATGAGAGACTTAAATTTAGTCAATCAGAGTACACACCTCAACCAACCCCATCTTTGGTCTTCGATCCGTTGGTGTGTATGATGGTTACTTCAAAGTTTATATCGACGTTCAATAGTGGTATTGTGTAGTCAGTGTTACTTAGAAGTGATTCGAAAGGATTCAGAATAGCGGAGTCACCAATCTCATTATTGATCCACTGTGAAGAGGCTTTGAGTGCTCGCAGCTGTTTGTTTGCAGAAAATATCGAGATGTTTCAGATGAAGTAGAGTGTCTTATGCACCAGAAGGAGTCACACGAAGTGCTCCACTTATACATAGACATGCTGTTCTTTGGACTTTACTTAGTTTATTGTGATGTATCGCTATATCCAAAGCAGTCCACCATAGAGCTACGCCGCCGCCGTAAGTTAATGTCGGCCTAGTTACCGAAATGTATAGCTAGTGAGTAATGCCTGGTTGGAGGTCCCATTTACTTCCAACGGCGTTTTTGCCAGAGAAAAGTGCGTTTTTTCACTCATTCTTGCATGTTACGTTTCCACCTTAACTTCTTATCTAAAAAAAAGGCCCAAGTAATTTAGCTTCGTCTGAGAGTGTTAGTGGAATACTTTTTATAGAAGAGTCTATTTGCGGAATTTTGTATTTTCTGGAGAAGAGGACAAGATCTGTTTTATGGAGGTTAACTCCAAGTCTACACCGATCTGCCCATCGTGTTAGCTTGTGTAAAAAGCTTGTAAAAGATCTTTTAAAAGGTAAGGGTGCTTTCCTGATACTGCTATGCCCAGGGGCGGACTGGGCCACCGGGCAACCGGTATTTTGCCCGGTGGGCCCCGGGCAGGCAAAAAGTTTTTTTTTTAAGAAAAATTTGTCATAACTAAATTGGTCTCACACTAAATATAGACTTTTTGTGGATCAAATGGCCCCCCAGAACTCGTCTCGTCTGGTAGCTTCTATTGATCTTTGGAGGCCTCAAAAACTTGGATGGAGGCCTCTGAGGATCTTTGGAGGCCCCCAGATCTCAGTTGGTGGCCTCTCCCGATCTTTGAGGCCCCTGAAGTCGGCTGGTGGCCTCTATGGATCTCTAGAGGCGTCCAGAACTCGGTTGGTGGCCTCTACGGATCTCTGGAGGCCACTAAAACTCGGTTAGTGGCCTCTATGGATCTTTGGAGGCCCCCATAGATCTCGTTTGCTAGCCTGTACGGATTTATGGGGGCCTCCATACCTTGGTTGGTTGCCTCTACAGATCCCTGGAGGCCCCTAGGATCAAAATGGATATTTTTAGGCCGCCCAGAACTCGTTTGGTGGCCTCTACGGATCTTTGGAGCCTTCAAAAGCTCGGATGGTGGCCTCTAAGGATATGTGGGGGCCTACAGAACTCAGTTGGTGGCCTCTACCTATCTTTAGAGGCCCCAAGATCTCGTTTGGTGGCCTCTACGGATCTCTGGAGGCCTCCAGTCCAGACGACGGTTGGTGGTTTCTACAGATCTCTAGAGGCCCCCAGAAATCGGTTGGTGGACTGTATAAATCTTTGGAATTCCCTAGAACTCGGTTGGGGGCCTCTACGGATCTCTAGAGGCCCCAAAAACTCGGTTGGTGGTCTCTTTGGATCTCTGGTTGGTGAAATCTATGAATCCTTGGATTTCTCCAAAACTCGGTTGGTGGCCTCTACCTTCTACGGATCTTTAATTATTCAAAAGTTGGTAGAACAATTTTGCAATTCCAAAAAACTAAATATAAAAAAAAAAATGAATAAAATTGACTCTCAATGATGAGTATATAAAATGTCTGAAAATTAGGTGTAAAACCTAAATTCAAAAGATGAGAATATGTAAATAGCCGTATTTTTTTTTTTGATCCGGATCAGATCATGATAAATAAAACAAACATAGTGACAGGAATGTTATATACCAGTCTTTTTTTGCCTTAAGTTTGTTTATTTTTCATGCATTTGTTGCCTCTTCGTTGCGCTACTGAGATAATTCATATAGCAATTTTTGGATCATTGAAATAGATCCAGATAAAAAGCAGGATCCCATGTTATTTTTGCAATTACGTGCGTTAAAAATTGATCTGGATCAGATCATGTGTATAATAAAATGCGGCTTAAGATGAGGCAGAGGACGAAAATCATGAAACAGAAATAAACAAGAACACTGTGGAGATTGCGCAAAATGCTGCTCCATTTTCTTGTGACGATATTACTTGAGCAAAAACTTACAAAAAGCTTTTTTTTGCATATAAATTGATGCTGACATTTTCATGTACACAAGTTGCTTTCAAAAGATCATTTTCAAATTTTAAATACATCAAAAATCGATGAAGAAATATCATGACGCAAGATCACATTGAAACCGCAATG
This sequence comes from Dasysyrphus tricinctus, assembly GCA_963921185.1. Taxonomy (NCBI): domain Eukaryota; kingdom Metazoa; phylum Arthropoda; class Insecta; order Diptera; family Syrphidae; genus Dasysyrphus; species Dasysyrphus tricinctus. The sequence goes on along the minus strand of OY992530.1, from coordinate 240,550,060 downwards.
CTAATATCCGGGAGAGTTTCCTGTCAGAAAAGAGAAGTTAGTTAAAAAAAATATTTAAAATATTAAAGTCTCTGGTGATTGATTGTTAATTGAGGAGATGTTTAATAAAATGATGAATTAACTGGCCAAGAGCCTTTTTGTCTACAATTTTCTTCTTTTTTTTAAGCTTATATTCTATTCTTTTATTTGTTTTTGAATCAAGTTTTTTTTAGTGGAAAGTTTTTGAGAAATTAAATTTTAAAGTCAATATTTTTGTAAAAATTGTAAACTTTTTTTTCAAGTTGATTGTTACTTAAAAATTTTGTGTAAGCACCACTTTTCCTTTTTAATATTTTTTTCTTATTTTTTTAGTACATAAAAAAAGATAACATATCCTGTTTATTTTCTTAAGTTTATAATAGGCAAAAAAGAACGATATATTATTAAATATTTTTTTGGGAAAAGGTACCTTTAATTTATCAAAAACTAAGAAAATAATAAAACGACTAGTGTCGGTTCACGATACGAGATATTTGATAAAATGTGATTTCCAAAATGGCAGCTAATGCTCGCCAACTTAGATTAACATTCGGGGGGCACCCCTGAACATTTTCGAACACAAATCAATTAAGTAGTTGATTGCATAATGAACCTACTGTTTTTGCTCTGGATCTTGGACTAGCATAAGGCCAGTTTGTTTACAATGGGTTAAATCTGCAACTAGATTATCACTGATTCTGTTTAATTCATAGTTATGAATCTGAGATCATCGTTGAGCGTTTGTTCACTCAATTTTCAGTTTGATCATGGTTTTTCCAATAATCGTCTTCCAATTTTCCAGTACATATGTCAAATCAATATTGTGATACCTAGTGATGGAATTTTTTCCAGACTGTGGTTTTTCTATAAATTTTATCTGAGGCCTTTGCAAAAAAGCGCTTCGTCTTAACCAATGATGAGCAAAAGAAATTTCAAAACAATCTTTGATCAAATTGTTCTAATCAAACAGAATCAGCGAATTATTGATTTCTCAAATAAAGTGCTCATATTATGGATTGTCTGTTGAAAATTTTGGTGAACAAACGCATTCATTGATAATCAACTAGAATAATCATTGATTAAAGTGGACGGGGTATGAACATACATACTTGCCCTAAAATTAGAATTGTTCAATACAGTAGACGCTCGATATTGTGATATAATAAAAACCAGGCCCGTTCACTCTTTCGAGATTGTTCACTTTTTCGAGCGGGAGTTTTTAAAGACTATGGTGAATTTGCTCGACAATGCACATTTTGTTTGATGTGAATGTTTATGTATTTATTTAAACACTAAACAAAGCTTTCTTTCAGGTTTAATAAAAAACAGAGACGATTCCTTCTCAAGCTATCTTAAATGCTTGCGAGACATTTTTATACATATTACTTTTTATATAAGATTTTGTGTGTTCACTATTGTGGATAGTTCACTGTTTTGAGATTCACAAAATCGACCGTCTACTGTAATTGAAAATTTGCAAATGATTTCTAAAATATTTGTTTGTACTTTTATTAATCACAGCTACTGTTAGGAGTACCTTATTAAATAAAAATTTTTGAAACTGCCGAGATATTGGTGATCAAAAGCACAGCGGTTTCATTTCATTCAATATCAAAAATTTCAATCCGAAAAATCGTATTACAGTGAAAAATTGTGAAATTAAAGCTAAATAATTTATTTGATTCACTCGAGAAAAACAAATTGAAGAAAATTCGACTCTTCAATTAATTTTTGAAAATATTTCCTGCGTAACCGTTAGCTTAGAAAAATAATTTCTAACAAATTATTGAAAATTAGAAATATGAAAATTTAGAATGTTATTTGTTTCATATCTCCCTTAATTCTCATAGTTTTTTTGACTTGCGTTATTTTGTTTTGACTAAACTGAAAGTCATCCCCAGTTAAGGTCGTAAAATAAATGTAATATTACTGAGACCCACAAGAACATCTTGGCAGTTTTGTATGCTTGCTTGAATACAAATTTAAATTAATTGATCTGCCAGGTGACGCAGCCATAATCTAAAAAAAGCTGTTTCAACAAAATTAAATTCTAACCTAAGACCTCAAAATTATATCTTATACTTAAATCCAATATATTCAATCAATATGTTAATTTAAGAAATAATAAATAGAAAAAAATGACTTTCCAGAAATGTCGGAAATATCAACTTTTATTTTTAATCATTTTGAGAGTTATTGTATTCTGTGGCCCTTTTTCTAAAAAGTCCCGGTAGGCCCCCAGTCCGCCCCTGGCTATGCCCATATCAACGTCGTCCGCATAGGCAATCACTCTGTAGCTCTCCGCTTCTAAAAAATTCAGCACCTCATTAACTACCAAGTTCCAAGGAAGGGGAGAAAGAACCCCACCTTGCGGTGTTCCTCTACTGACAGATCTTCTTGCTGTAAAGCCGCCCAGTTTTGAATTGATACCCCTGCTTGTAAGCATTTGATTAATCAATTCACCAAGCGACTCTTCAACATGCAGAGATGCCAATGCAGAAGTGACTCCAAATGTTTCGACGTTATTAAAAGCACCTTCTATATCTAGGAGGGCAACCATTGTAAGCTCTTTTTTATGGAGGGAATATTTGATGATTACGTACTATAGTTCATCCAACAAAAATAGGCAGTAAAGGCAAGATAGGGCGTTTGCCTCGCATTCTGCCTATAGTAGATTGCATAAATCTGCCCTTCATTAAAGCTCTCTCAGGGTTGTCGTAGCGTTTTTTTACATGAACCCAAATATAAAAGAATAGTATGTAGGGTTACCGCACTTTTTTTATATAGAAATTTTCATTTAATGTTTTATTTATAAAAATTAAAACACAATTATCTTTTTCCACACCACCATGAGGTAAGATAAAAGGTGCGTTTTTGAAGGGTATCCCCAGTAGGCCTAATCCCTTTTAAATAACTATATATAAATAAATATAATATAAAATAAATATTTTATTCAACAGAGAAGTCACTGCTGCTGCTGCTATCTTCACCTAGGTTAATAATAAGACTTTCTACAGCACCTTCTGAAAAAACGTCCATCTCCCACATTTTCGGCTCAACCACCTGCTCGACGTGTTGGGCACACCGACGCCATTTTTCAGCGTCAACGTTGTTGATTGCAGTTGGTAAAAGGGTTTTTATTTCTGCCATCTTGAAGGACTTGTTGTGGCTTGCCACGAATCCTTTCACTTGAGCCCAAACCAATTCTATTGGGTTAAGCTCACAGTGATAAGGAGGCAAACGAAGCACTTTATGTCCAGCAGCTTGGGCAATATCGTCAATGACGTAGGTTTCGTGCTGGGTTTTATGGCGCTTAACGATGTTCAACAGCTCAACTTTCACCATATCATCCTCGAAAGAAATATTGTTTGACCGGAGCCAAATCTTTATGTCATCTTTTTTTGTTGCAGTCGACGGAGCTTTGTTCTTCTTTCGAGAATGGTATGATGCGTTATCCAAAACGATAACAGAGTTGGGCTCCAGGCGCATAAGTATTTCCCTAAACCACTTCTCGTATACGTCAGCATTCATATCATCGTGATAGTCGCCACTGCTACCAGAAACGAAACATAGGAGTCCGCCTTCTACGAAACCTGCAGAACTTCCCATGTGCGTTATTATCAGCCGCTTACCTTTTCCCGATGGTGCACGCAGTCCTGTTGAAAGTCCCTCGTTGAATGATTGCCGTGGTGTTAATATAGCCGGGTCCATCCAAACTTTGTCTCTTGTATGTCCTTCGTTGAGCCACGTCTCATCAGTAAAATAGATTTTTCTGTTTTGTTCCCTTAGCTTTTTAATTTCGCGTAATTATCGCCTTCTCCATGTGATGATGTCACTTCTTTCCAATAGCACACTCTTTCGCTGACGATGGGCAAACTTAAAACCTAGATTTTTTTTTCAAAATCGTATGCAGAGAAGACCTGCTGTTTTTTGTGATATTTTCATTGCGTCTTACCTCATGCAGTATTTTATCCAGCGTAGGAAGTTCGTTATTTGAAAAAAAAATGATGCACAATTTGTCTGATGGCACACTTGTCAAAATCATCTATTTTACTTTTGAGACCGGATTTGTTTTTCTTTTTTGGTGGTGAGTTGTGGCCTTTGGTACTGTTTTCTTTAAGCACTTTGTAAACAGTTCGTTCACCCACAGAAAAAATACCAGCTACTTGCTTCACAGCTTCTGTTTTATTTTGCAAATTTTTATGGATTTGGTTTGTCTAGTCAACAATTTCTTTTTTCTTTTCGGAGCTTAAGTCTTTTGAAGTCTTCGAAGCCATTTCGAACAACTTACATAAAGCACCAAATACACGACTTAAAAATACAAATTGCACAAAACTCTAAAAAAACACACCTTTTCACAAATACACGAGTTATAAATACAAATTGCACAAAACTTATACCCGTCTTAAAATTACAAATTGCACAAAACTTAAAAAATACACCTTTTAAAAATACAATTTACATACAAATTTTACTTTACCTCGTGTTACGAAAATTTTGTAACTGCATTTTAACGTATTTTTCACACATTAAAATAAATGCAAACGATGAAAAACACTCCACGATAACACTCATCATTAAAAACTTTTTTTAAAGCTCTAAAATCAAAAGCACCTCGACAGAAACTCAAGGAAAAAAAGCTGAAGGAGTTACTAAATAGACACGGGTAACTCTGAATACACATCAATACTTTGATGGGGGTTGAATACGGCAGCCATAGGCCACAGCAATTCCAGTGCACTCTCAGATGTGCGCTCAATAGGACGTTGGGTCTGCGTCAGCTGCAATCAAAAACTTACGGGCGGGCAAACACTTTTTTATGGAGGAGTTCTTTCAATTTGGTATGGTGCAAAAATATGCACGTTACTGATTTTGAAAAAGCTTTCCCATAAGACGTGTACTGCACATTTTTGTTGGATAAACTATAGTGTGTGGAGAGTAGTTTCCACTGACTTCCCTTTGCAATAAGCAAGTTGAGCTGTAGACAGTAATCTCGTATCAATGCTTGATCGTAGTAATGTTGCACGTTCCTACCGCTAGAGCTCGCCTCGGATTCATGGGGACTTTTTTACACAACATTTCTATTGCTAGACCATTCGAAATAAGTGTGCCAAGTTTCACAACTGTTGAATTTTTATTGAGGTGATGGCATTTTTTTCCTTCATTGACTGGACGTAACGAAGTAAATTATTTTATTAAATTCGCTCTTTTTGCATATAACCAATAATAATAACCTATTTACTCTAGATACTGTGAAAATTATACTACTCTGAAGTAAATTTTAAAAAGTTTGCCATCCGGGGTTTCCATACGATTTTTTATACCAGAGATGCTTAAACTTTTTAGTTTTTTTTTTCAATTTTTGTAATTAAAAACAAATTTTTTTTAATAAAAAAATTCCAAGAGCTAATCAAATTTTCTATCAATAATGCTTTGGCACCAATAGTATAGAAAATTGCTGCAAAAGAAAATCGATGGAGTTCATCCATATGTATTCGTGGTATTTAAAAACGTAAAGTAAGTAAAAAAAAAGTACACTGAACGAAAAAAATGCACATATTTTGAGTACCCTTTGAGATAGCCCATTTCTATTTCTGGTTCCAGAGCAGTCATGGAAGTGGGCAAAACGCCGTTTCAGGATTATACAGTGTTTACCGGACACCTTGTATAAATTAAATTTTCTGTATAAGAAAAGTTTATGTGTCCCCCCCCCCTCCAAATTCTACTCTGGATCTGCCCCTGGTGTAGAAAAGGAGCACTATTTTGTACAAGCATACGTCATTCTTGTCATGGTCAATGCTTGAGTGCCGATCATTTTATAAACCCTTAAACCGTTTGTCCTAGTACCGCGTTTCATACATAAGAATATAAAATGTTGTGCTTTTGGGCCAATTTAAAAAAGTATCAGTTTTTGGTGCCAAATAACTTTTTAACTATAAGAGATATGTAAATTTTGGTCATAATCAATATTTTAGAGAATTTTATAAGCTATCTTTCTTTGTCAGAAAATTTTTTTAAAAGGACAAATAATTTCTAAGACAAAAACGAAAAACAAAAAAATAAAAATGTTACAAGTTCCTGCCGCTAGAGCTCGTCACGGATTCATGGGGACTTTTTAACGCTTCATCACTAGACCATTCTGAATAAGTGTGCCAAGTTTCAAAGCTGTTGAATTTTCTTAAGGTGGAAACCTTTATTGACTGGACTATTCACTTTCATCAGATACTTTGTTTGATAAAACTTTGTATTATTACTAATTGGTCACTAGTAGGTGTATTATTATTGTCCAAACAAAAGCATTTTGTAAAATTATCTGACTTTCACTTCCATATTTACACGAATTTTCTGTCAAAAAGTGCCTTTTAAGAATTATAAATTTCAATGTCAAATGATACAATAATATCATTATAGTATAATTAATGAAAATCCTGAAAAATAAATTTATATCCACTGCCAAAAAATTGTCAAAAAAATACCGTTAGGTAATAAAAATTGACTGTAAAAAATGGGTTTGTTCAAAATGAACAAGCTTTTTTTTATTTAATATTATTAAATTTTTATTAGGTACAAAATTAAAAACTTTCTCCAATAGTGCCCTAATAAGTATATGAAATTTTATGTTATCAAACATTTTTTTTGCAAAAAAAGCTTCAGTATAAGCGACATTTGCTTTGAAAAACAGTAATTTTTGCCATTTCGCCATGTTTTCGTTTTCTTAGAGGCTTTTACTAAAAAGAGCACAAAATTAAATTTTGTTTCCAATGATGTCCTAGAGAGAGAACATGTTAATCTGTCCATAGACACCTAAATGAAATCACCATTTCAGTCCGGAGCACTGTTAAGTGGAGGAAGTATAGAAAGTAAAATGCACGACTGGTTCGCACGTACTTGCTCTTATGTTCAAGACACTGCGGGTTTAAGAAAATTGTATATAAAAACATGGAAATTATGAGGGGAAAATGTAGAGAAGCATGAAATTTGACATTTAAATTGGCTAAAACAACTCTTTTGACAGTTCGAGGTGAAAAAAAAGAATGCCATCTTAATTCTTGATTGAATATGATTGTACGGGAAAAAAATTTAAAATCGTTGGAGCGGTTTTTTAAAAAATTAATTTTTTATATATAAAATTCTTACAACATTTTAAGAACAAATTTTGGTATGCAAATCTAAAGTATATATTTATGTGTATATAAAAACAAAATTGTCAACCCGTTTTTGAGATATCGAATTTTTAAAAAAAAATTTGAAACATTTTTTTCTAAAAATCAAAAAACTTTTTTTTGTGATAATTTTGATATGCAATATTATTTAATCTTATCTGAAATTTGTATATAAAAAAATTCATCTAAATCCGTTTAGCCGATAACGAAAAAACTCAAAATAAAAAAACACGTTCTATGACAGGTACTATTAATAGTTGCTTGGTGTTAAATTTTATAATTTCTTATAGTAGAACGTACATACTAATTTCAAAAGATAAATAGTCTTTCAAACACCTTATAGTCTTGTTCAAATAATTAAATTTATTTATGACGCATTTCGGCCATTAGCCATCATCGGATCAAAATCGACTAGAAACATTCCTTACAAGTAACATTAACTTTCTTAATTATGAACAAAAAGCTTTTCATCATAATTATATAAACTAAAAGCAACAAAATTAAACAAGAAAGCTTTAACAAAAAATAAACAAAAATCAGCTGGGTTATTCTTTTCTGCATATCTTCATCAGCGGGGAGTCAGCAAAACCACAGTTGTCGTTAAGCGCTTCTTTATGTAGTTTGTTGATGTAGATCGACTCCCATACATTCAACTGCCTGAAACCCTGAACCTCTTTTAATAGAGAAATGTTGTCGTTCATCACTCCCTGCTGTTTTTGATTTCTTCTCCTTCTTCCCGTTGCACTATTTTCGTGGTGTGCATGCTTGGCAAAAGCTGTTTTCTCCGTTTTGTTTTGAATATCCAGCTGATGGTCTCTGAATCTTTTCTTGAGTGAAGCTAGCCCTAAACGACGAACATGCTCGCCGAACTTGTTCGTGCTCGCTATATATTCGTCGTGTAGGGGATGGTTCGCGAACGGCTCGCTGTTGGCGAAAAATTTCGATTTTGTCGTGTTTGTTGGCTTCGATGTTCGCCATGTAGGGCCATGTTCGCGAGCAAACCTCATTTTTGCTGTGAAATTACTACAACGCAACGACTTGCGCTTCTTTATCGCACATGCTTACGCTTTGAAGAATCAACACGAAATTAATGTTCGTCAAATGTGTTCGTCGTGTAGGGGATAACGCAAACGAACAAGTTCGGCGAGCATGTTCGTCGTTTAGCGCTACCTTCAGCGAGAGGTTTGGCCTATGTAAACAGCATTACACCCGCTGCAGTCAAAGCTTGTAAGGCTTTCTTGTTTAATTTTGTTGCTTTTAGTTTATATAATTATGATGAAAAGCTTTTTGTTCATAATTAAGAAAGTTAATGTTACTTGTAAACAGTGTTGCCAGAAACACCGATTTATCGTAATTGTCCCGATTTTCAGACCTGTTTCCGATACACCGATTTTTGATCGAAATATGACACTTTTCCCCGATTTTCAATATATCTTAAGCTGAAGTAAACTTATCTACCATTGCAATTTATGTTTCTCCTTTATTCATTTGCTGAACACGACCAAGCTCGACGTGTATGTGTCTCTGTCGTGTCATTAGCTTCTTCTTAAATTTCTATTTGTTTTTATTTTGGGTTTTGAAACGGGCTGCGTGCATGCGTCAGAAAATTATTTTCTAAAGAATACTTGAAGTTCAAGGAATGCAATTGTTTGAACTTAAAAGTATCTGATTGAATATGAATTCAAAATAATTAAAATTAGCACTTTATTTAATTTAATCAAAATAAATATATTTAAAATAATGATAATAAACTTTAATCTTTGTTGAATTCGTTGTCTTATTATCTAAGTTTTCCTTTCTAAGCTAGCAAGGTGCACAAATAGTCGAATTTATAAACTTTTTTTAACACTAGACATCCGACCAACTCCAAAAAGATATAAGCTTAGTTCACTGTTGTCCTAAAGTTGTCCAAACTTGACAACGGAATTGGTTGCCTAAGATTTGACTAACTTGACATTTAATTTAATTAAATAAATCATATTTCCAACTTCTGAAAACTTTTAAGAAAGTGGGTATTATTAGCAATGAGGATTCAATCTATGCGAGTGGATGAACCGAAGAAGAATAATAAAAATATACCGATTAACTTATTTAATATAAGAATGTCTTTATTGATTCGAAAGCTGATAAAAGTAAAAATTAAGTAAAGAAAATGAACTTCGTGTACGACGCAATAAAATCTGAATGATCAACGACTGTATCTGTCAAATACGAAAATGAGTTTAGGTTCGCTCAGTTGGTTGTCGTGTTTGTTGTTAGAGGGTGACACGGAACGTCTAAGTGTACAACTCCAATAGGTATCAACAACAACCGTCTAAGAAATCTAATAAATAAGGCTGCAAATATTTAAACATTATAGCTCCAATGGTGATGCACCATATACAAGACTATTAAATACCTAAGGGAAATATTTATTTTTGATTTTGAAGTTTTACGTACTGTTTACTGACAATATTACATTTAAAAATGAACTTAAACAAAATAAATATAACAAAGTTGCTTTTTGAAAAAAGTACTTTTCACCTTCAAACAATTTTTTTCAAAAGAAATATGATTTTATTTACTTTAAGAATGAAAAAATGTACAATCCGAAAAACATTTTCGGAAAAAAACTTGGTTTTTATAAAAATGGAGGTGCTTTTGACACCTGGCATGACTTTTAGGCTTAAAACTGTTTTCCTGATTTACACCGATTTCTAGAGTGGCAATCTCCCGATTTCAGAAAATATTTTCTGGCATAAATAAATTAAATTATTTGAACAAGACTATAAGGTGTTTGATTGACTATTTATCTATTGAATTTTAGTCTTGTTGGCAGAGCTCTGTTTAATAATAAAGTATACACCATATATTGGAGTGAGTTCAATAAATATCGACGGGAAAAAACAAAATTTAAGCTTTTATCACTTAACATTAATTTTTTGAAAGATTGCAAACACAAGAAGGTTTTTCCGAGTTTTATACATATGAAAAGTAATACACAAAATGAACGGTCAAAAAATGCAGTGCTGACTGGAAAGAGACTTTGGTTAAAACGTGAAATGGATTATCTTTACGCAAAACGATCTTCAATCGAATGTAAACTCTACATTTTACACTTAAAATTAACAAAAGAACTAAGGCGCCAGTTATAGCTATCATTGAAACTCATCATTGAAAATTTTAATGATTGATTTTGAGACGTTTAGGAGGCAAAATCATTTAATATTTTGATGGACGATCAAAGCTTAGCACTTAATTAATATTTCTAGTCAAAAAAAAATTTCAAAAAGGCCCAACTTTCCACAAAAATTGACTTTCAATTTTTCAATGATCATTGGTAAGGTAGTTCAATCATTGAAATAAGAAAAGTCTTTTTATGGGGAAAGTTGGGCCTATTTGAAATTTTTTTTTTGCTAAAAATATTAATTAGGTCTTTAGCTTTATTTTTCCATCAAAATAATAAATAATTTTACTTCCTAAACGTCTCAAAATCAATCATTAAAATTTTCAATGATGAGTTTCAATGATAGCTATAACTGGCACCTAAAAGATAAAGATGAGTGGCTTAAACTTGAAATGTTTGAAGATATAAATATAGAATACAAAATTAAGAAACTACGTTTAAAGAAAGAACTCAATATCCTTCTAGCTCAAAAGAAAAATTACATTTTTCCTGGAAGAAAACCTATATATGTTGATGATTTTGTCAAAAATTTGAGCACTAATGTTTCTTTTAGTCCTGACGAAATGTCAACATTGAACAAAGGTTTGAAATTTGCGATTCAACCTGTTGGAATTCCAGCCGATGAAATTGTAGCTGATGTAGAAATGGGTATTATTCATCTATCCGAAGATTCAAAATCTAAAGTATGAGGTGAGATCAAAGATATAATTATGAAAGAATGTAGAACTCCACAAAAATTAAATAAAAATGTTCTTAAAATAAACTCAATTCTTAAAAGTATAAGGAATAAAAACTGTTATGTACTAAAAGCAGACAAAGGGAATTCTATCGTTATCCTTGATAAAGATGAGTACATAAGAAGAATGGAATTGCTGTTGCAAGAAGGCACTTATAAGAAACTTCCAAAGAACCCACTCCCCAAGATGATAGCGGAGGTAGATGAGTGTCTTAAAAGATATGAAGGACATTTTTCTGATAAGTTTTGGAGAAGGAATCTTAAAAATTCAAACCCACAAATTCCTAAGCTGTATGGGCTTCCAAAAATACATAAGCCAGGGGATAAGATGAGACCTATTGTTTCTAACATAAATGCACCAACACAAAAACTATCTCGATGGATCCATAACGAGTTAACCCAACTTGGTCGAATAAAAGGATTTAGGATAAATAGAGAAGAGTTAATACAACGTATACAAAATTTAACCTTAAAACAGGATGAAATTTTAGTTTCCTTCGACGTCACTGCTCTATTCCCCAGTGTTCCTATACCTGAAACTCTTGTGATTTTAAGAAATTGGCTCACTCTTAAAAATCTTCTTGCTTTCAAAGTAGATATGTTGGTAGAGATGACTGAGATCTGCATGAACCAAAATATCTTCATCTTCAATGGAGAAGTGTATAAACAAGATGAAGGTACAGCTATGGGAAATAATCTTTCACCTTTTATTGCAGACCTTTTCCTCTGGCATTTTGAAGAAAAAATAGAAAATATGAATGATTTTCCGCGCGTTTGGTTAAGATACGTTGATGATGTTTTTGCTGTTTCAACAACTAAGCAGTATCCAAGAACGCTTAATCTGATCAATTCGCAGTTCAATTCAGTGAAATTCACAATTGAAGTAGAAAAGGATAGAAAAATACCTTTTCTTGATCTTTGGTTAGAACGTTCGCCAAATAATTCAATAAAGTTCAATATATACCGAAAACCAACACAGACAAAGAGGTACATAACAAGTGATTCTTTTCATTGCTTTGCACACAAATATGCTGCCATGAATTCTATGATACATAGAATGATAAATACTCCTTTGACAGAAGAAGATTACAAAGCAGAGTTTGATTTATTTTGGATTGCGCAAGATTTAATGGATTAAATGAAAACATCATACAAAATACAGCCAGAAAGAAACTACAAAAACAATTTAAAGAACAAAATATAAATTTGCTTGCAGATGAAATGACGTCGGAGCTTTCAGTGGTCAAGTGGGCAAAAATGATTTATTATCCTGCTCTCACCAACAAAATTTCTAATGTTCTCAGCCACAACAACATCAAATTAGCTTACAAGTCTGGGCGTACAATACAAAATTTGCTTGAAAACACAAGACGGACCCACTTGACAAATCGGGAATATATAAGCTAGACTGCAGCGGGTGTAATGCTGTTTACATAGGCCAAACCTCTTGCTCACTTAAGAAAAGATTCAGAGACCATCAGCTGGATATTCAAAACAAAACGGAGAAAACAGCTTTTGCCAAGCATGCACACCACGAAAATAGTGCAACGGGAAGAAGGAGAAGAAATCAAAAACAGCAGGGAGTGATGAACGACAACATTTCTCTATTAAAAGAGGTTCAGGGTTTCAGGCAGTTGAATGTATGGGAGTCGATCTACATCAACAAACTACATAAAGAAGCGCTTAACGACAACTGTGGTTTTGCTGACTCCCCGCTGATGAAGATATGCAGATGCAGAAAAGAATAACCCAGCTGATTTTTGTTTATTTTTTGTTAAAGCTTTTAAAGCTTTCTTGTTTAATTTTGTTGCTTTTAGTTTATATAATTATGATGAAAAGCTTTTTGTTCATAATTAAGAAAGTTAATGTTACTTGTAAAGAATGTTTCTAATCGATTTTGATCCGATGATGGCTAATGGCCGAAACGCGTCATAAATAAATTAAATTATTTGAACAAGACTATAAGGTGTTTGATTGACTATTTATCTATTGAATTTAAGTCATGTTGGCAGAGCTCTGTCTAATAATAAAGTACTAATTTTAGTTTATGAAAACAGTTTAATCAAAATCGTAGGAGTCGTTTTAAAGCAAAAAAATATTTTCCTTTGCGGTTTTTTAACTTTTGTATGGAAGGTCCCATTATTTTTTCATAAATGTAAAATTTTTTCTAAAAATACTTTAGAGAGTACTAAAAAAGTCTTAAATATCGAGTTTCAAAAAAATCGATCATGTTGTTTTCGAAATATTTGATTTTCCAAAAAAAATTTTGAAACATTTTTAAAAAAACCAAAAAATATTTTTTCAAAAATTTTGGTACACAAAACTATTTATATTTTTTGGAAGCTTCTGTGTAAAAAAAATAATTGAAATCGGTCACACCGTTTTGAAGAAAATCAAAAATTAAAAAAATGGTTCTTTGGGAGGTACCATTAATAACCATTTTTGAAAAATGGTTTTCCACCCAAAGAAAGCTCTTACTAAAATAAATTTACTGAATTTTTTTTAAGAAAAGTTGTCGAGCCGTTTTTGAGAAAAATACGATTATGTAAAATTGCTAAAAAAAATGTATGGCAGCTACCGTTATTTTTGATTCTAAAAAATATTAAAAAAAACGTGTGGGCATAATCACCAAAAACCACTATGTACCAAGTTTGAAGAAAATCTAACGAGCCGTTTAGGCTGTAGACGAACAGACAGACGGACAGACAGAATTGTGCCACCCACTTTTTTGGTGCTCTCTATCATCGTAATATCATGTTTGATTGTTATCTCAAAATTTTTTTTTTCCATAAATCCAAAACTTGCCTTATAGTACCTATAATCGCAAGTAAAAATGCTTTTATTTAATTCCAATACAAGAATACTCGTGCCAATCCAATATATACCTTCATTGAAGCAATAGAATGTATGACCTAGTTCTGGATTTAATTTTGTATTTCAACCAACATGGGATATATAAAACAATATACATACATAAATACATAGTACATCCAGACATTTTTTTCACTTACCGCTATGGATTTATGAGTGGTATCAGTAGATATGGTAGATTAGATATGCATCCAAATTTATTCATGAATAAGAAATCATATAATCAAAACCAATAATAAAACGATGTATTTTCAAGGGAATACAAATAATTTTGCAGACGCATTAAATTGTAAAATAATAAATAAGCATTTTTCTATAAATATTTATTAAGTTAATATAATATTTTGCAGACGTTTGCTTATTAGTTATTAAACTCAAACTGTATGAACAAGGACGCAAAATTATAGACAGCCGATTTTAAGGGCCTTAGCGTGACACTACTTAAAAATTGTTTAACTTTAATGCAGTTCTCTAACTTTTCCTTAATTATAGACACATGGTAGTTAGTGTCGCGTTAAGACCATTTTCTAAGCAAATTAAAGTTGAACTTGCCTAAATCAATGACAGTTCGTGCGACAGATGTTATTTCGGCTAGTATGATACTAAAAAATTAAAATCAGACTTTGGTTATTTTAACTTTAATGCAAGTGTTTAAGAGTTAAGTTGGTTTGAAATCGTCTATAATTTAAGAAAACGCCATTTTCACCTAGTGAAAATGGTAAATGATAGTTAAAAATTGTCTGTACGTGACGCATTTTGTTCGATAAGAGAAAAACCCAGAGATCTATACTTTAAGGACTAGGAATCGATAGGGAACCTTGAATTGGGCAAAAAATAAAATGCACGACTGGGTTGCATGTACTTGCTTCTATGTTCAAGAGACTAAGGATTAAAAAAATATAAATAAAGACATAGAAATTATGAGATAAAAATGATTAAAATGATTGAAATTAGCTAAAACGACTCCTTTAATAGTTTGAGGTGAAATTAGAGAATGCCATCTAAACTCTTGATCAAAAATAATTGTATGGAAAAAATTTTGAATCGTTCGAGTGCTTTTGAAAGAAAAATAAGTTTTATAAAATTCGTGGAAGCCGATTTTAAGAAAAAAAATATTTTCCTTAACGGTAAAAGTACATTTCTTTCTTAAAATATTCTAGATAAGTTATTTAACCTTAAGATACTGAGTTTCAAAAATATTGACAATGTAGTTTTCAAAATATTGGGTTTTCAAAAAAAAAAACAATTTTGAAAATCCTAAAAGTATTTTTTTAAAAATTTGACTAAAAAAATCCTTTTTATATTTTTTAGAAGCTTCTGTACAAAATTAATACATTATTGAAATCAGAAATACCAATTTGAAGAAAATAAAAAATGGTTCCTAGGGAGGTACCATTAATAACTATTTTTTAAAAAATGGTTTCTATCCAAATGTAGCCTTTTTTAAAAGAAATTTTTTAAAGAAAGGTTGTGGAGCGGTTTTTGAAAAAAGAAAATTAGATTTTGTAGAATTGACACAAACAAATTGTATTGCAGGTACCTACCGTTACTTTTGGTTCTAAACAAAAATGAAAAAAACGTATGGGCAGATTCACCAAAAACCACTATGTACCAAGTTTTAAGGAAATCGATCCAGCTGTTTAGGCTGTAGCCGAACAGACAGACAGCATTGAGAGACCCACTTTTTTCGTCTTCCTCCCTATCATTGTTAAGACAAGTCTAATTATAATCTCGAGTTAATTTTGTTTACGAATGGAGTACCTAAATATATATCCTAAGTTAAAATATTGTGATTTAAGACACTCTTCAAAAAGGCAATACAAAGCTCGTGAGCCACTCTAGAAACTAATGAATTTATTTGAACACGTCTCAAAAATAGTTTTTTAATTTGAAGTATTTATGCTTATAGTATTCAGAACTACAGCCAAAAAAAACTAAACTTAAGGGTAGATCTATTTTCAAAGTAAATCATGTACACACAAAATTAAATAATAATAATTTTTTATCAAAGTATTTTTTCGATCAGATGAACATGAGGCGAGATAAATGTTAAAAACCATGTCTTACCTCAAAATTTTGACTGTTTTTCATCAATAACTTTTTTTTTTGGAAAGAAGTTTAAAATGTTTTGTAAGTAAAAGTTGTAGAAGATATTTTAACGTACAAAATAAAATAAAAAGATAACTCTTAGGGCCACTTTTTCAGTGCGAGATCATCCTAGTCTCGGGGTTAAATCTGAGTTAACTCCATAAACATATTTTTCAGTCAATTGCAATCCTAAGATAACTAGCCTAATTTAGGGCCAGTTTTTCAGTGCGAGATCATCCTAGTCTCGGGGTTAAACCTGATTTAACTCCATAAACGTGTTTTCAGTCAATTGAAATCCTAAGTTAACTCCGAGTTAACTCGTCTAATTTGGTGAGTTAACTCAGGGACCAAATTGAGGGCCTTATCATTTATGGCGCCATTTCGATTTCTATAAGGACAGTTATTGTCCGATATTCCGATGCGTGAAAAGGCATAGAAAGGCCCTAAGGGCCAGTTTTTCAGTTCAGGATTAGCTCTGAGTAAAATCACATCCTGAAAATAAATTAACACCGAGTTAACTCAGGAACAGTTTTTCAGTAGAGGACTAACTTTATCTTTCAGTTGTAAAAAATCTACGGCCAACGATGTGCGACCCTACGGATATCACCCTTCTACGCCTTTCACGCATCGGAATAGAGATGGCGCCACAACGACATTGCACAGACAATAACTTTCCTTATCAAAATCGAGATGGTGCCACAGCTGAAAAGGCGATCAATTTGCCTTGAGTTAACTCACCAAATGAAACGAGCTAACTCGGAGTTAACTTAGGATTTCAATTGACTGAAAAACACGTTTGTGGAGTTAAATCAGGTTTAACCCCGATACTAGGATGATCTCGCAATGAAAAACTGGTCCTTAGGACCAGTTTTTCAGTTCAGGCTTAACTCTGAGTTAAATTAGAGTTTGCTAATCCTGAAAATAAATTAACCCTGAGTTAACTCAGGAACAGTTTTTCAGTTGAGGATTAACTTTATCTTTCAGCTGTCAAAATTGTGAGGCCAACGATGTGTGACACTATGGATATCGACCTTCTACGCCTTTTACGCATAGGAATAGATATGGCACCACAACAAATTGCACTGGCAATAACTTTCAATATCGAAATCGAGATGGCGCCACAGCTAAAAAGACCTTCAATTTGGTGCCTGAGCTAACTCACCAAATAAGACGAGCTAACTCGGGGTTAACTTTCGATTTCAATTGACTGAAAAACACGTTTTTGGAGTTTGTTAAATCCGGTTTAACCCCGAGACTAGGATGATCTCGCACTGAAAAACTGGTCCTTAGTGTGCTAGGAGCCGAAAAATCGAAATACACTCTTTCAAAGCCTTTTTTAAAATGGCAGACAACGCATCGGCGCTTTTTGTTCGAACTTTGAGGATTTAAGCTCTTTAGTAGTTACTCTTTAAAAAACAAAAAAGAATTCGACACAGTTTTTTTTTTCTAGATATAAAATGCTAATTTGACTTAACTACATTAATTTTTAGTAATTTGGAAAACAATATACCTTTTTTAACTACCTTTATGTAAGCCTTTCCATTTTGTGAAGATCCTTGGGAACATTATCAAGCACGAAACGTCCAAATCAGAGTTCGGTCTGAGGGCGAATGCAGTAATAATACGTTAATGTGGGTGACAATTTATGTTTAAATTATACTTACAGAGAACACTTTTAATTATATTAATTGAAATGAGAACGACAAAGAGCTTACATTTTTGTGATACCTATAATACAAATTGCTTGATTTTTCTTGGTGGTGGTGTTCGAAATCAAGGTTTATTCATTTAAACAAAAACCTACCTTCATAATGTCTGTAGGTATAAGGTCCAACAATATTTTGTTTTTTTTTTTTAATAAATTCAATTTAAAACAAGTAAAAACTAATTAGTAAATGGTCTTAAGTATATAATACATACAAACGTGGGCTTTGTAAAATCCCTAATTTCTTAATCAAATCTCTCCCTGTTTTTTTTTTCTGTTTTCTTGTTTTGTATCAACGAAAAACTCTTGTTCTTCGTTGATGTTATAAATAGAATAGTATGACTTCATTTCTAATTTTATCTCATTTTAAGAGGATTTTTTGCAACCCAAAAATATAATTCTGGTTTTGTTGATGCATTAGAAAGGATTGAAAGACTCCAAGTCAAGTGCAAGCTGTCTACCTGATGCGTATTATTGCCTGAACTAATGTGAACTCCTTGAACAAGTTTGTCCAGTTTATTGTATATTGTATTAAATTTGGGTATTAGGTAGGTGGATTTTGTTTGGAAATCAAATGCATTCTTTAAATAATATAAATTGAGTTCGTTATACCATAAGGTGAATATAAAATTTTGTTTGACGATACTTAAAATAATACCCTTCAATAAGCTGAAGCAAAAGTTGAAAGGAAGGTTCAGTCAACTCTTTTTGTACGAGTAGGTACCTACTTGTACGAAAAGTATATTTAATTGAAATTTTTAAACCACGTACCTATAGTGGGGCCGTTTGTGCATTATATGAGGCCATAAGTGTTGTTCATTTCAAACTGACATGACTATTATAGTTCATGTTCTAAATTTTTTAAAGAAGAGTATTACAATGGTGGTAACACTGGCAGAAAGACAAGACGAGTGTTGATACTAACCGGGCAAAATTCTCAAAATGCTACATTCATTGCTTCATAAATCAAGAACGAGATTGTATGGATATGTCGTACTTAAAGGCATATTAAAATCGTTCTTTAAACTCCGGCCAGTTCAAGAAAATTACACGAAAAAATGGCAAATTTACGAAGAAAATACCAAAAAAGCTTAATTTTGGTGGATACTTTTGGCGTCTAAAGCATTTCCGAGAAAAGACCACTAATTTGGCCCTAACTTTTTGAAAAAGTTAGCGAGTACATACTTATAAAAAACTAAGCTCCGTCCCATTTACAGTACAAAATCGAAAGGCCAACTTTGACCCGCAATTACTTCAAGATTAATAAACTAACACAGTAGCTATCTATTTATTCTGTTATGACTTTCACATTTGAACTAGAGCTTACGGGCACAGTGCACACATACCCTTAACTAATTATAACGACTCTCGAATGAAGAAGCGCCATCTTCCGGATTATAGCAGATACAAACCAACCTACGGAGCTTTCATGAGCTTTGTTGCTTTAGAAAGAGGAAATATGGGAAATTTCCCCCATGGGAAGTTCTAGAAGCAGAAACCAGAACATTCGGGCAATATACAGAGCTTGTCAAAAAGGCACTTGTTTGACCTGGCAGTGAACAGTTTATTTTTAATCGTGAATGAATAAGGTTGTTTTTAATAAAGGTCAAAAGTAAAGTTGGTGAATTCATTTCAACAAAGCCCAGAACAAAAGAATCTTCTATTTTTCTTAGTTACAACTTATAAGTAAAATTTTGTAATTGCAAGATTTTAAAAAACAAAATTTTTAATTTGGGAGATTTCGTTATTCGAGATTAAAAAAAATGCGAGTTTTCGTTATTTGAGATTTGGGAATGTCGTACCTGTCCCTTTTCAAGATGGTGCCTTTCTTCCTACCGCGGACATTCCAAAAACTTGGTTTTATAATGGAGAGATGTTGCAAAATAGCCGACACAAAAAATGTTGCTCATGGATTCATGCAAGTTTAATACATTTTTAAATAAATTTGCTACACCATGAAGTTCTTGTATGTTTTTTCTCTAAATCTATTGACCGTATAAAAACACGTAATCTACAATTTGTTTCGTCACACTTTTTTTAAAAAATAAACTGATAGCTTTCAAGAAATAATAGTACAGGTAAAATAGAATACATAAAACAAAAAAATTAGTACCATCATGAAACTTGGTGAAAACGTTTCATGTACTATAAGAATGAAAAATCAAAAGAGTCTATAAAAATATTTCACATGGAAGGGTATTTTTTTGAGGGGGAGAGGGGGGAAAGTTGTGGTCTATCAAATAGAAAAATTAACTCTGGTGCAACATTATTGTATGACACATGTTTTTAAGGTAGTTTTAAATGTTGAATCCAATGACACCAAAAGCAAGTCGATACGGCCTCCGTGGAAAAAGTTATTGTCATTTTTATGTAAGGATGACTATATTTTCAGTATAAAAGTAAAATATTACCGGAAACCAGTTGAAAATAATGGTTCGTCGATGAAACTTGGCATCAATGGTTCATTTATCATGAAAAGCAATAATAAGAAGAGTCTATAAAAATATCTGTGTTTAAAGGGTGTTTTTTTGAGGGTTGGGGTGAGGTTTGGGGTTATGGTGGGTTTATTACCATAGAACCTGTTACAAAAATGGTACCCTCATAAAACTTTATTAAAATGTGGTATGAACTACCAGAATGAAGAATCAAAAGAGTCTATAAAAATATCTATATGGCAGAAGGATGTTTTCTATGGGTGAGGGAATGTATACAACTTTTTCGATAAACTAAAATTGTTTCCAAAAACAAATAACACCCTTTACCCAAGCTCACAAAAACACCCTTTTTTCCTTGATATTTTTGTAAACTCCGTAAATTCTTCATTCTCGTAGTAAATGAAACACTTTTACCAAGTTTCTTGAGGGTTACCATCCTTTTCCATTTTTTTGAAAAATAAACGCAAACTTCCCCTATCTTCAAAAAACACACCCTTCCATGCAAAATATTTCTATAGACTCTTTTGATTCTTCATTCTGTAAGTTAATAGCACATTTTTCCAAAATCTCATGGGGGTACCATTTTTGTCACAGGTCTTATGGTATTACTCCCACCACTACCCTAAATCACCAAAAAAACACCCTTTAACCACAAATATTTTTATAGACTCTTCTTATTATTGATTTTCATGATAAATGAACCACTGATGCCAAGTTTCATCGATGGACCATTATTTTTAACCAGTTTTCAGTAATATTTTACTTTTATACTGAGCATATAGTCATCTTACCATAAAAATGACAATAACTTTTTTCGCAGAGGTCATATCGACTTGGTTTTGGTGTCATTTGATTCAGCATTAAAAAATACTTTGAAATCATGTGTGATATGCTTATGTTGTACCAAGGTAATTTTTTCCGTTTGATACACCACAATTTCCCCCCCTCTCCCTCTCAAAAAACACCCTTCCATATGAAATATTTTTATAGACTCTTTTGATTCTTCATTCCCATGGTACATGAAATGTTTTCACCAAGTTTCATGGTGGTACCAAATTTTTTTTTATTCGAAAGACTTTTCGCACTATTTTACCTGTACTATAAGCAAATAACAGAATTCAATTTAGAGTACTTCTTTGGAAATTCTTAAGACGTCAAATCGAAAGGTCTCCAATAAGATACATATAGCATTCGCAAATTAAATTAACCAAATCGCAAATAGGTTTAACCTAATCGCAAATAAGTTTCACCCAAGCGCAAATAGATTTAACCCAAACGCAAATAGAACTAACCCAATCGCAATTCGATTTAAACAAAACGCAAATACATATAGTTAAACTATTAACAAATCATTTTAACCAAAACGCAAATTGAATTAACCAAAGCTTGATTTATCGTTCCAGCTGTACTTTTGGCTATAATGGATTTTGGTATTATCCATTATTTAAAAAACCATGATTAAGGGATTGGCCTTTTATTTTTTCGGTAAATTCTTGGAAAAATCCGTAGAACTAGTTGAATTGGCAATTGAGATTTTGTTAAAATCTTATGGTGAACTATTCATACTGTTAAAACCCTTCCATTTCTTCACCACACAACTGGAATAACAAGTTGAGCCCAGGTTAATTCAATTTGCGTTTTGGTTAAAATGATTTGTTAATAGTTTAACTATATTTGCGTTTTGTTTAATTCGAATTGCGATTGGGTTAGTTCTATTTTCGTTTGGGTTAAATCTATTTGCACTTAGGTGAAACTTATTTGCGTTTAGGTTAAACCTATTTGCGATTTGGTTAATTTAATTTGCAAATGTTATAGATATTTTTATTTATATTATTCATAGATCAAAGCCTTACAATATTTTAAAAAATACGACGCTTTGCGAAATGAGGAGTAAGAGAAGTGCTCAGGGAGAAGGTGGGGGAGGTCTACGAAGAAACCACGAGTAGAGTGAAATCTGCAGGAGTGAAATATTTTGGGCGGGAAATGGACTAAGGCAGGGGTTCCGATAAGCCCAGTACCGTTCAACTTGTTGATGGCAGCAGCATTCAGAGGAGATGAAAGAGAGGCAAAGAGATGGGCGGGGACAGGATCACGATGGGAACAAGAGACAGAAAAAATTAAGGGATGGGAGGGAAGAGAAGACAGTGTGAATGAATGCGAGGAAGTGGAAGGAGAAGGAAAGAAGGGAATGAATAAATCAATCCAGAAACAACAGGTGGAATAAAAAAGTAATGACAGAGGGGATCCCGCAATATTTGAAAGCGTGATAGAAGACAGAAAGAACTAGATGAATAGCAATAGTCAGGTTAGGGAATGAGGTTAGAGAAAGATGGTAGTGCAATCGAGAAGAAGAGAGAATGTGCAGAGTATGTAAGGGTAAGGTACACGAGGCATGGGAATATGTAATACAAAGATGCTGGTCAGGGGAAGATCAAGGAAAATCAATAGGGGAACAATGAGGGAGATAATGGACAAAGAGTGGATAAATGAACTAGAAGAGTTGAGAAAAGATATGTCGAGGGAGAGGGGGAGGAGGAGAGGAAGCAGAGTAAGGAAACCGGAGCCTTGTAACCCTAAGGGGAGGCAATACAAGTCAATACATGAAAATTGCATTACATAAAGAATCAACCCATTTTTGAGATATCGAATTTTCCAAAAAAAAATTTTAATACTAATTTAAATTCGTTCAACCCAACCGATAATGAGAAAATTAAAAACAAAAAAATATTCTTTGGGAGGTACTAACAAAATAGTAGGTAATATAATAACAATTACCTAAAGCCTGGCACCCACTGGGCAACTTAGTTGCTTGCCATCGCCCACTAAGCAACTTCCGAGCAACTTTTTGGATTTTGAAATTTATGTTTTGTATTTTTTTGTGTTGAATTTGGTATCCTTTTTGTTTCAATTCGTGTCTGATTGTAGACGTCAATGCTTCGTTGATAAAATATAAATTGTAGTGAAGAGGATTCTTAAGTTAGTTTTAAGTTACTATCTTCGTTTTGTTGGCATAGGCGCCCGGAGGGGTGGGGGGCAAGGGGGGCAGTTGCCCCCCTAGCTCTGTACAATACCACACAACTAAGACATTTTTCACTTTTTTCTTTGAATTTTAAAAAATACTTTGCCTAATCTCCATGATTTGCCTCCCCTGGCTCTGGATCATACCAAATGTACCTGAAAATATCCTTAGTTTCGATATTTACATTACATTTACATTATTTATTTCATTATTCTTATCTTACAAACTTTGTACATAGTATAATAATAATATAACAAATTCAAAAATAAAGAAAGAATAGCTAGTGACATTTTTATTTGAAAATAAAATAGTGCTAATGTCACATCATTGAAAAATATCTTAAAAATGTGGGGTGTACAACAATTGATTACCAATTTAAGAACAAAATTAAATTAAATGAAAAGCAAAACAAATTTTTCATGAGCAAAAGGCTTAGGAAAAAACAAAATAAGAAGCTTAACTACATAATGTGCATAAGAATATAAATGAAGAACGTTATTAAGTGATATACAGCAGCAGAGTTTTGATTTCATGGTGATTGAAATCTAGAAGCCAAATTTTAAGTCTATTTAGGAAAATAGGTAGAGATCTAATAAACCGAAAATTCATAGGTAGACGATTGAACAATTTAAATGATATAACGGAGAAAAAGTTTCTGAAGTGTGTAGTTCGAAATGATGGAGTGACAACAGAATTAACTGAATTGCTACGCAAATACCTGGTGTCAGAAATTGGACTCTGCATATAACCACCTCTCAAGAAAAATATTTTTAAAACTTTAAAATAATATAAATGTTTGAGCGGCAGAATTCCCAATGTCCTAAGCAGAACTATAGAATGAGCCACACGATTTGCTCTGAGTATTTGTCTTACAGCGCATTTTTGTAAAACAAGGAGTGGTTGGAGAGTTGTGTCGTAAGCGCCTCCCCAACAACTCAATCCATACTGCAATCTTGATTGAAATATTCCGTAATAAACCATTCTAAGTGTTTTACTGTCACAGAACTTTCTGAGTCGATAAAAACTACGAATAGAATAACGTAAATATTTTTTTAGATTAGAAACATGTTTGAACCATCTCATGCTATTATCAATAATTGTTATACCCAAGTATTTAAATAATGATACTACTTCAATTTTAAAGCAGTTAATGTCACAAGTTGCATGTTCATTAAACATTTTATCAGGTGCATCAAAAGTTCACAAACAACTTAACAAGTTTTGCCTGATACAGTTGTTGGCATGGAAATATATTCCCCCAACAGCGCATTCCGGATTGCTATGGCTAAAATACATTAATCTTGTTTTCCTGCTCACAAATAATTTGTGTTCAGAAAACCAAATTCGAAGAAGATGAACGTCATGATTGATGTCAGCACTAAGGTTTAGAGCACTATCTGAACGGTAAGCAATCCCAAGATCATCAGCAAAGGCTGTAACCTTACCTTTAAACGGTTAAAAAAACAGAGAGTTAATGTAAATCAAGAACAATATTGGCCCCAGGACTGAACCTTGGGGCACACCTTGATTTATTAATTTGAAATTACTTAGTACATCTCCTACTTTAACTTTTTGATTTCTATCTTTAAGGTAAGACTTGAACCAATCATAAATAAAATCCCGGAAACCTACGCAATATAATTTTTCTAATAGGACGTTATGGTTTACCATGTCAAACGCCTTGGTTATGTCCACAAAGAGGCCGGCACAGTGTTTTCTGTCATCCATCGCCTTGTATATGAAAGAGCAGAATTCCAAAAGAGCATCTTCCGTAGAAAGCCCCTCTCTAAACCCGAACTGATCAGGGCTAAAAAACTTTATTTTTGTTAGATAACCCATTACCCTATACTTAATTGCTTTTTCAAAAATTTTAGAAATAGAAGACAATAGCGAAATTGGTCTATAATTATTCTTGTCACATTTACTACCCTTTTTAAAAAGAGGTATTACATAAGCACACTTAAGTTTGTCAGGAAAATTTCCAGTGAGAATACTCAAGTTAAAAATGTGTGCTAGTATATCGACTATATTAAGTGCTATTTTTTTAAGTGTAAGATTTGAAATACTATCACAACCGCAAGAATAGGAATTATCCAAGGAATTTATAATTTTATAAAGTTCAAAGCCAGAAATCTGTTCAAAACCGAAGCTTACATTACTCATACTGTCCGTCACTAATTGAGTCCTTGTACAATGCCTACAATGTTTGAGATATGCATTCTCATGGGATATTTGCCCAACCGTAGAAAAAAAATCATTGAATTCATTTGATATAATTGTAGGATCATCAATAGTAACACTTTCATTTCTAAGAATAATAGATTTAGGAGAACTTTGAGACTTGCCATCAATGATACTATTTATTACTTTCCATTCTTTTCTATGATCACCGAGAGCTCTGTGTACTTTGGAGTAATAGTATCTATCTCTAGCCAACCTTATATCTTTGTTAACTGTTTTACTCAATATTTTGAAACGTCCTTTAAGTTGAAAATTTAGTGGATGTTTACTGATGTTTTATTGTTGGAAAATATAGATATTTTCTTTACAGCTTCTTTATTGAGTTCATAGTTTGCACCCCCCTGATAAAAAAAAGATAAGTAGGTTGTCTTTTTTTGTCAGGGTTCATGATTTGCACCCCCTGGCTCTGGATTATGCCAAATATGCAACTTGTTCATCAACTGGCATGGAATTTTTGAAGCCAGTAGTGAAGCAAGTTGGGAGACAAGCAAGTGGAATGTAAGTTGAAATTGGAAAAATAAATCAATTGAGTTTGAAAGCGAATAAATCAATAATAATTATCAAATTTTGATCTGAAAAACTAGAATAAAAAATTGTAATACAGTCTATTATCCGGAGTTCAATTTATATATTTATGGAAAATCATTTAACGCTGAACAATTTGTAAACAGTACGTCCAAAGTTGTTTTGGATTTTGTCATTGACTGAACGGATTTAAATAAGGATCTGAAATGGTCCTTAAAATAAATCTTTCTTCATCAAGTATCCCTTCACTGCGGCTGTGAAGCTATTTATTAAAAAAATACATGGTCCTCATCTGTCAAGCCATTCATTTTCAAAGTCTGTTGAAGAATGGCTACGATGTCGATGCTTTAAGAAAACTTCTAAAAAATCAGAAATTTTCACATTTTTTCTTACAAAAAGGTGATTTTATGGCCTTTTCGAATGGGGGTAGAATTACAGTTCTTGTTCTGAAAAGGATAGAAAATTCTTCCGGATTTGATTTCAGAATCGTTCAACCCATTCATGCCAATCGAAAAGGCCATTAGGGAAATTTGTTGGCATTTGGATATTTTCAAAACAAGGTGTTTCAGAAACATGTCCACATTTTGCAACTTCGTTGTTCCATGAAAGATTTCAATGAAATTGACACAGGTGATGGCTTATACAGAATTAAAAAAGAAAAAATATTTTCAAAACAGGGTGCTTAAAAAAAATGTCGTTGTTCCTTGAGTGATTTCAATAAAATTGACAGGATAGCTGAGGCAGAATTATAACAGAAACGAATAATTTCAAAACGGTGTTTCAAAAAATGGCACCATCATCACCATGACCTGTCGCAATTTCATTGAAATCACTCAATTCGATTTCATTGAAATCTATTAACGTCAAAGGATTTCGAAACTTTTTTTTGGAAACTGTCCTTTTTCCTTTTGTAAAATTACATTTGTATTTCTTATTTCAAAGGTTCGTGAATGGATCTTCAATAGTTCTCGCATAGTAAATTCGGAACGAACCATATTTTATAGATCCACATCCTAACATTTTTGGTTCGATCGTGAAAATGAATTTTGTTTTAATCGAATCAAAAATAACATTCCCTTTTGATTTTCTACGAGTGAACGAAGATATTTTATTGTTCTATGAACCTTGCTTTTTATACAAATACTTCCAAAAAAATGCCTGTGTGGTTAAATAAGTGCGGTCTACTATTAAATATAAAATAATTTTACGCTGGATAACTATTAACAGTAGGTACCTCCCATAGAACGTTATTTTGGATTTTTTCATTATTGAGTGAAGGATTTAAATGAAATTATTTATAAAAACTTCCAAAAAGCTCAAATTATATTGCATATGAAAATGAAAAAAAAATGTTTGTTGGTTTGGTGTCCGCCCCCCCCTGGACAAATTCCTGCGGGCGCCTATGTTTGTTGTTATAGTTGTTTTAATGATCGATCCATTAGAGACTGGTTAATGTCTTCAAATTTCCTCTAACGAGTGTTATGAAAAAAATTATTTCTTTTAGACAATTATCAGCCACCAAAGCCCCGAAGGTCTTCAGGTGTCTTGACAATAGTTATTTCCAAATAAATAAAATGCACGACTGGATCGCACGTACTTGCTCTTATGTTCAAGTTGTATAAATATTATAAAGCATAAAAAATCATTTAAATCGTTATTTTAATTGTATAAACAGCCTGATAAATAACGAAGAGCACAAAAAAAAGTATGCCATTTAATTACTTAAAGAAATATGAATATAAGCAAAAAACAATTAAAAATCGTTATAGCCGTTTTCTTAAAAATTAATTTTGTATATATACAATTTTTGTAACATTTTTCAAAAAAAAAATTTACTGGCCAATTTTGAGTACATATTAATATACATTTAAGACTGAAATTTCAAAAGAATTCATCAATCCGTTTTTGAAATATTGAATTTTCAAAAAAAAAACTGAATCTTTTTTTAAAATCCAAAATTTATTTTTTCCAAAGTGTTGGTATGCAGTATTAGTACTCAAAGAAAGCTTTTGTGAACAAAATTTGATTGAAATCGGATGAGCGGTTAATGAGAAAACCAAAAATAAAAAAAAACCGTTATGTGGCAGGTACCCATGTAACGATTTTTGGATTTTTGTATCTACAATAATACATACACTGATTTTTGTGTATCAAAATCGTTAGAGCCCTTTTTGAGATAAATTAGCTTTTTCTTAACGGTTGTATGGCAAGAACCGTTATTTTTAGAAAAAAAAATTCAATTTCCCTTCTGGCGAATTACAAAAAAACCTTAAGTTCAAAATTTGAAGAAATCCGCATCATTGGTTTAGGCCAGAGGTTCCCAAACTTTTTTTTCCTAGTAGACCACTAACAAGATTAACCTGATTTCGGTAGACCCCCTGCTGCAACATTTTTACCATATTCCCAAAACTCGTCAAAAAAATGCGAAGATTAGATCTAAAGATGGAAATCTGCGTCGCAGCTGAGTTGCAACCCTAAATTCGGGCGCCGCTTTCCAAGTCTTGACACGTGTTGCACTGAATATCGAATATGTTCGGCTTTCTGTCAAAGCCTCGTAAGTATCTGTTTTGAAAAATTGCTTAGAAGACACAAAAACCAAATTTAAAAGGTAATAAAATGGAATTCTTAGATCGTTAACGGTTTTTAAACTGGTTGATAGCTCCAAAAGGTACCATAACATAGTTACGAGATATTGATATTTAAATTCTGTGATTTGTTTTGATCTGAAATACATTGAAATGGCATTTTAAGATTTATGAGGTTTTGACCGAAAGCCGATGTTATGCAAATTTTACAAGTAACAGTCGATGGTCTTCTTAAAAAAAACCGAATTAATGCTTAATAAACAGGCTATCTGATCCATATGTCATCCTAACTGAAAAAAAAATGTTTCAAGCCCGCGGACCAAATCAAAAGCAAAAAATTAATACTATTATTTTTAGAATATTAAAATTTTAGTAACATTTTTGAAAATTAGAATCTTATTTCTTTAAGTTTCAAAACCCTACTTTTTAAAATCGCAATACGACCATTATTCACTGAAATACAGCCTGTCAAAAATCACCAAAAAATTTGTAATTTTTTTGTTCCCTTCATTTTTTTGATTAGTGTAGATAATATCTGTCTTCATTGACAGATAAGGCCAAGCCTTAGAGATTTTTGTTCCTTACTTTCGAAACCAGATGCTCGTACATTATCGTGGACCCCCACTTACAACTGTTGAACCCCAATTTTAATTTCATGTCAACGTAGACCTCCGTCGAATCTCCCGTGGACCCCTGGGGGTCCACCTGGACCACTTTAGGAATCACTGGTTTAAGCTGTAGATCCAGATACAAACAGATAGTCAGAATTGTGCAACCCACTTTTTTCGTGTTCTCTATCATCGTAATGTTATGTTTGATTGTTATCTCAAACATTATTTTTTCACGAATCCAAAACCTATATCGCATGTAAAATAACACAGGTAGGTTCCTAAAGTAAATAAAACAAGAATAAAATATAAAAAATATTTGCATGAGTTACAGTGCGCTATTCTTTATCAATGTGACAAAGTCACCTTCTTAACAATAATTGAAATTATCTAAAATCTATCGCTTAAAAATAGAATGTTATGACTACCTTTCCTTGCATATTTTTATCTTCAAAAAGATTTAATTTTTATACACGTCCTCAAAATTTAAAACAAATTTTGGAAAAAAATATTTGTAAGTTTTACTGTGGAAATTATTAAATTTTGGGTGGGGTACAATCATTAGAGCAGGGAACATTACTGTCATGTTGATAGGAGAAGTAGCGTATCACCTCGATTTATTCTAAATATTAATACGAATACCTATCTTCAAAAAAAATTTAAAGTTTTGCCGAGCGGAGCTCGGTCGCCCATGTACTATTCTTTAAATATGTATTCTCAACAGAGTTAAAAAATCCTTAGGAAAATCCAAGAAAATGGAAAATCAAAAAAAGGTTCCTTAGGACCAGTTGGACAAATATTTAACTCGTGGTTCAGCAATTTTAACTCACTGACTTTGGGGAATTAACTGAAGTTCAACGATGGCTCATGCATTAAATTGGCTACTGTAACTTACTTGAACCTTGAACCATCATTGAATCTCAGTAATTCCGCCGAAATCAGCCAGTAAAAATATTTTAACACGGATCAAAATTTGAACCACGTTTGTACAACGGGTCCTTAGGAGTTACCTAGGGATGCCAGATTTGAAGAATTTCTTTGCGGGACCGATTCTGAAAACCAACCTACCTTTTCGAAAAATTGAAAAATCCTATGATTTTGTTGTGCAGAAAATTGAATCATGTTAATTAGGTTCATTATTGCATTCAAATTGGGCGATGAAAGCGACTTCAAGAGATTTTTGATGTTATATGCAATAACTAGCAACAAAAGTGAGATAAAACTAGAACCAGTAGAACACCAGGTTATGGTGTTTTGTGTATATCCACTTCTGTGATACATTGTCATCAATCAATCGCTAGATCTAGCGACAAATTTGCTTGAGCGATCTACCCAGGGCCGGACTATATATACGTGCAAGCGGTGCAAATGCACAGGGCGCTGAACCCAATAGGCGCCTTGAGCAAGTATCAAGAAGGTCACTCTACCACTACCTGTCCATACTTTTTTAATTTTCAATTCTTTTTAATAGCTCACACCAATATTGATATCCATTCTTGTTCTGAATTTAACGACAGATATCTACTATTCCAAAATTAAGTTGATATCTCGCTTCCTATTCAAAATCTTTGCAAAGTGCACGATTTTGTTCGCCTCTTGGGGATACTTCGTTCAAAATAACGCATATTAAGGTCTACACCATGGGTAATGAGAACATGAATTCTTCCACCAACAACCGCTATTGAGGGGCGCTAATGAAGATTGATAGTACCTCATGGCATAATGGTAAGTGCGATGGACTGTTATGCCGAAAGTCTGGGTTCGATTCACAGCCGCAGCCACCTAAAAACCGAAATTCCTCTTTGCCCCTTGAGAGGAATCTTCGAAGAGTAAACTTGTCATGAAAAAGTGCTTCTCATTTAGCCGTTCGGACTCCGCTAAAAATTGTAGGTCCTCTCCGTTACTGCCAACAGCACGCATATAGGAATGGTTGAGAGTTGCAAGTCAATAGCCCTGGTTTTCCACGAGCTGTTGTGCCACCAAATTTGTTTATTTATTTTTATTGATGAAGCTTGAGCAGAGCGCTAATTTAGCTTGGGCCGGCCCTGGATCTACCGCTTGAAATCACTTGCTCACGCGTGTAAGAAAAATAAGCAAATTAAAAAGGTTCTTCAAGTATAAATTAAATTGAAAACTAAAAACTAGAAGAAATTACATGAAATTGTTGTTTGTGGATTCAAAGCATACAAAAATAGTCCTTTGACACATAAGGAGTTGATCATAGAACTAAAAAAAATTTTCAGAGCAGAGAAAAAAGCAAGAGGCTCTGAACCTTTTTAAGAGTTTACCCTAATATTGACAGATTTTTCGTTTTTTTTGCTGTAAACATTTGCAAGATAATGTAGAGTTCGAAAATTCTTAGTAAATCTTATATTTTAATTTGAAAACCAAAATTATTGTAAGATATTTTTAAGTTTATTAAGTCAATGTAACAACCAAATTTTGTTTCTTAATAATCAATAACATTTTTATAAAAAATAGGAACCTCTTCCAAACACTGTTTTGCGGGACATAATTTGCCAGCGGGACACTTGCGGGACAAAAGTCGTTTTGCGGGACAGTCCTCACTCAGTTACCACCTACCATTAG
Organism: Dasysyrphus tricinctus; assembly: GCA_963921185.1. Taxonomy (NCBI): domain Eukaryota; kingdom Metazoa; phylum Arthropoda; class Insecta; order Diptera; family Syrphidae; genus Dasysyrphus; species Dasysyrphus tricinctus. Next base: position 240,518,311 of record OY992530.1, on the reverse strand, counting down.
TTGAACATTTTTTTTTATGGTGTTCCACCCAATGGATAACCTGTCCTAAAAATAATGTATAGTTTTTTAAGAAAAAATTTGGAGCTGTTTTTGAGAAAAAAATTGTGAAACAGCTAAAAAAAAAAAATTAAAAACGTGTTGGGTGATACATATACATACATATATGATATCCAGCCCCGGATCTATGGGGGGGCAAACCGGGGCCTGTGCCCTGGGTGGCAGCTTTCAGGGGCGCCAAATCCATGTGTCTTTAAAATAAAATCCACGACTGGGTCGCACGTACTTTCTCTTATGTCCAAGACACTGTGGGCTTAAGAAAATTGTATGTAAAAACATAGAAATTATGAGAGATAAATGTAGAGAAGCATAGGTTAGGTTATAGACTAAGAGCCCACAGCAGATTTTGGGTGTGAACGATAGCAAAAAAAGAAGTATAGGCGTCGAAAGCTTCATTAAAGACTATTAAAAAAATCAAGGTCTTGCAGTCCACAACTGGGGCCTTTGCGAGAAACAGTGCATCGAAAAAAAAAATATGAATGCAACTTCGAAGATAATCGTGTGAGCCGAAATTGGTTCTCACTCCTCCCTTGAGAAGCTCCTCGGATCACATATCATGGAATCTGAGACCATTTGAGTGTATAGTTCGCTTTACCGGACCGTTTAAAAAATTCAAAATTCTAAGTGAAAAACGGTTTTTTTAAACAGTCTGGCAGGGCGAATTAAACACTCAAATAATCTCAAATTCCGTGATATGGGATCCGCGGAGCTTATCTAGGGAGGGGTGAAAACCAATTTCGGCTAACACGATTTTCCTCGAAGTTGCATTCATATTTTTTTTCGATGCACTGTTTCTCGCAAAAGCCCCAGTTGTGGATTGCAAGACTTTGATTTTTTTAATAGTCCTTAATGAAGCTTTCGACGCCTATACTTCTTTTTTTGCTATCGTTCACACCCAAAATCTGCTGTGGGCTCTCGGTCTATTAGGTTAGAAGGGGTGAGGATTAAGGTAGGTAGGTATGAGGAAGGTGGGTGATCGGGGATAGTTTAGGTGTGGGATGCCTCCCTGAACCATCCTGAATTCTGAATGAATTTCAGGATATTCTTTAGTGGCAAGAAAGAGATGTCACCCATTTCGTCGAAAAAATATTCTCCGAGGGCTTCTTTTCTAGTTCTAGCTAAGCTGGGGCACTCGCAAAGGAAATGGGATGAGCCCTCTTCTGCCTCTTCATCTTGACACCCTCTACATAAGTCCGATGGGCTAATGCCCATTCTCCTCATTTGGGTTCCCATTGAGTTGTGTCCCGTTAGGATTCCAACTAGGAGCGATAGTTGAGGTCTGCTTATCTTAAGTACATATTCAGTTCTTTTCTTCGAAATATTCGGCCATAAATTTCTTGAAACCCGACAAGCAGACAAGAGAAGCATGAAATACGACTTTTAAATTGGATAAAACAACTCTTTTGACAGTTTGATGGGGAAAAAAAGAATGCCATCTTAATTCTTGATTGAATATGATTGTATGGGAAAAAAAAAATTTTAAATCGTTGGAGCGGTTTTAAAAAAAAATAATTTTTTATATATAAAATTCTTAAAACATTTTTAAGAACAAATCTTGGTATGCAAATCTGAAGTTTATATTTATCTGTATATAAAACAAATTTTGAAAAAAAATTGTCAACCCGTTTTTGAGATATCGAATTTTCAAAAAAAAATTTTGAAACTTTTTTTAAAAATCCGAAAACTTTTTTTTTTGAAAATGTTGATATGCAATATTATTTGATCTTATCTGCATATTGTACATACAAAAATTCATCTAAATCCGTTTAGCCGATAACGAGAAAATTCAAAATAAAAAAAAACGTTCTATGACAGGTACATAGTTGCTAAGTGTAAAATTTTATAATTTTTGGTAGTAGATCGTACTAATTTTAGTATATGCCTCCTTTCTGAAAAATGGTATTCCACCAAAAGAAAGCCTTTACTAAAATAAATTTATTGAATTTTTTTTAAGAAAAGTTGTCGAGCCGTTTTTGAGAAAAATACGATTATGTAAAATTGCTAAAAAAAATTGTATGGCAGGTACCGTTATTTTTGATTCTAAAAAAAAAATGAAAAAAAACGTGTGGACATAATCACCAAAAGCCACTATGTACCAATTTTGAAGAAAATCGATCGAGCCGTTTAGGCTGTAGACGAACAGACAGACAGACAGAATTGTGCCACCCACTTTTTTGGTGTTCTCTATCATCGTAATATCATGTTTGATTGTTATCTCAAAATTTTTTTTTGCACGAATCCAAAACTTGCCTTTACCTATAATCGCAAGTAAAAATTGAGAATTGGCGAAATGAGATATGGCAATCTAATTACAAACTCTATTTCTCAGTCAGCCCTTTGTAGATTCCCACGTACATTTTTATAAAATAAATGTAAAATATTATCTTTTAGGCTATTGAATAGACCGGAAAACGAAGGGTGTGTAAAAAGGAACAATTACGCGCAAGAGTTTTTATTATTGAATATGTATGTTTGGCCCATAAGAATGCTTAAAACCGAGAATGCTACTAACTTCAACCAGGCGTTTCTGTTCTGAGAGAATAGTCACACTCACAATGGCTACTTTACTTTTGAATTATGTTTGGTATTTTACTCGGAATCTAAAAGCCCATGAAAATTAGACTTCATATTCGAAAAAATGAATTTTAGACATATGTACATATATAAGTTTTTTGTAAATATCTCAACAACAAAATTCTGCAGAAAAAAGATGTCGTACTTCCCAAAACTACGACTTTCTACGAATTAAGCCCAAAGTTCTGTCAAAGCTCATATAAAAAAAATCGTAGAAATTCGTAGTTTTGGGAAGTACACGAACAGACATAAGATTAGGTGTGACACTTTTTTTCGTAGGAGCAACAGATTTTGAGAAAAACGCCCAGAATCGTTATAATGAGAGCTTTTTAATGTAAGGCACTTTATTCAACATCGCCCTTGGGTAAAATAGGTAAAAGACGCATTTGTGCACGTTTTTGACAAAATCTGTTGCTCCTACGAAAAAAATAATCTATTTTCTGTAGAATTTTATGAACCCTAATATAAATTCACTATTTTTTTGAAGAAAAGCTATGGTTGTTGTGTTATGTAGAAAAAACTGATATTTGTCTTGACACGCTATAACTTCTAGATCAATAAACTTATAGAGTTCGTTAGTAGCTCATTTTTTAGATAATTTTATTGTGTTAATGTTTTTTTTTCTCATGATTTGGTTTAAAACTAAATTCAATCGAGTTTTTGAATAAAAACCAAACAAATTTCTTCTTCAAAATGGTGGCCCTTCCCTTAACCTGGGCATCCCAAAAACTTGATTTTATAAAGAGGCGATGTATGCAAAAACACGTGTAAGAAGAAAATATGCCCAATAATTAATGCAATTTTAATAATTTTGCTTACTAAATTTTCTACATACCATGAACTTTTTTAAATCTATTGATTGAATGAAAAGAAGTATGCTAATCTTCTTTGTGTGGAATAAAACATAAGCTACAAATTGTAGGTACCTTTACATTAAAAAAAAAAACAGTTTTTCGAGAAATAAATTAAAACTGAATTTCAATCCCATTCACACCCTTTAAAGATTTAGGGAACTTTTTAGGAAATTCTTAAGACGTTAAAACAAAGCTCTCCACCAAAATTCAGCTTTGTCGAAAATTGAGTAGTTTTGCCATTTGTTTGTCTAATTTTCCTGGGCTTTAAGCCGAATTTAATATAATAACTCTCAAAACTTTTTGTTCAAATCAAAATTTTCTATCGAAGTGGATGTTTTTAAAAATTTTGTAAATAAAAGATATTATTTTGAATAACTTAAAAACACTTATTTTATTTATGGAAGCATTGCTTCCGAAATGCATTTAAGTAAATAAATAAATAAAATAAGTGTTTTTAAGTTATTCAAAATAATATCTTTTATTTATTTCATGAAAAAACATGTTGAAAATCTCCAATATCAAATCAATTTAAAATTTTGTAAACAAATTTTAGCAGGAAAAATTAACAAAATCGAAAAATAAAAGATTTTTAAATTTTTTAATAAATTGCGCACAACTTTTGGAGCAAGAATAGGCTTAAAACATGTTTGGATAAAATAAATAATTAAAAGTGGCCACGGCCAGTGTTACCACTCTCTCAGCATTTTCGCTTTTAAGCATGCTTATGGACCAAATAAACATATTCAATAATAAAAATCTTTGCACGTAATTGTTCCTTTTTAAATGGTATATTCAATAGTCCTAATTTCTCATTTTATCCAAATTTCATAAAAACAAATTGAAATGAAAAAACGATTTTCATAAAGAATGATCTATTTCTGGCTCCAGAGTGCTTTGAATTGGGTTTTCCTTCCTCCTAAGAAATCTGGATAGATTGACGGAACATAAGAATTGAAGGTTGTCCTTATTTAAAGCATGGTCCATTGTCTAATCTTACATGTAAAGTAGAAAGGTCACATCGAGTGCAAATTCATTAAAAAGTTTTAATCTCCTGATTACAAAAAATCCAACCAAGTATACTCTTATTTATTTTTTTTTTTTCATTTATCTCAAAAACTAGAGGGACGCCAAATCAAAATGTTGCCCCGGCTCAGAAAAATCGTAGATCCGGGGCTGCATATATTAATGTTTAATAAATCACGACAGTGGCGTAGCGTGGGTGGGGCGGAGGGGGCGGTCCGCCCCAGGCGGCACTTTATGGGGGGTGGTAAATTTTGCGGCACTATAAACGGGGCGGAGAAATTAAATAACTAATAGGTATTGACTGTAAAGTTTTGCCGCCCTCAGCAAATGTATTCTTGTGAATTACTGAATTTGCAATCCAGGCAGGAGCTTACGCGATCAGAAAGGCTACGCCTTGAATTTCAGGGACCGTATTCACGACTCTATAAATTAAAATACCGATTCGCGAAACTATATTGCTGATTACCAAAGGTGCCCTGCTGTTCGCATAGTTATAAACAGAAAATTATTACCAAAATTCTTTTGAACAATGGATAGGTACAAAGGTAGAAAGTAAGAAAAAAATTATTGAATATTCAAAATATTATGGCGTTCTTAAGAACTTTGCAGCTATTACCGCGGGTATATACAAAACAACCATTCAATAAAAAGAAAACACTTATTCACATTAAAATGTTTTCAAAGAAAATGTACTTTATGAACTTTTTCTTTTGAATTATTGATTAAAATCAGTCACAAAGCTTTCAAGAAAACCAAAAATCATTTTGTTGAGCTGTTTTTCAGAAAAATAAGATTTGGTAGAATTGCTAAAAAAAATTGGGTTGGGGTCAAAATTCTGTCTGAAGAAAAATTCTGTTTTCAAAATTCAATTTTTCATTATTCAGTTTTTCAAATTTCAAATTTTTTTGAATGAAAAAAGAAGTTACCAGTTTTTCTCTGTAAGGCGACAATTTATTTTATGTCACATGTCATGTATGATGGTTAGCATCAATATTTACTTGAGCAAAATATTATGACCTTTCCCTAAAAAATCATTAAAAAACCCTCAATCAACCTCTGCATGGCCGAACTACTAAATAGAACATTATATACCTATACAAATTTAGTAACACAAAACTGTTCTGTATTTCGATCTAGCTTAAGTCCTTGCAAAGATTCTCTTCAAACTTGGAATTCACCTTCTTAAGGTTTGACTAGAAGGAACATTTATGTTTTTAGCTCCAAAAATAAGGTATCTTTCATAAAACAGTTATATAAGACAAACTTATTTGATTGAATATGAAGAAAATTTGAAAAGAAATTCTTCTGTTTGAGTGGAGTGACCGAATATATAATTCAAAGTTAAAAGTTCAAGTGAGCTCCAACTATCGTACCTGGGCGAAACGCAATCATGGAGTTGAGCTCACTTGAACTTTTAACTTTGAATTATATATTCGGTCACTCCACTCAAACAGAAGAATTTCTTTTCAAATTTTCTTCATATTCAATTATTATAAAAAGCCTGAGCGCGGGCATTTGAAATTCTAATGTCATTTTCCATTGGTTTTACTCAAGAAGACACTCATTCTGAATCCAATGGAACAGTGCTTGTTACTTCTACTCAATTCTGAAGTTTTGTCCCTATATTGGTGCATCATTAAACAGAAACTTTTTGCTGGTACGCAAAAAGTGAAATTAAAAACAATAGTGAATCTACCCCTTACTTACAAATTATAATTTTTCTATGTTTTTCTTAATTCGTTCATTAAATTATATTAAATTCTTTGTTTTCGAGTGCACAATTAATTAAAATGGAATACTAAAAAATATGAAGTTGCCCTGCAGTTTGTTTTGACATTTGAGTGAATTTTTGTTGAAGTTTCGTGTTGCATGTATTAGTGCTTCTGAGTGTCTTCTGAATTCAAATCAAGAATCAATTTTCTCTCCTCAGAATCGTCAGAAGAGTATTTTTTGTGCCAATAAAACGGTTTCAGAAGCGTTCCGGACGATTCTGGACGCTTCCGGACGTCCAATGGAAAACAGCATAAGTGTCTGAATTTAACCAAATTCCCTTAGAATAATAAAATTCATAGTATCTTAATGCTGTGATTTTTATATTAGTCGGTAAACATCGATACAAAATTGCGTCTTAGAAGGGTACGATAGTCATCTAACTGATGAGCCCAACTATCGTACTTGGGCGAAACGCAATCATGGAGTTGAGCTCACTTGAACTTTTAACAAACTTATTTGGCTTAAAAACGACTAGGTTAATTTTGTTCATGAATTCTTGTGTCCAAAATAAAAAGCAGAATTTACTTTTTCTTAAAATTTTACTAGACAGGATAAAAAAGCTGAATTTTGAAAAGCAGAGTTTCTTTCTCTAAACAACAGAATTTTGAAAAGCAGAATTTTGAAACCAAAATGTTGACTTATTTTCAAGGAAATTGTGTGACAAGTGGCAGGTACCGTTACTTTTGCTTAGAAAATAAAATGCACGACTGGATCGCACGTACTTGCTCTTATGTTCAAGTTGTGTGGGACTTAAGAACTTTAAAAAATATTTAAGTAATTATAGAAAAAGTATAAAAAGCATTTAAATCGTTCTTTTAATTGTATATACAGTCTGATAAATAACTTAGAGCTCAAAAAAAAGTTTTCTTAAAAATTAATTTTTTATATGTATATAAAATGTTTGTAATATTTTTCAAAAAAAAAGTTGGTATGCCAATTTTGAGTATATATTAACATACATTTAAAACTGAAATTTCAAAACTATTCATCAACCCGTTTTTGAAATATTGAATTTTCAAAAAAAAATTTTGAATCTTTTTTTAAAAGTCCAAAATTTATTTTTTCAAAAATTTTGGTATGCAGTATTATTTATATTCTAACAAAGCTTTTGTGAAAAAAAAAAATTATTTTAATCGGATGAGCAGTTACTGAGAAAACCAAAAATCAAAAAAACCGTTATATGGCAAGTGCCGTTAATAAATGTTTTTGGTGATTTTTTTTCTTACTTAAAGATACATTATATCTACAATAATACACTGATTTTTTTTATCAAAATCGTTGGGGCCGTTTTTGAGATAAATAATCTTTTCCTTAATGGTTGTATGGCAAGTACCGTTATTTTTTGAGCTAAAAAAAAAATTTCAATTTCCCCTCTGGAGAGTTACAAAAAAACCTTAAGTTCGAAATTTGAAGAAAATCGCTTCAGTGGCTTAGGCTGTAGGCTGAGGTACGGACAGACAGACAGACAGACAGACAGAATTGTGCCACCCACTTTTTTCGTATTCTCTATCATCGTAATGTCATGTTTGATTGTTATCTCGAAATTTTTTTTTGCACGAATCCAAAACTTGCCTTATAGTACCTATGTATATCGCAAGTAAAAAGTAAAAAATATATGAGGGGAATGACCAAAAACTAATAGGTATATACAAAGTGGAAGGGACAAATAGACAGACAGAATTGTGAGACCCACTTTTTCGTCTTCCCTATCAATTAAAAGGTCTGTTCGCGTACTCACACAAAACAGCCAAATTCTACCCAAATCTACCAAATTTAGTCCAAAGCTGTTCGCGTACCCAAAAAATGTGTAGTTTTTGGCAGAAGAGAACGCTCACGAGAGAGTACAAAATTTCCCCTTCCTGACAATTTTTGCCAAATTCTGCCCAAGGAATTAGTTTGGGCAGAAATGGTAAGTGCTGTGTTCTACCAGTTGAAAACAACAACACATAAGCAAAATGGCTGTTGTTTACTTTAAGTTTTGTTTTTTTTTCTTAGTAAAAGTGATTTTTGTTCTTATCTCTTTGTTTTTTTTTAATTTAATAATTTTATGGAACTATTTTTAAAGAAGAAAATGTGATAAACTAGTGAATTTCTTCTTTTCTTCCTTTCTAAACAATATTGTGCAGTGCTTTTATATAATAAAACTGATTTCATAACAAAATATTTTTAATAGTACAAAATTTTGTTATAAAATGTATTTGAGTTCTTCATTTCTAGAATGCTGTGTTCGAGAGTGATTAGGTATTAAAAAAATATCAAATTTAATGAAGAATATAAAGTTAAAAAAGAAGTTTTAATGCTGTGGCTTTGTTTTTTATTTTCTGGGAAGCTTTGTTTTTGTTTACTTTTTGTTGGTGTTTGAAAAGTGGTAGAAATTTTTGGTTCTATGCGTTCGTGTACTTTTGCACAGTTTAACATCTCTCTGAGAGAATTGCATCTCAACTCCTCAAAATTTGACAGACTGCCCAATTTAGCCCAGAAAGTACACGAACAAACCTAAAATCTCGAGTTCGACGATGAGAAATCACTTGAGATATTTTTTTCATAAACAAAAAGTGGAAATTTATAAATAATAAATTTAGCTTTGCCGAAAAATTTTATTTATTTTTTTTGGTTTATATTAGTAGATTTTTTTTTTAATTTGAATATTTACAAATTTGGAAGGGGCGGCAAAATTTTCCACCGCCCCGGGGGGCAGAAACTCACGCTCCGCCACTGAATCACGAACAGAAAGGAAAATATCATTAATCACATTGTTATACTTAGTTCAAAATAAGCTGTTTGTATTGCAATTAAAAGATAGCTTTGGATATGAATTCCTAGATCCTAGATTCAAACCATCGCAACTCTTATAAATATATTAAATATTGCTTTACAACGTACATAACGCACATTCTGACTTCAGGGTAAGATAACTCACTCTGACGTAATTTTTTCATATTTTTTTTTTCTATTGATAAAAATCTATTAAGATTAAAACAAGAACAAATTGCTGTTCTTTGTTTATTTTTGTTCCCCAAAAATATAGGGCTACAAATTAACAGATTGCTTTGGTTTCTTTGTTCTAATTTTTTTTTAGAATTTTAGAACAACATTTTAGCCCAAACGACTCTATAATGCCTTAACTACTTACTTCATAACATAGAGTAAAAACCATATCAACGCAATCGCCTATTTTTACACTGGGTCTCCTCGTCATAAAAGTCATCATGCCCACATTCATCAGGGCTGTCGAAGTACTGCAATTGAAGTATTTGTACTGCTTTTTGAAACTCCGTACTGCCGTACTGCTAATACGACCAAAGTACTGCTTTTTTGAAAATTTGTTCACACAACATTTTCAAATCATAATCATATCCAAAAAGTTTTAATCCTTTTTATCTAATGTTTTCTTTTATAAACAAAACAGATAAAATTGTATAGAATACGCTCACTATGTATATAGATGTATTGAGAAAGATCTCGAGTTCCATTTTTTAAGAGTGCGTAGTTTGCAATATAGGCATAGCCTGTATATCACAAGTAAAAAATTCGTAATTCTGGAATTTTTCAGATTTTCTTTTCTGATCCGAAAAAAGGAAGTTTAAGGACATTTTGATGCCGTTTGGAATGAAATATTCCACACACGTCAAAATGTAGTTTTTTCACCCAACTGTCATAAGCAATGTTAAATTATACTAATGGATCTCCAGCCCATGAAATTTAGATTTTAACGTACTTCGACAAAACTCCTACAAAGTTGAATTTTGCTGGGGCTTTGTTTTGACGTCTTGAGTAATTTCCAATTTCTAAATTTTGGCTACAAAAAAGAATTTTTGGAGGAGTAAAAAGTTGTAAAGTTCAGTTTTTTGCTAATTTTTCGAAAACTATCAACTTTTTGGTATGAAATAAACAAGGTAAAAGTTGCAGCTTATTCAATTTTATAAAAAATACAAATTACATGTTTTTTGATGCATTCAATAGTTTTAGAGTAAATCATTGAGCCAATTTATGAAGTGGCAAATTTTGTCAAAAAATTTATTAAAATTGCATTAATCGATGAGCAATATTTTTTGTACTATATGCGCTAAATCTTCTCATTATAAACCAAGCTATTGTGGTGCCCAGGGTAAGTAAGGCCATCAACTGGCAAATTTATTGGCTTTAATTTATTTAAATAATTTTGAGAAAAACGTGCACAAACACAACAATAGTTATGTAGGTAATGAAATAATGAATACCACCATTGCAGTGCGCTAGAGTTATATAGGTAATTGGCGGGTATGTGATAATTTTTAATGAATAATATTTGCATTTAAACAAAATTAAATGCATTAACAATTATGTTGGTATATATTTTACTGCCGTACTGCAGAGTACTGCAATTTTTTCTTCGAAGTACTGCTTTCTGTGAAATTGAAACGACAGCCCTGACATTCATACATAGATTAAGTACTCAAGGCCACCTTTTAACAACCAAAACCATTCATCAAAAGTCTAAAGATTCAACCTCAAGTCTGAGGTATGAGTAACATTCATTTTCTTTAACATTTTCACCACGATCGTGATCGTTTGCTTACAACCAAGGAGTTGCCAATTTGTCTGATCTGTTTGTTGATTATTATTATTATGTTCTGAAGACACCAAATGAATTCTCATTTTTACCCCACATCGGATTCCCCAGACAGACAGACGGATAAAGCCACTTTTTTTTAAATGTTTTTTTTTTTTTTTTTTCTTATTTTGTTTTGCTTTCTACCACTATATAAGATTCTTGTTTTTTATTCATTTTCAAGATTGAGACTGAGAGTAAAAAAGCGATAATGAAATAAAAATAATAATAAAATATATTCACCTCACTCGATAGAAGTTCTGGAAACTAGACTCAATTCTCCTCAGTTCTGTTTGAGTTGTTTTAGCGATCGATCGTGAGCGGATGTAAATGTATGTTCTATTATATACCGTAATCCGCTGCCGTGAATAAATAAATTTTGTCCGATTTGTTTTTATTAAAAATTGTTGTGTATTGTTTTTGTATTCCTTTTGTTTTTAAAAAATAGGTAGATAAATATATATATTTTTTTTATTTTTAAAAATAAAATTCATCCTAATTAAAAAATCGATTTTTTTTTAATCGGCCGTCGGTGGTGAGAGACAAAATAGAGTTTAATTTATGTTTCTTTTTTTTTATTTTGTTTTGGTATATTAATTTGAATTTAATTACGTGAATCAAGAGTGTGCTATCTTTTCGTTCTTGAATATACAAAAATAGCTCCAAGTGCACGCAGGAGATACAAATTCCTTATTTTTCGATGCAATTTTATGTAAACACAATAATTCTTTTTTCTTTTCAAATGCAACCAAATGTATATTGCCGGGTGATGGTTGACGTTCGGTGAGACGGTGGTGCGGCGGCGGGTGATACAGCGTGACAGTGATAAATTGTGTCAAGTGTCTTAGTTTATTTATTTCTTTTTTTAGTAAAAATGCAATAAATCGAGCGTCAATATCAATGTCAGTGTCAACTAGCCGTTGAAAAAATTTTTCATTTAATTTTTCTTCTTTTACAACAGCAAAAAAAAAAAAAAAATAAAGTGCTTACACCAAAATGTCGTTGTGATACCTTTACTAGAAAACATGGCGCGTAAAATATTGTTTTAAAATAAAAATGTGATTAACGGTCACATAATAACGAAGTGAACTTTTGTGAATCACAGGATTAAAAGATTTATGAGTGTTTGGTCCAGCTGAAGAAAAAAAATATGTGGGCCATCTTCATGACAAAAAAAAAAATATTTGTTTATAAATAAACCATCGAAGATTCTTTCTTTTAAAATTTGATTAAAGTGTTAACATTATAGACATTTTTGTTTGTCTTTTTTAAAAGTGATTCATAATATTTACAATAGTGATATTGTCTCTCAGACAAAATGTTATTTAATTTAAATCAATTTTAATTCCACGAAAGGTTCATTTCGTCTTCTTTAATTAATTTATTAACATAAAATGAAATTCAAATGGTGGAAATCTATTATCGATACACCTATTAATTTTTTGGTGTTTATTATTTCTGAGAATGCCGTTTGATTATTGAGTGGGTGGTTACAAATAATGCCAATTAAGTGAAAGTCAATTTACATTATTGATTAAACTGCAAATAAAATATACATTATATTTAAGAGTTATGAAGATTTTATAGCCTAATAATAATAAATACAGGTAAACCTTTTTTTCTGGTATTTTTTTTAAACCAAAACAGCCAAAGGAGACATTTTTAAAAATTCTGTGAATAGGTTCCAACAATATTGAAAATGATTTTTACTATTTAGGGTCATGTCCCCAGTAATCGAACACTTTGTGGTTCATAATAAAGTAATCGTTGACTGCGAGGAAACCATTCAACGTAAATACCTATGTAAAATTATTTAGCAGCTCAAACTCAAATATTTGTAACTTGAACTACTTTTTTATATAAAAATAGAAGCTAAAAAAAGCCAAATTCCCCAGTTATCAAACATACGTTTCCTAAGCCCGAACATAAAGTTTCCTTATTTCGAACACAAGTTTTCGTACATAGTTTCAACCAAAATAAATCATAGAAGTTATTTTTTCTCTACTTACTTACTTACTTAAGATGGCGCCACAGTCCGGGGTGGACCATCAGGGGCTCAACCAACAAGCTTTTTCCAGCTGGCTCGGTTTCTAGCTAACTGTCTCCAGTTTCGCACGCCAAGTTGGTTGAGTTCCTCTTCCACTTGTGTGCGCCGCCTTTTACGCTGTCCACCTCTACTGCGCTGTCCCACGGGGTTGGATTCAAAGACTATCCGGGCTAGAGCATTGGTGTCCATTCGCTCTAGGCGACTTAGCCATCTTAGTCGTTGGCTTTTCACTTTTGTGGCTAGGTCGGTGTCGCTGTACAGCCCATACAGTTCGTTGTTGTATCTTCTTCTCCATTCTCCATCTATGCAGACGAAACCAAAAATCAGCCGGAGAATTTTCCTCTTGAAACAGCCTAACAGGTTCTCATCCACCGTTAGCACTTTAGCAGTGTCCATGCCTCTGCACCATACATCAGGACCGGGATGATAAGCGTCTTATACAGGGACAGTTTAGTTGCTCGAGAGAGGGCTTTGATCTCAGCACTGGTATCGTTCGTTGAGTTTATAGCGGATCCTATGTAGACAAAGTCTCTGACCACCTCAAAATTATAACTGTCTATAGTGACGTTCTGTCCTAGACGTCGGTGTTGGGTGTCCTTTCTTGTTGACAGCATATACTTCGTTTACTTTCATTCACCGTTAGACCCATCTTCTTGGCTTCCTTCTCAATGCTCACAAAAGCACCACTGACATCACGCTTTGTTCATCCGATTATGTCAATGTCGTCAGCGTAAGCGAGTAATTCGACGGACTTTTGAAAGATTGTGCCTCTAGTGTTGACGTGAGAGTTTTGCATTATTCTTTCAAGAACGATGTTGAAGAAGTCGCATGACAGCGCGTCGCCTTGTCTTAAACCTTTATTGACATCAAAGGTGTCGGTGAGGTTTTTGCCGACCTTGATGGAGCAGCGTGCATTCTCCATCGTCATTCTGCACAAACGGACGAGTTTGGCAGGGATGCCAAAACTAGATATTGCTCTGTATAGCTCGTCTCCTTAGATGCTGTCATACGCGGCTTGAAATCGATGAAAAGGTGGTGGGTATCGATTTGAAATTCCTGGGTTTTCTCCAAGATCTGCCGTAGTTCGAATATTTGGTCGAAAGTGGACTTCCCTGGCCTAAGGCCACACTGGTATGGGCCTTAGGGGTGTCGGAATTTTTTTTTATTTTTTATATTCAAAATGGGTATTGTGGATCCTGTAAAGGGTTTTGAAAGAAGTAATTTTTGTTCTGGGACATTTGGAAAAATTGAATCTTGAGACCCCGCGGCCGTTTTTAGGTTAAGAAACCTCAATTCGAAAAAGCGGTCTGAAAAACCAATATTATATGAGGTCACAGTAACTTAATATGATTGTTTTTTGCTTTTGTAACCAGTTGCTAAGAAAATAGCATTAAAATCTGCTTGTCAAAATATCATGACATAGCTTTTTACTTTAAAAACCCCCGACAAATAGATCGATTTCTAGAAGTTTTCGATTATTTTTGCTAAATGGAATGCTCTAATTGGTTGAAACTTGTTTTCTTAACACTATACAGCATTTTTAAATTAATTTTCGGTGAATACAAATGAGAAAAGAAAGCCAATATAAGACTTTATAAGTAAATTTGAGTACATATCGACGCAAATTTAATTGGTTTTCCTAACCACTTTTCCAATTGTGCTGTTTTTTACCTAAAAACGGCCGCGGAGTCTCAAAATTCCGTTTTGGAAAATGTCCCAGAACAAAAATCTCGTCATTCTAAACCCTTTACAAGATCCACCATAGCCATTTTGAATATAAAAAATAAAAAAAAATTCCGACACCCCTAATGGGCCTATCAGGTTGTTGACGAATTGCTTCAGGCGTTCACAAAGTACGACAGAGAAGATCTTGCAGGCGATATTAAGAAGACTGATGCCTCTGTAGTTGGTGCAGTCCAGACGATCGCCTTTCTTGAAGTTCGGGCAAACAATGCTGAGGCTCCATTCATCGGGCATGCTTTCCTCCGACCATATTTTACAGATGAACTGGTGCGTACTCCTAACCCAAACATCGCCATTTTCTCTCAGTTTTATTAAACAATTTGTGTTTGTTTTTATTCAATTCTTTTAACGAAATAAAATAAAAAACAGTTTAACTGGTTCTTAGTTTGAACACAATTCAAAAACTGTTCGAACAAAGGAAGCTAGCAACTATACCAGTTTCCTTGAATCGAACACTGGAAGAAAAGAAGAAAAAGATGTTCGAATACTGGACCCAAAGTTTCTCTCATTGTTCTTGACGCAAAACCGTAAGCAAAATTTAATTTTCTGTAATATTTATTGCCTGAACGAAATAAAACAATTTTGACGGAGTTGCCTATATTCGAACACTAGTGTTCTAACAGGCAACTTTAACAAATTTCGTTTCCTATGTTCGAACAGTCAATTTATTAATAAATTATTAAGTTTTAAGCTAAAACTTTAAGTTAAATGAATAAAATAACTATTATCTATTAAGAAAATGCATTAAAACAGCTTAATTTTCACACCAAAAATCACAGTTTCCCAGAACACTTCCAACAGGTTTTTTTTTTGTTTACAAAAACTTGTGAAATTACTGAATTTCCTAAAGCCTCTTTTTTAAGTTCTTTTTTTAAAACTTTATGATGAAATTTGACTAGTTGATAGGACTTCAAGGTTTGAAGGAATAACACATAAATTGTTCTGCATTTATAGAAGTTGAAAATCTGAGAATTAACACAGATTTTAAGGTTTTTTTTTTCAAAAGTGTTCGACTGCTGGGAGTGTTCGAAATTGGGCGACTATACCCTAGATATTAAATATTTATTTTTTTTTATTGAGAATCATAGACTTGATTATAAATTAAGTCACACACACACGAATACACTTTTTCCGTCAAAATATAGCCTGTCCCCCATCTGTCAAGCCATCAGATGTCAAATTTTATTGAAGGATAGCTATGATGTCAATGGATTAAAAAAAAACACTTAAGATTCCGAAATTTTTGAAGATTTTTTACTTCTCCGGGAAAAAGTGATTCAGGGTACTTGTTTGAAACTTGGATCAAAATAAATTTTTTTCCGTCAAAATATAGATTGTTTCTATCTTTCGAGCCATCAACTGTTGAATTCCATTTAAGGATGGCTACTAAGTCGTTGGATTGGATTAAACAAAAATTCTAAAATTTTAAATTTCTTTTTCTTCGGAAAAAAAGTGATTTCAGGGCAATTTGTTGACTTTTGGACTAAAATAAACTTTTTGCGTCAAAATATAGTTCTTTCCCTATCTGTCAAGCTATCAATTATAAAATTCCATTGAGGGATGGATGTGATGTCGATGGATAAAAAAAATCCTGCAAAAATCAGAAAATTTCAGTTTACTACTGCTCCCAAAATCCAATTAAATTTCCCAACTCAGTTTGCTGATTCCAACACAATTAAACTAGGTTTGGGAATCAATTTTGTGTATCTGTATGTATACCCTTTCCCATTAGCTCTGCCACTGACTGATTTATATAACAACTGTTCTATATAGGTATTCTATTCTCATTCTTATGTCATCATTTTCCTTATATGCTGGCTCCACTAGACATGAACCATGCTCGGACTATGAACATGTCCAGAAAAAAAAACCAGTGGAAGCAGAAAAATCCATGTCTTGTCGACGACATGTAGAAGAAAACCAACTTTTGAACACGACATGAACGCTGTTCAAAGCTTGGCCATGAGATTTGTCGTTTCCCGTTCGGGTGAGTTTTTCTGTTTTTTGTTGTTTCTCGAGGTATCTGGATATTAAAAAAGTCTGTTTACTGTTATCTGGAGTCCAAAATGCGTATATAATTGCAAAAGATAGAAGTAGTGGTGAGAGAGAAATGAAACGACGCATGACATAATTTTCCCAGCGAGAAAAAATCTGCTGTTTGTTGATTGGATTGTGGTTGCGATGTTGGACATCCGTGTGCCCTATGGAGTCGGGGTGTTGTAGGTCTCCACTAAGGTGTAGTTTGAGATAGATAAACTTTTAAATCTTTTGTCAATGTAATCTTTTCTGAATTCAATTAAAAAAGTGCATTCATTAACTTCACTTCGAAACTTCAATTTCAAATTCTGCAATCACCATACATTTCACCAGAGTTGTAAAATTTTTCAATCTCTTGCGAATTCAATGCTTAGTACTTTCAATTAAAAGATTTCATCCTCTGTGCTTTTTTTTAGAATTGCATCTTCAAAACTGAAGTCGCCATTCTTTTTTCCTTAAAAAGATTGCAATCTTTTTTGTTCAATCTTTTCTCACCATCAACTGATTAAAATCTTGTAGGACTTCATGCATTCTTTTCATTCTTTTTGTATTATTTTGAACTCTTTTGTATCCATTGAATTGTTTGCATTCTTTGAATTTTTTTGAATTTTTGTGAAGTCTTTTGCATTCTTTGAATTCTTACATTCTTTTAAAGTCTTTTGAATTCATTGAATTCTTTTCAGTTTTGCCTTTCATAATACTGACGTTCGCTCTAGGAAAAAAATATGTTAAATTGCCTAAAATGCCTTAGAACTTGGAGAATCACGTTTAAAAGAATCCACATCCATAGGAACACCCCAGGGAGTGGTGCTCTCTCCGCTTCTTTCGATACTACCTAATTTAGTTATAAACGAAATTCCTGCAAAGTTAAAATATAGTGGAGTCAAAGAAAAAGCCTATGCAGGTGACCTAGCGCTAGCACTATTTGCGACAGGAAAATTCCCATCCACTATTAGTGAACAATTGGAGTATGCCTTGTCAAAGGTCAACACCTCGACAAAAGAACTGTGGGACTCCATTCAAAATCTCGGATCAGGCCAGATACCTTGTTCTGATACTAGGTAAGAAACTGAACTCGAGTCTCAACACTTAAGAAAGAGCAAAGAAAGCTATTCCTGCAACAGGATTTTTGGAAAATCCTAGGGAGCAAACCCAAAAATTATCAGGTGGATGTACATGGCAATAGTTAGACCGATACTAACCTACCGGTAATCTAGTTTGGTGGAACGCGACTGAGAAAGCAACAAACCTGAAAACTTTGACAAAAGTTCAAATATTAGCATGTGTTGGTATAACGGGGACATTGCGTACCACCCTCACAGTGGGACTAGAAGTGATACTCAACTTGATGCCCCTAGATCTATTCGTGCAAGAATCGGCAGCATGTAGTGCCTTGCGGCTTAGCCAGACTAGCTGCTGGAAACAAAGCACAACGGGCCATATTCAGATTCTTTAGAGATATGTGGGAATTAATTTTTGCACAGACTACATAACTCCCCATTTAAACTTCAACAGATCCTTCACTTCCGCTTTTCCTAATAGAGAGGAATGGGAAAACAACATCCTTTCAGTAATAAATCTTAGATTATTGTCTTCAATGATGGTTGTTAGATGAGCACTGGAGTTGGTGTAGGAATTTTCTCAGAAGCTCTGGGACTAGCGAGCAGACTTCCGGACTTTTGCCGCGTCTTCCAATCTGAGGTCTTGTCAGTGGCAAAAGCAGCTACGCAAATATCAATGATGGCGATACCACAAACTGATAAAACCCTACACCCTCTTTAATGATAGCCAAGCACCAATAAAATCAATTTCTGCTACCGAAATACGTTCTAAGCTTGTAACTTGCTGTCGCGAAGAGCAAAGGGTTTTTGGCATACAGCATAACATCAGACTCTGCTAGGTTCCTCTTCACAGTGATGTACAGGAAAGCAAAAGAAACTTGTTGCGCAACAAGAAAGTTATGGCCAAGTTTTAGTAAGCAGAAGAAGGGCAAAATAAGGCTAATGAACAAGAAACATCTTCCTTCCTTTGTCAACATAATCACCGGACACAACCTACTGGGATACCACGAAAAGAAAATGGGGTCTAGTACCGATGACATTACCAGAGGGTGCAGCGATGAAGAAGAATATGAGGATACCTCACACTTCTTTAATCACTGTCCCGCACTCTGTCGTTTAAGAAAGAAACACCTAGGAAGTCATTTCTATATGACGACTTAGAGGAACTTTCTAGAACTTTGGCTTATAGCCTTCTGAACTTCATCAATGCCTGTGAATGGCTTGACTGCTAACTAAACACATAGGTTTTTACATTAAGTGGAATATAACTTCTTAAGGTATTACAACGGATCTACATAGATCTAAGTGTAACAGTAACAAGATCAACTGTCAGCCCTTCTACCTAACTTAATATTGAAGAAATCACATGATACCGCATTTCCTTCTTTTCACTAGTTTATCATTGCATCGTGTGTTTTCCAAAGTAGTTTTACACAACTTGATCTGTTTTCCCTGTTTTTCCATCGCCATTCCTGACGAGAAATGCTTTCAAAAGTGACTTTGAAATCAGTATAAAGGTGGTGAACCGTGAACCTGTACTTATAATTTATTGCTGCTTTCTAAGATTTGCGTAAGTGTAACAATTTTGTCCAAAATTGATCTACCATGCTGGTAATTCCCAATTATTGTGTTACAGAATGACTTAAAATGCTCATTGTAAATTGTGTACATCAGATAGGATTTTTGCAGGGATTTGTCTCCACTCCATATCTATTATTCCTGCGGCACATGAGACATAAGGTCACCTTATTTGCAAGAAGGTCATATAGAGCTAATAGTTCAGTTTTCGGGAATGTTTTCTTCCACCCGTTCTTTATTGATAGTTTGATGCATGTGCCCTTGCAGATACAAATCCTCCATAAAAAGAGAGCTCCACTGGAAATCCATCAAATCCGGTCATTCTTCAGATTTCTTTATAGCTAAGTCTCCCTCTTCTTTACTGGGTAGGTGGAACTGAATCTTAATTGACCAGATGTGCGTTTTCCTTTTAGCCTATTACTCGCTCTGCCATGTCCATGTTTTTTGGTTTTAAATGTGAATACACACATACGCGACTTTTAAATCACAGCGATTAAAAAAAAAGTAACCAGGGGTGGAATCGGCTAAGGTGATTTGTGATAGTTGACAGTCACATCACCATAGTTTTGCTATTGTGTTGTGACTGTCAACTATCACAAATCACCTTAGCCGATTCCAAACCAGTTTTATTTTTTTGAGCGTTTTTTCAGTCGCAAATTTAAAAAGATCAAATAACATAAAATGGACCTGCAAACACCTGCGATTATTAAAGGCTTTTTTTTTAAGGTATAAAACTTTAAGTTGGCAACACTTTTTTAACTGGCGGCCATTTTGTCATCTGTCAAGTGATTTATTTTTAGTTTTACTTGGCATTTGGAATTTTTGGCCACTGGATCACCTAAAATGGCGTAGATTCGGTGATTGCGCCCAAAACAAGATTGCCGTTGATCCAAATTTTCATAAGCGAATTTTGTTTAGCGATGAAGCTTACTTTTGATTGAATGGATATGTCAATAAACAAAACCGAAAAACCCGAAACGATTGACCACTTGGAGGACAACACTCGCCGCGTTAATGCCGATATAGGGCCACAAATGTTGGAAAAAGTTATCGAAAAGGACCTCCAGATTAGACTTCGTCCGTGGCGGTCGTATGCCAGAAATAATATTTAAATTATAATTCCAAAAGATTAGATATCATTTGAAAAATGTCAATGTTCTATAACTCTAAAAAAAAAACACCCATAACCGTGCGACAGATGGTTATCTGTAACTGAGTGTATGGAAATATTATGTTGAGTGGAAAATATGTATGGAAATAGTTATTTTTTAATCGTAATGACAGAATATTTCAAGGTCGTTCCTCGATCCCGATTTTTTAATCACACCGACCCCATTATTGAATCTAACTACTCGTAAGTTGTGATCACTTTTTTTTATCACTGCTACAAGGAATCGTAGTGCGCTCCAACCCTAAAAGTAAAAAGTTTGTTTAATTTTTTTCGTTTTGCGAATGTCAAAAGCCAAAATTAATTTTTTTGCCATTCCGGACATGACACTAAAAATACAAATTATAGCAAAATATAAATGCGTCAAACATCTAACTGCGTAGATAGGAAGAAAGAAAAATATCCTCGTCTCGCCTGGAAATTTAAATTCTCAAAGGAAGTATCAAAACATAATGTAATTTATTTCAATTCCATCCGTTTACATTATACCAATGCAATATTTAAAGCACTAATTTAATTATCAATGACTTGTCTTTGTCTTGTGTACATGAATCCTCTGAAAATGAATCAAAAGTGCCTACTTAACTATTAAATCTTATCTTAACTAATTTAAAAAGTTTACTCCCCTCCATCCCGAATTTCAAGTATGACATTTGTAGCTCATAATATAATTAAATTTTCATTAACTTTTGTTAAGTGAAATCGTTTTTTTAGATTGAAATTTTGCGTTGGAAATATTAATAATTTGGAATATCCAACAAGTGAGATTTTTATGTATTTATAATGGTGTAAGAGATATACAGTAACGTTTTATTCTTTGAATAATTTGCAAATAGATGAGCTTTGTGTTCTAATCAAAATTATTAATTAAAAGTTCAGTTTCAGTTTGATTTTGTTTTTTTTTTGTTCGGATAAAAACTTTTCGTTTAAGTTGGCGCCCAACATGAGACTTTTCCAAGGGTAGATATAAGCAAAATTCAAGAAAATTGAATTCCATTTTTTGCGGAACAATTAAAGCAATTTGTTATTAATTGATTTCCATAATACTTATCCCTTGGCGTAGTAAAGTTAGTGTGTATAAGACCGTCATGCAGGAGTTCTAGAAATCGAATCCCAACATATTACTCCTAAAAGTAGACATTATTGCATGGGTATTGTCAATTGTGAAGAGTTACAAATCCTCCAAGAGTCCTTTTTTTCCAAAATTAAAGGATCATCTTTAAACATACATATATTCACGCCAGCTAACAACATACACATAGAGAAATTGTTGAGAGTTGTTAGTCACTAGGCTCTTGTCTCCACGAGTTGTCGTGTCACCAAATTTATTTATTTTTAAATTTATTTTCTATAAAATTTTTATCTTCGGACATTCATTAATTATACATAGCTGTTGACATATCCCCTTTTGACAAGTATCTTATGTTTCTTTCTGTCACATTTCAAGTGACATTTATCTACCATTTTAAAGATTTTATCTTAACCAATAACATCATAGAATGATAAACTGTCATTGGTATTATCGATTTTTATTTTTATTAAAAAGTATATGACGCACTGGGTTTTAATTTTTTTAAATCATGATAAAAATATATAAAAATATTAAAATATTTGGTCTATAATCATATTATAGGTTATCTCATTATAGGTTTTTTATGGCAAACATTTGTAGAAGACTTTGACAATGACTGTATTTAAGCAAAAACAGAAAATCAATACGCAAATATTTTTCAAAATATTTTGCGCCATATCTAATAATATCACATTCTAGAAGATATCTGACATGTAAGATAAAATCGTTGTGCAACTAGATACTCAAAAAAAAATTGAATCATGATACAAACACAATTAAAATAAGTGGTCAAGAGTGTGTCATTGAGTAAATTTACTGCACGAGTATAAGTGTTTTTTAATAAATACCTGTAAAATTAAAAAAAAAAACTTTTATATCTTGTTTCTAATAAGAAAAAATAAATTAACCAACCAATTTGATTAAACATTTTGATTAGGTATCTTAACTAATTTTACTGGCATCATTAACGTTATCATCTAATAAATTGCGATACTAATTCTATTTTTGGTTTTCTTGATATAGAAATCTGTAGTACCTACTAGGTTCAGAAAAAATCGATATGTCGAAAATTTTAGGCAAACATTTTTTTTTTTTGGTTTCGAATTAATTATTAGTTTAACTTCTCTACTCTTAACTTCTTAGCAAAAAATATATATTGCTTGGTTTTAAATCCTTCAATTAAGGACCAATCGATTCATAGTCTTTTATCAATGATTTTTGCAATTGGTTGACCATCCCGTGCTTGTTCACCCAATATTTTTTAATTCTTAAAATTTCATCTGATATCAACGAAATTACTAATCAATAAATTTTGGTTGACTTGCTAGTCCAGTCACAATAAATGTAGGCCCTATCAATAAAAAGTGTTCAGATATCTTCTAATTCCCAAATTGACTACAGCGCCAGCATGGAGAATTAGTTTACGAATTAATATTTCATAATAATTAGAAATATGAATTGCTTATTCACGTTAAGTTGAAAACCTTATCGAAAATCTACTACAATCAACAAAAACTTTTCTATTACCAAAGAGTATTTATTATATTATATTTGCTGGAGGATTTTCTTCATCGTACGGCATGTACGTTGACGCCAAGACTAAGTTGCCTTCCTTGGATTCAACGCTGATTGCCATGTTATCCCTGTTTCTGTACCTGGATAAAATTTTTAACTAGAATACAACTTCTTATTTCACCTTCTGACGTGGAGGGGAAAAGGTCCACGGTCTTCTGAGACATGTAGAGCATTAGGTCGTGCATTGCTGCTTTAGCGTGATGCAAATAAATTTGCACCACCACCAGCTTTTGACTCCTCTTTGCCATCATGCCTCCTTACCTTTACGGTTCCGAAACCATATCTCAGCACGTCTCCTTTCTCTTTCAGGAGAAGATCACATTTCTTGTCAAATACGAACAAGAGGTCCTTCCCTTCCCCACTGAAACTTTTCCTCGAATGCAGGAGCTTCCATTCTTAAATGGATAACTCCTTATGCTGTGTTGCCAGCAGTTTAATTATGGATGAGTTCTTATGCGTTGCAAGAGGAGGAACCCATATATTAACCTGCTGGCGGAGTGGTAGAAATGTGACGGGAAGAACCCCGAGAAAAGCTCCCAAGCAGTTCGCCAATATTGGTGATTGTGTGAGTGAGGAACTCTAGAGATTTCTAATCCGAATAGCAAACCGCTTTTATTCCTTTCAACCATCCAGCTCCATCAAAGGTATGCAGTTATCAGAACTTATCATTCGCCATCATCCCTTTGAGAATTTCACTTTCCACAAGTAACTAATTTTTTGCCGTGATTTTCCCATCCGGATCGTCTCGACTTAAGAGTGTTCCGAACTGAAAAAAACAGTCATTTGCTAACTTTTTTTTTTGCATATATAAGACCGGTTTTTTTCACTTTCATCAGATACTTTGTTTTATAAAACTTTGCATTTTTACTAATTGGTCACTAGTAGGCGTATTATGGTACTAAAAAAATTTTTTTCTAAAAGTAACTGATTTTAAGTTCCAAATTTACATAAATTTTCTGTGAAAAACTGCCTTTTAAGAATTAAAAATTTCAATATCAAATGATACAATTATGATCATATAATTAATGAAAATCGTGAAAAATATATTGAATTTATATTCACTGCAAAAACAAATATGAAAAAAATACCGTTAGGTATAAAAAATTGACTGTCAAAAAGGCGTTTTTTCAAAATTCACAAGCATTTTTATTTTGCACTACTAAAATTTTTATTAGGTACAAAATTAAAAATTTTCTCCAATAGTGGCATTTTAAAAATATGGAATTTTATGTTATTAAACTTTTTTTTGCAAAAAATGTCATAGTGTAGGCTACATTTTCTTTGAAAAACGGCCATTTTAGCCATTTTCTCGATTTCTTAGAGGCTTTTACCAAAATCTGGAGCACAAAATTAAATTTTTTTTCCAATGATGGCATAGAGAATAAGTTTATCTATCCATAGACACCTTAATCGTTTTGATCGGACAAGTACACGCTTCACAATCTTTTTCATGAAATCACCATTTCAGTCCGGAACACTCTTAATATGACCACCTGCAGATCGATCGGGGTGGTGTCAAATCTATGGGTTTAAAGCTTTGGCTGCCTCCTCCAATCTTGCTCTCTTAAATGAACCTGGCTTCGTCTCAGAAGAGTTGCCTATCTGTGTTTTCTCATTCCTTTTCAGGTTCCATGTAGCGTTGGTCTGCTGTTTCTTACTTGGGGTATATAGAGTTGTTGCCAGCCTGTTCACGGTTTATCTTTTTAGGGATAGACCTAGATGTGGCGGCTTTTTCACTGTCTGGCTTTTTAGCGTTCAACTGTTGGGATGAAACAATAGGTACAGTGGCAGTCGCTGCCAACTGACGTTCATAGTTTTTCATCAACTGCTTATGTTTTTTTTCAAAAGGGCTTTGTCTCTCAAACTGTGAGTAGTTGGGTCCTTTTTCTCCGTAGCACTCACGAATCTTCTTGAGACTCTGTAATTACTGCGTTGCTTTGAAGTTTTGAGGGGTTCAGTATTACTCAGCGTAGTCTCTTCGTGACTCGAGTTATCCAACAACTCGTCCTGAGTTTGACTTCCTATAGAAGGAAGTTTGTACAAGGTCTCCTACCGTCCTTTGCCGAGCAGGAAGAAGTTAATTATTTAGCGCCAGCAATCAATTAAACGCACGTTTGCGTACATGAATGCATAATAATTTTGGCAAATGGTATAATGGTATATTCAAAAACTAGCATGTCCCTGAATATCTACACACACTTGGGAAAAATTAAAAGCAGTTTGCCGTTTTATAACAGTTTGCTGTTTTTAATTTGAACTTTGTGGCTCTTTATGATCAATGTAAAATATATATTTATACAGTGTGATGCATTAAAGAAAATGGCAAAGGTGGGCCCTGCCCCTTGATTAAGCTTGAAAATAGTCAGTATTAGCCTAGTTTCCATCATTGCTAGTTCCATAATCAGCATCAGTAAGGTATTTATTCACTAAGTTATTAATGCAACGTCCGTCGTCGTACGTTTAGAAATTATGTAAAATGTAAGAGCTTACACCAACGTTTGCATGAACGACCTTTTTATTCATTTGATAAAAAAAGCTATGCAATTGAATCAGCTGTTTGTTAAACGTCAAGTATTAAATATCAAAAACGTGACAGATAAGACGTGTTCAGATTTCGATTTTATTTTTAAATGAACTAAACCAACGCAAAAACGAAGTCCGGGAACGATAAATAAATGTAAAAGTAGAACTATTAATAATAGCAAGCTATTGGAAGCAAAATGTAACTTTCCAAACAGTCAAAATGTAAAATGAATCATCTCTCTCTCTCTCTTTTTCGTTCCTTCTTATCAAATGTCAGTTTCACTTCCGTAGGGTGCACTCTGGATCACCCTTCTCTTCCAAAAGCAAAAGTTAACGAAACCTGACGAAAAATAGCAAAACGCAATGGGTGTGCGATATGGAGCTGTGTGAAGTCAGAATCCCGACCTCAAAATTTTTGGGTTTTTTTTATCGGATTCGTTTGTCTATCGTCCACGTTTGTCCAACCACTAAAATCGTTTGTCCACCCCAGGATAAAAAACCTCGAAATCGGCAAACCTCGAAAAACAACAAAGTCCTCTAGCATCCCCAAATAAAGTCATAGGGGGTTGGGGCTGATTGGGTTCGTTTGTCCACCAGCTCAATATCAAAATCCATTAAAAAAATGTTGTCCACCCCCAGAAATCACTGAAAAATAAAAAGTGCTCCAACGTCCCCAAATCATATCTTAGGGTAGTGGGGTCAATTGTGCTCGTTTGTCCACCGGCTCGATATAAAAATCCATAAAGAAAAAATATTTGTCCACCCTTAGGGAAAAAGTTATTCAACTTTTCTGTTTTGCACCGAAAAACAAAAAAGGGCTCCAAAACCCCCAAATGAAATTATAGGGAGGTGCAGTCAAGTGTGTTCGTTTGTCCACCAGCTCAATATGAGAATCCAAAAAAAAAAATCGTTTGTCCACCCATAGGATAAAAAATACTCGACTTTTCTTTTTTTATAGCAAACCTCGAAAAACAGAAAAGTCCTCTAGCATCCCCAAATGAAGTCATAGGAGGTTGGGGGTTATTGATTCGTTTGTCCACCAGCTCAGGATGAAAATCCATTAAAAAAATTTGTTTGTCCATCCCCAGGAAAAAAAATATTCAACTTTCCTTTTTTGCACTGAAAAACAAAAAGTGCTCCAACGCCCCCAAATCATATCTTAGGGGGTGGGGTGAATTGTGTTCGTTTGTCCACCATATAAAAATCCACGATATAAAAGTCCACGATATAAAAATCCATAAAGAAAAAATATTTGTCCACCCTCAGGGAAAAAGTTATTCAACTTTTCTTTTTTGCACTGAAAAACAAAAAAGGGCTCCAAAACCCCCAAATGAAATTATAGGGAGATACAGTCAAGTGTGTTCGTTTGTCCACCAGCTCAATATGAGAATCCAAAAAAAAATTCGTTTGTCCACCCATAAGATACAAAATAGTCGACTTTTCTTTTTTTATAGCAAACCTCGAAAAACAAAAAAGTCCTCTAGCATCCCCAAATGAAGTCATAGGAGGTTGGGGCTGATTGATTCGTTTTTCCACCAGCTCAGTATGAAAATCCATTAAAAAAATTTGTTTGTCCACCCTCAGGAAAAAAGTTATTCAACTTTTCTTTTTTGCACTGAAAAACAAAAAAGGGCTCTAAAGCCCCCAAATGAAATTATAGGGAGGTGCAGTCGAGTGTGTCAACCAGCTCAATATGAGAATCCTTAGAAAAAATTCGTTTATTTTAAGTTTAATTTAATTTAATTTATTTCAAAAAAAAAAAATTGGAGGTTCACATTGAGCTGGTGGACAAACAAACCCAATCAGCCCCCTATGACTTCATTTGGGGATGCTAGAGGACTTTTTTGTTTTTCGAGGTTTGCTATAAAAAAAGAAAAATGGAGTATTTCTTATCCTGGGTGTGGACAAACAAATTTTTTCTTTAAATTCTCATATTGAGCTGGTGGAAAAACGAACACACTTGACTGCACCTCCCTATAATTTAATTTGGGGGTTTTAGAACCCTTTTTTGTTTTTTAGTGCAAAAAAGAAAAGTTGAATCACTTTTTTCCTGAGGATCTACAAACAAATTTTTCTTATGGATTTTCATATTGAGCCGGTGGACAAACGAACTCAATCAGCCCCAACCTCCTATGACTTCATTTGGGGATGCTAGAGGACTTTGTTTTTATCGAGGTTTGCTATAAAAAAAAAGAAAAGTCAAATATCTTTTATGCTGGGGGTGGACAAACGATTTTAGTGGTTTGACACACGTGGACTAACGATGGACAAACGAATCCGATACAAAAAAAACCATAAATTCTGAGGTCGGGGTTCTGACTTCACACAGCTGCGATATGGTTTTCATATATTCGCTCATTTTCATCCGATCACTTCAATGAGCTTTTTTCTACAAACGACAGTTTTCGTCTATTACGGATCTCCGAAACAATGTTAATCATTCGTTGATGACGGCGGAAAAAAAATATAACAATAACAATGCAAACAACAGGTTGTTGGTGTAGTTTCATCGTCGTCAACGGATGATTCGCGGATAGCCAAAAAGTAGCTTTTCTTATCGTTGAGTAAATGTAGTTGCCCTTATTATTTTTTTTTTATAAACTACGTTTTAATTCACAACTTTTATCGCCAACCAATCGCAATACGATAGTTACAGAAAATGGTCTAGAGTTTTTTTAGTTCTCTGAGATATCACAATATATTGTTATATTTTCTCACGTTCTATAATAAAATTTAGTTATTTTATTCAAAACGTCCACTTATTTATTTCAAGAAATAAAACACTTTACTTTTGTAATCAATTTATTGATCACCACTAGAATTACTTCAACAACTTTACTTTTCACTTTTATTACAACCAACTTTATTCACTCACGATTATAAACAAAGTGTATCGCTGCCAGTCGTCAAACATTCGCCTTTTATACTTGTTTGTCAAACTCTGGAAATTGGTAGAATGTTCTGGAATCTGCTTCTAGAGCTTTCTGTAAGGGAAATTTCCCATAATTTCCCTTCCTAAAGCTTTTATTTTGGCATTTTGAATCAAAGCTCAGAAACTCATGAAAGCTCTCTCTAGGTTGGTTTGTATCAGGCATAATCCGGAAGATGACGCTTCTTCATTCGAGAGTCGTTATAGTTCATTCGAAAGTTATTAAAATTAATAAAGGGTACTTATATATACACTGCGTTCTTAAACTCTATTGTGCCCGTTTTTTTGCTATTGTAAGTCGTAATAGTTCAAATGTGAAAGTCATATTAATATCATATTCTGAACACGTCTAGTCCTAAATGACAACAAAATTGCTGTTACAAGAAAAAGTCATAAAAATACGATTGTAACATGTCACATGTGACAGTCACCTTATGCAGACCGAATATATTAATTGTCCAACAACCATAAATCACCTAAGCCAGTTCCACCCCTAGTTTGAGGTTCTGACAATGTTTTTGCGCCAAGGACTCCTTAAAATCTAATAAGTCTTTCAATTTTGTCTTCGTAAAGGTTTGCTAAGAAAAACTCGTTAGTTCTGGAATATATTTTATTCGATTATTGAGCCTTATATTAGGTTAGGTCTTGAAAATGAGATCTCAGAGCCCTCAGCAATCTCAGTCTCTTGAACAGGATTCCTCATAAATTTTGCTGTCAAATCACTGAGGAAAGAAAATATTGGATTCACTTGCTCAGTTTTTGGCACTGAGCCCTCTGAGATCTCTTTTTCCTGAACTAGCCTATTAACTTTTATTTCTTTAAGCACTTCATATCCGTCTACTTATTCATCATATCCTTTTGTTTAGCTGTAAAATTATACAACATCGTCATGCTTTGTCTTGGAAAACTTCCCTATTCTTGGTTTACTGAAAAAAAATATAACATTCCTCTTCACACTCCTGCAATAATCATTTCTAAACAAAGCAATATATTTTCTATATCTAAATCCTCTATATACGCAAAATAATGTGCAATATATCTCATTGCTGACACTTTAAATAAATTAAACATTCGCAAATCGTTTTGCATTTCATTTTAACTCAAACAAAGAATAATATTATTGTTTAATGCACATTTCTGCATTTCAATGTGTAAACAAAGTATAGAAAATAGTTTTATACTAGGTTCTAGGTTTATATAGGCGAGGCAGTTGTTGTTTTTAAAATAGAATAGATAGCTCGTAGAACATTAACCAAATCGGAATGTGAACACATATAAAGTGCGAATCAATATTGTATTATTCATCTCTAGGCATAATGTTTAAGGCTATTTTTAAAAAAAGCCTTTAAAATAATCTTAAAATAGATATGAATTTCTAACATGCATTTTATTTACAAAAATTAATTGAATAATTTTTATTAATCAAAAAAAGTACCTAAACAATATCTGAATGAATTCTTATTGCTCTGTACACAATACATATACATATTCTTATACATACACAATTTAAATTTGCAGTCGAATATTAAAGATAAGGTTAGTCGGTGTGCGCAATGTGTTTAAGAGCTTACAATATAATTCGTATCTCTCTTTGTTTCATGGAAATGTAATAAAAAGCCGGGGCTGGATTTAGACGACTTGACGCCTTAAATTTGTTTGAAATATTAGACAGCTAATATCTCAGAAAGTGTTAAGCTATGATTGGATTGTCAACGTAAATGATCAATGCCTTGACTCTCTGACGTCAAAATGACGTAAAATTCTGTCCAAATTTATCTTGTCAACGCAGAATACTGCGATCACGGCTGAGTTGACACTGTCGTCGACATGAATTTAAGGGTCATTGCTTTGATTATATTCGTTGGCAGTGTAATCATCCTGTCAACGCAATTAATAGTAGACTATGACAGACTACTCACCAACGCGTTGACTGTATCCTGAAGTTGACACAGCGGATTTTTCTGCCATGGCGTTGATCTTCATCTCAATCTCGAAAATTTTGCATTTTTTGAGGATTTTTAATACATTGACAGTTGATGACTTGACAGATGAGGGGAACGAACTGTATTTTGACGCCAAGAGTATATTTCAATACAGATGTCACCCAATTGTCCTCAAATCACTTTTTTCCGGAGCAGTACAAAAATTTCGGATTTTTTAGATGTTTTTTAGTCCATCGACATCATACCCATTCTTCAATGGAATTTGACAGTTGATGGCCTTACAGATGGCGGACAAACTACATTTGACACTATGAGTATATTTCGATTAAAATGTCACCGCATTGTTACAAAATCAGCAGTAAATAAACTTCAAACATTTCTGATTTTTGGAGGTTTTTTAATCCATCGATATCGTAGCCATCGTTCAAAGGAATTTGACAGTTGACAGCAGGACAGATGAAACCCAAATGATATTTTGGCGGCAAAAGTATATTTCGATGCAAATGGCATCCGATTGCCCTTGAATCATTTTTTCCGGAGCAGTAAGGAAACTTAATGTTTTTTACTCTTTAGAAGTTTTTTAATCCATCGGCATCGTAGCCATCCTTCAATGGAATTTGCTAGTTGATGGTTTGACAGATGAAAAACAACCTATATTTGACTGCAAAAGTATATTTCGGTCCAAAATGTCACCAAATTGCCCTAAAATCACCTTCTTCCTGAGCAGTAAAGAACTTCAAAAATTTCTTATTTCTTAGAGATTTTCCTTATCCATCATCCACATCCACATTTTATTGTTCGATAGCACCACAGTCACTGTCGTGTGATCGTCAACTTAAAAAATTATTCAATTTCTTTCTTGTGAACTCCGCATTCCGCGTCAAAGTTCATATGTTTGCATGTGGTCAAGTAGTGTAATTGTCAACGATTCACGGGTAAATACGTAGATACCAAACGGTACCAATTGCGTTGACACGGATAACAACATTGACCAAGTGCCGTCATTCGTGTGATCGTCAACGTTTCATCCGTTGAGATAGTCTACGTTGACCGTATATTGACGATGTTTTTGATGATTTCAAGGAGTCAATACGTTGACCATTTACATTGACCATCTAATCTAAGCTTAAGCTTTGAACCCTTGAAAGAAAAAATTCTACGTCTGTGAAGTTGGCGAGGCAACTTTCATCTAGGGAAATGAGACCTAGAAAAGTATTTCAATTTTGTTTTTGCATTTCTATCCCGGAACTTGCAGTTCACCAAATAAGAGTGCATTCGAGTGACCTATTAACTTCATAATGAAGTAAGCAGGTCACAGATTTCAGGCCTATAAGCCTATCCTCCTTTCTTCTCAAAACCTTAGAAAGATTAATTGAAACTCATATTCGCCTTAATTTGAATGATAGTGTGCTCTCACAGGCCCAACATGCATACATGAAGGGCAAATCTGTTGAGACAGCGTTGCATGAAGTTGTAGGCACAATCGAAAAATCAATTCATTTCAAAGAATTCACTCTGGCAGCATTCCTTGATAAAGAAGGGGCCTTTAATAATGTTGATAACAGTGCAATTCGACAAGCCCTTAGCTACGCCAGCATCGATCCGATACTGATAAAATGGATTGACTCCATGCTCCAAACGAGGCTAATAAATGTAGAAATGGGTGATAGCAAGTTAAAAGTTAGGGCGTGTAGGGGTACTCCACAGGGTGGAGTCTTATCTCCTTTGCTTTGGCTCCTATTTGTCAACCAGATTTTAGTCAAACTAAGTCTGAGTGGTATCAAGGTCATTGCATATGCCGATGACATCGTGTTAATGGCCTCAGGAAAATTTGTCCCTACTCTGTGCGAGCTCCTACAAACAGCTCTTGGCAAGCTCAGCAATTGGGCCTGTAGCTGCGGACTCAACGTTAACCCACTGAAAACAGAATTGGTATTGTTTACGAGGAAACACAATATTCCCAACATTGATCCACCAACCATTAACGGTACTCCGCTACATGTTTCGGGTACTGCCAAATATCTTGGCGTTGTACTTGATCGTAAACTAAACTGGAAAGAAAACATAAAAGAAAGAGAGAAAAAAGCCTCAATTGCATTCTACACTTGTAGTAGAATTTTTGGTAAAAGATGGGGTCCCAGCCCCAGAACCATTCATTGGATGTCGCAGCCATTAAGGCCAATACTTACGTACGCTTGCATGGTCTGGTGGCCAGCCTTGGATAAGGAAACCAATCTTAAGACCATGACCAAAATTCAAAGACTAGCGTGTATTGGCACTACCAGTGCTATAAGAACTACACCTACAGCAGCCCTAGAAACTTTCCTTTCACTAGCTCCGCTCGATCTGTTTACGAAAGAGCTGGCGGCCAAAAGTGCTTTTAGACTTAAACAGTGCAATAATTGGAACTGAACTTAGATCTTTAGGCGCAACAAACACAGTAACCCTTATATGGGTCCCTGGACATCGTGGTATTCTCGGGAATGAAATGGCAGATGAACTGGCCAGAAACGGATCATCTCTTGATCCTAGCCAAATCGAATTTTCGGTACTTTTGCCACTGGAGCAAGGAAAAAATAGAATCCACCAGAATTTCCTTGAAGCTGCAGACGTCAGATGGTCATCACTTGACACTTGTCGGGTTTCAAGAAATTTATGGCCGAACATACCAAAGAAAAAAACTGAATATTTACTCAAGTTAAGCAGGCCTCAATTATCGCTCCTAGTGGGAGTCCTAACGGGCCACAACTCATTGGGAACCCACATGAGCAGAATGGGCATCAACCCATCTGACTTATGTAGAGGGTGTCAAGATGAAGAGGCGGAGGAGGGCTCATCCCATTTCCTTTGTGAATGCCCCAGTCTGGCCATAACTAGAAAAGAGGCCCTCGGAGAATACTTTTTCGACGAAATGGGCGACATCTCTACCCTGCCACTAAAGAATATCCTGAAATTCACTCAGAAGTCAGGGTGGTTCAAGGAGGCATCCCATTCCTAAGCTTGTCCTCAGTCCCACACCCATCCCCTCCTCACACCTACCTACCTTTATCTTGCCGTATCATCACCCCTTCTAACCTAACCTAACCTAAGCAGGTCACATCGTTTATCTCAGGAACCGACCACGCTATGAACTTGCAAAAAGGCTTATAATTCGCAGTTTGGGAAGTTAGCTCAGTATGAGTCAGTATGAGTTTTTTTCAAGTTAAGGGCTTCAAAGTTTATACCTAGCCTATTATATTCTTAAAATGCAAACAAAAATGCCATGCCTTTGAAAGTTCCTAGCATACGTGGTTCTTGAAATACACGATCCAATTTACCTCGAAGACATTTTTTGACTAGTTTCAAATGAAGAATGAGAGACTCAAAAAACTTATTTTAGGAATGATGTATGTACATGTTTCAGAAACTACAGAAAAAATTACCAAAACGGCCCCAAAATGTTATTTCCTGGACTTATTGTTTTGTGATACATTGAGCCGGGACTGTAAAATGGCATTAAAAATAAAATGAATTCCGTTTGCGTTCAACCTTGGAGTGTAAACAAATTTCTTTGATATTTTTTTATGATAAGGTTGTCATAACTATTATCAGCTGTTTTGTTTTTGTTTTTAATATTTTTTTTTCTTACAAGCTCTGTGATATTTTTAGCAATATAGTTGTTGATAGTGAGTCGAATTTAAACTGATTAATTAAAGATAAATGATTTAATTTTTGAAACATATTCAACACTTTGTTTCATTAAGATGAAACTGACGTATTACTGGACATTTGTTAATTTACCAAACGGACTTATTACTTAGTGAATATATTGCATGTCTTTTTGTAAATTAAATTCATGGAATGTTTCCTATGTTGAGGGTTTTATCAGTTAGAACGACGTATTTTCTTTAGAAGATTATTTTGTTTATACCGTGACGTTTGGTCTGGTTTGTTTTCATATATTTTTTTTTAACTCGTCAATATCTACCATTTAATCATGAAATACAATATTCTTGAACAACGTTAACAAATTACCTAAATATTTCATAGAAGCTTGCGTTCGTTTATCTCAACATTATAGGCATGTACTGTGTAGCTCTGGAAAAAAATGTTTCTAGGGATGAAGATTATTTTAAGCAACAAAATTCTGAAGCGAAATACAATTATATTCGCGAAATTTAGAGATTGGTGTGAAATTTATGGTGGATGAGTCATTGGTCTACATGTTTGTTTTCAACGCAAATAGGCAATATCCTGATTACATATATTTTTGGGGATAAATTATAACAATTTGGAAGAGGTGTAAAAATAAAGCACACAGTTTTCAATCAATGGTTTTGGCCATGGTTATGCTGGTCAGATGACGTATGTTGCTCAGGAAATTTTCACTACCAACAAATATCGACAAGTCTGAATTTAAGAATAGAAAGCTTCAATTTAATTTCTTAAACATTTATTAAAGAACGTAGGTTCCTTTAATGATTCCTTTAGGGCGAACATTTTTCGTATACATTTCTCGGAAACTATAGTACGGCTTGCAAAGAACATCCCTTAACTTCTTGTGAACTTAAAAAAAAAACCACAGATTTTAAAGAGCACGACTCAAAAATCGCCATATGGGTGATTCTCTGCCAACTGTGATTCCTTGTGTCGACTGCTTTTGTTGTTATTTAACGTTAAATGTTCTCATACATTACTGGTTTCAATTGCGTGAATGGCTATTTACTGCAATATACATATGAGATCAGGACAAAATTTGGTACTTATCCCACATGCATTGGGGGATACAGGGGAAAAAGTAGGTCATGACTCCCCCCTGGGGCTTTCCCCAAGCATAAATAAATTTAAAATATCTGAATATATCATCATTAAAAAATGGTTTCAAAGGACAAAATTCATCTACGAATTGATAACATTTTTTTTGTCGGTTGTCAATAAAAAATCTGTGTGTATTTAACGTATTTTGACGCAAAGCGAAAAAAACTCAAGTAAAAAAAACATAGCTTGCGAAAAAACCCCCAAAATTAATTCTTCTTCCGGTAAGGATATGAAACTGTGTTTTGCTTTACTAAAGTTTACTAAATAATAAATTAATAATTTGTTTTAAGGAATAATAAAAGAATTAAACTTTTTGTTAACTTAAATTTTAGCGTAAAAATGATTTTGATAATGGTTTGATGATTTTTTCAAAATTGTTAATAACAAGATAAAAATTGCCTTTTTTTACAAATTCCTTTCAGCCAAAAATTACCGATTAATGACATAAGTTTAAGTTATCAATTTGATATTCCTAAAAGGCCAGAGGCTATGGAATCTTTGCACCACATATGAGTGCCATTTCAATATTACTGACACAAGCTGACCTTTAATGACCATTTAGTGAGTGACCTTTCATTTGTACTTTTCAACTTGTTTTTTCAATGACCTTGTGTGGCCTTGACAAAAAAAACTTTTGAGAAATCAATAAGTTAAATCTTAAACTTAATTACATTGCAACTTTTTATTCAAAGTTTTGCAATTTGTATTCGAGTTTAATTTTATTTTTTGCAGTTCAAAACTCGGAGCGAATATTACTGGAATTCTGAGATTTTGATATTGGAAATCTTAATTTGCGACATTTTGGTTTATTTGCGAAATTATTTCTGCGATATGAAAATGCCAAGTTATTAAAAATGGCAAATTTTTAATTTTGAAATTACTAAAATAGTGCCAGACTTCATTATCCAAGATTTTGATTTGTGGTTTCTTGTAGAGATCCAAAATAACAGTTGACCACTATTTTCAATTATTGGTTTCTCACTGAGAGAAAGTTAATTCGTCAAATTTCATTTTGGTCTCGGTCTGAGATTTATTTTTAAAAATACGTTTTTTAGGTCTTTTGCTGAGTTTTATGATTTAACTTCCAGAATAACTCTTATTTGTTGACTTTTTTTTCTAAAAAATAAATGGAAACGATCAACCTAAGACTGTTTCCATGGAAAATAAATCAAAAATGGTATTTTCTCTCAAAGAAAAAATACAAGTGGCTTTCAGTGACATTGTGTTCATTGTGTCAATCTTGCTTTTGTCTCACCGTGTCCGGTTACACGGCTATCTATGTCGGGGTTTTCTAGCTATTGTCTCGCCGTGATATTAACACGTGATTTCTGGCGTTTAGAATGTTTTTCCATCAACTCGCTTTGGTCTCGTTATAGTCTCGCCAAAAATTTTTTTTTTCAAAGTTATTTTTTAAAAAAGGTTACAATAAGCTTAAAACGTGGTTGAAAATTCAGAACATGGTTTTATGTTTCATGGTCTTTGTTTTAATTTCGCTTTTGTCTCGCCGTGCTCGTTTGCATGGCTATCTGTGTCGTGGTTTTCTCGCTATGGTCTCGCTTTGGTCGTGCCGTGATATTTGCACGTGATTTTTGTCATTTAGAATGATTTTTCATCATCTCATTTTGGTCTCGCTATAGTCTCGCCAAAACTCTTTTTCAAAATTACTTTTCAAATAGGTTACAATAAGCTAAAACTGTGGCTAAAAGTTCCAAACGTGGTTTATGCTTCATTAACATGGCTACCTGTATCGTTGATTTCTGGCAATAGTCTCGCTATAGTCACGCCGTGACTTTACACGTGGTTTTTGTCATTGCTCACGTCTTATCATCGTCTAGCTGTGGTCTCGCTTTTATGTTACCAAAATCTGACTATTAAAGCAATTAGAGTTTCATTTTAGCTACATTTTTCAAGCTGCTGACAACGGTGCCTGACTGGAAAAAGAAAACTGTTGTCTATTCAGTGACAATTGACGCCTTACTGCTGACTGAACATACATACATAAGCGGGTCAACGAAGTTGCGTGAGTAGCACAGAGGACCCAAAGAAGGAGGAAAAATCCAGATAAGAGCCCGTTGGCAAGCCAACGCACAATCGTTCAAGAAAACTGTTGACTAACCTTAAAAAATCTCTTTAAGTTAATTTTTCAAATAAGACCATAACGAGAATAAATTATTAACATAAGCGAGATAACCTCGTGTACGTGTACCTAAATGCATACGGCGAGAAGATATGAAAATACAAAGGCTACAGATGAAAGGTTGAGTTTTATTTTCGACCTCTGGTTTTTTGTAAGGCTCCTGGCTTTTCAAATAGTCACAGTCATTTTTTGGGATCATCTCACAAAAATAAGCTACCAACAATTGTAGGTAAAATTGAAAAGCGAATTACGATAGCTAATTCATTTTTCGATCGCAGTTACCACCGCCTTTTTGCTTCGATTTGATGGCTGGCACTCGCCCACCTAGAAACATGGCTAGAACTATTTGGAATTTTGGTGACGTCTCTGTTTTGTGTAGGGGATGTCATTAAAGAAAGTAGTAAATTATTTAAGCTGCTTCGTGTTGCTAGAGAAAAGAGAAAAATAGACCTTTAAAAGGGTTAAGTTTGAGGTTTTTGAGTGATATACAATTGCCCTGAGTAATAGATCCGAATCTTGCTAAAGTCGACTTTAACAAAAAACATCCGTAGAAAAAAAACAGAAACTTCACTTCTAAATGGTCAGATTAGATCATTTTAAACTTAGCTTGAGGTACTTCTAAGCATTTAGTAGTGAAATTTGTGTTTTATTTCTACGGATGTCAAATGTCATTAAATGTCATTAATCAAGAATTCAAAGTGTCAATAAAGTTCTTCAAACTCCCGCTAAACCAAAACCAAAAAATATATATTGACGACTTATTTTTTTTTCATTCAGAGTTTACATACATATAATAAAGCAAAAAGCTCGCTTATCAGGACGGTTTTTTACTAGAGAGCTTGTGATAGTGATAACTTGTGTTTAGAAACTGTGAGCGATTTTTAATTGTTACGGATATTTAACAAGAAGGTGAATACTTTCTAAAAAAAAACATTTTATTGTTTAATAACATGAAGCGTCAATGTAATAGGACCACAGTGCGAAGCACTTTTTGTAACTTTCTTAGCTTAGTTAACAGTAAATCAAAGATTTTGTTGGTTTGTTTTCGAGTGCCCTCTACAAATGAGGTACTAAAATGAAGAATATTGTTCTACATTTTCAAATAAAAAGGATGTTATTTCCTGTTTTTTTTTTTTCCTTTTGACTTATGATTGTTTAATGAACCATGTTTCGAAAATTTTCGGCTTTAAAAAAAAAAAAAAACAATTTTGTCTGATCATTTTATCTTTGGAAGGTGCTGGTTATCAATGCGTAAATAAACCCAATTTTGTATTAGTCTAAGAGCCCACAGCAAATTTTGGGAGTGGAGGTATAACCACAATCGGAGTATGAGGGATTATAGGTACATGTATCATTATATCAAATACCAAAGTCTGGCAGGTTTTGTTTTCAGCCCTTGGGAGGGGTGAGGGGCTAAAAAGTGCTAGATCCCCTGATTAATTTTCAGGGTTATAACCTCTTTAGTTCATTTTTGAAAAATCGGATATGATTCCCTGTCACACGGTCCGATTAATAGAACTTAAGATATAACCATTTTACGTGAACCTTATCATCTCTTTTTTGGAGATTTTCAGCAAATCAAAAAATCAACAAATAAAGTCTCCACAAAAACGCTAATAAGGTTTGCTTAAAAAGGTTGAATCATGGGTCCTATTTATCGGATCACAAAGATAAAAGTGTTGGGACTTAGGGAAAATGACAGAGCATGATTTCCTATTTTTTAAAAGTAAATTGAAGTGTTAATGACACTACCATATAAATAGGAAACCAAGCGGGTTTTAAACCCCCACCAAAGGCTGAGAAAAAAACCTGCCAGACTTTCATATTCCATATCACGATACAAGTACCTATAATCCCTCATACTCTGATTTTGGTTATACCTCCACTCCCAAAATTTGCTGTCGGCTCTTGGTCTATATGTGATAAAAAGCTTGAAAGTAGAGGAAATAATCGAACATGGTCAATCAGTGATTGATCATCCTGGACTTATTTTTAAAGGCGAGTTAAGTGAGGACGCCGCAGAGTCGAGAAATAATGACATCAAAAATTACCGACTGAATCACAAAAAAAAATGTCTCGGTTCTTCACTAATAACGACCTTTTGGATAGACTTCTTTTAAATTCCGACCCACTTATTTTAAATCTGAGATAATTGCCTGCTAAAAAAATAATTTTTATCAAAAATGCATTAGAATCTAATATTGTTTACGACTTGCGTACACGAGGGCGCTTTTGTTCCTTACAAAAAGAAAACAGATATGCTCCTAAACTAATGATTCAGATGGACTGGCTCATTTACGAACCAGTCTGTGGTCTCTATGAATTTCCTCATATTTACCATTGAGACCTGCGCTAGATCGTCCAGTTCTCCAACAAACCTGTTTCCCAAGTAACGGAAGTGGCTTGTTTGGAGGTTTGGATAATCGCAGAGCAGGTGTTTTATGGTTTCTATTTCTTCAACATCCTGACAGCTCCTACAACAGTCGGGTGCGAGTACACCCAATCTGGTGGCCATTGTGCCAATGGCGCAGTGACCCGTTAGTACACCTATCAAGATTCTAATGTTCTTTTTACTCAGCGATAGAATAAACTGAGTTTCCTTTTCATTAATTCTAGGCCATAGACTTCTAGAGATAACGCAATCGTTCCTGGTAATCCAGGATTTATTGATTTGCTTTTTCGTTACTAGGTCCATTTTCACTTTAATTACGCCGATCGGGATGTCTAGTCCTATGTCTAATTGGCTACTACTGTTTCTATTTGATAATGACCCCTTCCTTGCTAGTTCATCTGCTATATCATTCCCTTCTATATTGCTATGTCCAGGAACCCAGCAGAGTTTGACTCGGTTAGTGTTGCAAATTTTGTTCAGTATGCCTCGACATTTTGCCACTGTTTTGGATCTTATGGTTTCACTGACTATTGCTTTGATTGCAGGTTGGCTGTCCACAAAAAATGTGATCTCCGATCAGTTTTTTCTTGTGTACCAATTCTGCCGCTTTTTGAATAGCATAAATCTCAGCCTGAAAGACACTACACTCATCTGGGAGTTTATATGACTCTCTCTAATATTAAGGGCTTCACAGAACACCCCCGCACCTGTTCCTTCTTCCAGTTTTGACCCGTCAGTGTAGAAGGGGATACCCTGTTCACTAATTAGTGAGTTGGGTTCCCATCCATGTCTTTCGGGTATTGAAAATAACGTTATCTACAACTTTGACAATTAGAAGATATTTTTTAAAAAGTGTTTGTGTCAGTAAGGAAAAATTTATTTTGATGATATTTTATGCTATTTTTAACCATGTCTGAAAATTTCATTCAAATCGGTTGACTCTTTCAGATTTTATAGATTTATGACCGCCTGTCCATTCAACCTGACCTACTGTGGCTCCAACGATTTTAAATATTTGTTTCGAACATTAATACTTAATCAAGAATTCATATGGTATCTCAAACCATTAAAAGGTTGTTTTAGAGAGTTTAATTATGGAATTTCATGCTTTGAAACATTTTCTCTCATAAATTCCTTCTTTATATACTATTTTTAAACTTTAAAGCTTTTGAGCATAAGAGCAAGTACGTGCGACCCTGTCAAGCACTTTATTTTATTTAACAAAACGCTCCTTGATTTAGTTTTGCTTGACACTAACAAACCAAAGGTGGAGAAATGAAAATGTATGAAAAATAATTGAGAACCAATAAAAAAAGAAAAGTACGTATACGCCCAAGTGTACCCTTTTCACGAATTCATATTTTTGGTAAACAATTATTGATTATTTTGATCAGGGAAATTTGAAAATTATCTTTTAAGTAAAATTTTAGTTTTTCAATGCCTGACAGTTCTATTATTATTAACTAGCTGGCCCGCCCGGACTCCGCCCGGGTTTATAGAATTTCGAGAACAAGTTAACAAAACAAAATTTTAATTATGTGTCCTCGATTAATCGAATTCCGGATAATCGAGATTCGACGTTATTTTTATTTGTTTATTTTGTTATATGCAAACAAATTTTATGATTGATTGATTTTTTTCAAACTCAATAGAATTTTTTTGCATAAAACAGGTACCCAGAGTGCGCTTCTGCACCTTTTTGGCAAAACGCAAGACCGAATTTAACCAAACTTCACAAAAACAATCCCAATACCAACCACTATCTGAAAAAAAATCCTTCAAATAGTTCAAGCAGTACTTGAGTTATGGCGTAACAAAGGGAAACATGGATTCATTTTTATATATAGAATTCGTTTAAGGGCCCAAATTCGTTTTTTTACCCCAAAAAAAAAAAAAATGTTCACTGTTTTTCTAATATTTCAAAGAAGCCCTTACCATTTTTGCCCTAGATTACTCCACTACATGTACGTAAAGTCTCGTCAGAATCGTTTTGAAGATTATTGTGTTCAAAAAGACAGACAGAAAATTTTTTTAAAAATGATACACTCATATTTCTCAGCAAATAAACAACCACTGAGCAACTTTCAAATTTGTTTATTAAAGACAAACACCCCAATTTAATTATTATGTTAATAAAACCTGGCAGCGATTCAATCGTATTATAGCATTTTAAAAAGTCATTATTGTGGTCAAAGGGCCGGCCGTGGCATCGTTGTCTTGTTGGTGGGATGTAGTTTGCACAGTACGCCAACAAAGTTTTGAGCAAAGCCATCACCACCTTTAAGACTATATAATTATTATTGTTCTAATTAAATTGTCTGACACTTTTAAAATCGATTATTTCTACTTGTTTATAATCATTTTCTTATATATCGATACCTTCCCGTAAGAATGTATTAAGCGACATTTCAAAAATTTTAAAGGCATCGAAAAAAAAGTCTGGTCCAGTTATTTATTTATGTATTTGAAGGATTACAAAGATTTGGAACGGAATTTTCAACTCAAAATGCTTCTAAAAATCTGTTTATTACTACAAATTACTCAAATAAACAACTGAATAAGAGGATTTTTTAAATTTTAATTTAAAATTTTTAAAATGTCGCTTAATACATTCTTGCGGGAAGGTATCGATATGAATTTTATGTTTCGACATAATTTTCCCTAAGCTTCATTGCTTTTCTAATATTTCAAAGAAACCGTTAACA
This sequence comes from Dasysyrphus tricinctus, assembly GCA_963921185.1. Taxonomy (NCBI): domain Eukaryota; kingdom Metazoa; phylum Arthropoda; class Insecta; order Diptera; family Syrphidae; genus Dasysyrphus; species Dasysyrphus tricinctus. Next base: position 240,475,732 of record OY992530.1, on the reverse strand, counting down.
TTCTTACAGTTAAAAGTAGCCTAGATCACTCCCAGAGTTGTCCACTACATGTACGTAAGGTCCCATTATTACCTGTTCTGCTGTTTCGAAGGTTACCGCGGACAAACAGACAGACAGACAAAAATTTTTTAAATGATGCAGTTATGTTTCTTAGCAAGTAAACAACCACCTAAGCTCAAAAACTTGAAATTATTTCAATATTAACGACAGACACTCCAATTTTATTTATATGTATAGATGTATAGATGTATAGATGTATAGATGTATAGATTATTATTAAAAGCTTTTATTCACTCGTAAACAAAATATAAAGTTGTAAAAGAATACAAATAGTTCAAAATAAATTAAATGTTTTGTTTTTAAATTCAAAAATGTTGATGAGCATAAGCCTCCCCCCCTCAATTTCCATCTTCTTCTATCTGTAGCTTCCCACCAGTAGTTCGGGCAAAAGGAGCTGATGTCGTCTCTCCATCGTTTGAATTGTCTTCCGACATTTCGTTTCCTGTCTAATGGTGTCCACTCTGTTGCCATCTTGGTCCATCGTTCATCTCTTGTTCGAGCTATGTGCCCAGCCCAATCCCATTTTAATTTTCTCATTCTGAGAAGTACATCTTCAAAATTAGTTCGACTTCTTATTACGTTGTGGTTAACACGTTGAGAGATCCGTATCTTAAGGATTGATCTTTCCATTGACCTTTGACAAGATTGTATTTTTGTTCTCAGGGAATCTCGTAGAATTCCACGTTTGGCACCCATATGTCATAACAGGTAGAACTGAAGAATCAAAAAGATATTTTCTTGTTTGGCTAGAGATGTTAAGGTCTAACAGATTTCTTACGTTCCAAAACTGTCGCCAAGCATTTGTTATTCGTTGGCTAACGTTTTTTGTATCTTTGTCAATAAAGGATATTATTTGACCAAGGTACGTATATTATTCTACATACTCTAAAATGTTGCTATCTATTTTTATTTCTGAGTGATAGCCATTTGACATGATTATGGTCTTTTGTCTATTAGTTGATAGTCCTACTTTTTTGCATTCGAGACAGAGGTCGTTCAGCATAATTTGTAGTTCTTTACTGCTGGTGGCAATCAATACAATATCATCTGCAAATCTTAAATTTAATAAGTATTTTCCATTCACCTTCAGACCTCTGCTTTCCCAGTTTAACTTTCGAAATATGTCCTCCAAGGTTACTGAGAAGAGTGCTGGTGAAAGTGGATCACCTTGTCTTACTCCACGAGTTATATGAAACACAGGTCCCGTAGTTTCTGTTTTTATGTATGCATTACTTTCATTATACAGATTCTTTAAAATTCGTACAATTTTTGGTTCCACACCTTGTTTTTTTAATGCTTTCCAGATATATATCTGCTCTATTGTGTCAAATGCTTTAGCAAAATCAATAAACGCAAAATATAAAGTTATATTATATTCTTTGGCTTTTTCTATAATTTGATTCATTGTTTGGAGATGATCCATTGTTGTGAACCCAGACCTGAATCCAGCTTGCTCGTGAGGCTGATTAAATTCTAAACTGGTTTTTATTCTATTAAATAGACATTTCGCAAAAACTTTATAGACGCAAGAAATTATACTAATGGGTCTGTAATTATTGATATCATCTTTGCTACCTTTTTTGTGGATGAGGATTATTTCAGATTGTTTCCATTGTTGTGGAATATCCTCGGTGACCAAAACCTGATTGAAAATTTCTTTCAACCAGTTGGCCAGTGAAAATTTTGCGTATTTTAAAAACTCTGCAGCGATTCCATCACTTCCATTACATTTATCATTATTCAAGCTTTGAATTGAATGCTCGATTTCGCTTTGTAGAAAACTCGGAAATTCTTCTTCTTGACCTACAAATTCAACATTTTGTTGTATATAGTTTTCTGATTGCTTTAGTTGGGTTTTATACAAATTGCTGTAAAAATCTGTTGCTATCTTATTGATATCTTTTCTCTGGTATTTCTTTTGCTCATTATTGACAGATAAAGCTACGATCCATTCTTTATGTGGTTGTAATGCTGCTTTCGCCTTTTTAATTGATTTTGTTGTTTCGATCAATTTTTTGAGGAGGTTTTTGTTGAAGTGTTTTATGTCATCCTGTGATTTTTGTTTAATTTGTTTTCTAAGCATTTTTAAGTTTATCTTTTCGGATGCACTTAAGTCCTCCTTCTTACGTAGTTTTTCTCGTTTTTCGATTAGCTGTAATGTTTCGTTTGAAAGTTTTTGTGGTTTCTGTTTTGTTGCTGTTAGATCTTTGTATCTTTCCGCAGATTCTTTGATTGTTCTTTCCAGGTTGTTATAGAGATTTTGTACGGGTTCATTTCTTGATGATAGTATGTGATACCGTTGTTGAAGATCAATGTTATAATTCTTGATGTCTTCATCTGTAATTATCTTTGATACGCTTTTTTTGGTTGTTTTGTTGAGTTGTCTTGTCTTGTGATTTATCTTTAATTTAGCTCTGACTAATCGATGATCTGAATCAAACTCGAAATTGTTTAGAGCATTGACATCTTCAAGTATCGATCTTTTATTTACTAGGATGTAATCGATTAGATTTTTATGGTTTTTATCAGGTGTTATCCAAGTCCATTGGTTTTGAGGATTCTTTTTAAAAACTGAGTTCCCAACAAAAAACTTGTATTGCCAAACATGTTGGATAAGACGGTTTCCCCTCTCATTCCTTTCTCCATATCCATATGGACCCATTATTTTCTCTTCGTCTTTGTTCCTTAATCCAATTTTAGCGTTAAAGTCTCCTATTGTTAAAATGATTTCAGTATTAAGGTGGTTTGTTGCTTCATCAAGTGTGTTATAGAAGGCTTCTATTTCTTCATATTTCGCTTTTTTAGTTGGTGCATAGACTTGAATTATGGAAATATGGCATTGCTCTATCCTTAGTTTAATTCCAATGACTCTGTCGCTAAATCCCTTTATTTCCAAAATGTTCTTTTTGAGTGCTTTGTTTATCAAGAATCTTACACCAAAGAGTCCTTTTTTGACACCGAAATAGGAGAATATATTACCGTTGTTTAATTCTGTAATAGCTTCTCCATATTTTTTCACTTCAGATAGACTTATAATATCCCACTTTATCTTCGAAAGTGCATTTTCTAATTCCATACATTTTTCTTCTGATTGTAAAGTTCTGGTGTTAAGTGTTGCAATGTATAAGTGTTTTTTCGAAGTTAAATTTTTATTTTTGATATTGAGTAATTGTATGCCTGACAGTTCTAAAACTTTACCAATTTCATCATTTTACGAAAAGGTCTCCATATAATTGAAAGATTACTATGAAGTGGGAGATGTCAAGCCGCCAACTGAATTGAAAATATCAAGTTTTCAATTTCCAGCTTTGAATACACCACAAGCCCTACCTCACAAATTTTCAAAAACAATATATTTTAGAACACAAAAATTTAAATTTAAAATACGAAACTTATTTTAAGTTGAACACAATTGAAAATTCAATATTTACGTAACAATTTTTCATGGAATTTTTTTATTATAAAAATTATCCTTTTTTCAAAAACCGCAACTATTCAAAGAACTTTTCATCATTTATTTATATTAGCTAAAGAAATTAGATAGGGTGCTTTTTTCTATAAGCTATTTTATTAATTTAAAAAACTTTTAACATAAGAATAAGTTGCAACGTACGAATGAGTATGCGTTTTTTTCTGTAATAAATTTTGTTACAATTTATCTTACTTTTTCTAAGCTTTCAAGTACTACAATGCAATTGAAACAATCCTCTTCTCTCTCCCAATTTAAACGTTTTCGACATCAATTGCTTTCAACGTAGATATTCAATTTAAATATATAATAAGTTTACATACATATGTATGCTTTGAACTTTCTTGACACATCGACATTTTGATATTGGATTTGGCTGAGAGTTCAGAAACTATGTAGTTTTCTTCTCTATTTAAACAAGATTATACCAACATTGAATTGACAGATGTTTATTCTTTATTTTTTTTTTCTCTCCAGTGATTAATAGTCGTGTGGACAAACGAATTTCAATAATTTATATTTATTTGTTCATGCTATATGAATGGCTACTGGAAATCTCTTCAACATTTCAACCAATCGTGTATGATGTGTATAATTTTATTGTTTATACAAATCCAATCCTATATGTGTAGCAATGGAGAAAATCGAAATTAATTTCACTTCTCTAGACCTTGTTGATAAGTTGATCTTATCTCAAAAGAGATTCTTTTAATTAAGATTATTTTATTCTGGTGTATTTTTATTCTTCCATATATTTACTGTAAGGATGACGAAATATTTATAATCATGACGTAAGGAAATGCAAAAACCACAAATAATTATAATTATAATTTTTGCATAATGATTATGAAGATTCACTGACAGTTTTTCTGTCAAATTTCTGAGGAAAAGAAGTATTGGATCTGCTATCTGCATGCTCACTCATTAGCTGAGGTCACCGAGATCAAATTTTTCTGAACATTTTTTTTTTGTTTACTTTTCTTTGTTTGTTTACTTCAGCTTTATCTTTGAACCGACGCACAGTGCGTCGACCAGTGGACAAAAATCAAAAAATCAAAAAATGCAATTTTGTTCTATTATGCTTTGATTTGGGTCAAGCACATGTTGAATAACTGTCATTTAATGTTTTTTTGTTGTTTGCTTTTTTTAGATGATAGATAAGCGGAATTGCTTAAACCATATAAGGTAATAATAGTCAGAGTCTTGTTGTGAAACGCGATTTTGTGTGAAGTGATTTAGCTGGTGAAAGAAAAGTAATTGAAGAAAATTTTTTTTGGCAGTGATTATTAATAATGGATTCATTTAGAGCTGCTATGACTAATTTTATTTGGTATTTGAAATAATGTGTAGCTTAAGTGAATTATTGAAAAAAATCATATTTTTAAGGCATTTTTTTCTATTTGGTTAAGCTTTTAAAAAAAGTTTAGCAAAGTGTAGCAGAATTTTTAGTGTCATTACATTGTCTTATAATTTTACTTTGCGAAAATGCAAAGTTTTCATGCTACTTTTTGCTAACCTTCAAAATATTCAACTTTTTGTAGAACAAGGTCAAACCTTTTAAAATCAACAAGTTGGTGAAAAATTAATTTCTTTTGATAAAAAATCATGAATTGAAGATATTTTAACATTTATTTTGAATGAATTGAAGAAAAATTAATGTCCTTTTAAAATTAAAAATGATTTAAAGTCCAAAATTAAGTTTGTTGACTCAAACCTTGAACGACGATGGAAACAATGTTCAAGGAATCATGCTCTTTTCAAGAAGCGCCGTGAGGCTTGGCTTAAAAATAGATTTACACTTCCTGATAGCATTTCAACCTATCTGCAAAATGTATCGCCTTTTGATGAACCAGGAACTAGTTAGGGAAGACCCCAAACACCATTTTCAGAAGCGTCAAAATACGAAAGAACGAAAAATTGTGAAACTTTCAGTTGAATTGGACAACTGAAGAGCTGAGGTTCGCAACCAACGAAGATATTTTGACAGTCCTGCTTCTCAGATCTGATCCTTTGATTTCAAATTAAAAAAAAAAAAAAGATCTAAAATTATCAAAGGAAGATCAAAAAGAAATTGCACAATATACAGGGTGTCCCGTAATGAGTGGATAATACTGCAACTGGTGATAGTAGGCCTTATGACTGCTCAGAAAAAAAATATAAAAAAAATATTTTTCTTGTGGTCTCCATGGTATAATTTATTTTCGAAAAATGTTAAAAAATTCAGGGTCTCCTAAAATACCTAATTACAACGGCCACCCATAAAGGATTCTTATTATTTTTGTATTTTTATAATATTCTTGAATAACCGTTCTAAATGATGGGTAGTAAATTTTAACACCGGCTGATGCATTTTTTGTGTTATAATTTTTTAAAATTATTTTTTTATTCAAAAATAATTCAATATTTTTTTTCACCAAAGTTTGAAAAATAATAAAGGGAAAAAAATGTATGAGAGCATAAGTGGCAAATTTGATAAAAATTGGCCTGTTTAATGTACTTTCCAAAATGGTATACCACATGTTTGTGTCTACAACCATAACCATTAAAATTGGCATTTAATCTACTAAAGTAGTTTTTAACATTTTATTAGATGAAATTAAGTTATTAAATTAAGTAAACACTACGACGACGAATGAATGACTCATTTTGTTTTTTTTTATTTTTATTGCATTTAAAAGAAGAATCCTTTTGGCCATTGTAATTAGGTATTTTAGGAGACCCTGAATTTTTTAACATTTTTCGAAAATAAATTATACCATGGAGACCACAAGAAAAATATTTTTTTATTATTTTTTTTCTGAGCAGTCATAAGGCCTACTATCACCAGTTGCAGTATTATCCACCCATAACGGGACACCCTATACATATACAAAATACTGAATGGGTTGACAAATCTTTGGCTGCGCTTACTTTTTTTATCATTAAAGATTTTGAAAATAGAACTCCGATTTTTGATTTTTTAAAGAAGAATTGTTCATTTTTATGCATACATTTATATTGTTTGGTCTTGTTTATTTGTGTTGTCAGAGTTTATCTAAAAAATATTATTTTAAAATCATGTATTTGTGAAGTATTGTTCACGATTTAAAAAAGGCGTGGCAGAGGGCGAATAACGTTAGCAATATTTTGTGTTTTTCAACTCACTAACTAATTCAAATTTCTAAAATATTATTCAAATCTTACAAGTGGTTTATTATAAATAAACAATATAAAAAGTGGGCGTGGCAATGGGCGGATAGGGTCCACACCAATTTTTTGTTTTTGAACTCACCTAGAAAGTCAAATTCTCTAAATTTTATTGAAATCGTGCAAACAATTCTTAAGATATAAACCATATTCAAAAGTGGGCGTGGCAGGGGGCGTGAAAATTTCGTTAGATTTTATAAAATATCTTTTTTATTACATTTCCAATAATTTTTTTTTGCAAAGTCAACTTAGTTTTGGATAATTGATTTTTGGCCACCATCTCCATACAATCGACGCACTGTGCGACGCGACGCCGCCGACGCGACACGCTCCGCAAGTTTAGAATTTTTTTTTTAGAATTTAGAAAAATTTTTATTCATTCATTTTTTTCATTTCCAACTTAAGACTAGTACAATAGCAAGTTAAAAAAGGAATAAATAATAGTTATCATTCTTTAACTTGAAAGTTAGTGTTGAATGATACATTTGAGATTTAAATTTACAATAATTAGAAACTGTTGTGGGGTGACAATCAGCAATATAAATAGTAAACAATGATTCTTTAAGTTAAGTAAATTAATAAATATTTCAAATATAGTTTAACTGATTATAAAAAGAGTGTATATGTACATAGTAAGTATTAATTCATCAAACAAAATCAGAAAAAAAAAAAAATAATAACAACAAAATGATACATTTTATATGTTAATGAAACTATGAATACAAAATTCAATAATAGTTATCAATAGAATTTAAGTCAATTGTGAAAAGCCAGTCTTTTACTTTTCGTAAGAAAGAGTTTAAGTTTTGAATTGTTCTGATAGACAGAGGTAAATTATTAAATGACTTTGGAGCTGCGGCAGTATAAAAGTTAGAGAAATGCGTTTTGTGGGCAGTGGGTTCACTGACAAGGTGCATGTTGTTAATTCTTAAATTATATAACTGCGAGTTTCTACTAGGAATGTTACCGCTTTGCTTGAAAAATTCTTTAAGTACTTTAAAAATATAAAGATGTCTCATAGGTAGAATTCGCAATTCCTTGTATAAAGGCCAACTTTCAGTAAAACGATTTTTGTTTGAAATAATTCTAATAAGATGTTTTTGTGCAATCAGTAAAGGTCTAAAAGTATTTGCATAGGAACCACCCCAGCTAGATAACCCGTATTGTAGTTTAGAGTGTGCAAGACCATAATATATTGAAGTTAGAACCTTTTTAGAGCAGAATGGTTTTAAAAGATACATTTTTCGCGTTATGAGCATCAAATGATTCTTGATATTGTAACTATGGTCTTTCCAATTAAGGTTAGAATCAATTGTTACACCTAAATATTTAAAATTATTCACTGAATCAATTTTGAAACAAGAATCGGAAGAAGAGCATTTATCTTGGAAATTAGGTTTACCACAATCATGAACTGGAAAGCTAAATTGCCTACAACTCGAAGCATGAAAAAATAAATTGTGATTAATGAATCGATGGCCAGATGTTTTAAAAGTCATGAATTTAGTTTTTTCACTTACTATTAACTTGTGTTTAGAAAACCAAGTTCTTAGAATTTCTAGGTCTTCTTCTATTTGTAAGACACAATCAAGATCCGAATTTGACTGGTAGGTAAATGATATATCATCTGCAAATGCCGTCGAAAGTCCATTTAATCGGAGCTTAAAAATTGAGTTAATATACACTAGGAAAAACAAAGGGCCGAGTACAGATCCCTGTGGTACTCCATTTTTTAAAAAACGAGCTTCACTTTGTGTACCGTTAATAATAACTTTTTGAACCCTTCCCTTTAAGTAGGATTTCAACCATTGAAAAATTACTCCTCTAAATCCTGCATTATACAACTTACCTAAAAGTAAATCGTGGTCAACCATATCAAATGCTTTTGTCATATCGATGAAGAGAGCCATTGTAGATTTATTAGTATTTAAGCTGCCATAGAGCTGACTGCATAGCCTAAGAATAGCATCTTCGGTTGATTTTCCTGAACGAAAACCAAATTGATTTTCGCTAAAAAATCTGTTTTTATTTAGGAACGAAGTAATTCTATTGATCATAAGTTTTTCAAAAATTTTAGAAAAAGTAGGAAGAATAGAAATAGGTCGGTAGTTAACCATATTTTTCTTATCTCCCTTTTTAAAGAGAGGAATAACCTCAGCACATTTAAATTGTTCAGGAAAACAACCCTGTTCAACACTTAAGTTGAATATGTAACTCAAAATATCTGAAACATAAAATGCAATTTTCTTAAGAAGGTTACTAGATATTCCATCGGAAGTGCAAGAATTTTTATTCTTTAAAGATAAAATTGTTTTGAAGGTTTCAAAAGAGGTTATAGGGCTAAAAGCAAAGCTATTTGGTTGTAAGTTTTCAGAATCCAGACAGTGTTGATTATAACAATCACAATCACCACCGGAATTAATGGATGGCTTCAATATTTCAGATATTTCTGTAAAATATTCATTAAATTTATTTGATATACATTTAAGATCTGTTAGAGGAACATTATCTACTACAATATTTTCTATTATGTTTGGCTTCCTTGTTTTTCCTAAAATGCTGTCAATTGTCTTCCATTCTTCTTTTATATTGCCTTTTGATTTTTCAAATAAGTTCAAATAATACTTTTCGCGAGACAATTCAACATTTGTACTAACAGCTTTACAAAGTGTGAGGTAATACTTTTTTAGTTTTTCATTATTTGGATGTTTTTTTAGCTTTATACTAATTTTGCTCTTTTTTTTAATCTGTTTAAGGAGATTCTTATTCATCCAAGGCTTTAGAAATTTATATTTGCTAGAAAGTTTTATTGATACTGAAGTACATAACTCTATATGTTTTTGCAAAATTGAGATAAAAATAGCAAACGCAGTAGATGGGTCCTTTTCCGAATAAACCAGATCCCAAAATTCATGTTTCAAAATATTCTGCAATAACATGTAATCGGTGGTATAGTGCTTTTTAGTTTGTGTTACTGAAGTAGAACTCAAATTATTTTCTAACTTGTTAAATAAAATTATCGATTTATGATCAGTTATATTTAGGTCGAGAACACTACCAAAAAATTTAAATTTGTTGCTAACTTTAAAACGGGTAAAAATGTGATCAATGCAAGTACTTGAAGATTCTGTTACGCGGGTTGGATCATTAATAATTCCCTTTAGACCATTTGAAGCCATTAGAAATAAATAATTATCAGTGTCTTTGTCGGTTACGTTTAAAATATCTATATTAATATCTCCGATCAAAATTAAATTACAAGTTTTGTTTATACAAAGAATTTGACTAAGTTCCTCTATGAACAAGCTTTTATTAAACGCGTGCAATCTATATAAACACAACATTGTATAGTTTTCGTTTTGATAGCAAAATGACAACTTTACAACATCCGCACTACATATATCGATTTTGGAGAATTGGTGAACAAAATTCTCATCAATGTAAACTGCAACACCACCTGATGAATAAGATTCATTGCAACAACTAAAGAGCGCATAACCTGGTATATTATAAAGGCTCATTTCACTCTCATAAACCCAAATCTCTGTTAAAACAATTATAGCTGGCAATTTTGTAAGTGACTCAATGTGTGCTAGGAAATTAGAAAAATTTTTTCTGAGGCTATAGCCCGATAAATCTAGGAATTCAATCAAAGTTAAATGAAGTACAAAATGTTTTGATGCAGTTTTGTTCCAATGATAGATAAGAATATAAAACCACAGTTTTACACCAAAATTTGTAATGGCGTCTAGGGTAAAATGGGGAAAAACTGAAAAAGGGCCAATTCTAAACGGGAGTTTCTAGAATTTTGTTTTGTTTTTTTGTCGATAGATGTTAAAAATATAAGAAAGTCATGCATATATTTTAAAATTCTAAAAAAAATTTTGAAGGAATTATGATTGTTTAAAAGTTGAAAACAAGAAAATAGTTATTTATAAAATAATTCACCAAAAATCAGAAGTTCAACCGATTTTGATTAAATTTCTATTTTTAGAAAGATAATAAGAAAAAAACTTAACCATATTTAAGGATATTTTGATGCTCCTTTTTTACAATTTTTCTTGATTTTTTTTAAAAACATGCTTTTTTAGTGTCAATTTTAAAGAATCAACTTCGATGCGGGGGGGGGGCTTTAGTCCATATAGCCCCCACCCCTCCCTTTGAGTTTTTTAAATCACCTGTGGGGAAGGGATTGGGTCCATATAGCCCGGGGTCTTTTGTCCATATAGCCCGGGGGGGCTTTAGTCCATATAACCCCCCCCCCCTGTATACGCTACTGCATTCCAGAGTTATGAGTTGTCTTCAAACTAACTGTTAAATGCAAACACCTAAGTTTTGGAAAGACAAAATTTTCACCAAAAATCAACCGTTATCATCTTTTATTATTATTATTTTTGGTTATTACCCTTAAAAGACAGTAAAATAGGTGATATTTTTTTCGATTTTCGACTCGATTTGTGAAGCTTGTATAGCATGTACAGTTATGTATTATATATTTGAATAACAAAAAGATATTAAACTTTTTAACTAAAAAAAAAACAAAAGTTATATATTCATAAACTCCAAAAATATGATGTGTTTTTTAAACTAACTGTAAAATGTAAATATCTCTGTTAAACGGTATTTTGAAAAATCAAAATTTTGCTCAAAAATTTAAATCAATATTATGTATGTGCTGTGAAAATTTGAAGTTTTTAGACCACCCCCTTAGAAAGATATAGGCAAAAATGTGTCAAAAATTGACACAAAAAAAGCATGTTTTAAAAAAAAATCAAGAAAAATTGTAAAAAAGGAGCATCAAAATATCCTTAAATATGGTTAAATTTTTTTCTTATTATCTTTCTAAAAATAGAAATTTAATCAAAACCGGTTGAACTTCTGATTTTTGGTGAACTATTTTATAAATAACTATTTTCTTGTTTTCAACTTTTAAACAATCATAACTCCTTCAAAAAGTTTTTTAGAATTTTAAAATATATGCATGACTTTCTTATATTTTTAACATCTATCGACAAAAAAACAAAACAAAATTCTAGAAACTCCCGTTTAGAATTGGCTCTTTTTCAGTTTTACCCCATTTTACCCTAGACGCCATTACAAATTTTGGTGTAAAACTGTGGTTTTATATTCTTATCTATCATTGGAACAAAACTGCATCAAAACATTTTGTACTTCATTTAACTTTGATATATAGTCAAATTTTGTCTAGGATGATCGGGCTACTACGTATGTTTTGGTGTATACAAAAGCAATTATCTATAAAACTACAAAAAACTGGCACTTCACAAATATTTTGAACTGAAGAAAGAATAGGATTAACAATACTCATACTTTATCAAAATCAGAAATATAATTAATTCTTACTGAATTGTCACCCATAGACTTTTGTTGATGCATTTTTGTTGGCGGCAGCGAACATGCCGATCGTGATTTGATAAATAAAGAGTGTCATATTTAAAGAAACGTTCAACATACGAATATTTCCTTTATTCACTGACTCACTAAATGATATTTTAATATGATCAACATAAACAATTGAAACTCAATATCAAAATAGAATTTGATGCATAATAACCCTAAGAATGACTCACAATCTATCTACATATAAATAATATTAGTTATAAGATTCTGAAACATGTCTAGCATATCTATGCTACTTTCAAAAAATCTAACCTCAATTTGCATAATGTCTTGTTTTTTGTATAATTTAATTATGTATTTCAGTCTAGGCCCGTTATAATGAAGTATCAAAATTATGGTTTGAAATTATTCATAAGCTTAAAAATAAAAATTAAAAAAAACTACACCAACATAAGAATACATTTTCCTTCCTCCATGTTAAGTACAGGGATAAAATATTAATTTATTTGTTTACAATTTTTTTTCTTTTAAGAAATCATTACACGTTTCTAGACGACTTATTATATAGCGGGCGAACGTTTCAGAAATACTAAAACTAAATGCAAATATTTCATTTGTCTCATTTTAAGTAAACATTAATATTATAGGCGGTGACAAAGTGTTTAATTAGCATATAGTTTATTGAATATAGCTTAGTGTTTAGTAATGTGTAAATAATTTATTTATCTAATTATAAATCTAAAACCTGAAACGCAAACACAAAATACCATCTTAAGTAGACCTGTTTAATGGTCATAGTAAATTTAATATAATTAATAAAGTTACGGTGACCATATTTTGAATAGAAAGAAACACAACAAAAATAAAGAAATCAAGCTTCAGTTCAATTCTCCGAAAAATAAAACTAGGAGGTTGTGTATAGTACGGATGTCAAATGGTGACCTTAGTTATGGAGTTGTTTAAAGGATGTTTTATTAAATACTTAACAGAGATATTAGTGTAAAATAGCTGTAAAGCAAATAGATTTTTTGATATTTTTTAAATCTTAACGTTCGTTGGTATCTATTATATCTATTAAGAGCGGAAAATTTTAATGCACTGTGGAGTTTGAGCCAAATGGAATTAAATCTTTTTAAATAACAAGAAGCTGGGTGCGACCAACATATGTTACTTCCCATTGATGCCCTCGGAAGCTAGAAACCTGATATAATTTTTTTTTAATTAAAAATCGCCAATTCAAGATCTTCGAAAACATTTGTAAGTGTTCAATATGCAATCAAGAAGAAGACTAAAGATTGATTTTCTTTCGAGATATTAAAGATAAAAACATTGTTTAATAATTTGGAAATTAATTTTTTGAAGCTGAGGTGGATTTTACATGAACCACTTGCTAATTTGTGTTGCTCATATATATTCTGAAAATAACATTCAAATTGAATGTAGTAGCTTTTTTCGAGAAACCAATAATTGAGAAAATTAGACCAACGACGAATTTTACACAAACATAATCTTACGAAAACAATTTGTATATGATTTTTGTTTTAAGAACAAACAGAACAAATGTCGTACAAGTCCTTACAGCCATTTCCGGTAAATCATAAATCAATTAATAGTAAACGTGGGTCTGGCATTTCTTGTTGCTCATACACACTTACTGAAATTTTCATTAAAATTGTTCTAGTCGTTTTCAAGAAATTATGAAAAAGCAAAGAGGGCATGGCAGTGGATTGTTTTAAATATTTCCAAGAAATCAAGAAATAATGAAATTATAGCTTGGTAGTGAAAGTAATTTAAATAAACTGCAGTATTCATTGGGAACAATAGAATAAATTTTTGTTAATGTGGCAATATCTCAATTTGTATTTAAATTTAAATGCTACAAACTATTCTCTTAAATTATTATTTAAAAAAAATGTGTATTTATTTATCATAGATATAAGTTATTAAAAAGTTGTTATAGGAGAATAAGGACTCAATAATTTCAATTCAAGAACGTTCTCTATAAAATCAATATTTAATTAAATTAAAGACTGAAAAACTGGCAGCAGAACGACGAAACTATCAAAAGTATGGAAAAAAAATTCTTTTGGTCATTATACTGATAGTATTCGAGTTGTGGAAGTTCAGCACTAAACTACATATCTGTTTGATAAATTTAAACTTTTTCCAACCATTCACACTTTGCTGTAAATTTTCCTGTGGAAAAATAAAACAAATGGTATACAAATTTTATGAGCTCTTTATGACTTATTTACTGGCCACAATTAATGAAATCAAGCGGTGCCGTTTAATAATACCGCATTTTGAAGTTCTTCTTTACATTACTTTACCAAATTACGCCGAATTGTGGTGTTCGGCTTTGTTTCACTTTGACATAACTTCTTCATAACAATTTTTAAAAACTTCTCTTAAAAGCTTATTCGGTTTTTGAAAATTTTAAGCTACTTCTTCTTAAAATTTCAAATCACAATATTTGAGAACAATTTATTCGCGCGAAATTTAAGTTCTTTACTTCATAATGTTTAAAAAATAAAATGCACGACCGGGTCGCACACGTACTTGCTCTTATGTTCAAGACACTGTGGGTTTAAGAAAATTGTATATAAAAACATGGAAATTATGAGAGAAAAATGTAGAGAAGCATTAAATACGAAATTTAAATTGGCTAAAACAACTCTTCTGACACTAGAATTCCATCTTAATTCTTGATTGAATATGATTGTATGGGAAAAAAATTTAAAACCTTTGGAGCCGTTTTTAAAAAAAATAATTTTGTACCTACATAAAATTCTTAAAACATTTTTAAGAACAAATTTTGGTATGCAAATCTAATGTGTATATAAAAACAAAATTTGAAAACAAATTGGCAACGTGTTTTTGAGATATCGAATTTTCAAAAAAAAAATTGAAACTTTTTTTAAAAATTCAAAAACTTTTTTTTGAAAATTTGGAATTTGCAATATTATTGAATCTTATCTGAAATTTGTACCTATATACAAAACTTCATCTAAATACGCTTAGCCGATAACAAGAATTAATAGTTGCTAAGTATAAAATTTTATAATTTTTGGTTGTACATCGTACTCATTTTAGTATACGAAAAAATTTTAATCAAAATCGTAGGAGTCGTTTTTGAGAAAAAAAATTTTCCCTTTGCAGTTTTTTAACTTTTATATGGAAGGTACCGTTATTTTTGTCGTGTTATTTTGTCGTTTTCGGAGTACATATTTGATTTAAAAAAAAATTGAAACATTTTAAAAAATTCAAAAATTATTTTTTCAAAAATTTTCGGACACAGTCCTACTTATACTTTTTGAAAGCTTCTGTCTAAGAAAAAATATTGAAATCAGTTCTTCCGTTTTAGAGCAAATCAAAAATTAAAAACAAAAAATGGTTCTTTGGGTGCATCCCATTAATAACCATTATTTGAAAAATAGTTTCCCACCCAAAGATAGCCTTTAAGAAAATTTATTGATTTTTTCTTAAGAATAGTTGTCGAGCCGTTTTTGAGAAAAAACCACGATTATGCTAAATTGATTTAAAAAAAATGTATGGCAGGTCCGTTATTTTTGGTTAAATAAATAAATAAATTGGGTGGCGCAACAGCTCATGGAGAACGAGGGCCTAGTGACTTACAACTCACAACCATTCCTGTGTGCGTGTCTGTTGGCAGGAATAGAGGGGACCTACAGTTTCTTGCCGAGTCCGAACGGCTAAATGAGAAGCACTTTTTCATGACAAGTATACTCTTGGAGGATTTGTCAGTTCCTCGCAAGAGGCAGTACCTCGAATAAAACATTTCTGTTTTTAGGTGGCACGGCTGGGAATCGAACCCACACCTTCGGCATGACAGTCCTACGCACTAACCATCAAGCCACTAGGTACTATTTTTGGTTAAAAAACCAAAAACCACTATGTACCAAGTTTGAAGAAAATCGATCGAACCGTTTAGGTTGTCGGCGAACAGGCAGACAGACAGAATTGTGCCACCCACTTCTTTGGTATTCTCTATCATCGATATGTCATGTTTGATTGTTATTTCGAACATTTTGTTTGCACTAATCCAAAACTTGCCTTATAGTACTTTTATCGCAAGTAAAAACAATGGCTAAGAGTAAAGTACATGTAAACAGCACCAGGAAACAATTTTAACAAGCGTGACATTGGACCGTTTTTGAAATTCAATTTGTTTTTACAGGATTCTTACCGAAAGTAATATCAGATATTTTTCTATGTTTGTTCAATTTTTTGAGAAAGAACAAAAACTTTTGAAAAAAAGATTTTAAGAAAATGTGCCATTTTGCGAGTTTTCAAAGACCTTTGTGAAAGAGCTATGGTACATCAGATACTACTCGTACAAATCCATTTCCATTTGAAATATTGGACGTAAGCCGTTTTTCCCCAAATGCAAACACTTATTTTAGTCTTTTGACTGTAACTTTTGGCTCAAAATGTTCTTTTATTTGCCGCCATGGTAAAAGTAACTCCTTATATAGCGGGCTATCCAACTAAATGGATCTCGTTCGTGGTGGATATTTGGACCAATTTGCCCATTTTTCTTTGGAGAGTTCAATCGAGTTTATCTTTAATCTTTAAGTAAAGCGAAATAAACCTGAAGTCCAAAAGTCATTGTTATTCCGCTCGGTATTTTTCACGGCACCAATTAAAGCTACTGGTCAATGCTCAAAGCGCAGACTTTTAAAGAATCCCATCCCAAAAAAAAAACATGTTTCTTTTTTTCTGATGTTGTGCTAACAAAATTGATAATTTACTGTAGAAGATTACTGAGTAGAGTCTCCAATCTTTCTTCGAAATAGCCGCAGAAATGTACTTTATATTTATTGCTGTTTTCAACTTACATTTTTCATAACCCCTTTCCCCCCTGTATAACTGCCTCGGATAGAGATCATATAGAAAATTTTTGTTCAAAATAAACTAAAATACCTACATACATAATTTTTTAATTCTGTAAGAAATCACCGTCGCACAGTGGTCTCAAAAGCGAATCTAGCGGGTCAAAAGTCCAAAAACTATGCATTTTATATCAGGGCAGGTGGTATATAGGTTGATTGTAAACATGTCAGAGACAATGAATAGAGTCAAATTAACTGACAGAAGACTTTAGTTTTTAAGCAAGAATACCGTTAATTGCAGACACATCATGCAGCCATTGTTCGTTCAATATTTATGACGGTAGGATTTTGTTTACCTCTTATTTGTTTTAAAAGTTATAAACTTTTTCGCTATTATTCCCAAATTGACTACATTTAAGAAGGTTAGTAATTTATTTATTTATGATTTACGGTCTTTTAGCTAAATGAATCGTGACATTTTCTTTATTAGTAAGAAAAATTGATAAAACATTTATTCTGTGGGCTGCAACTTTTTTTGTACAAACCTGTACAAAAAGATTGAACTAAAACTGAGTTCCAGGATTAATATAGATAACATATTTTTATTTTTCATCTGCCCGTTTTTGCCCGTTTGGGAAAAGTGTAACATAACATCTTACAGGTTATTTGATGACAGTGGTCCAAATTTTTCGGCTAAAAAGTGAAAAATTATTAGTGGCAAACATCTCAGAGGTCAACATAATATTAGCTGATATAGTTTTACCTATGGTCAAACCATAATTTAGTCCAAAAACGGGCATAGAGACATCATTTCATCATTATTTATGTGTCTTTGTTGTCTTTGAAAAATAACTAATTGTCCACATAAACATGAAATGACTATTCTCTTAATTTGGCACTTGCTAGGCTTTTTAGGTGTTGAAATAACATTAGGACACACACACCACTGGTTTACAAAGATTTGGATTTTTGACCCGCTAGATTTGCTTTTGAGCCCACTGTGCGTCGGTTTCAACTATGATTTTAGTAACTTGAATAATTTTATCTTGGTTAACCCTCTTCAAACTACATACATACATACATACAAAGTATATTTCACAGTCAACCACTTTACACAAATTTATTCAAGGGCATTCATTCATTCATGGTGTGTGACTTGATAAAGCGAAAATTATCAAAAGTTTTCCTTTTGCATAATTTATAAGAAGGAGGAAGGACTCTAAAAGGACATTTGGTCCTATACAAACATGTATACGTGTACCTACGAGTTGATTATTAAAAAAAAAAGTATTTCAAAATGAATCCTGCGTTTAAAAACAACGTTTTGAGATTAAAGGTAAAACAAATATCTTTAAAATATTTAAAACACTTTAGCAGAGATATGTCATAATATGAATCGCTGAAGATAATGCTTTGGGGCTTACATATCTTCGCTATATAAATAAAATCGCAAGGCTAAGTTTAGACTGTCAACGTAAATGGTCAACGCATTGACTCCTTGACATCGTCAATAAACTGTAAACTGTGTAGACTGTGTCAACGCATGAAACGTTAATGATCACACAAATCATGGGACTCGGTCAATGTTGTCCCAAAATGCGTTGACATGTTATCTCTGTCAACGCAATTGGTACCATCTGGTGTCTACGTATTGAAACGTGAAACGTTGACGATTACACTACTTGACCATATCCAAACATATGAACGTTGACGCGGAGTTGACAAGAGCAACATTGAATCATTTTGTGCGTTGACGATAACACGACATTGACGGTGGTATTATCGAACAATACAATGTGGATGAATTAAAAAAACCTCTCTCTTTTTACTACTGTTATTTTAGGGCAATTGGGTGATATTTAAATCGAAATACACTTTTAACGTCAAAATATAGTTCGTTCCCCATCTGTCAAGCCATCAACTCTCAATTTCCATTGAAGGATGGCTGGTATATCGAAGGATTAAAAAACAGCTAAAAAATCAGAAACCTTTGAAGTTTTCTTACTGCTCCAAAAAAATGATTTAAGGTTAATTGGGTGACATTTGGATCGAAATATAGGTTTGCTGTCAAAATATAGCTCGTCTCTCATCTGTCAAGCCATCAACTGTCGAATTATATTGAAGAATGGTTACTATGTTGATGGACTAAAAAACCTCTAAAAATGAGAAATTTTTAAAAATTTATTTGCTGCTCTGGAAAAAGTGATTTAAGGGCAATTGGGTGAAATTTGCTTCGAAATATTTTTTTGCTGTCAAAATAAAGTTTGTCTTCCATTTCTGTCAAGCCATCAACTGTCAAGTTCCATTGAAGAATGGCTACGATGTCGATGTATTAAAAATAGATACTCAAAAATTTTGAAATTGAGATGAAGGTCAACTAAGAGCACGTTGACATGGCAGGAAAAGCCGCTGTGTCAATGGTCATAGTCAACACGTTGTGGATTAGTCTATCATAGTGTCCTAACTGCGTTGACAGGGTCATTACACGGCAAACGAAACTAATCAACGCATTGACCGACCCTTGAATTCGTGTCAACGAGAGTGTCAACGCAGCCTTCAATGCATGGACAGTATTCTGCGTTGACGAGCACATGACAAGACAACCTTGGGACAGAATTGTACGTCATTTTTACGTCAGAGAGTCATTTGCGTTGACCGTCTAATCATAGCTTAACACGCTAAGCACTGTCTGCACATCAACATCATGCATTATCTTCTAAACTACCTGGCTACGGGTAGTAGATACATATACATATTGGGACACGTTTTTTTATTTAATTTAGTTCCAATAGGCCAAGGGTCGTTATTGGGAGATATTTTATAACAATCCAGCCATCAAAAATAAAGTCAATTAATATGCTACTGCCAGAGGGTAAACAATTTCTGCCTCATTATATCGTCACCATCTTTGGTCTAACGATGAACCAGTCCTTGCCAGTTCATCTGCCTTTTCATTTCCTAGAATTCCACAGTTCCCAGGAATCCAGCAGAGTCTGATGTTGTGTTGTGTGGCAAGAACCTTTAGCTCTTCGTGACAGCATGAAACCAGCTTGGATTTTATTTCTGTTGCAGAGATAGCTTTGATCGCTGCTTGGCTGTCAATGTAAAAGGTGATATCGCCAACATTGAGATCTGTTTGGCAGCCTCAATCACTGCCAGAACCTCCGCTTGAAAGACACTGATGCTATATTCAGGGAGTCTATAAGAGTTGGCTAAATTAAGTGATTCTGAGAAGAAGCCCGCACCTACCCCCGTATTCATCTTCGATCCATCGGTGTAAATTTCTACCATGTGTATCTGATTGTTGTAAACCAGCTTCCCATTCTTCTCTTGTGGGGATGGAGACAGAAAACGTTTTAACAAAATTTGTACGGGGTGTTGTGTAGTCTGTGGATTACATACCCCTCCGTAAATTTGTTCCATTGGCAACCGGGAATGAACACCCTGAGGACGAATAAGTCAGCCAACTTTTAATTTAAATTTTTTGACACGTAATTTATATATCTATAACTTGTTAAACTTAAGACATTGTATAACGTTAGGCCCCCTATGTGCCAACAAATGTAAATTTATCATAGTATCATGTTAGTTATAAGCCAGATTGTATAGTTATAAGCCAGATTGTATATGTATATTATAATTCAATAAAAGAAATTAAATTGAATTGACGTAAATTTGTTCATAATTTGTGCAAGACCTACGGAGTTCCTTCTCCAGCAATCGGTCTGGCTTAGTCTTAGAGCATCGTAGGCTGCAGTTTCTTGTACGAATAGATCTAGGGGTCTTAGATTGAGTATGGTTTCCATTCCCACAGTGGAAGTGGACCTCATTGCCCCTGTCATTCCTATGCACGCTAGTCTTCGAACTTTATTAAGCGTTTTATAACTACATTCTTTATCCATCGCGCTCCACCAAACCAGGCTACCATATGTGAGTATCTGTCTTTGGCCGTGTACATCCCCATTATGATTTTAGGGTTTGGACCCCAGGTCTTACCAAAGATTCTTTTGCAGGAGTAAAAAGCGGTCATGGCCTTCTTGGCTCCTTCTTTGATGTTCATACCCCAGTTTAGCTTTTTGTCAATAATTACGCCTAAATATTTGGCATGATCTGATAGTCTAAGTTGGGTTCCTTTTATTGATGGTAGGAAAGATTCTGGTATTTTCCTTTTGTTATAAGAACCAGTTCGATTTTTTGTGGGTTGAACGATAGTCGACATTTCCTCGCCCAGGTACAGACTTTTGACAAAGCGTAATTAATCTGTTCGCTGGTTGTGGAAATAAATTTTCCGGTCGCTAGCAGCTCCAGGTCATCTGCGTAGGCTACTACTACTTTGACACCGCTATTGTTCATTTCAATCAGGATATCATTCAAAACAAGTATCCACAATAGTGGTGAGAGAACTCCTCCTTGTGGAGTCCCCCTAGATGTGGATACTTTGATCCGTGCGTCCCCTAGTTCTGAGTTAATCTACCTGTGTTTTAACATACAGATAATCCAGTTTACGAAGGAATTATCCACTTCAAGGTCTACAAGTGCTCTTTTTACCGCATTATTTTGTACATTATTGAAGGCGCCTTCAATGTCCATAAAAGCTGCTAGAGTGTACTCTTTGTCCTTGAGTGATTTTTCTACTATACTTACTAAGTTGTGAAGGGCTGTGTCTACTAGTTATTGCAAAGATTTATATTTTTATTTTTAACTTTTAACTACATAATATCAATCTCTGTCAAATTGATATATTACATTTGAGAATAAATTTAAACTTTTAATTCCTTAACAAAGTAAGAAACCCATTTTTGAGCTTTTTTTTGTAAATTTATTCATTATTTGACAGTTGATTATTTAATTGCCCTGAATTTATTTATATTTTAAATATTTAAACTGGTTTATTTAAAAAAAAATCCCCAAAAAACAAGTTTCGTAACACGAATTAATGGGGAGAAAAATGTATTTTAGTAATTATATAGTTGTTGATATAATATAAGAAATAAATTGAAAGAATAAATTTTTTTATTTTTGGATAAACAATAAATCAGTTATCACGTACATATACAATACATGCACAATGTTTGAATACTATTTTTAAATAAAGAATATCAATATGAAATATTTTTATTGGAATCAATTTCATAAGTTTAAATGGCTCCAGGATCTTTGTAAGCATAAGCATCTCTTATAAGGATTTCAAAAACAAGGAAACTACTCCAATATCAGGAAAAAAGTCATAAAAGGTCAGTTTATTGTTTCAGTAGTTGGTCAGACGAAGATAACAGACCCTCCTATCCAACATTCAGTGTATAGTTTTTGTTGCATTAATTCTTTGAATTTGTTGATTGAATAAAAAGGTATCAGAAAAATCATACCTGCTCAAAACACACATTATAAACATTTTAGTTTTGTTTACTGAAAAAAAATCAAAAGCCTGATACCACAAAATATTATTATTTTGTTGAAATTTCACAAAATCTTTTATTTATTTTCAATGGAAATAATAAAAAAAAAAAACATTTATTATTTCCGAAATCTATTTTTGTAACAAGAAATTTGCGACGAGGCGATTTTATTGGGTAGCAATGACATGATGCCGGCCGCTGACACAGTTCGATTCGCTTAGTTTAATTTGATTTTACACTTTATAACTAAATTTAACTGTTGCGCATCCAATTTGAAAAAAAAATTTATACAAAATAATCAAAAGAACAAATAAAAATACAAAATATCACAAAGTGATTCCGCACAATTAATATAAGTACCGAAGTATTAAAAAATTCACAGTCTTAACAATATTTTTCTTTGGGATTTAGTCACGTTCTAAGGCTGTCTGGCTTAGAGTCTGAAAGTGCAAAAATAAAATAAAATATGTTTGCTTTGAAAGATTTCTTAATTAACTACGCGTTCGGTTCGTTGAATTTGGATTCCGTATAGAACTATGTGTACCGGGGACAATTATTATATACTAACATTGGTATCGGAAAGTTGCGGTGCAATGTTACATTAAGGACGAGAAGAGCCTGAGATTTGAAAAACTAATTTCTTAATCTCCAAGAAAGAAAATAATATTCAAAATGATGTTATTAAGTTATCAGCCAAAGGCCCTATATTATCAGTAGCTTAGCTACCGCGGTATCAGCCGTATCAATGATACGGGGCCCCCACGATACAGAGGACTCGATGTTTGTAAGAAATTTTTCAGTGAGATGAGAACCTCATACAATGTCGATTGCATTTTTAAAATGTATTTATTTTGTTTGCATATGTCTTTTCGATAGTTTTCCTAAGCATCCTATAGAATTCCATCTACATCCTACCAACTAAAGCAGCCGTAACTTTAACGTGCAATAACTTTGTTTTTTTTTATTGGAACGCGTGTCAAAAGTCCAGGAAAATAAGACGAAAGTATGGCAAAACAAGGAAAAGTTAGATGCTTCGTTTTAACGTCTTAAGCATTTCATCATCAAGTCCTGTAACCCCGATTGGGGCATAGGGCGCCAACAAATCGTTTCCATCCTTCACGGCCGGCAGCTAGATATTTTAACTGTGGCCATGTCTTTCTCTGGGGGTCTGCTTCTGCTAGAACTGTTGATTTCAATGTTGTTCTTGGTCTTCCAACCACGCCGTGCACCCGCCTGAGGATTCCATTCAAAGGACTGCTTTGCAATTTCATCGTTTGGTTTCCTCAGTGTGTGAACAATCCATTGCCATTAACGCTTTCTTATGTCAACATCCAGGCGCTCTTGACTTGTCCTGCGCCACAATTCCTCATTTGATATTATTTGTGGCCAGCGAATCTTTAGGATGTGGCGAAGACAGCGATTCACAAAAGCCTGCAATTTCTTCGAAATGATAGACGTGACTTTCCAGGTTTCACAAGCGTATAACAGCACGGATTTGACATTGGATTCGAAAAATCTCAACTTAGTGCGTAAGGAGATTTGACTTGATTTCCAGATTGGGGACAGAGTACCGAAGGCAGCACGAGCTTTATTTATTCTACTTTTAACGTCCAGATCTGTACCACCGTTTGCAGAGACAATACTGCCAAGGTAGTTGAACTGTTCCAGTACTTCAACTGGCGTCTCCTGTAGAGTAATACGCTGCTGTGTGGAGCGGCCTGTGAGCATTATTTTTGTCTTTTTCCTGTTTATTCTTAGACCACTCGACTCTCCCTTCACTTGTAGTGTTTGGCACATCCCGTTTAGCCCACTGATGTTATTTGCCAGTAGACATATGTCATCGGCATAGTCTAAATGACTGAGCCTTTCGAACGGTCTCCATTGAATGCCCTGTCACTCAGCTGTACCAACACTGGCCGTCAATACTTCGTCCATCGCCAGCAGGAAGAGAATTGGCGATAGAACATCCCCTTGTCTCACACCCTGTTGCACTACGAAGGAGTCGGAAAGCTGCCCATTGTGCAAAACAAAACACCTTGCGTTGTTGTAGGATTCTTTTATAATGGCAACAATTTTTGGTGGAATTCCTCTACCAAGCAACGATCTCCATATACATTCTCGGTTAACTCGATCAAAGGCTTTCTCAAAATCCACGAACATGAGGTCAAGCGGTGATTGAAATTCCATCGACTGCTCGAGGACGATACGCAGGGTGTTGATATGGTCGACACACGATCGACCACTGCGGAAGCCAGCTTGATGCCTCTTGAGTGTAGACTCGATTCTATCCTTTATTCGCTCGAGAATGATGGTTGCCATTAGTTTTGGGAAAACGGACAAAACGGTGATACCACGCCAATTGTTGCAATTCTTTAAGTCACCTTTCTTTGGCAACTTAACAATCACACCATCCTTCCAATCCTTGGGATAGCTTTCGTTTTCCCAAATGCTTTGTATCAACGGATGTAAAACACTAGCCGCTGTTACGGGATCGGCCTTCAGGAATTCAGCTGGTATTCCGTCCAGTCCAGCTGCCTTGTTGTTTTTGAGGAGATTTATTGATGTAAGGATTTCCGATTCTGACGGGGGTTCGATGTCAATATCCCTATAGGACCTGCGCATCTCGTTTAGTTGGGGCACTTCAGCACTCTGCCCAACTGAATCCTCATTTAGCAGGGCACAAAAATGGTCCTTCCATCTTCGAAGCTCATCCTAAATTGATACCAAAAGTGTGCCATCCATATCCATTACAGGATGATTGGTGTTGCTTTTTTTCCCGATCACATCTTTGGATATTTGGTACAATTCCCGGAGATCTCCTCTTCTGGCAGCGCTTTCCGCATTATCTGCGAGTCCATCTACCTTCACCCTCTTGTCACGTCTCACACAGCGATAGACCATCTTATGTGCAATGCGGTACTCTCTTCGCAAGTCAGCCTTTCGTTGAATATCTGCTTCGGCATTTATTTGGATTTTCAACGATTTGCGAAGTTCGATCTTATCCCAGGTGTCTTGGGATATCCAAGAGTCTCTACGTCTCGTTCGCTTGGGTACAGTTTCGGATCCAGCCTCCATAAAAACACTTTTAATTTCACCCCACATCTCATCAATTGTTGAATTCTGGATTCCATTTAATGACGAGGCTCTGTCGTTAAGGGTGGTGACATAGTTTCGACATATGTTGGGGTCATTTAAAACATTAGTAATGAATTTTGAGCTCCTTGCTGCATCCTGCGCTGGTTTTTGTACGGCAGCGGTTCGTAGTTTGAGACTCATCAGAACCAAATGGTGGTCGCTTCCCACATCGGCATTTCTTATACTCCGGACATCACACATAGACTTCCTCCATCGC
Organism: Dasysyrphus tricinctus; assembly: GCA_963921185.1. Lineage (NCBI taxonomy): Eukaryota > Metazoa > Arthropoda > Insecta > Diptera > Syrphidae > Dasysyrphus > Dasysyrphus tricinctus. The sequence goes on along the minus strand of OY992530.1, from coordinate 240,450,055 downwards.
TGCTGAATCATGATATGATCAATTTGGTTTTCGGTTTGACCATCCGGATGCACCCAGGTAATTTTGTTGCACGTCTTATGCTTAAATACAGTCCCACCTATCACAAGACGATTCGCGTTACAAAAGTCGACAAGCAAGTCACCATTTTCATTCCGTGACCCCACGCCATTTCTTCCCATCACGCGTTCCAGTCCGTAATTGTCTGAACCGACTTGGGCATTAAGGTCTCCCATAACGACTATGATGTCGGCTCTCGGAACACTACTGTAAACCGAGTTAAGATGAGTGTAGAACGCGGTTTTGTCTTCCTCGGTCGCTTCATTTGTGGGGGCGTAGCACTGAATAATTGTGACGTTACGAATTTTTGAACGAAACCTTGCAGTCATTAATCTCGCAGAAATGGGCGCCCAGGAGATCAAACTACGCCTCGCTTCTTCGTTCAACATAATTCCGACACCATGCAGTCTTTGGCCACCCTCTCTTTCATCTTCCCCGGAATACAGCATTCTCGTCTGTGCAGTGTCTGATCTGTATTCAGCTCTACCTCTCCACTTAGTTTTGCTTATGCCCAGGATACTGATCCTTAGGCGAAGCATTTCACGCTCAACTTGCTCGTATCTACCATCGCTGTAAAAGGATCGAACGTTCCATGCTCTGATTTTCGTACGTATGCGGTAGGCAAAAGTAACATTTGCGCTTCTTGAAAGACTTCTTCTATTTGTCAACGATTCATTTATTATTATGGCGTCTTGATTGACGCTCGTACATGAAAGATGCCGCACCCATAGGCGCCCGCAGGATTTTGTCCAGGGGGGGGCAGACACCAAACCAATTTTGAGATATCGAGTTTTCAAAAAAAATGGGTATTCAATTTTTTTTTTTATTTTAATATGCAGTATAGTTTGAGCTTTTTTGAAGTTTTTATAAATAATTTCATTTAAATCCTTCAGTCAATAATGAAAAAAATCCAAAATTACGTTCTATGATAAGAGGTACTGTTAATAGTTATGCAGCGTAATATTATTTTATACTTAACAGTAGACCGTACTTATTTTTATTATTTATTACCACACAGGCATTATTTTGGAAGTTTTTGTATGAAAAGCAAGGTTTATAGAACAATAAAATATCATTCGTTCACTCGTGAAAAAATCAAAAGGAAATGTTATTTTTTATTCGATTAAAACAAAATTCATTTTCACGATCGAACCAAAAATGCTAGAATGTGGATCTATAAAATATGGTTCGTTCTGAATTTATTATGCGAGAACTATTGAAGATCAATTCACGAAGCTTTGAAATAAGAAATAAAAATATAATTTTACAAAAGGAAAAAGGACAGTTTCAAAAAAAGTTACGAAATCCTTTGACCTTTATAGATTTCAATGAAATCGAATTGAGTGATTTCAAAGAAATTGCCACAGGTCGTGGTGATGATGGTGCCATTTTTTGAAACACCGTTTTTAAGATATTCGTTTCTGTTATAATTCTGTCTCAGCTATCCTATCAATTTTATTGAAATCACTCAAGGAACAACGAAGTTGCAAAATGTTGAAATGTTTTTGAAACACCCTGTTTTGAAAATAAGGACCTTTTTAGATCCTTATTTGTTCAGTTCAGCCAATGACAAAATCCAAAACAACTTTGGACGTACTGTTTACAAATTGTTCAGCGTTAAATTATTTTCTATAAATATATATGTTAATCGACCTCCGGATAATGGATTGTATTATAACTTTTTTTATTTTAGTTTTTCGGATCAAAATTTGATAATTATTGATTCATTTGCTTTCAAACTCAATTGATTTATTATTTTGTATAAACAGGGTGTCCTGCAAATAATGGATAACCTTGGAACTGGTTATAGCCGGCTTTATGACCTTTCCAGAAAAAAAAAATATAAGAAATAATTTTTCAAAGTGGTTACTATGTTATGATGTTTTTTCCAAAAGTTGCTAACAAGTGCTTCTTTCCTCAAATACGTGAACGCTACGACCATGGATGAACAATTTTTGCATGTATATAAAGTTAGCAGGACACTTTTGGAAATTAATATTAAAAACTATCCTATCATTAGTTGCTACTTAATTGCGAATTAGTTACGCAAAAAAAAATTAATTGCTTTTTTGGTTTGCGGAAAAAATGGGTGTCCTGCTTACTTCATATGAACTTAGCAGGACAACTTTCTCAAAAATTTGTATAAACGATTAAAAAAAAAAGGATTTTGAGAACTAATTAATTGCGAATTAGTTACGCAAAAAAAAATTTATAGCATTTTTGTTTTGCGAAAAAATGGGTGTCCTGCTAACTTCATATGAACCTAGCAGGACAACTTTCTCAAAAATGTTGATAAACGATCCGAAAAAAGTTGGTTGTTGAGAACTAATTAATTGCGAATTAGTTACGCAGAAAAAAATGAATTTTTTGTTCGTGTGCGAAAAATAGGCGGATTGTAAACTTCACGTGAACTTAGCAGGACAACTTTCTCAAAAAAGGAGATAATCGATCTGAAAAAAGTTGTTTATTGAGAACTAATTAATTGCGAATTAGTTACGCAAAAAAAATTTTTATTGCATTTTTGGTTTGCGAAAAAATGTCCTGCTAACTTCATATGAACTTTTTTCTTAATATCTCAAAAGCTAAGAAAGATTTTGACACTAGGTTTTCGGGAATGGACTTAAAAATAATGAGGGCATTGAATATTGAACACAAAAAAAGCACTTAATTACGTAAAATTTTGAAAAATATCGACTTAAGAAAAAAAGTCACAATTTTTTTTTTTAATTTTGACTTTGAAATTTAATTTCTCAAAAACTATTTGCTTAAACAAGATTTAAAGACCAAATCTAAGAAGGGAGTATTAGCTTTTTAAAAAACTATAGCACATTATAAGATATGTTTTCGTTGATTTTTAATGTTTTTTTTTGCATTTAAAGTCAATGTTTCAGAAATTGCAAGAGGGAGGGGAGATACAACTTTCTCCCCATACATTTTTTTTTTTAGAATAACACCTAGAATCACATTCTAAAAATACTTCCACTCAAGTACGGGACACCCTGTATATTAAAAATATAAGATTTGAAAATTCAAAACAAAAATTTCGAATTCCGAATCAATCTTTTTCTTTTAAATAAGAAAATATCCACTTTTTATTTGTGAACAAGTAGGTATCTGTTAAAATTCAAAGTAAAAATATGCATGCAAAAATGTGGTAATGCTAGGAGGGGGCAAACCATGAACTCAATAAAGAAGCTGTAAAGAAAATATCCATATTTTCCTACAATATGGAAACTAAGAATATTTTCAGGTACATTTGGAATGATCCAGAGCCAGGGGGGGGCAAATCATGGAGAGAAGGCAAAGTATTTGTTAAAATTCAAAGAAAAAATGAAAAATTCCTTAGTTGTGTGTTATTGTCCAGAGCCAGGGGGGGGGGGCAACTGCCCCCCCCTTGCCCCCCCCCCCCCCCCTCTGGGCGCCTATGGCCGCACCCCCAAATCCGATGAGCGGTTTACTGCAAACGAAGCTGCAGAAGGATTTTCCATAAAAAGATTACCTCTTGGTGACTCATTTCCATTTGTGGTCATAGTTCATGTATTTGCATATATCCTTCCACCATGGTGTTTCCGAGATATGATTAAAAACATACATAAGCTCAGATTTGACAGGCACACCCACCTTTCTATGGTCAAACACATAACTGCTCGAGGCTGCCCACTATGGGAAAACAGACGCCTTTTGTAGCCGCTCAATATTGCTTACATACGCTACCTGCTGCTGCCGTTGGCCTTTTAACAAAAAAAAGCTCCTCCGCCACCAGATTATCATGCCGTTGACCGCAACCTGCAGTTCATCCGCCTTAAGGGGGCTTTTAACCATCCCAAGGACAAGTTTGTGCCCTGACCAGCATCGCTGGGTTGTCTGCTTATCCCGGCATCCATTCGGTCCTCCTGCACGTTAGCGTTAACCGCCCTCTACCACGCGGAGGTGTGCATAGGGATTTTCCTATCATTGAGCCTAGGGCCATATGGCGTCCTAGCACTGTCAAGTAATTTTAGAGGGCAGATATTTATAAAAACTATATTTGTTCCCTTTTTCGGTAGGTACTGATAAAAGGGAATCATTGAATCGCAATAACTTTAAGACAAGCTTAGATAAGACGGTCAACGTTAATGCTCAATGCATTGACGTCACGTCACCAGAAACGTCGTCAATGTACTGTCAACGTAGACCACGTCAACTCATGAAACGTTGACGATCACACAGATGATGCCACTCGGTCAATGGTGCCCAAAAATGCATTGACGTGTTATATGTGTTAACGCAATTGATGTTAGCTACATACCTAGAGGCAAACTGGGGCAGTGCCCCAGGGTCCCGAAGTTTTGTGGGCCCCAGAGACTGACAGAAACAATTTTTCAAAGCGAGAATAAAAGTTCTTCTAATCTTTAAGAATCAGTTTCAAGACTTGTGGATACAGTCTCAGATAGCCTATCCGGAACTTTTTTGCCAGATAAATTTCAACTTTAGGCTTCAAATATATCGGACAATAATATCCAACAGATAAAATCTGGGATAGTCTATCCGCAGGTCGAAGTGGCTGTTAAAGCTTTTATCCAGAAGATGCCTAACTGCTATGAGTTTCCGTCCCAACATTTTGAATTTCACTTAAAATCGATCCGTTGCGGTTCATACTGAATTTAAATGTTTAAAATCAGTCACATTTTAAATTAAAACAACAAGGATTTTCAGTTTTGATTACAAAATTTGTATGTACATAGGAATGAAATCCATCACCGTTATTTAATTTTCGCATGTCTCAGCTCTCCCCACCCCCATTTAAACATTTGAAATTCGTTTTTTTAGGCTCACTTATTTTTAGCTTTAAATATGTTTAAAGCCAAAGTATAGTAGTCTTTGAGAAAAATAATTAAATTCACACAAACAATACCAAACCAAAAGTCGATTTTATTCGATTTTAATTGATAAAGAGAAAAAGTGTGGACAAAAATCGTTTACCCGAGGGTGTGCAGCGGCGGTAGAGGAGTAAACTTAATTGTGGGATGGAGGTGGTGCCAATATGATGTGCAAATATACCTATTTCATTTCTTAGGTATATAACTTAAGTTTGAAGTTCATTCCTTTGATAAATGTTTTGAGGTCAAAACATACAAAAAACAGTTTCAGATTGAAATCTGAATTTACCAATGGAAAACCTCATTAATTTTATATTTTCACTTTAAAATTCACAACACTTATTAAGATTCGTGCTTGAAAATTGATTTGGACAAAATCAAAACGTCGACAAATAGGTGACGTTTTGATTTTGTCCACCCACCAACCAACCAATTTTCCAGCTGACTGTAAAGATTATTGGAATGTCTGACGGCAGCGTTCAGTGCTGCAGAAAAGTAGATCAGTTCTTCTCGACGCTCAAGGCTGCTTTTAAACGATGCAATTATTCTTGCGATTTTTACTTGATGTTGGAGTACATGCAAAAATCGTATGCAAATAATCTGGCTTATTTTGTTATAGAAACATTTTATGCAAACGTCAATGTTTGCTATAAATTGTCACACTTTCTTATAAGGCTGACTGGCAGTCAGCGGACTCTCGTACGTGATCGATAATAGCTCTGTGTTTTTGCAAGCCCGAAGGGAATTGGATGAAAGAAACGATGTCGGTGTCCATCAATTTACGGAGAATTTTCGGCGCTTAACTTAAGCACGGAGAAAAACTGTCTTACCGGAATAAATAATAAACATGTTACCCTTAGTTTGAATGGAAACTCCGTGTTTTTTCTGTGATGGCATCGGTAATCCCCGGTGTCGTTTTTTTTCAACCGATTTCATCCATGCTTGCAAAAAAGCTATAAGTTGTCAATGCGCTTTTATAACTTTTGTTTGTTTGTTGTGCTATTCACATTGGTAACACAGTTTTTCTCCGCATTTAAGTTAAGTTCACTTCTCTTGGTTCAGCTTAGCCCCAATTTTATGCAAACGTCACTTTTGCTACGAGCTGTCAACGCGTTGACAAGTAAAATTTTAGTGTCTACTGCCCACCGGTAAAACAGTTTTTATCTGCTTTTAAGTTAAGTACCGAGAAGTGCAGTACAAATTCATCAAGAATTTCAGATTTTTTAATGGAATTTGACAGTTGATGTAGTATATTTCGATCCAAACATCCCCCAATGTCCTTAAAATCACCTTTTTCTGAAGCATTTAAAATTTATCAAGAATTTCAAATTTTTAAGAGGCTTTTGATACAAATGTCAGCCAATTGCCTTAAAAATACCTTCCTCAGATTTCAGATTTCTTAGAGGCTTTTTAATCCATCGACATCGTAGCCATCCGTCAATGGAATTTGACGCTTGATGGCTTGAAACTTCAGATAATATGTATTGGCTTTTTAGTCTATCGATATCGTAGCCATTTTTCAATTGAATTTGACAGTTTTTGGCTTGAAATGTAGGGAGCAAACTTTATTTTGACAGAAAAAGTATACTTTGATACAATTGTCACCCAACTGCCTTAAAATCACCTTTTTTTGGAGCAGTAAAAATTCATAAAAAAAATTGAGATTTTTCAGACGTTTTTTATATCCATTCACATCGTAGCCACCCGTCAGTGAAATTTGACAGTGGACGTCTTGATGGATAAGGGCCGAACTATAGATATTTTCACATAACAAGTGTATTACGATCCAAATGTCAAGCAATTGACAATCACCTTTTTCCGGAGCAGTAAAAACTGAAAATTTCTTCTTTTTATTTTTTGAGCTTTTTTAATCAATCCAAATTATATTGTTTTTAAATTTTGATCAAATTGGATCGATTGATTGAAATAATCGAATCATTTTGGTGATCGATTCTTGAACGTTCTCTTGTTTTTTGGCCGTAAAAGTTGAAACTATGCCAATTTATTTGTTATGTTTTCAGTTAATGGTAGCACAAACTGAGCAGAAAACAGCACAACTTTAATTTTTAAGAAATTTCAAAATTTCGTCCATAAATTTTGTTTTAACATTAATGGCAAAAGGAAGCACAAGCTGAACACAAAACAGAAAAAATATTGATCTTGAATTTTTATATATTTGGCACATGTCACCACAAAGGGCACACAAAACAGCACCACTTTCATAATTTAGAAATTTTAATATTTCAAAGAAAATTTCATTCATAAAATTTGCAAAACTGCGAATTTGTTTTGAATATTAACGACAGAAGGCAGGGCAAGATAGGCACAATAAAACACATTTTTATTTTTATCGAAAATGGCGGTGCTAAGTTCACACTTCGTAAAATTTGTTTTTTGGTCATAAAATGTGCAATAATGTTAATTTTTCTAATCTCTTTGGTGTATGGCAGATCAGTTTGAGCACAAAACAGCACAACTTTCATTTTAACGAAATTTCAAAAGAAAATGATCTGTAAAGTTTTCAAGTCTTGCGATTTTTTTGTTTTTAGTATTTAAGTCACAAGACAGCACAAGCTGAGTCCAATAAAGCACAACTCCATATTTTTGAAAATTTAAAACAGCGTTGCGGTACTAACTTTGATTTAAAGGAAATGAAAAAGTTAAAAAAAAAAAAACTATTCGAAAAATGTGTAAGTTGAAAATGGTGGTGCTAACTTCACGCTAAGAAAATGTTAACCTACCCTCCAAAATTCATACTCTCAGACTCTAGAAAATCGAAAATTCAGGCCACAAGATTTCGCAAAGTGTATTTTTGGCCGTAAAGTTGCAATTATGCAATTTTAGCATCTTTTCAACGCATGCACAAACTGAGCACAATATAGCAAATTTTATTTTCTATTAAAAATAAGTTCACGTTAGAGTGTTTTTCAAAGTTTATTTTTGGCCGTAAAAAATGAAATTATCCGATTTTTTATCTTTTCGGGGCATAGCAGAACAAACTGTACAAAAAAAAAGAACTTTGATTTTAATGAAATGTCAAAATTGCATCGAAAAATTTATTCGTAAAATTTGTAAGTTGAGCACAATTTTTAAAAGTTGAAAATGGCGTAGCTTACTTCACATTTGTAAGTTGAGCAGAATTTTTGATAGTTAAAAATGGCAGTGCTAACTTCACGCTAAGAAAATGGGTATCTACCCTCCAAAATTCATACCCTCAGACTATATTTTCTAAACAGGGCACATATGGTAGCATAAGCTTGGCACAATACAATGCAATTTTTTTTTATCGAAAATTCACGCTACAACATTTCGCAAAGTCTATATTTTGCCGCTGGGGAATTGAAACTATTCAACTTTTCTTGCTACCTAGCGCAGAGCAGCACAAACTGAGCACAAAAGAGCACAAATTTTTAAGAAATTTCAAATAATTTCATTCGTAAAATTTGCAAGTTTAAGAATATTTTTCTAGTATCTATTTGTGGCTCATGGCAGCACAATACAGTAAATTTTGTTATAAAAAATGGCGGTGCTTACTTCGCCCTTCGCAAAATTGTTTCTTGGCTGTAAAAGTTGCAGTCCTGCTTATATTTTTCCACGCACAAGGCAGCACATTGGGCTCATTACAACACAAAGACAAACCCTTTTTTACGAAAAGCAAAAATGGCAGTGCTTACCTCTCGCACATACAAATATTCATATTTAAATTTATATGTATTTGTAACCAAATCATTTATAAATTCAAACAATGCAAAAATCTAAACACACCGATTAGAATTATCAACTAATAAATTATAAAATCAATAGGGTCTAACACTCCTACCTAACTTTGAATCAAAAAACCGATAAAACCAAAAGACGTGCCAAAACCAGACAAAAATTAACATAAATTTAATTAAGAAAAAAAAAATCAAACTAACATTTCACGCAAAGTTCTATTTTTATTTCAAGACGACCTTTAACTCCCTACTTATGTGTATGACGTTGGTATGTTTTTTTTTGCTTTGTCCATAGAAGATTGTTTTGTTTTATAAAATTCAAAAAAAAAAAATCCAATTCAACAACGCAGCATAGAAAATGAAAAACAAAAACAAAACTCGTTTTGATTAATTATAATTTTCCCGATTAGTATTTCCACCGTGAGTGCCTATGCCTATCCGAAATCATTTGATAATAATTACACCTATACACACTCACTCAATATTTAAACGGCAAACTCAATCAATCATTTCGTTGTGTTTATTTATAATAACAAAACAACAAAAATTCTTAACCCAATGTTTAGCAGCTCGTTACACCCTTTAGCTGTCAGAAGCCAAAAAAGTCTTAACTAAAGCTATACATAAGTATAATCGAGTTGAATGTTGAAAATGTAAGCAGTGACATCATACAAATGAGTTCTGTCAAAATAACGACCTAGAGGACAGAAGCCACACAATTAACAAATCAGTGTTATCTGACTGGCCACACAACAAAAAACAGTGATGCCATCAGCAAATAAATGTGTAAATTAAGTGAATCCAATGTTTAATGAAATTCAAAATAAAAATCCATCCTTCCTAAAATGTTTCTTCGAAATGCACTCAAACCGATATGAGTTGAGTTAGATCAAAAATTTGAAGTTCCTCAATAGTGCATCCGTCTAGTGAAATTTTGATTGCAAACATAATAACGCATAAGTTTGTATTCCGTTAAAGTTAGTAGTGCTCTGTCAAGCCATGGGCTTGAATCAAATACTGGCAATAGTAGTACTCATAATTGCCATTCTCGATGAATCAGTGACCATTCCTGTAAGCGTTTTTGAAGAACGCACAAAAAGCTCAAACACCGAAGTAATACAGATCTTCAACGCTAGCGACTTCAATAGTGATCCTGCAGTTCTTCGCAGGAATCTAACATTTACCGTTTTGCTGACTGGCGAGGAAGCGGAAAATCAAAATGACTGTGTTATGCCAAAAGTTATGCCCGCTCTGGAATTGGCCATTCGTGATGTACAACGTCTTGGATTTCCGGGAGTGAATTTCGATGTGACACTCATTTCGCGGGATACGTTTTGTTCGTCCACATACGGTGCCATAGGATTCTTTGAGATATACTCCCGCTGGCATGACATCAATGCTGTGTTTGGACTGTCATGTGATTATGTTTTGGCACCAATTTCACGTTATTCCGGAGTTTGGGAGATTCCAGTGCTATCAACTGCAGGACGATCGAGGTCATTTGACTTAAAGGAGGGTCAATATCCAACGTTGACACGATTAATGGGTGGTTTGACAGCTGCAGTGGGTAATGACACCAAGGGAATGTTGGAAGTATTCAATTGGACGCGTGCAGCTTTAATATATCAAAATACCGATACCATCACGTCGGGTAATTCGATTTGTTTCTTTTGCATGTCAACATTGCACAGTAAATTGGGAAAAAGCTCGGTGTATCAAGTTGGGTTTGATGAACGGGCATTCCATAAGGCTAATATTACTATGCAGTTGCAGATTATAGCACGACATTCAAGAAGTGAGTACATTTAAATATTTTTTTAGATTTTATAATTATTTTTCCATTTTTTTAATTTTAGTTCTAAACTTATTATTTATGATCTTTGGATCGATAAAATTAAAGGTATAGGAACTTCTTGTGGGTTCTAGGTCTTTTTTGTGTGTTGTGGACCCAAGAAATTCCTAATTGGTTAATTTATTATTAATTAAACATTTGTACACAGATTACGGTCTGCAAAACGGTATTTTTCTATCGAATTATAAAAAAGAAAGTATTGAAAAATCTATAGCACACATTTTTTCGAATAAAAACCACAGTTAAAACCAAAAAAGGAATGAAATTAAGCAAAAATTTATAAATAAATTAGTTTCAGTGCGAGAAAATCTTTTTTTCTTAGTTAAACCTGAGTTAACTCCAGAAATGTTTTCGTCAGTTGAAATCCATATACTAAGTTTCCACTGGTCCTTTACCAACTGACGAAAGACGTATTTTTGCATCATTTCACAAAATGACCGGTGTCTTTGATCTGACAAACACTAGGTCTGTTCGTGTGCTTCCCAAAAACTGGCAAATTCTACCCATTTTAGCGCAGAGTTCTGTTAAAATTCATAAAAAAAAGAATAAAATTGACAGAACTTTAGATTAAAACTGGCTGTTTTGGGTAGTACACGAACAGAGGTCTTGTTTGTCAATAAAAGACAACAAATAATTTGAAAGTCAAGTGAAAATAACTCAATTGGAGATTAATTGTCATTTGGTCTTTGTACTGACAAATAAATTAGTTTGGCAACGTGTTTTAATTCTCTGTCAATGAAAAATACTAATGTGACAGCTGATCAAATTCAATTTGAATGTGAGTTTGAAAATTTGGCCAATTTTTGTTATCAAAAAAAAAATAGTAACCCGCATTACCATACAAAACTTTCATTGAAGATCACTGACAGCTGTAAAAATTTGCGCATTAACAATGAGTTTTCATAAAAGACTCAACAAATGGAAATAGCTTTCAATGGCATATAATCAAAGTTATTATAATTATTACTATTATTATGCACTGACAAGGGCGTTTATCAAAATTTCTTTGTCTCTTAAAAGACCAATTATTTTGTGTCAATAAAAGACACAAGAAGTGGAAAGGAACTGGCAGTTTTGTCGTTGAAAGACAAAATCATGATCTGTCAAACTTTGTCAATTCAAAGACAAGTGATGGAAACCTGGTTATATAGCGGGCTATCCAACTACATAGGTCTCGTTCGTGGTGGACATTTGGGCCAATTTGCCCATTCTCCTTTTTTATTAGAGCTATTTTGTCGCATTGAAGTAGTAGATCATCTCATCCAAAAATGTCTTTCGAAATGATTCTGATCTCATTCTGTTCCGAAGACGACATTTACAGAGGAAATGACTGTTTGCTTTTTCTACTGACCTCCACAGCTGTCACAGTGAATATTGTGAGAAATGCCAAACCTCGGCACATTTTTTTCAACTGGTCAGTAGGTCAGTACTCAGAATACCATGTTGCAATGAGCCTGCATATGTCATTCCTGGGTTTGCACACAAGATCAATTTTTCGGTATTTGGGGTCCTCTTTGTAATTTTCGCATGCTACCCTAACTATCAGTAATTCCACTGGAAGAATACAGTATTTAACGCCTACAAGAAAGACGGTTATTAGAAAACATAGCTTAAAAGAAACTTGAACAAAAGCTCCGTGTACTTTCCCATATATTTTAATATTGAATTGTGTGTTTATAGGAAACAAGCTTACAAGAAAAACACTGATAAAAGAAATATTTCTCAAACCACGCACGAACTTTCTATTTTCCATGTTAATTTCGTTGGAACTAAGAAACTTAAAAAAAAACTTTTGAAACTCATAAAATATGAACAGACCCTTAAGAAAAATTTAAAGCAAGCTAGGCAAATTTCATTTGAGATGTAATTTGACAGTTGAAGGGAAGTTCAGTTCATTCTGACATTCGTTGTGTTTGTGTTCTTGTTTGTTTTTTTATATCCGTGCAAGAAACTTATTTCTTTATCTGTTCTAATGATATAAGAAAAACTCGGTTATAAGGAACAAATATTGTGCAATTTTTGAGTTTCTAATAAGCGTTATGTACTGTACAACCAAAGTTGGGTTGGGTTTTTAAAACGACCTAGAAACATACATATACAAATTCTGAAGGAATGAAGGACGTGTTCAGGAAAATGAGATCTCAGAAGGCTCAGTGTCAAAAACTGAGCTAGCGAATTCAATATTTTGTTTCCTCAGTAATTTGACAGCAAAATTTCTGAGGAATCCCGTTCACGAGACTGAGATTGCTGAGGGCTCTGAGATCTCATTTTTCTGAACTCGCCTAGTGACAAAATTAATCATATGTCTTTCTATGTCAAATCCATAAAGAAAAAAGTGTTCCTATCTCACGCATTTCTCTGTTCTCTTTAAAAAACACAAGAAAATTGACAGAATCATGCTGGTTTGAAGAGAAATGGTAAGGTGGTTCGAGCATGGATAATAAAGGTAGTTTTCATTCACAGAACCAGAATCGCTTATTTGTGCCAAATGAATCGAACAAGTAAAAGCAATGCTTGGCAGCGAATGTGAAAACGATTTATTCGATCCACTCTTTCACAGAATTAGAATCGGCCAGGACCAACATCGACCATACTTCGAGTCATCAGTGAAAAAAGTTGTGTTGAAGTTTTATATTTGTCACGTCATGTCATTCCCCAATAATTCCTATCATTCAAACATCAAAATCCTCTCTGAGGCTCATGATAAGAGTAGAGTGGTTAGTGAGTTCCAAATTTTGACCGCGAAATTTGATGCTTTTAGTATTAACTCCTTGCAAATTAATAGAAATTTTAAATGTACGTACATCAAGTGGTTAAGGGTGCAAGAAGACATACTTATGGCATAAGTTAAGGAGAATAGTACAACTTAGCTTGCACCAACACGCTATCTGTTCTTTGAAAATTTGATAACTTATTGCAAATTCAAAGCTTGCATGAATATTTGGTGAGAAAACGGCATGTCGTATTACCTTCGCAGTGAAGATATGATACTTTTACTCGCATGTAGATATGAACTTGGGCTTACTTTTCCGTATCCCAACGTTTATCTTCAGCTTGTAGTCAGCACAATACCGCTAAATGTGATCCAAGTAACTGCAAAAGAATTCTGATTTCTTTAACTTTTGGAACTGTTCTACTGCTACTACGCTCGGGTGCCGATTTTGGATACTAGGTGATGTTCGGTACTGGTTGGACCGATTTAGTCTGATCATCACAGGTTTCCCATATTGCCGAACTCCACTCCACGAGGTAGTAACCGTCCAACGCACTTATGTAGTAAGGGGTGGAGGTTTGTTGGATGTCAATGAGGTAATTACCCAGATCATTACAATTTTGTACGGAAGACTGAGAACTACTATCCGCCTGAGAGAACCGACTTACCGCCTCTCCTTATGAAGTAGGTGCAGCGAAACACAGTAGGAAAAAGTTTCTGTCTGGTTACTAGACCAAGGGTTACCGTCCCTGCTTCACTGTAGGTGCGATAATACAAAGCGAAGACTAATCAAAACTGTGTAACAGGAGCATGACCCGCTTATTATAGCTCGCCATATCTTGTGATATGGGTTGGCACCTCTGGGGTGCGTCACGGCGGCTGTGGTTGCGATCTAATTCGTGATCACTCATCACTCAAGGTAAACAGGTCTGCCTTGATTAGATACAAAAATCCTTACCTAGGTGAGTTTACTTACGCAGGATAAACACATCAGTAGGAAGTTGACAAAAGTCTTCTCCATTTGGTGGTGCATGGTCGATGTGGCGGTTCTGTATTTTTATCTGGCTATATGAACCCCTAAAGTTGAAACTATGAATTACTCAGGGAATAGATGGAGGATTGTTAACAGTGCTGGTGAACACTCAATTTAACTCCTATGAGGGTAAGCTCTCCGTGGAATTAAGCCATTAAGTTGGCTGGTGTCCACGTTAATCTTAGTTACATACTGCTACTACGCTCCTGGTGGCACTTATCAGTAGGAACTGCGGTACTGGTAGTAGTTACTACGTGCCTGATGGTGCCACTAATCAGTACGTACTAGGCCCTGGTTGCACTCGACACAGCCGGTTTTCTCACTGATAGAGCATCGAAGCCATTGGGGGCATTGAGAAAGTTTATATTAAAACTTAGACCCCTTTCCCTTTCTCAGGTGTAATGGATTTTTAGTAAGAAATCACCGGACAATCTCTGCGAGAAACTCCGAAACAGAGCAAAATATTTTCTTCCATCAAAGTTGGTTCAATAAAGACTGAATTAGAACCGGATCAACGAAAAGTAATAATATTGTTGTTTTTTCTGAAACGTTATGCGCTTGAAGGGCATTTGAATTGTATTTTGACGAAATACAATTATCATTGAATGTTAATTCATTTTGAAAGATAATGTTGATTCTTCATAATTCCATAGAAAAAGTAAGTAGAGGGCGGTAGCATGCGGCACGGCTGCGGCAGAGGCGGTAGCAAGGAAGGCAGCTGCAAAAAATTGTTTTATTCTTATCTTCATTTTCTCGAATAGAAATCAGACGATTTTGATTAAACCTCGTTGATACTTGCAATGGTGCAGTGGATGTAGTAGGTACTTAACTGCTAACCTATAGGTGTGGATTCGAGCCTCACTCTAGGCTAGGCAGCATTCTTTTCTAATTCCCCCAGCTTTTGACGCCACCTGGTGGATATGAAGAGATAATAGCCGCGCTTTAGTATCGCTCCTAACCCATATGGCTCACCTCGTGAAAACAAAATGATGCAGGCTAGTGCAAAAACAGTCCTGTATACATACATATATTAGTCTCTTTTTTCTTGTGTTTATTTGTTTTTCGTGTAAAACCGGTCTCTTTCCTCTCTATTCCAAACACTGCCGACAAATCTCTGGCGTGATTCACAATGGTAAATAGCCCTCTGCCAGTCAAAGTGAAAACCTATACCTGGTTTATTGAAATAAGCCTCGACAGTAACCTGTTGTTTTTGTAATACATACATGTTTGAAGATAACCTCGACCCAGACCTGGAGATAACACCCAACTAATGTACACCTTATTCTCAATCCACTGTGTCTACAAAAATTCTTTTCTATCCTTCTAACTAGGTAGTGCATCCAGTGCAATTCAGGTTGCATTTGGAAGACCTTAGGTCTTACAGGCATATTAGGTCAAGAGACGGGTAATTTTCGTCTGCAATTATTTATTACTGAACCGATTTTCATGATAGAATATGTTCAGAAGTCTCCCTCAAATGTAAATCCAAGCTAGTGGGATGAATGGGTACAAGCATCAGCCGCCATCTTGGAAAACGCGTTACATCAAATATCTCGTGAGCCGTGCAATGAAGCCAAAGCCTGCAAGAATGATCAGGGGAACATTGTGGTAGAATCGAAGTCGGTGCTGAGTAAAACAGCGATGACGAACCGTATTCCGCTACCATGCAGATTGCACCATTCAACCTGGCCAACAATTCCATCCACCTGATCTCGTCGAAATAAAGATAGCTACATATATCTAAACTTATGTCCAATAATGCTCTTGAAACTGATGGCCTTGCAGCTGAGCTATTCAAAGCGGCTGGTGATGAATTGGTTAGGAGTATATGCACAAGCTCATCAAAAATATGGTCGGAGGAAAGCATGTCCAATGAATGGAACCTCATCATTGTTAGCCCAATTGTTAGCCCTATCATACCCATCTATCAGACGTTGCATGGAGCCACTGCTCCTACGGGCCTGATAGAAGGATGATTCCTCAAGTGAGGGCAAAGGAAGGATCACACCATTAAAGGGTGTTTTCTTCTCAGCCAGGTGATTATGTGACGACAGACATTTCTTCATCGAACGTTTACATAAACCAACCACTGACCTATCATGCCCATCTACCAGACGTTGAATAGAGCCACTGCTCCTACGGGCCTGATAGAGGGATGAGTTCTCAAGTGGGGGCAATGGAAGGATCATGCCTTTTAAAGGCGTTTTTCTTCTCAGCCAGGTGATTATAAAACGACAGACATTTCTTCAACGAACGGATGCATACACCAACCACTGACCTATCATACCCATCTACCAGACGTTGCATGGAGCCACTGCTCCTACGGGCCTGATAGAGGGATGATTCCTCAAGTGGGGGCAAAGGAAGGATCACGCCTTTGAAAGGCGTTTTTCTTCTCAGCCAGGTGGTTATATAACGACAGACATTTCTTCAACGAACGGATGCATATACCAACCACTGACCTATCATACCCATCTACCAGACGTTGCATGGAGCCACTGCTCCTACGGGCCTGATGGAGGGATGGTTTCTCAAATGGGGGCAAAGGAAGGATCACACCTCTTAATGGTGTTTTCTTCTTAGCCGGGTGATTATGTGATGACAGACATTCATCGAACTGACACATAAACCAACCACTGACCTATCATACCCTACCCATCTACCAGACGTTGCATGGAGCCACTGCTCCTACGGGCCTGATAGAGGGATGATTCCTCAAGTGGGGGCAAAGGAAGGATCACGCCTTTGAAAGGCGTTTTTCTTCTCAGCCAGGTGATTATATAACAACAGACATTTCTTCAACGAACGGGTGCATATACCAACCACTGACCTATCATACCCATCTACCAGACGTTGCATGGAGCCACTGCTCCTACGGGCCTGATGAAGGGATGATTTCTCTAATGGGGGCAAAGGAAGGATCACGCTTTTGAAAGGCGTTTTCCTCTCCTCAGCCTGGTGGTTATGTACCAACGGACACTCCTCCAACGACCAAGAAATACTCACCGACTTTTCAGGCTATAGCCTGCTGAAACTCTTCAACACCCTTAACGGGCTTGAATTAACATGGGATGTATTATAGGTTTCTTTTTCATAGGGTTCACAATCCCTAGGGTACCACAATGGATCTACATTGATCTAAGTGTGACGGTAACAAAACCAACTGTCAGCCCATTTACCTAACCTAACCTAACCTAGCCCAATCGTCAAGAAATGCAATCTCCTGGACTGCAGCGGCATTAGTCTTCTTAACATCGCCTACAAGATCTTTTCTGCCCTGCTTTGTGAACGCCTGAAGCCGTTCGTCAACAACCTGATAAGTCAATATCAGTGAGGATTAAGACCACAGGATACCTACCACCTTTTCATCGATTTCAAGGCCGCGTATTACAAACCAACAAAGCTTGATGTCAGTGGTGTTTTCGTGGGTATTTAGAAGGAGGCCAAAAAGATGGGTTTAACGGTGAATGAAGGCAAGACGAAATTAATGCTGTCAACAAGAAAAAACACCCAACACAATATAAGTGAAAAGCCAACGACTGAGATGGCTGAGTCACCTAGAACGAATGGACATCAATGCTCCGGCCGAGAAAGTCTTTTGAATCCAACCCCGTGGGACGGTACAGTAGAGGTGTACAACGTAACAGGTGGCGCACACAAGTGGAAGAGTACCTCAACCAACGCACTCCCGTTCCACCAACTTGGATCTTCATTTGGGGCGGGGAACACCCCTGGACATATTCCTTCTAGAAAATTAGTTCATAAATTATTGCATTATGAATCTACTTTATTTGCTCTGGCTCTTGGACTATGCAGTTAAAATTCTTAATATCATTATTAATACTTTAAATCATAATGCATTCCAAAAATATCAATGAATAAATCGAAGAAAAAAATCAATTTCTCCTCCATTCACATTTTCTCTTTAAAAAAATTATTCCTTGAATTAAAAAATTCATAAATTATTATACTTAGCCAAGCTAAAGGTGTGAACCATCACAAGAGCCAAGTGTTCATGCATGTATTTAACTCAGTTTAATCTATATTTAATCCTCAATAAATTTTACATTTTTCATATTATAAAGAACCACACGTCAAAAGATAATCACTCCACAATAATTATTATTTTCAAGCTTTAGTTGTTAATAAATATGGGTGAAGCAATGAGTCCCTGACCTCAACTTAATATCTGCTTGAACTTAATTCAGATGACAGATGACTTTTGGTGGCTAGACTTCCTATTGATTATAGTGTTAAGTTCGTCGATTCAATACAAGACACAATCATTATCTGAGCTTTATTTTTTTCAAATTTGTGTCATCTCGAGTGAAAATAAATTGCATATGTATATTTTGCTCATATTGACATACATACATTCATAAAAATACTCCTGATATCGTATAGATTGAAATTTCCAACCACACATATCACGCATATTGTCAAACAACATCATATAGGTGAGATAGGAGCCTCCTCTAGAAGTTATTATTTAAGTGTGAGATATCTGCTTAATGAAGCATTCAGCTGTCAATTTAGACGTTATTAGCTGACAACCGTAATAGATTTCATGATTCGAATTCGTTCGAACACTTCATATAATATATTGATATGTATTTTTGATAGCAATTAAATTGTCTTGGTTGTGTCGTTGAATTATGGGATTTGATCTTTAACCCATTGGTATAGACTCTATACTTAGATTACATTAATTCCAGTTCGATTGATTAACTTCATAGAGATTATCAGTCTAATAATAGTCGATTTAAATGCTTTTTTCTATTTGATTGCAATTTCAATAGTAATTTAATTATACTCTAACTTACTACCTAACCAACAATTAAATATGTACATTAATACTCTCATTGAAAAAAAAATTAATTGGTGTTTGAAGGAATTGCGGAATGTGGATTGGTTATGAACTGATGCAGTAATTTAGGAAATTATATCCGAAGATAATTAGTTTATTATGCGGGTATTATAATGCAGATATTCTTCGGAATTTAAGTTTCACATCGGTATTTTAATTAGTGTATGGCTTTTATTAGGCTTGTTGCCATATTTTTTGACAATCTTCCAAGTACATGCATCTGTACATTTACATAAGGAGTAACACATCAGCCTTGAGCCTAAACAATGGAGCCTCAACCAACAAGCTTCTTCCAGGAAACTCAGCCCGTTTAGCTAGATCCAGTTGAGCCTTTTTGAAAAGAAGTCGGATAGCCCTCGAATATGGCGTTTTGTTTTGCGGAGTCATTTTTAACTGATTTAGTTTTTTGGCAAAATTTTCATGTTAAGGGGCATTAAAATGTTATCCGAATTAAGTGCTACAATCATATTACAGCACTTAATTAGTACCTAACTATTTAATTTTAAAGTGAATTTATTTTAAAGTGAATGTGTATTTATGCTGCTTAGATATTTTGATTATTCAATAAACTTGATGGCCAAACACAATTATGTTCAGCTGTAGCTCTGGCTTGTACCACTGTCAAAGTAGAAGGATACAAGAAATGTACCCAGTGCAGCCATATGAAGCTTTAATCGTATAAAGAAATGTATGGTGTAGCAGAAGCTAAGCAAAATTCAACTTTAACTACAAGCTTTTGTCTACATTCATTTTGTTCAAGGAGTAAATAAAAATTTCAGAGCTTCTATGGTCTGAGAAATATATTCGAACGATAAAATACAAAAGAAGCAGGAAAAATTTCCTGTGAGCAATTACTCTTATAGGTACTTAATTTGGCGCAACATAGCTTGGTGCTCCTGGGCCTCATTAAGTATGCCCTTCCAGCTGGCTAATGGGGCTTGCCTTGGTTTCTGGCTCCTTTAGGAATGGCTTTGAAGACTTAACGAGCTATAGAGCGTTGATCTATTCACTCTACATGGTCCAGCCATCTTAATCTTTTAATACAAATTTGTATGAGAAGGCATATGTCACTGAACGGCACGTATAGTTAGCGTTGTAACTTCTTCGCCATATGCTTCTTTCTCTGTTAACACAAACAGGGCCATAAATCGTTCGCAGGGCTTTTCTCTCGAATACTGAAAGGGACTTTTCATCCGACTGACAAAGGATCTATGCTTCTGCACCATATAGCAAGACCGATTGATCAGCGTTTTTTATAGAGTCTCCTTGGTTCTTCTCGATAGGGGTTTATTCCTCAGCTGCATACTTAGCCCTGATAAATTATATTGCTCGCTTAGTTCTTCTAAATTCTTCCTATCACGTCAATGTCGGCTGCAAACCTAAGTAATTGTGTTGTTTATTCATAAAAGAAAGTGCCTGATCTACTGGCATGGATGTTACGTATTACCATTGAATAACTACAAATAGAAGGGACATCGGGCAAAACGTCCACTAGTTGGCCTGGTTTGGCAGTCTTTCGCTGCAATCGTTCTATCATACACAACACCCCTATAATAAATTTTTTCCTCAAAGGGAAAGACATGTTTTTTTTCACAGAGCATGAAAATTCAACACTTTAGCCTGGCATTTATAATTTTAATTTTAGCTCTGATTAATAAGTTTAAAGTATGATTTAATAAAATTTGTTTATGATCAGTGGATGTACAGGGATAATAAACTTGGGCATCGCATCGGTAACGCTAACGTGCAGGGGGACCGAATGGATGCCGGGATAAGCAGACAACCCAGCGATGCTGGTCAGGGCACAAACTTGTCCTCGGGATGGTTAAAAGCCCCCTTAAGACGGATGAACTGCAGGCAGCGGTCAACGGCATGATAGTCTGGTGGCGGAGGAGCTTTTTTTCGTAAAAGGGCAACGGCAGCAGCAGGTAGCGTCTGTAACCCATATTGGGCGGCTACAAAAGGCGTCTGTTTTCCCATAGTGGGCGGCCTCGAGCAGTTATGTGTTTGACCATACAAAAGGCGGGTGTGCCTGTCAAATCTGAGCTTATGTATGTTATTAATCATATCTCGGAAAACACCATGGTGGAAGGATATATGCAAATACATGAACTATGACAACAAATGGAAATGAGTCCCCAAGAGGTAATCTTTTTATGGAAAATCCTTCCTTCAGCTTCGGTTGCAATAAACCGCACATCGGATTTGGGGGTGCGGCATCTTTCATGCACGAGCGTCAATCAAGACGCCATAATAATAAATGAATCGTTGACAAATAGAAGAAATCTTTCAAGAAGCGCAAATGTTACTTTTGGCTACCGCATACGTACGAAAATCGGAGCATGGAACGTTCGATCCTTGTACAGCGATGGTAGATACGAGCAGGTTGAGCGTGAAATGCTTCGCCTAAAGATCAGTATCCTGGGCTAAGCGAAACTAAGTGGAGAGGAAGAGCTGAATACAGATCAGAGACTGGACAGACGAGAATGCTGTATTCCGGGGAAGATGAAAGAGAAGGTGGCCAAAGACTGCATGGTGTCGGAATTATGTTGAACGAAGAAGCGAGGCGTAGTTTGATCTCCTGGGCGCCCATTTCTGCGAGATTAATGACAGCAAGGTTTCGCTCAAAAATTCGTAACGTCACAATAATTCAGTGCTACGCCCCCACAAATGAAGCGACAGAGGAAGACAAAACCGCGTTCTACACTCATCTTAACTCGGTTTACAGTAGTGTTCCGAGAGCCGACATCATAGTCGTTATGGGAGACCTTAATGCCCAAGTCGGTTCAGACAATTACGGACTGGAACGCGTGATGGGAAGAAATGGCTTTGGGTCACGGAATGAAAATGGTGACTTGCCTGTCGATTTTTGTAACGCGAATCGTCTTGTGATAGGTGGGACTGTATTTAAGCATAAGACGTGCAACAAAATTACCTGGGTACATCCAGATGGTCAAACCGAAAACCAAATTGATCATATCATGATTCAGCAGCGATGGAGGAAGTCTATGTGTGATGTCCGGAGTATAAGAAATGCCGATGTGGGAAGCGACCACCATTTGGTTCTGAAGAGTCTCAAATTACGAACCGCTGCCGTACAAAAACCAGCGCAGGATGCAGCAAGGAGCTCAAAATTCATTACTAATGCTTTGAATGACCCCAACATATGTCGAAACTATGTCACCACCCTTAACGACAGAGCCTCGTCATTAAATGGAATCCAGCATTCAACAATTGATGAAATGTGGGGTGAAATTAAAAGTGTTTTTATGGAGGCTGGATCCGAAAATGTACTCAAGCGAACGAGACGTAGAGACTCTTGGATATCCCAAGACACCTGGGATAAGATCGAAATTCGCAAATCGTTGAAAATCCAAATAAATGCCGAAGCAGATATTCAACGAAAGGCTGACTTGCGAAGAGAGTACCGCATTGCACATAAGATGGTCTATCGTTGTGTGAGACGTGACAAGAGGGTGAGGTTAGATGGACTCGCAGATAATGCGGAAATCACTGCCAGAAGAGGAGATATCCGGGATTTGTACCAAATAGCCAAAGATGTGATCGGGAAAAAAAGCAACACCAATCATCCTGTAATGGATGTGGATGGCACACTTTTGGTATCAATTGAGGATCAGCTTCGTAGATGGAAGGACCATTTTTGTGCCCTGCTAAATGAGGATTCAGTTGGGCAGAGTGCTGAAGTGCCCCAACTAAACGAGATGAGCTGGTCCTATAGGGGTATCGACATCGAACCCCCGTCAGAATCGGAAATCCAGACATCAATAAATCTCCTCAAAAACAACAAGGCGGCTGGACTGGACGGAATACCAGCTGAGTTCCCGAAAGCCGATCCCGTAACAGCGGCTAGTATTTTACATCCGTTGATACAAAGCATTTGGGAAAACGAAAGCTATCCCAGGGATTGGAAGGATGGTGTGATTGTTAAGTTGCCAAAGAAAGGTGACTTAAAGAATTGCAAC